>CANTUV010000061.1:10012500-11212500 GCA_947685225.1 Garcia nutans | reverse complement strand
GTGTCCGAGGACGTAAGCAAAATTGGCCTAACCTCGTTAAAGTTTGGTGTTCTCTTTATTAATTACTTAATAGCTATTTTGGTATAGTTGTGGTGGTATTTTGTGCTAGTGATTATATGTCTAGGAAAATTCTGTCTAAGAAAAGACTTGGTATTTAAGAGTATCCATTGCGACCCACCTCTCTTTCTTGGAAATTTTTCTGGTATAATTATTGGTGCAATTGTTCACACACTATACATATTATTGGTGAGAAATTAATCCAATTTCTACAATAATTGGTATCAGAGCCAAGGTTTTCTGAGTATGCTCTGTGGTTGCAGCCTAGTCTGATCTTCCACATTAAAAAATATTTTCTTGGATTATTTGTATTCCGTATTTATTAGCTATTAAATAATTTTTTAAAGCAGAAATGATAGACGACTCATACAAATCATCCACTCCAAAGGAGACAGCATCCACTTTGTCAATTTGGTCAAGGACTGCTGTGTCAAATGCTAGATTTATAGTGGAGATTTTTTATGGTACTGGTCATTTTGATATGTGGCAAAGTGAAGTTCTAGACGCTCTCTTTCAGCAAGGTCTAGACATTGCCATTGAAGAAGAGAAACCAGAAGACATTGATGAAAAAACTTGAAAAGCCATCAATCGTGTGGCTTGTGGTACAATTCGATCGTGCCTTTCTAGAGAACAGAAGTATGTGTTCTCTAAGGAAGTTTCCGCAAGTAAATTGTGGAAGGCATTGGAGGAAATTTTTTTGAAGAAAAGCAGTCAAAACAAGCTTCATATGAAGAAGAGATTGTTTCGCTTCACTTATGTTCCTGGTACCACCATGAATGAGCACATCACCAATTTTAATCAGCTGGTAGCTGATTTGATGAATTTGGATGTGACTTTCAAAGATGAAGATTTGGCTTTGATGTTGTTGGGGTTCCTTCCAGAGGAGTTTGAGTTTCTTGAAACAGCTCTACTCCATGGGAAGGCTGAAGTGACTCTCTCTGAAGTAATTGCTGCACTATACAGTTACGAACTACGAAAAAAAGACAAGAAAGAGAGTTCAAGTAGAACAGCAGAAGTATTGATAGTGAGAGGTCGCTCTCAAAGCAGGAAGAGAGAAAAGAAGGGGAGATCAAAATCCAGACCAGCTAAAGATGAATGTGCCTTTTGCCGGGAGAAAGGGCATTGGAAGATAAATTGTCCCAAGCTGAGAAATAAAAGCACATCTGATAAAAGAAAAATTGTCGTGAATTCAAATGTAGTTGAGTGTGATGATGAAGACTTAAACATTTCATTAGCTATTGTGTCATCAACAAGCTCTTCTATTGTATGGATACTTGATTCTGGTTGTAGTCATCATATGTGTCCCAATCGGGATTGGTTCTTTGACTTTAGAGAACTAGAAGGAGCAACTGTTTACACAGCAAATGACGGTCCATGTATGATTAAAGGAATTAGTTCAATCCAATTGAGGAATCATGATGGATCAACTAGAATACTGTCAAATGTTCGATATGTACCGAGTTTGAAGAAAAATCTCATCTCTGTGGGAGTCTTAGAATCAAAGGGCTTCATTGTAAATGCAGTAGATGGAGTAATGAAAATCATCTCCGGTGCACTAGTGATAATGAAGGGATTAAGAAAGGCCAATAACTTGTATTACTATCAGGGTAATGCTATTATTGGGATAACAGCAGTAGCTTCCTATAATAATCAAGAGTTGGAAGCAACCAGATTATGGCATATGCGTTTGGGACATGCTGGTGATAAATCCTTGAAACTGTTGTCAGATCAAGGATTATTGAAAGGAGTGCAACCCCAAAAGTTAGATTTCTGTGAGCATTGTGTCAAAGGCAAGCAGACTAGAGTGAAGTTTGGTACTGCAATCCATGATACCAAGGGTATTTTAGACTATGTTCACTCAGATGTATGGGGTCCTTCCAAGACAGCTTCAATGGGAGGAAAGCACTACTTTGTAACATTTATTGATGACTTCTCTCGGAGAGTATGAGTGTATACTATGAAGACAAAGGATGAAGTGTTGAGAGTTTTCCTCATATGGAAAAAGATGGTGGAAACTCAGACGGACATAAAAGTCAAATGTCTCCACACAGATAATGGTGGAGAGTATAAAAGTGATCCATTTTTGAAATTCTGCCAAGATGAAGGCATTGTTAGACACTTCACAGTTAGAGATACCTCACAACAGAATGGGGTGGCAGAACACATTAATCGGATATTGGTGGAGAAAGTTCGGTGTATGTTGTCCAATGCTGGGTTGGGCAGACAATTTTTGGCTGAGGCTGTTACATATGCATGCCATCTCATTAATTGCTTACCATCAGCTGCTATTGGTGGTAAAACACCTTTGGAGATGTGGTCTGAAAAACCTACTACTGATTATAATTCCTTAAGTGTATTTGGTTCCACTGCATACTACCATGTTAAGAAATCAAAGTTGGATCTGAGGGCAAAGAAAGCGCTCTTTATGGGGATCACTACTGGTATGAAGGGACTTCATCTTTGGTGTCCAGAAACAAAGAAGATAATATTTAGCAGAAATGTTACCTTTAATGAGTCTACCATGTTGAAAAAGGTAACAAATGAAATTATTCAACAAACAGATGGTATTCCGCAGCAGGTGGAGTTTGAAAGAAGATTTGTTGACCCAGCAACAAATAAAACAGATGAAAATACTCCTATGGTAGAAGTGGAGTCAGATGAAGAAGGGGTTCCAACCCAAGAACCTCCACAGAAACAAGAATCTATTGCAACAAATAGGCCACGATGAGAGATTCGTAAACCTGCTTGATTTGATGATATGATGGCTTATACATCCCTAATTGCAAATGATGGCATTCCTAACACTTATAATGAAGCTATCCAAAGTTTAGAAAAGGAAAAGTGGAGGAAGGCCATAGATGATGAAATGCAGTCTCTTGGAAAGAATCAGACATGGAAGCTAGCTAATCTTCCAAAGGGAAAGAAGGCAATTGGATGCAAATGGGTATATACAAAGAAAGAAGGATTTCCTGACAAGAATGATGTTCGCTACAAGGCAAGATTGGTAGCTAAAGGCTATGCTCAAATGGAGGGAATTGATTATAATGAAGTAGTTTCTCCACTTGTAAAACATTCCTCCATTTGGAACTCATTCAACTTGATGTAAAAACTGCATTTCTACATGGAGACTTAGAAGAGAAAATCTATATGACTCAGCCAGAAGGGTTCAAGGTTGCTGGAGAAGAAAAACTGGTATGCAAATTGGAAAAATCGTTGTACGGATTGAAACAATCTCCGAGGCAGTGGTATAAATGATTTGAAAATTTTATGATGAGGCAGAAGTACATAAGGAGCAAATACGACCATTGTGTGTATTTGCACAAGCTACAAGATGGATCTTTCATATATCTTCTCCTGTATATTGATGATATGCTGATAGCTTCAAAGAATCTAGAAGAAATTGAGAAGTTGAAGACTCAGCTGAATCAGGAGTTTGAAATGAAAGACTTGGGAGAAGCAAAGAAAATTTTAGACATGGAGATATGCAGAGATAGGAAGAGAGGGAAGCTTTGTTTGAATCAGAAACATTTTCTGAAGAAGGTACTACAGCGTTTTTGACTGAATGAAAAGTCAAAACCTGTAAGTACACCGCTTGCACCTCATATGAAGCTCAGCTCATCTTCATCTTCTAAAAATGAAGCGGAACGGGAGTACATGTCAAAGGTTCCGTATGCAAATGTTGTTGGTAGCTTGATGTATGCTATGGTGTGTACAAGGCCAGACATTTCACAAGCAGTTAGAGTTATGAGTAGGTACATACATGATCCTGGCAAGGAGCGTTGGCAAGCTGTGAAATGGATTCTACGGTATATTCTGAACACCGTAGATATTGGAATGATATTTGAGCTGGATGAGAAAGATGGTCAATGTGTAGTTAGATATTGTGATTCCGATTATGCTGGTGATTTGGATAAACGTCGATCAACTACTGGTTATGTGTTTACACTTGCTAAGGGGCCGGTTAGTTGGAAGTCTACGTTACAGTTAACAGTTGCCTTGTCCACTATGGAAGCAGAGTACATGGCAGTATCAGAGGCTGTTAAAGAAGCAATTTGGCTTCAAGGGTTGCTTGGTGAATTGGAAGTTAGACAAAAGCACATTAAAGTGCATTGCGATAGCCAAAGTGCTATTCATTTAGCAAAGAACCAAGTTTACCATGCAAGGACGAAGCATATCAATATTCGGTATCACTTTGTACGTAAGATTCTGGAGAAATGTGAAATATTACTTCAGAAAATTCGGACCACTGATAATCCCGCAGATATGTTAACAAAGGTGGTGACATCTGTCAAGTTCAATCATTGTTTGGACTTGATCAATATTTTAAAAAATTGAAAATGAGCGCTTCACAGCGCAATTGGAGATACTACTAAAATAGTTTCTGTTGAGAGAAGATTTGTAGATTGTAAATAGAAAAATAGTCAAGGTGGAGAATTGTTATTTTTTGGCTATTTATCTATTATGAAAATTCATTAACCAATTTTATGGTCAAAATATGAGGTGTCTAATTTAGGAATTGGAAGTCAAAAATAGGATGTGCCTAACTTAGGTAAATGGAAGTAAAAAATGGAGGTGCCTAATTTTCACCAACCATTTTTGAAGCCTATATAAACTCTTAGCTCTCATTTGAAAATGTATTAAAAAATTAAGCCTTCTCTCTTTCCTTTGTAATTCTTCATTGATATCAGTAGAATTATTTTGGTAGCTAGTAAAAACCTTCAATTATAATTTTACTTATTGTAGCTAGTACAAACCTTCAATTATATCACCTTTGTTGTAGTAAATAGTGTGAAAGTGGATTAATACATGGGTTGATTGCCTAGCTTGGTAACTCTCGATTTTGAATACTTCATTATCTTGATAAAGACGAGCCAATTACAATTTAAGAAATTTATATTATGTCTCTGATGATACCATAGAGACACATTACAAGAAGCAGAGCCATTTTCAAAAAAAAGTTCACGTTATTGGAATAGTTGTGAATAAATTTGAACCACAAATTGTAAATTAATTAATAAAAAATAGAGTAAAATTATTGTAGTAGTTAGAGAATCCATAGACTTTAATTAGCAGGATGAAAAAAAAAACCCAGAGAATCAAAGCGCAGAGAAATAGAACTAAAGGAATAAGGTGAAGAGCATTTTGTCCTGGTGACTTGTTATGCAGACCACCCATTTCCTTTTTGGAGGCATCAGAATTGGCAACGAAGATCGGTAGCTCATCATTAGAAGCTGTTGTTTTAATTAAAAGGAAAAGTTATATCATCCGATGAAAAGTAAACTGAAACCTCATCGGAGGTCCGATAAGTGCTTGATGACCTCTGCATGAGAAAAATAAATGAAAAGAAGACAGTTCGAAGAGTTATAAAGAAAATGTTGTATAGAGATCGTGAAGGTTTGAAGAAGGATTGTTCTCAAAACCGGATTCTAAAGGGAGAAAATTAACTTTGCTTTCAGAGCTAAAAATGGTTGTCTCGTGGACTTTCTATGAGTTTGACAGTCGAAAATGGCATGAGTTTCAATGCTATATGCTTAACTTAAAAGCTGCTTTCAATGCAATTAAAGGTAATAACTAAGGTATGCATGCCTAGCATGTGTTTTGTGTTTACAATACAAGAAACCTTTTTTTTTTTCTTAATTTTTTTATGTTCAATAATATATATGGTACATAATACATATGATATTTAGAATTGATTATGAGTTGGATCTAAATAAAAAAAAAATTTAAAGACGGCTGGCAATTTTTATCACTAATTGAAACTTGTAATCCAGCTTTTAGCCAGGTCTAATGACCACCTAAACTAATGCATGAATATTGTTATTAGCTTGTACCAATAATTTAGTGGGATATTGTTAAGGTTTGATTAGCTAAATGTTTAATTTTCTTGTAACAGTAATAGAGAAAATAAATTCTCTTTAAAAATTGTCTTCCGCTTAAGAAAAGAATAAATAAATAAATTTAAAGACTTATATCGTCTTTATTTAATTACTTATTCTTTTCTAACTACGAAGAATTTGTCAAAATATATATATATATATATAGGAAGAAAAATTTTCAAAGAGACATTTAATAACACATTTTTATTTCTATTTTATTTTTCTTGATATTTGTAATTACACATGACAACCTATTTTATTTATTAAATTTATTAATTATTTTCACAATTTTTCTAAAGTTTTTAGTGGCATATTTTATTAATTAAAAGGAAGCTTTCAATATAAATATTAGCTTTTAAGAAAAGTCAAAGCTAGTGATTAAAACGCATAAACACAGTTATTAAATATTAATTAAAGCTAAATGCTAATAATCGACTGCTAACTATAGCTATAAAGTATCATCCTAACTAACATTCCAGTTCTTTTAATCAAATTCAAATCAAATCAATGTCATCAACCAACATATAATTCTTGGCAAAAGTTACTACAATTAGTGAAAATTATATGATTTACAGATTCAGCTGTGTCCTCGAAATTGAAATCTGATCTGTTCAAGCTACACATACACCTGCAAAAAATAATTCTAAACAAATGTAGTAGCAAAAGTGTTCAACTAGCAAAAAGTTACACCAAAAATGTTCGTAGGTATCTGTGGAGGTCCTTTGACCACTGTATCTGAGGGTGCAGCCAGTACTGAAACACACCACAGCTGCATGCCAACTCCTATGCAAACCCTGGCAGTAGAAAAGGATTTAGTTAGATAGCTCCGCTGATGCTCGAATTTATAATACCCTTTGGCAAATGATGAAAACACGCATAGGAATGCCAGGAAATATCTATCTCAAACAATAAGCACACACCCACTAGACGCATCAAGAAGCAACTAAACAGTTCGGTTCGATTTCTTTGATACATCTCTTTGATTTAAGTTGATAAAGTCAATCTCAATAACAAAAATATGAACAACAGATACTATCAGTTCTTTCTATCGATTGAACTTCTACATTTGGCCAAATTTTTGTAAATCACTGGAGACTCTTTCCAATGACACTTTTGTTACAGCATCACAGATGAATTTGGAACTCTTAAGAAACCATTAAATTTAAAAAAGACGTATAAAACAACCAAGTGACAGATTCTGGTTAGGCAATGCAATCCATTTAAAGTTTAGTAGCAATAGCAAAGCCCAAAACTGGATCTAACAAAACAACAGTATTTCTTGCTAAGTGTTATAACAAAAAGAAGTTACAAGATGTACCTTTGTTTATGATAAAACTTCCAAAGCGTCAGCGGTTTCTTCCATCACTCGATGTGAAAATTATTTCTGAGTGGTGGAACTGGTTGACCAGAAGACTGTCTGATCTCACAGCCAATCTCAACGTCCATCAATCTGTGATTTTCCTTTGAACGTTCCATAGTGAAAGATATGCTCAAACTATCCCCTTCAGTAATGCGAACAGGAGGATACAATAGGAAAACCTGTCAAATAAACACAAATGTTAAATACAAAGGGCAATGCAACTGAAGATGCAACCAATATGGCAGATGACATAGACAGTCAATTGGTAGCTCAAAAGTTATAGTACTCTTTCTTCTTCTCCTTCTTCCACCTCCCTCCCACCCCCCTCCTCACCTCTCTCCCTATTCCCTTCCCTTCTCTCCTTCATTTTCTTTTGGCATCATCCAGATGCTCCAGTAAAAAACAAATTAGAAGGGGTGACCATATAAACAAACCTAGTACAGCATGCCAAGCAATAAGCCATTGAACTCATGCCACATAATTTTTTAATCCAATATCTGCACAGCATAGATTACATCCTTGCTACAACAAAATTCTTGCAAAAATTTGTGCAATTTCTTATCTAAAAAAATGTCTATTTAACAATTTAAGCATCTCCTTCAACTTGATGTGTGAATATCATATACTTTTTCCCCATACCTGCTGGCCCCAATGAGTGCCATTATCTATACTTGGAGCAGTTGACAACTCGATCACTTGCTGAGCTGGATCATCCTTTCTTCCCTGGTTGTCCAAGAGCACAAAAGAAGTTATGTAACACAGATGCCCAAAACCTTAACATGCACAGAAATAAGGAATACCAACAATCAACTTACTCGAAAATGTACATCAAACCATCCACCATATCCACAGAGTCTTGTGTGTTCCATAGTGATTGATGACAAGAAGTTTGATCTGACATTAAGGATGTCATTAACAGTAGCCGTCAAACAATCTATGTCCTTTATAATGGCAGCTGTACCTATCACTTGATGTGGATGAAGGTTTTGCCACATTGATGTCTACAAAAAATTCATAGCAAAACCTCTTAAAATATATACCAAAGTGACATCACAAGGATTATTTTACATGCATAGAGGAGTCCATCGTACTATCATTGACAGCCCTCTTTTGTTCTTTTATATTCATTCACACAATATGTCAATACAAAGCACAGATAGTATCACTATCAGATACATAAAAGAAGTATTATACATCTGACAAAAGCTTAGATAATTGTTTTAGGCCTCATAATATCATGACCATAAGGAAGCATAAAACTCCTTTTTCTGAAATTCAACTCATTCTTATGCATTATAGCACAAAGATGATCCTCTCTCCTTAAAAAAGAATTCTGAATGATACCAAAACTTTCAAAATGTTACCAATGATATAGATCCAAAAACAATTCAAGCATGCAGAGAAATATCTAATTGATGATCCACCATTGCACAAATTGTTCACCCAAGTTAATAGAATCTACAATTACAAAAGAAACCAGGGGTAGAAGTAAATTTAGTGATAGCCATGTGGCCAACAAACTTTGGGATCAACTGTAAACAAGCAGTTTAACCAGTAAACACTAGAGGCTTTCTCCTTTTCTTTTCCTTCTTTTTTTGGGATGCATATATCATATTGTTTTCCCTTATCCTACTATATAGATATCCAAACTTCCACCCAACCCAAAGTCATGGCCATGATAGAGTGAGGAACATGCTATGCAGGCTAAAGCTCCACCAGCAGGAATTTGTATCATATGGATAAATTTAGCTATCTAGAATAACAAAGCTGCATGACTTTAGCAATAATTAAAATGTTGAACAGCACCGACATTAAGAAATAAATAAACATGGGGTCACATGCCAATATTTGAAGTTGGGATTCCAACTTCATAGTATCAACTTCAACACACAGGAATGGGATTATGGAGGCTATAGGATAGCGTAACTCCTATTGTGAGCCGAACCATTTGAATTAAACTAAATAGAGAAAGAGCATTTTCAAGGTATGACCCAGATCCAGAACTAACCTGCAGATAATATTTTCTTTGCTCTTCACTGAAAGTTTCAGTTAAAACACCCATATCAACACCATAGTCATTTTTGGTGTCGTCCACAAAATTATACCAATCATTCATTGCTTCATCATATTCACTCTTTTTTTGATCTCCCAATCCAGACCTAATAGGTGCCATCCACATGCGGGCATGACTTGGATACCTATCATATTACAACAATTAGAAAATTAGATAGTCAATCAATTTGACAATAAAGTGGGAATGCAGAGGTAATATTACAAGAAATATACCAAGAAGAAAACAAGCCATGAAACTAGTTGTGACAGCATAATGTGAGCAGCAAGCAAGGCACAAAACAGTGTAAAGATATTTGAAATGCCATATGCATAACATTGAATTTGCTTACATAACTCCAGTTGGCTTGAGCCAGCGGTCGCGAGCACATATCACTGAATCAAACATAGATTCACGAAGAAGGAAGTACCCCATCCACTCGGAGATGATCACATCAACTGCCACAAACCAAAAGAAAATCTGATATATTATTCAAAGCTATGAATAGTTCAACTAGTCAATTTTAAAAATAAAACTAGAAAGAAAGAAAGAAAGAAAGAAATAAAGAAAACAGTTTCTTTTAATAGGCAGCCATAACTAAAATAACAAAAGAAAACCTTTCTCCGGCAAAGTGATATCCTCCATGGAACCCTCAATCACTTCAACAATATCTTGAAGATTATTTGCTTTGACTAATGTACGGGCATGCTCTGCCATTTTAGTCGCTTCCACGGCATAGACCTTTCTTGCACCTGCTTGGGCTGACCATATTGCAAGAATGCCACTCCCTGTCCCTACATCTAACACTATCTACACCACATGTCACCAAAATTAGCTCCTACCCACAACTAAACACCAAAACCAAAATGTGAAAAAACCAATTTCTTAGACTCTTGTCCACATCCCAAAATCAAAAATGTAAAAATTATAAACAAGCATATCAGCATAAGAAAAGAAAAAGAATAAGTTGCTTGTAAATATATAAAGAAACCGTAAAAATATAGAAATAAAAATAAAAGCTAGTACCTTTCCATTAAAGTGGTGTTTGTTCTCAAAAATGGCGCTAAAATAAGCATCCATGCGAACTCGATCGGTGAGCATTTCTTTCTGGTGATAAAGAAAGGCGTAGGTGCAGAAATAGTTGGCGAAATCAACGCCTTTATCCGCCGCCAGTGCTCCGCCATTGCTACTGGCTGCAGGGTCGCCGTTCTGGTGGCTCGCCATGTGAATTGATTTAGTCTTGCGGTCGGCGACTTCCTTGCGTACGTACCTTCTTAGAGAGAGGGAGGGGATTTAGGGCGACGGCGCTGGCGCTATTACAGTTTCGTTGCCGTGGTTTGCGTCTAACAGTTCCAGTTTAGAAATTGGCGTCAAAGAGTGCCATCTCAGCTCCTCTTTTTTATTTTTGTGTTTTTAATCTTTAGTATGATATGGAAATTGCTAGACGCTTCTGATAGTAACGGAGCAGGAGATTTTCTTCCAGGCAATCCAAGACCACTAAAACGACGTCGTTGAATATGGCCCACAATGGCCTTATTCAATTAAAATTCATATTTTGAAAACCTAATCATTCTGATCTTATTAAATAAGTTACATCCCTGCTGCTTATACATATTTTTTTAAAAAAAAAAAATAGAAGGTACAAGTAAATTCTTAATATTTTCACGGAGGTTAATATTTATTTTTGACTTATTTAGGCCTAAAATTAGAAGAAACTAACATTTGGCCTTTATGGTATTCTCCGCCTGCCTCTTCCTCTGTGAAGTTTGCTCCCTTCCTCGGTGAAGCCTATCGATTTTGTGGTGCCAACGCCGGCGGTAGTCCTGATCTCTCATCCTCTCTCTTTGTTTTTTTTTTCAATCCTTGTGTTTTTCGTCTTCTTCCTCTTGTTGTCTTTCTTTTTGCTGCTTGCTGGAAGTTTAGTGCAACCTAAACTCCTAACTGAAAACACCTTTGGATCTAACGATTTGAAGCTTTTCAAAACCTTGTACTGGTGTTGTTCTTTTGGTTTTGGATCTTGGAGCTCCAAGATTGCACCTTCAGACTCAAATATAGCTTTTTCCAAGCTTCGTGTTCTTCAACCATTTTCTTGTTACTGGCCTTCAAATCTCACTCTACCCTCCATCTTCCTGTTAGTTTTTTTTAGAGAGAAACCCCTTTAGGAGCTTTAGCTGAACCTCCTCTGTGGCTATGGTGCGATTCTGGCCTAGGTGGTTCTCATCTCCCGGTTTGGCCCCATTTTAGGACTTCTGATCCTCCTCTTCCCTCAATGAAATCCATATTTGAGAATGCTGGGATTAGCAGAGCTGTTTATGCTTTCTATAATATATTTATTCTACTGGTTATGGTGGACAGTCTACTTTTTATATCTACATATTCTACTTGTTATCGACCTTGCTTCTAGCATTTTTGGCCGTTCTTTGGTGGGTGATTCAAGATAAGTTATGTGCCTTTATACAAGGAGATTTTTTAAGATTTGTTTGTTCAGTTTTTTGTTTTTCTGTTGGTTGTATGTGTTCTTCTTATACTGTTGGTTGTCTATTTCTGATTCAGTTCTCTTTGTGCCTTTTGTGGCTTAGTGTTGTTTGTAGTTAGTCTCCATGTTTTATGTTTCTGTTTCCTCTTCTATATTTGTAATTTTGCTTTCTTTTAACGGTATCCTTCCATCTTTCGATTAAAAAAAAGCACGTTTTGGCCTTTATTTTAATGGTGAATTTTATTCTAACAGTGTATGAAGAATAAATTGGTCTCACTAATTTATTTTACTATTAAAATAAATTAGTGAGACCCAAAAATTATTATAAAATTTTTAAAATATATTTTTAAATAATAAAAATTAAAATTAAAAAAAATTAGTTCGCAATCCCAATCTTATGATTCTCTTTTACATCTCTACATTGAAAATAAAGAAACAAGAAGAAATGAACGTTTAGATGTTTCTCACAAATTTTGAACAACTTATTAATAAAAAAATCACTGTTAGAATGCTTAAAATCTGAATAGGCATTCTTTGTTGGTATCTTAGGTCCATAAAAGAAATCAAAGATTTGTGAAAATTTGATCCTATTTTATCTGTTAGAACGAAAAACAAAATCCCACTTTTAAAGTGATTTGTAGCAAACAATGCAATGGACAAGAAATTAATATTTTAACTTACCGAAGTGTCTTTGTTCAAATTACTTATCACTTTCTTTCATTTACAATAGGCTTACTTGGTGGGAGCAAGTCGAACATGACAAGCAATTGACTCGCAATAGAATTAGAAATTTTTATTGCTGTTGTACCTGTAGTATGATATTCAATGACTCATTCATATTGATTTAAGTTGTACTTTTTGCAGAAATAAGGAGTTGGATTAAATGGGTCTTTTTAGTATAATCTACCCATTTGATCGATTTGAGCAGCAGTAAATCAAAGAAAGAGATGGGAAATCAAAATTGGAGAAAGAGATGAATAAAGCTTTATTATCATACCTCGGTGATGGGTTTTATTAGTTGAATCTTGGATTCCTTAAAAGAAAAAGAGTGTGACTGTAAAAGATTATTTTTTTTAATAATTTTTTTTTTCTGAGAAATTGTTTGATTGATGAGAAAATGAAAGAAAGTAAGAAATTTGATTTTTTTTGTACAGTGCAGGTTAACTTTTGTTGGTGGAAAAGCGGAGAAAGCAAAAGAATATTTTTTTGTGTTTAATTTTTATTTTCTTAAATTTTAAGCTTTTTTAATGTTTTTAATTTTTAAAAATTAAATTTTCTTTTCTTTAATTTTCATTTTCTTAAATTTTAAGCTTTTTTTAATGTTTTTAATTTTTTAAAAATTAATTTTTCCAACACCGTTATCAAAGTGTCATCAAGTGGAGCTAAAATATTAGCATTTTGTATGTTTTGAGTATAAATGAGTCAAATGAAATATTAAGATTCAATTTGTATTTACACCAAAATATTGATGATTTTTTTTTATTCCTTCTCGCTTTAAAAAAATTCTATTTTAATAACTAAATTATTTTCTAATCTAATTACTTATATTGAAATATAAAGAACAATTTCATTTCAATATTTTTACTATTGTTTATCATATTGATTATGCAAAAATAGAATTTTTTTTCTCTAAACCAATATCCAAATCAGCAAACACACTCATTTCTAAACATACACTGGTCTAAATACACTTCAGCCTCTTCTTTTTTTTTTTTTTTTTAATGTCAATCCAAATCCATTTTTTTTATTTAAAAAATAATTTTATGTTTATTTTATTATTTTATAAAAATAAACTCTACTCTACCATAGTTAGCCTAAAAACACATGTTAGTTTCTCTCTTAATTCTTTACTGTCACCAGCTCTTCTATCGATGCCACGATCTATTTTTTTCAGGATTTGTTATAATTTTATAAGATATAACTTAATTTTTCTATTTGTTTTGATTTTCATTTTGGTGATATGTAGTTTTTAGGGTAATCTCTTAACTTGAAAAATAAAAATTTAGTAAATTTTTCAAATCACAGATTTGATGATTTCTTAATTTTTTTTTAAAATATTCCCAACTAACTTTTCTAAATATTAAATATATTCTTATAACCTATTTTTCATTTCCTTAACCTATTAAAATTATTTAACCATTATACTATATTATCTTTTTAAATATGATAAATAAAACTTATATGATATCTAATAGATAAGGATAAAGGTTAGAAATCGTTAGTCTTATTAAAATAGACTTCTGTTGTAAACTGATCTCCTTGTTTGTAGGCTTGTATCTGTGTATATAACTCTCTTCTTTGTGAATAGAATATTATCACTTTCACTCATCTTATATGGTATCAGAGCTGTAAAGCTTAACAGCAATTTTTTTTTTCATGGCTCTCTCATCGTCTACATCTACAGATAGTTCTCAATCTCCTTTGATTGTACAGTCACCAACTGTACCGTCTTCTCCCACCTCTCAACTGGTTTCTATTAACGCTGCAGCCCAAACTCCCATCAAACTCACTTCTAACAATTATCAATCTTGGCACACGCAGTGGTATTCTCTTTTGGTGGGATATGACTTTCTCAAATATGTTGAAAAACCAAACACAGTTATAGCTGATACTGATCATCTTTGGTTTCGGCAAGACCAATTGATACGATCTGCTCTTGTAGCATCTCTTTCGCCAGATATTGTTCCATTTATTGTAGGTGAGAAGACTGCTGCCAATGTCTGGCTCACGTTGGAAAAGACCTATGCTAAGCCATCTCAAGCCCGTATTATGGGGCTAAGGGAGTCGTTGTTCAACACTAAAAAAGGCTCTATGACTGTTACCGAATTTTTGCAGAAAATCAAAGCTACAACAACAACACTTGTTGCTGCTGGTGTTACAATTTCAATGGATGAAATTGTTCTTCATGTACTTCATGGGTTACCCCCAGAGTATAAAGAGGTATCTGCTGCAATTAGAGCTCGTGATACAGAGATTTCCTTTGATGTTTTGCATGATAAGTTGACTGACTTTGAGAGTCAGTTAGCACGTGATATAAATATTGTTGCTGCTCCAACAACAGTTAATTATACGACAAAGCAAGGGTCTGCTCGATCGTCATATTCCGTGAATCGTTCAAATTCAACTGCTGCCATGACTTCTGTTGGATCTTCTCATGGAGGGTCTGCGTCGAAAAGCAAGGTTAAATGTCAGTTTTGTGATAAACCAGGACACACAACCAAACAATGCTTCAAGCTTAAAAAGCTATTGCCTTGGATGTTTAGTGATGCTTCGCAGTCGGTAAACAAGCCGCAAGTTAACTGTGTAACTACTGCGAGGCAGCCTGCTAATGCGAAATGGATTATGGATTCAGGGGCTAATCAACATGTTGTTCAAGATCTTTAGAACTTAGCAATCCATTCAGAATATGATGGCCACGAAGATGTTGTTCTTGGAGATGGTAGTAATTTTTCTATAACTCACACTGGATCGGTTCAACTTTCATCAAAATTAAGACCTATAAATTTAGATAATGTTTTGTGTGTGCTTGCTTTGAATAGAAATTTGATATCTGTTTACCAATTATGTGCTGCTAATAATGTTGAAGTCACCTTTAACCCATCTTTGTTTACTGTGAAGGATTTGAGCACGGGGGTGCTGCTAGCGGAAGGGAAGCCGGTTAATGGATTATATGAATGGCCACCTGATCTGTCACAATCGTCTTCACCAACTATTTGTCATACTGTTACTGGTTCAAATTCTCAGTCTCTCTGGCATAAAAGGCTAGGTCATCCCTCTACGCCAATTTTGCGTCTTGTCTTAGAACAATTTCAAGTGTGTGTTGCTAATAATAAGTTTTTCTGTGATTCTTGTAAGTGCAATAAAATGCACAAAACTCCTTTTTCCAAATCATCAATGACTAGTGCTAATCCTTTGGAATTAATCTATACTGATGTCTGGGGTCCCTCACCCGTTGTTTCTGTGGATGGGTTTCGCTATTACTTGATATTTGTCGATCATTTTTCAAAGTATGTCTGGATGTTTCCTTTGAAATTGAAATCGGATGTCTCATCTATTTTTCCTGTTTATAAGAAACTTGTTGAAAATTATTTTGGAAGGAAAATTATTTCACTTTATTCTGACAACGGGGGTGAATTTATTCATTTAAAAAGCCTATTACAAGAACATGAGATATCACATTTCTTAACTCCATATACACCCGAACATAATGCTGTTGCCGAGCGTCGACCTCGGCACATTGTTGAAACTGGTCTCACTTTACTCCACTCGGCAAATTTGCCTCTTTCTTTTTGGTCATATGCATTTCAAACAGCGGTGTACTTGATTAATAGAATGCCCACTCCTGTCCTTGATCATAAAACACCATTCTTTTGTATTCATAAGAAAAAACCAAACTATTTCAAATTAAAGGTGTTCGGGTGTTTGTGTTACCCTTGGATTCGGCCTTACAATGCAAATAAGCTTGAAAAGCGTTCAATTCCATGTGTTTTCTTAGGGTATTCAACCACTCAAAGTGCTTATAAATGTTATGACCCATTCACAGCCAAAATGTTTTTGTCTCGTCATGTTGATTTTGTTGAGAATGAATTCCCGTATAGTACTCTTGCTCAAACTCTTGATCGGGCTGACTTCAATACAACTAACACCTGGTCTCCTATTCATTTTATTCTGCCTTCTTCGACTGTTGACAGTGATGGAAACCAAGAGACAACAGCGGCTTCTTCTTCTTCTGTGCAGTCACCATCGTTGCAGTCAAATTCAAATGAGATGGATTCTTCAACATCAGGTATGAATATAGACTCATCCAATGCTGGTATATCTGATCATACTGTGTTGCAACAACTTGTTGAAGCTCAAGTGCCACACCAATCCACTCACCCAAAGATAACAAGAAGTAAAAATAGCATCAGAAAACCCATTCAGAAACTATGTTTGCACACGATAGCTGGAGTTGCTGACAAATTATTTATTCCTAAGACTGTGGCACAGGCACTTAAAGATCCTCAATGGAGGCGAGCCATGGAGGATGAATACAAAGCTTTATTACAACAGAAAACTTGGAGATTAGTTCCAACAGACAATGCAACCAATGTTGTGAGCTGCAAATGGTTGTTTCGTGTTAAAATCGATGCAAATGGAAATCCGGTCAGATATAAGGCACGTTTGGTTGCTCGAGGATTCACTCAACGTCCTAGTCTTGATTTTGATCAAACGTTCTCGCCGGTTGCTAAGCAACCAATAGTATGGGTTTTACTGTCTCTTGCGGTTGTCAATGGGTGGGTGTTGAGACAAATTGATGTCAATAATGCTTTTCTGCATGGTGTGTTAACTGAAGAGGTGTTTATGGAACAACCTCCTGGGTTTGTTGATTCACAACTACCTAATTATGTGTGTCGCCTGGAAAAATCTTTATACGGGCTTAAACAGGCGCCACGGGCATGGAATTCTGAGTTCACTTCATTTCTGCTTCAAATGGGATTTATACAGTCCAGGTCTGATGCTTGTCTTTTTATGTGTTTTAAAAATGGTCATTGTATATACATTCTTGTGTATGTTGATGACATTATTGTTACTGGAAGCAGCAATGAGTTGATTGAGCAGGTTATTAAGTCGCTGGGTATGCGATTTTCTATCAAAGATTTAGGTGATTTGCACTTCTTTCTCGGTGTCGAAGTAACCAAAACAGGGTCTGGACTATTTTTATCTCAACATAATTATATTCGAGAGATTTTAGAGAAAATGCAAATGACGAACGCAAAATCTGTTTCTACACCAGTCTCTGTTTCTACGTGTTTAAGTGCAGGTGATTCCAACCCTCTAAGTGATGCTTCTGTTTATAGATCAGTTGTGGGAAGTCTGCAATATTTACTGTTGACCAGACCAGAAATTGCATATATTGTTAACAAGCTGTCTCAATATGTATCTCGACCTACAATGAATCAATGGGCAGCAGTGAAGAGGTTGCTTAGATATTTAGCAGGCACGATTGATAATGGCTTGGTAATTCACAAGAATTCTCAATTCAATTTACATGCATTTTCTGACGCTGATTGGGGTGGCGACAGAGATGATCGTAGTTCGACAGGAGCACATATCATCTTTTTGGGGAAGAATCCAATAGCTTGGTCATCCAAGAAGCAGAACTCTGTTGCTCGCTCTTTGACGGAGGCAGAGTATCGATCAGTTGCGAACACTACAGCTAATCTGGTATGGGTTAAAAATCTTCTGTCTGAACTTCAAATAAATATTCCAGCAGTACCAGTGATTTATTGTGATAATCTTGGAGCCACATATGTGGCAGCCAATCCGGTGTTTCACTCCAAAATGAAACATATAACTCTTGATTATCATTATGTTAGACAACAAGTTCAAGCAGGAAGTTTGCGTGTTACTCATATTTCGGCCAAAGATCAGATTGCAGACCTGCTAACAAAGGCATTACCAGCTTCAGAATTCACAAAGTTCAGGTTCAAGATTGGCGTTGGGACTCGACCGCCATCTTGCGGGGGTGTAATAGATAAGGATAAAGGTTAGAAATCGTTAGTCTTATTAAAATAGACTTCTGTTGTAAACTGATCTCCTTGTTTGTAGGCTTGTATCTGTGTATATAACTCTCTTCTTTGTGAATAGAATATTATCACTTTCACTCATCTTATAATATCATACATTATTATTCAATATGATATATTATTAAATTATAATACCAATCATCTAAATAAATCCTTAATATTACCACCACTGAACTTGTTTTTATTTATAACTCCAATGGAATTAATCACATACTGAGATTTCCATTATTCTAGCCTAATTGAAGCTCTCAAGTTTCAGATCTCTTCTTCACCAATTTTTTTCTGGCGAAATTTCAATACAATTGACACTTAAAATAGCTTTTATAAGATTCGGTCAATGATACTATGGCCTTTACATCATTTGAAGTAGATATAGATAACTTGGGTGTCATTTTATCTCTCTTTTATGCTTATCAATCTCTTATTTTCTCTCTTCTTCTTTTCATACTTTGTGTTTCTCTATTCTCACCACCAAACTCGTCGCCAAAGCTGTCAAAGATGTCGTCGAGTTCTTTTACAGCTTACAAAAAGAACATCCCTTCGACCACCCATTACACCTCAATTTTTGGAGTGTCACAGTGCTGTGGTTTAGGCCAGTTTAAGGTTGCTAAAACTGCGTAGAACATTATAACCAGTTAAAAACTAAATAAAGTCTCATTTATTTGTGCCAATGTACAGAAAATATTACATCAATAATATAATTACATAAAGTTATTTTGTTTTGTGTAATACAACTATGTCTAAGTCATTCTATTTTTCACACATTCCCTTAAAATTCCCACTTGACAGTAGTTATGCCACAAAACCATCTACCAGCTGTATTATACCTGTAAAACAACTAACCACAAAGCCATGTGGTGAGTCGCTAATTTAATGAGCATTTAGACTTTTCAGTTTATTGAAAGTATTTTTAATAGCTTATTAAGGTTTCTAGTTTGTGTTCCATTCCAGCCCTTAATATTCTACCCCCTTTTGGAGTAGTTTCTCCCTTTTATCATACTGTTGTGAAATTCTATCCCCTTTTTGGAAAAACTTCCTATTTTAGAATTTATTGTCATTATTTTACTTATTATTTTTATAGGTGCGTTATCTAGACTTGTTATATTTCCTTATCATTCTTTTTTCATTATACAACTATATTGCACATATATATTTATATGTTTCATAATTTCTACTTTTTAATTAATTTAGTACACTTTCCCTATGAATTTGTGTTCTATCCTATCTTTGTATATTTAATAAATTTATTGGGTGTTTTTTATCTTAATAGAAAATAAAATAATATCAAGAGATTCGATCAGCTATAAATAAGATAATCAATGTGAATGGCAGGAGTTTTAATAATAGAAAACAATAAATAGTAAATAGTGACAAATGTGACATTCAAAAATAGGCATGCCATAGGCTAGTAATTAGGGCTGCAATTTTTCTCTTTTATGCACATCAGAACTCAGTGTACATTGTTTAGTGATTTATCTTCCATCAGAATTAGTTCATGTCACAATATCAGAATTCAAAATAAAATTCAATAAAACAGTAATAATTTTAAGAATAAATAGCAATCAAGCAGTGAATCAATAATCTCGTGGTATTTCCAATTTAGCAATAGGTTATCAAGGTCAAGGAAAATTAATTATGGGAGTACCAACACATATCAATAATCAAGTATTTTGGCATTATAAATGGTGGTTGTCATGTTACTAGAGTATCCAATTAATGGTTAAGCCAATTAGGACAATACAAATAAATATTGGACTAGTCATGGAACCAAGTCACTATATGACAAGAGTCAAGCAATAACCATTGTCAATATGATAGTTAGGGAACCATTTTATTACTATTTTTTTTGTACACTTACATTCTATTCCCTTACTTAGACATTTATGATTTTTAACCTTCATAATTTATTGGGTTCAACTCATTATTTTATAAGTGTTGTCTCCTAAGAAAATCATTGTTCTAATCCATTGACACATATTATTACCCTTTTAAGGCTATTATCCCTACTCTTATTTCATTTGGATTTATACTATTGTTATATTATTCCTTTTTATAACACTTTACAAGCATTCATCTGTATCAATAAATTATGTTATTCATAACTTTGATAATCAGCTAATTCTGTTATAGTTTTGACAGTATTTCAAGGTCTTTAACAATTCAAGGTTGTGTTAATTGTAACAACTTGACTAATATCATTTCTATCTTCCTTTTAGGTTATTAAAATATTTAGAAATCTCATGTTATTTCTATTTATTCAAGTGTCTTTACATATAGCCCCTCATAAGTATTAATCCGAGTTTTGAATGAAACTTTACATGTTATTATCTTGTCTTAACAAATTTTCTGACATGAGCAGTAGAATGTTATTTCATTTGGGTTACTCACTCTATCAAGATATTATCTTTTCTTAATAAATGGTTATTTATAATTTAATGGGTAGTTCAAATGGCTGCAACTATCATAAGTAAATAAGTTTAAAAAATTAAAATACTAGATTAATGAGTCATTCACTTAATTTACGTGGAATTAACATTCTCTCTCTTAGTCTACTAAACCAATTATGAAAATTATAACATATATTATATACATTTTACATCAAAATACATCATTAAACTTAATAAAAGGATTCGACAAGATCACAAATTTTAATAAAAGTAGCCAATAAACTTAAAGTGTTGTACTATAATACTAGGATAAGCTTAGATTATAAATACGAGTCATAGCGGTCACATGATTTCAATATCATATTTTCTTTTATGTACTACACATTAATAACTCTTGCAAACTCAGTCTTCATGCTAAAACAACTTCTACAACTTTTCTTGTCAGATATTTCCTATTAATCAAACAATAAAATGTGCACCCATAATTAAAAAATAGGAAAGAACAAAATCATACTTCAATGTGCAAAATTATCAATTACACAACCATTGAAATATCCATTATCATACACATTATGGATTATTCAAAAGACTCATCCTTATAATTTGTTCCTTATATATCTTTGGTATAGTTAATGGATCAACAATCATAAGTGTCTTACTAATATTTTCAATTGACACTTATTATTTTTAGACTCTTTCTCTAACAATGGAGTACTTTAAGTCCATGTATTTCAATCCATTAGAGTATTTGCTATTCTTATAAAAGAAAACGGTTGCATTATCATAATATATTCTCAGCAACTTGGCAATAGAGTCGACAATACCAAATCCTGAGATAAAATTACGCAGCCACAAAGCATGACTTAATGATCTAAAACATGTTATAAACTCGGCTTCTATCATGGATGAGGTAGTAATGGATTACTTTACGCTCTTTCATAAAATTGCCCCATTTGCTAGCATAAAGACAAAACTAGAGGTAGACTCTAAATTATTGAGACAACAACCATAATATAAATCTAATTATACAATTACCTCTATTAGTCTTGATCTTTTATATGTAAGTATAGAATCCTTTGTATCGTAGAGGTGACTTATAACCTTTTTTGCTGCTTTCCAGTGTTTAATTCTTGGATAACTTCGGTATCTTCCTAAGATACCGACATCATAGCTTATATCCGGTCTAATGTAGGTTTAAGCGTACATCAAATTCCCTACAGCTGATGCATAAGGAATTTTCTTCATCCATTCTCTTTCTAAGTTATTCTTTGGGCATTTCCTTTTACTTAATTTGTCACCCTTCAAAATAGGTGCAACACTGGATGAACATAACTGTATATTAAATCTCTCTAAAACTCGATGATATACCCTTTCTGAGATAAATCTAATAACCCTCGAGATCAATCTATGAAGATTTCTATACCAATAACATAGGTTGCCTCACCCATATCAACCATCCGAAAAATTTTAGAGAGATAGTCCTTAGTTTTATGTAACAAACTAATATCACTACTAGCTAGCAAAATATCATCCACATATAGTAATGAAAATATAAACTTGCTCACACGAATTTTCAAATATATGCACTGTTCAATAATATTTTCTTTAAACCTAAAAGATGCAATGGTATCATTAAACATTATATACCATTGTTTGGAAGTTTGTTTAAGACCATATATGGATTTCTTTAATTTGCAAACTAGATGTTCTTTTCCTTTCTTTATGAACCCTTTAGGTTGTTCTATATAGATATCTTCATCCAAATTTCCATTCAAAAAAGTAGTTTTCACATCCATTTGATGTAACTCTAGATCAAAATGAGCTATAAGGGCCATGATGATTCTAAGTGAATCATTTTTAGAAACTAGAAAGAAAGTATCCTTGTAATCTATCCCCTTCTTTTGAGTGAAACCTTTGGCCAGTAGTCTATCTTTAAACCATTTGATATTGCCTTTGGCATTGCACTTGGTTTTAAAAACTCATTTATAGCCGATGGGTTTACAATTATCAAGAAAATTAACAAGATCTCAGATACTATTATGGCCCATAGATTTCAACTCTTCATTCATAACTTCTATTTATTTATTAGAATCATCACTTTTCATAGCTTGTGGAAATAAAATCGGATCATTCTTTATCCCAATACCAAAATTAAATTTTGTAGATATACTACATAATCATTGGTATGATAAATTTTCTTTCCTTTTGAGATCTTCTCAAAGTTATTTGTTGTGGTGGTTCTATAATATTTTCAATGGCAACATCTTCTTGTGGTAATAAGCCCTTTTTATTATGTTGCTCATTTTGCTCAACTTGTTGAGAAGGTTGAGAAATAATAGTTTCTTGAGATAAAAAAATGGTGGTGGGATATCTACTCTTATTTCCTCAACATCTACCTTTTTTTTATTCATTACTCCCACTAATTTCACCACTCTCTAATTGGCATTACCAATTTGAACTATTCTCATATTGTGGTTAGGACAATAAAACTTGTACGCCTTTGATTTATTTGGATAACCAATAAAATATGTAGAAATAATTCTTGAATCTAACTTTTTCTCATGTAGGTTGAAGATTCTTACCTCTGCCGAACAACCCCATATATGTATATATCTCAAACTAGGTTTCCTAATTGTTCATAACTCTGAAGAACTTTTTAGAACTATCTTACTAAGAACTCTGTTCAAGATATACATTATGGTCTTTAAAGCTTCACCCTTCAAGTAAATAAGTACAGTATAATAAATTATCATACTCCTAACCATTTCCATTAATGCATGATTATGCCTTTCACTAATATCACTCTATTGTGGTGTACCTGGCATTGTGTATTGAGCATTAATACAGTGCTTTTCTAAGAATTTGGCACAAGGACTAGGATTTTGTCCTAATTCATTATATCTATCATAATATTTATCATCTCGATTTGATCTCATAATTTTAACCTTTCTATCTATCTCTCAACCTCTATAATATGCATCTCAAAGATGTCAATGGCTTGAGACTTTTTATGCATTAGATATACATAACCATATCGAGACAAATCATCTATTAAGGTGTTAAAATATCTCTCTAGTGAAATAAGAAATGGAGAATGGTCTGTAAATATCTATATAAATTATCTCAAGAAGCTTATTACTTATTGTGGCACCTTTCTTTGTATACTTAGTTTGCTTTCCTTTTATGCAATCTATGCATACTTAACAATCAGTACAGTTTAGACTTTGTAAAATTTCATCATTTACTAATCTTTTAATTCTTTCCCTAGAGATATGCCGTAATCTTTTGTGCCACAGGAATGAAGAATTTTCATTAATTAAGCTACATTTTGAACTAACATTTGAATGACTCGTTTAAATTCATAATTCTGATAAATTTTATATAAACCATCATATAAAATATCAAAACTAACTTTCATTAAATTAAACATGAAACTTAGTTTTTCACAACCAAAATAAACTAAATATCCAACAACATCTAATTTCAATAACGAAATTAAATTCCTAGAAATCAAAGGTATATAAAAAAATGTTCAAAAGATTCATCTGATGACCAGTCTCTAAAAGCAAGTGATAGGTGCCAACAACTACCACTTCTACTTTGAGATGGTTTCTCATATAGAGAAACTTTTTTACTTTTCTTTTGATTTTTATGTTGTAAGGAATCCCTGCATTAAATTAATAACATGAATTGTGGCTTTAGAATCAATCCATCAAGTATTAAAAAAAAACTTTAGTAAGATTTAGTGCATAACATACAAAAGAAAGATTTATACCTCTATTTTCAAACCAAGTCTTACGCTTGTTATATTCATTCTTCATATGTCCCTTCTTGCCACAAAAGTGGCATTCATAATAAATGTACCTTCATGACTTTGGTTACTTTCCCTATGTCCACTCTGACTCTTTGGAGGATGTGCTTTCCTTTTTTGTATTTGTCTTTATTCTTCATAGCTCCATGAGTAATGGCAAGGGCAAAATTATGTTCATCTCGCTTTAATCTCATTTCCTACTGAATAAACTTACTAGTAAGCTCATTCATATTCCACTGTTCATTATTAGTATTATAGCGGATCTTGAATAGAGAAAACTATGAAGAAAGTAAGTTAAGGACAAAGTGTACTAAGAAGGACTCATCCATATTCATGCCTAGTGCCTTAAATTTTGCAACCTTTTCAACCATGTTCAGAATATGTTGTTCAATTCCTTTCTGACTATCATATTTATCATGGTCAATTTAGCCATTAATGTACCCATAAGAGACTTTTCGGTTTTGAAACACTCCATAAATTTTAGAAATTTCGAAGCTATCTAAATTTGAGGGAGGGAGATCTTGATATTAATGACAATGGTCATTCTCATAAATATAAGATTGAGTCTGCTTGATCTTTTTCAGGTTTTTAATTATTCCACTTGCTCTGGAGTACTATCATTGGTAGTTTTAGGTGGCTTTTCAGTCAGGATTCAGTCATTGAAGCCAGCTTAGGGTCTAATAGACCCAGTAAGAATTAAACCCTTTCATACTGCTCAGAAAAATTTGACCCATCAAATATTATCATTCTATATGCAAGTAAATACAATCAAGTGATAACTGTATGAACAAGATAATGCTCATAATAAGGCCTCAAGTACATTTATAATATATAATTAAATTCTATAAATGACAAATTATTGATATCACTATAGTTTTTATTTGGGTAAAACTCTAGCATATCTAGGGTTCACTTGAAGGGAGCTTAAAATTACATTATTATTTATGTTATCCACATATTATCTTTAGGTATCCATATAACCTTTCTTCAAAATAAAACTAGTATTTTATAATTAATAGAATGTGACTTTCCTTTGAGTTAGCCTTAATTTCCTAATTATAAATATTCTTAAAATATTATTTCTTTATAAGTCTCCCTTAGTTCTTTTATGCAATTTAATAAATATATGGTTCACTAAGTTAGGTTACTTTGGTAACTATCTAAACTAGTAAACTTTATATCTATAAATTATTTAATAAAATTTTATTCTTTTATATAGTTTAACTATTATAAGACTCATCAACCTAGGTCACTTTCGCAACTATATAAGTTAGTGAATTTTAAATTATAAAACTACTTAATAATAATTCACATCAAAATTCACATACTAATCATGTGAATAATGGTCTCACATTTACATTGCTTTTAAAACATATAACATACTAGTAAAAACACATAAGCAATGTAAGTTACTCAACATATAACACTGTTTAAGCATATAAAACACTATATATATACAATTATTACATGATATTTATATATGCTATTATATAATTGCAATATTAACATATATGTATAGGTAAATAAAATGATATACATAAAATTGCAAACTTTTCAGTATATGTATTATATTAACATATGATTTATTTTGTCCTTCAATTTTGTAATGATTACGTTTATGTTTACAAAACCAAAACAACCAGTTCATTTCTAAGTCATGAATTTCAATTCATAAAGGTTTTATTTTATTTTTTTCATTGTTACAAAACCCAAAAGCCATTAACTTTATTTTATAATGAAGATGGTTTTAATTATAAACCATCAACGATATGGAAAAACCAAAAACCAAATACAATATCAGTATTTATTTCACTATACATCCAGCATCAAATAAGGCAACAATGACATATGCAAATAAAAGTAAAATTTTACAATTATCGATTACATGAAAATTCTAATAACAATAAAACCAATTTAATTCAACACAATAATAAATATTGCAATAAATCAACAATCCTAAGACTATAATTCTAAGATATTTTGAATTCAATAGACCGATACCAAATGTAAGAAACTTAATGCAGAATCAATAAATATATAACACCATTGAAATCATCATATCTTAAGAAAAATATTAAAATTAGGAATACATAGTTTTAAAGATAAAGCAACCCTTGAATTAAAGAGCCCTTTTGATTTAAACCTTAATTTTAAATACCCTTCTACTCTCTGCCTATTTATTATACACAGATTCTAGAACTTTAATTGATGGACGATTGATTACTGTCAAAATGTGTTTCTATGCACTTTTATTGATAAGAGAAGATAACTAGAAACCATTCAACAAAAACTAAATGTCATAATCATTTTTATCTATTATTATTTTAAAACAAATTATTCACTCTATTAAGGTATTATCTTTCCTTAATAAACGGTTATCTATAATTTAATGGACAGTTCAGTTGGCTACAATTATTATAAGTGGATAAGTTTAAAAATTAAAACATAAGATTAGTAAGCTATCTACTTAATTTATAGGGAATTAACATATGTATATAGTAGTTCTTGAACTAAGAGTTACAGATGTACCGAGTTTTAGTTAAGGTATGCTCCCCTGCTTAGACACACAGACATTCCCAACATTCTATACCATTATAACGTTCAAGTCTCATGTACCCATAATTACATATTGGCCTCTCTTTCTAACTCAGTAGTTCAGAATAAGCTTGGCTATTTTCTCAATTATCATGTATGAATCTTATAGCTTAGCACGTAAGATATATTTTCATACTTTCTTTATATTTTTTTCATTAATTTCATTAAATCTAGCTAGTTATCTGTATTATCATACTTCTTTCAATTTTTACCTTTTTATCTTATACAACATATATATATACACATTTTGCATACTTAAAGCATTCCTTACTCTCCTATTTTTGGTCTTTACATGGTAACTCAGTGTTTAGCATACCTCCAATATTTATAGTGTAACACCCCTAAATAATTCTATTAAGAACTATCAAGGAATGTCACATAATACTTAAACACTTTTTATTCAATCATTAATAGATACTAGTTCTAATGTCAACAAAAATTTCGGCAGAATTTTTTCTAAAATTTGACACTACTAACATCTTCTTCAATAAAAAAAAAGCATAACCTGCAGGAGAAAGCACTCCTAATATTTTTCACATTCAATTCAACTTCAATCTAAACAACACACTAATAATCATCTATCACATAATGTAAATAATTATACGTTTATTAACATGTTACATTATATGTCTATTTCTATAATTAATATAATTTACACCCAACCATTTGTATATAATATACTAAACTCTAAATCGGTTAAAATATACAATTGTCATTATAAATAGAGTATTGCTATGTGAACAAAAGTAAATACGTAATACCAAAACTTTTTGGAATAACCACCTTTTGAAATGCAGTCGATCATGAGTTTTATATCTCACTCAGTTGGGTCTAGCCTGACCTTTTGACATGCGCATCAGAAATCAATCTAACACGCTAAGCAATGCTTAATGGTGCTTGTAAAATCATAATTTGCCAATGTACAATGGAAGAAGATAATTAAAGTAATAAATAGAAATAAAATTTAAACTTTGATTACAAATAGATATATATATATATATATATATCACTTCATCAATGAAACTTTAACTATTTATAATAATAGAATAAGATTTAAGGCTTAGTTTAGATCAAAAGGGCATGAGAATATTTCTGGCCATATTGCAAATTCACTTCACATACACTTTTCCAAACAACGCTAATAATGAATTTCACTATACATTATTTGTTTCAATGGTTTCATTGTTTTGCCTCATATACTGATTTTAAAATCTTAGACTTGGATAACGGGTCACTGACGGCAAGCAAATGTCCACTGATAAAGAATATGGCCAAAGGCCCACTGGAGATGCATAGCATCCACTGATGGCATGAATACTCACTATCACTGATGACATAAAAGTGTCCACTGATAGCACATAGTGTCCACTATCACTATGGGTGTTCACACTCTGGCTAGCCATTCAATCTGACATTAGATTCGATACTAGTACACTCAGACATTTAAATTATTTCTCTTGTTACAATCAATCTTTCAATTATGTCAATGTTTCAAAAATATTACTTTTAAAATATGCATTTCTTTATCTAGTTATGGTATACATTGTTATCTATGTTGTAACAATCATTTTCTTTTTAATTCTAAGTTTTTTCCAAACCCTAACTTTCCAAATTGATAATCTTACATGTTTTAGGGTAAAATTCATGTCATGATAATTAATTGATAAAGATATTACATTAGGAAGAAGAAATTAAGTGTTTTGGGGTTAAACATGAAGAAAATAAGAGAAAAATAGTGGACACGGGCATGTCTAATGAACCCACATGCCTGTGTATATAAAACGCCTATTGGAAGTGCATAAACAGTAGCTAAAAATTTCACATGCTTGTGTAGGATTAGTCCACAACCCGTGTGAATTTTTCAGCTTCTGCCAAATCTACTAATTTTCTAAATTTTAAAGATTTTTTAGTTCACACACCCATGTTTGGCTTCCCACATGCCTATGCTTAATTATACCTAACTTTTTGAGAAATCCTTCATTTTCAAAACGTTAAATTTTCATAAATATGCCTCTCCTTAATCAATTAAGAATGCAAAACCAATTTCTTCAAGAACTAATCTTGTATCCAATTTTAAACCCTAAAATTTCATATCCCTAAATTGGTCTCTTCACTTAATTACATATTTCAACTTTCTCTCTCTACAAATTCAATTAACAAGTTTCATCACAAAGATTTCACTTAAAATGATAAAATCAATTCATATAACTCATGAAAATTTAAAAGAAATCAAAAGAAGGGCAACTTATAATTAAAAAAGCACATACCTCCTTTAAAGCACTTCTTCCTTTCTCTTTCCTCACTTCTCTTTGATTAGATGATGGTAATCTTAGTGATTTTCTCACAAACTAGTAAATTTCTATGAAAAATTTGAGTTATATGTAAAGATTTTTGTAGTTTCTTGTGTGGTGGTGGGAGAAAAAGGAAGATGAGAGTGATATGGAGATATGTAGAGATATATATTACTTTAGATGGGAAGAAGAAGGGAGAAAAATCTAGAAATCTAAAATTATAATTATGCCACTTAAGGTTTTAATCTTATAAGGTACTCACACTAAAACTTCCCTACTTTCTTAAGTTTCTTCTAACCTGACTTTTAGTTCTATAAAATAGTAAAGTAAATTTCTCTAATTAATTTTTAAACCTCTATTATTAATATTTCTTATTTCAGTTTCATTATAGTATAATTTTAAAGTCTTTAGGGCATTTCTATAGATCTAACTTTCAACCATTACATTTACTAATATCAAAAGCCTTCTTTGTAATATCCCCAAATATGCCCTAGAAGTCTTGATATTGTTGTTGTGTTATTTGATTTGTGTATATGTTAATTTGAGAAGAGAATGTTGTGTTAAGTTAATAAGGTGAATATTGTGTAGAGAGAAGTGTATATGTTGGGTATATAGCAATATATATCACATATACATAGGTCAACCTTGATGGTCAATGCTACATAGTGGAGGAAGATATTTTTATATTTTTTGAGTAATTAAATAATTAGTGGAATTATGAGTGGAAGAGGTTGGTTTGGATTATTTTAATAAAAATAAATTGCTTGGAGGAGAGGATTTGAAGGAAAAGTGGTTTTGACTTTTTGGTTTCTTTCTTTTCTTTCTTCTTCACCGTAGCCACTTTCTTTTTCTTTCTTTCTTTCATTTTGGCCGGCTCCCTCACAAGACAAAGGAAAACAAAGAGACCAAGGGAGAGATTGAAGTTCTAAGCTCAAGTTGAAGGGAGAATCAAGTGATTAAGTTGAAGATTTGTCAACTTAGGTAAGTTATTTCTTGATCTCTTGTATTGTTTGAGCTTGGGTTGATTTTGATGGTGTGTTTGTGATGTTAGAAGTGTGGATGAGTGTGTGAAGTGTGTTTGTGAGTGATTGATTCTTGTGATTTTAGATTTTGGGGTTTGATTGAAGAAAGAGTAAAGTTGGTTTTAGGGTTTTGATTTGGTAGTGATAAATTGTATTGTATTGTATTGTTTTGGATAAGGTTTTGGAAGAAGGTGCTTTATTTTAAGTTGAGAAGTGAAGGATTCTTGAAGAAAGAAAGTGTTTAGAAGGTGTATTTTGGTGCTTAAGGTAAGTACAACCATTTGATTACAAACATGTATATAATGTGTAAGCCTAATATGCTTTTATTTGTAAATGTGTTTTGGTAATATGAATATTGTGATGAGCATGTAATTAAGTGTTGAGGATGTTGTTTGTGTCTATTTTAATGAGGTTGTGTTGTGTAATGTGTTTGAAGTTAGCCAAAAGGAAATTTCTAAATTTAGGGTTTTTGCATGAGAAACCGTAATTTGGGGCGGTCGCTATTATGTGAAGTGCGGTCGCTATTATGTGAAGTGCGGTCGCGACTTAGGTCGGATTTCTGACCGCGAAAGCTACTGTGTTAGGGTTCATCTTTTGATTGTGAGGTGCGGTCGCGACTTAGATCGGACTTCTGACCGCGAAACCTACTGTGGTAAGGTTTCATCTTTTGACTGTGTAACGCGGTCGTATTTGGGTCTGGCGCGACCGCGAGAAACGTTTTGTTCTACTTTATTGAAGTAACCAAATTTTCAACAAGATTCTCAAACACATGTTAAATAAATCATCCATTTGAGTTGTCAAGGATCACAATAGAGATAATTCTTAATGAATGTGTAATGTGTTGGATTATGTATACTTGAGTGATGAAGTGTTATAATGTGATTAATATTATGACTTGTATAGTGTGGAAGAGATGAGGATCATTCACAAAGGTATGTGCAATGCAATTTATTATTATTATAATTACTTTTATAATGAATTACCTTAGTGTAAATTGAGACATAAAGAGATGTGAACTAATGTTTTGAGTTATAATGAGGTGAATGATATGATTGAATAATGATACATTTGTTTAATTAATGTAATTGATGTTGTATATTAATATGATGCCATTGTGATTGGCTATGATGATTCAAATGTGATATGATGCCATTGTGATTGGCTATGATGATTCAAATGTGATATGATGCCATTGTGATTGGCTATGATGATTCAATTGAAATGGAAATTGATAATGAAATAATTAATGAATTGTATATCTAATATGTTGATTCAACTTTCAGAGTCCTGTTTTGATGGCATGCCTATGAACCATTGGATAGGTGAAATGGGAGGCCCGTAAACCGTTTCCAATTGGTAATTATGATATGAATTCCTGGATAGGCGAAATGGGAGGCCCGTAAGCCGATTCCAGATGAGAAATGTGAAAATGGAATGATGGTGAAATGGGAGGCCCGTAAACCACTTCCATTTGTAACAGTTTAGCCGGGTTGAGGATCTCCTCATGTTAATGGGTTGATGGTCCAAGAGACTGGGTCTGTTACACTATCCATGGATAGAAATATGATACATGTTGCCTACGGGCTTGATTATTGTGAATATGATCAAAGCAGTTGACTCTGAACTTTGAATAATATATTAGTGTGTTTTGGGCCCAAGTCTGTCTTTGTTTTAATGTGTTATCTAAAGGTTGAACTAAATGAGTAATGAGATTTATGATTGCCTTTGTTGGAAATGTGATTCATAATTGGTGAATTGTGAATAGAATAATAACATGAAATGTTATGAATTATGGTATGTAATATGTATGTTGATATATTGATGATGAGTATTAGTGATGGATCTGTGATTGGTGATAATGATATGTATATATATATGAAATTAGACGAGACATATGAAGGGTGCAATTAAGAAGGAAAATATAAACAGGATAAGAAATTAATAGTACTTAGAATTGATATATCTTTATATGTTAGAATTTCTATAATGTACGTTTATATTTTATATTTGTACTACTAAGCTTTCGGGCTTAGCGCGGATGTATTATCGCGCAGGTGACTAGGTGGAAGGTATGAAGTCTTTCGGTTAGCCACGAGAAGAGTATGAATTTGTCGAGACCAACTAGAGGGTGATGCATACATGTATATCTTTTGAATTATAATGTAATTCTTTTTATGAAGCATATTCATTTGTATAAAGGAAATTTTGATAAATGTAAGATTAATATATATGTAAGATCATTAAAGTATAATGATTTCGTAAATGTTTCTTTCAATTAATATAGTGTGATTTGAACTCTGATCAAGGATTTTCTTAAATGGCGACAAAAAGTGACATCCTTATGCTTTATATAGGTACTGTATGTATACTAGGTATATGTATAGTAGTTATATGGAGTATCGGAGTGTTACATTCTTAATTGACCCTACGTTGATCTTTGTTTAAATATAGCTTGTGCTATGCACCCTTCATGCTTCTATCGATAAATTTTTAGTTTACCAATTTAGTTCACATTTATACAGTTTTAAAATTATATTATTCTTTTACTTACCATGTTAACCCAAACTAACTGGTTACTCATAATTTCCTACATTCTGACCATGTTATGCTAATAAATACTAATTTGTCTCATTTTAGGCATACTTCTCAGTTTAGATAGCTCATATAATATAGTTTGTCTAATTTGTCCAAGTTATCTTGGTGTTATGTTTATGAAGTCTATCCAACCAGTCATTCAAACCATAATTTATTATGTTTCTATTGATGCACTATTAGTTTTCCATCAATTCATATTATATTTATAATTCTTTGATTATACAGCTTTTATTTTTTATTTTTTGAAATTTTGCTTATTCCTTTTAGTTTATTTTGGTTTTTCCCTAAACATTTCCATTTCTAGCAAATATGTTCATGTAATGTACCCTTATCATGTTCATAAATGTGTATGTTGGATAATTAAAATCTATTTTGATCATTGACAATTAAATTGATACGTACTAATGATTTTAAACATATTTGTTGTTGTAGGCATTAAATCCTAACCCTTGTACGACCACCCGAGCCCACTATACAAATCTGCAAGGCAAAAGTACCGAAGTTACAAAAGGAATAGCGGGCTTGCCGAGCGGTGAAGTTGGAATGCAGACCAATTGTGCAACCACCCGACCCAAATGAGCGACCACACCACATATTGAGCTAAATCCTTAAACTTACAGAGGAGCTTGCAGTATGAGTATACGATGAAGTTAGGTCGCGAGGTAGACGTGCTACCATACTATAACCCCAAGCGACCACACAAATTAATGACCTAAAAATCTAAAAGTGGCAAAAGTGATAGCAGTCAGCCCGTGCGATACTTTCTCAATGCTCAACCATGTGTGCAATCACCCTGTAATGCCATATGACCGAACAAGTCCAGTACTTTTGAATCTTAGTGCCAAATACTTTGGATCAATGATAATTGGACACGTGGATAAAGAAATTCAAATCAAACGATAACATTATGTTGTGCGACTGCACAAAGAGATGTGCGACCACAAGACATGTGATCATGGGCTGAAAAGATCCTGTCAAACAATCAAATCTTACCATTGGAATTAGCCATTAGTGAGATATTTGAATTGTGCAAGTGCACAAGGTGTAGTGCGACCGCACAAAGTGTCTCATGTATTAAATTAGAGGAAGACAAGTTCTAAACATGTGGAAACTACTTCAAATGGCTAGTTCAAGTCCAGATAGCTATAAATACCCCAAGAAAATTCTTATTTGAGAGTAATTGTGATTGGACACTGAAAAGGAAGATGACTAAGGTGAGAAAGACAAGAGAAAAGCAATTGCTCTCAAAGCCATCAAAGAAGTTGAGAGCTCTAGTGATGAAGAGAGTGATGATGATGAGGAAATGACTATGCTATCCAAAAGAATAAGTGATTGGAAGAGAAAGAGAAGACTTCAAGCCAATAAAGGTACATTTTCTAAATCATCCTTCAAAGATAAAGAGAAAAAAAATAGTAAAATGCAATGAATATGGCAAAATGAGTCACATCAAATCAAATTGCTTCAAATTTAAAAATAAAAAGAAGTGAGATAAGGAAAAGAAAAAATCACTCAAAGCCACATGGGATGATGATTCCTCAAGTGAAGAAGAAGAGGAAGAAGAGTAAGGAATTACAAATTTATGTCTCATAGCTATTGGGGATGATGATCAAACCAATGAGGTAGGTACTCAATCCTTAAACTTGAATCATATAATGATAATGTTGATAATGCCTTAGATGATAGTGATCTAATTGAGCATGTGAACCTTAGAGTAGAAAAATATTTTTCTAAAATAAAATTTTATAAAGACAAATGCTTTAATCTATAAAAGGATTTTGTTTCTTTGAAAAATTCTATTCTAGAATTAAAAATATCAAATGAATAATTGTTAAAATCCATTAATGAAATGTCTAAAAACTCACATAGCTTAGAAAATTTAATCAAGAAAAATAAAATTTTGAAGGATGAAATAAATGAACTAAAAGAATCTATTTCAAAATTTCACAAGGGAAAAGAGGTCTTAGACAAATTGATCAATAATCAAAAATACCCTCATTAAAATATAGTTTAGGGGGTTCAATGGCTCATCTATCACTACATCAAATGCACCGATATTTGTCAAAGCCTCTATAACTTAAACCTCTAGTGTTGAAGTTGTAAAGAATACAAATGCATACACCACGCCAAAAAAATTCTAAAAGAATTATATTGGGTTCACAATGTTCTAGAATTAAAGTTTCAAGAACAAACCATGCATACATGTATACAGAGCATGTACATAGACACAAAAATGCACAAAAATAATCTCACTTGACACACATTTGCAATTGTGTACATGATTCATTAAATTTTAATAAAAGAGTGCAAACATATAAAACATTGTATCAATACGCTTATTGTATGAAATTTGAACATAAAAATACCTTTTTTCTATATTAGGAAAGCTCACCTTCTAACCCCCTAGGACCTAAGTACATTTGAGTACCTAAAAAAAAGATAAATATGATTATGTTGTAGGTATGCCAAAATTCTACTATCAATAAAAGTGTTTGGCTTGTGGACAGTGGATGCTCAAGGCACATGATGGAAAATGCAAAGTTTTTTATAACTTTCACCTACAAGCAAGGAGGTAATGTGACTTTTGAAAATAATGTTAAAGGTAAAATTATAGGCATTGGATCTATTGGCCCTGCTTGAGAAAAATATGATTGATAATATATAACTAGTTGATGTTTAAACATAATTTGATTAGTGTGAGTCAATTGTGTGATAAAGAATATAATGTAAATTTTAACTCTAAAGGATACAAAGTTACTTTTTCCAATGGTGAACTTGCTTTCAAAGGAGTTAGAATTGACAATACTTATAAAATTGACTTACATTCCAATACTGCATTTGAATGTTTAATTACCATTAGTAATGATGCTTAAATTTGGCATAAGAGATTAGGATATGCTAGTATAGATCATTTGCAATGCATTAGTAAAGAAGAACGTATTGATGGTCTCCCCAAAATAAAATTCAATAAAGATAAATTTTGTGAACCTTGTTAATATGGTAGGCAGCATAAGAGTTTATTTAAAATCAAAAATATTGTAAGCACATCTAGACCCCTAGGACTAATTCATTTGGATTTATTTAGACCAAATAGAGTTGCTAGCTTAGGTGACAAGTTGTATACATTTGTGCTTGTTGATGATTACTTAAGGTTTACATGAGTTAATTTCTTAGCTCAAAAGAATAAAGCTTTCAATCATTTAAAAATTTTTGCAAAAAGAGTTCAAAATAAAAAAGGCTATGTTATCACATTCATTAGAAGTGATCATGACAAAGAATTTTAAAATGAGAATTTTAAAATTTTTTTAATGATCTTGGTATTTCACATAATTTTTTTGCTCTTAGAACACCATAACAAAATGATGTGGTTGAAAGAAAAAATAGAATGTTGGTAGAAATAGTTAAGACAATGCTCAACGAGTATGATTTACCATCTTACTTTTGGGCGGAGTCCGTTAATACCACATGTTATATTTCAAATTATGTTTACAAAAGGCCTTTGATAAACAAAACCTCTTACGAGCTTTGGAATGGAAGAAAACCTAAAATTTCATACCTTAGAGTGTTTGGATATGAATGCTTCATATTGAATACCAAGGATAATCTTGGTAATTCCCATCCAAATCTAATGAATGTATATTTTAAGGATATTCATCTTCTAGCAAAGCATATAGAGTATTTAATAAGAGAATACTAGTAGTTAAAGAATCAATGCAAAGTATTTTTTATGAACCCTCTAAACTTGATCAAAGAAAATGTAGTGTTATTGATGATTTATAGGTACATTTGAAGATTAAGAAACAAACAATGTTCCAAAGGATAATCATAATAAAATTAAGACAAAGTCTCAAGAACTATCCAAAGATTGGCAATACAAGAAGGACCATCTAAAAGAATTTGTCATTTGTGATACATCAAAGGGAGTAACTACTAGATTCAAACTTAAATACTTAGATGTTAATGTTGCCTTTATTTCTCAAATTGAGCTAAGGACTATTGAGGAGTCTCTTAGTGATAAATGTTGGGTGATTATTATGCAAGATGAACTCAATCAATTTGAAAGAAATAAAGTATGAGAACTTATTCCTAAACCTAAAGATCATCCAATTATAGGATATAAATGGGTATATAGGAATAAGCTTGATAAAAATGATCCCATTACTAGAAATAAAGCTAGATTAGTACCAATGGCTATAACCAAGAGGAAGGCATTGACTATGATGCAATATTTGCCCTCGTTGGCTAGAAGCTATTAGAATATTACTTGTATTTGCATGTCATATAAATTTTAAACTTTTTCAAATGGATGTCAAAAGTGCATTTCTAAATATGTTTATAAATGAGAAAGTTTATGTTGAATAGCCCCTCGGTTTTGAAGATTAAAAATTTTCAAATCATGTTTTTAAACTTACCAAAACACTATATGGATTGAAATAAGCTCTAAGAGTTTGGTATGATAGACTTAGTACTTACTTGCTAGAAAATAATTTTTTAAAAGGCAAAGTTGACACAACTCTTTTTGTTAAAAAAAAATGGATAACATCTTGAATGTGCAAATTTATGTTGATGATATTATATTTGGTGCTACTAATAAATCTTTGTGCAAGGAATTTGCTTCCTGTATGACTAGAAAATTTGAAATGAGCATGATGGGTGAACTCAAATTCTTCCTTGATTTACAAATTAAGCAATGCAAGGATGAAATTTTTATCAGCCAATCCAAATACACAAAGGAACTTCTCAAGAAATTTGGCATGGATGGTTACAAAGTGAGCAAAACTCTGATGAATACATCCTTGAAACTTGACAAAGATGAAAGTGGTAAGATAGTAGATGAGAAAAAATATTGAGGTATTATCGGATCACTACTTTACTTAACTGCTTCTAGATCCAATATAATGTATAGTGTTTGTTTGTGTGCTAGATTTCAATCATGCCCTAGAGAATCACATTTAAATTCTACTAAGAGAATTTTAAAATATTTGAATTGTACATTGCATTTAGGTCTATAGTATCCTAGAAACACATCATTTGATATATTAGGTTTTCCAATGCAGATTTTATTGGTAGCCTACTAGATAAGAACACTACCACCAGAGCATGTGATTTTCTTAGTGAATACCTAATTTCTTGGTTTAGCAAGAAACAAGTGTCGGTTGCTTTATTTACTGCGGACGCCGAATAAGTTGCTGTAAATTTTTATTGCTCATAAGTTCTTTGGATGAAACAATAATTGCTTGATTATGAAAAAATTATTTGATCACATTCCTATTAAGTGTGATAACACAAGTGCAATTAACTTATCCAAGAACCTATTTAATATTCTAGATCAAAGCATATAGACATTAAACATTATTTTTTAAGAGATAATTTTTAAAATCATAATATAGTCTTAGAATTCATTGGCACTCAAAACTAACTTGCCGATATCATTACAAAACCCCTAAATAAAGAAAGATTAAATTTCATAAAACAACACATTGATATGATTGATGAAAAATCTCTTGAATAATCATTATTTCACACTTCCACATCTATTTTGATCACTTGCATTTGAAAAATCATCAAAATCCTTATGTTTTTCATTCTTGTGGTCACACCTTCAGCTGTATAGACCGAGCCTCAGAAATTTCTCTTGTGCGAGCGCAGAACCGCTCGTGTAGTCACCCAATTTCAAAATTTTTTAAATTTTCCCGATCGTTACACACTCATCAGGCTTGTGCGAGTGCCCACTTCTTATGGAGATCGCAAGACCTACCTTGCAGTAGCACAACAGGTTGAGCGATCACATAATCAGTGTAACTGATAGAATATTTGAACATTGGAACTCTTAAATTTTAGTTCTTTTTTGCATTCCAATGGTCAGAAATGACTAGTTTTTTTTTTTTTTTTTTACTATAAATACCCTCCTTTTGCATGAAAATACAATTTTACAAACTCTCAAACTCATTTTCAATCAATATTTCAAGCTTTGTTCATCAAGAAGAAGAATTGTGAAGTTTTTCAAGCTACATCAGCACTCTATCTTCTACCTTTCTTTTTTATCTTCTGCATTTTTATTTTTCTTTTGTGATTTTGTTTTTGTTGGGATTATGACACCTAAAACTAAAACCTCTAAAAAGAAAGATTCAACCAAGAGAAAAAGGATTATCATTAGTGAACCTCAACCTCAACCTCAACCTAAACCCAAAACACTTCACTAGGAAGAGTGTCCAACCTCATAAGCCAAAATACAAAACAGAGGAAGAGAAAATAAAATATTGCATGCTTAAGAAAAAAACCATAGAACCAACCAAGATGCTTGCGGAAGGGATGCTCTTAGCCCTAAATATCCAAGATGAAATCCTTATCTACCTTGATAGGATTGGATGAAGGCATTTTGCATTTTCAAATGAGTTAGGTTATCCTAGTCTCTTAAGCCAATTCCTAATATCCTTTAGGGTAGAGAAAAACCATAATGCACCCATAGGCTTTATAGAGTTTACTTTAGGCTTTTTTACTAAGACTTTGCCCTCTTTTTAGAAGATTTTAGTGAAGCTTAGGGTTTCCAAACCCATAGCGCCTTCTTTTATGATAAGGATTTTCCTTTGAAGAATTTCTCTTCTTTTTGGATTGAACTTTCCATTGAAATCGAGTACAATAATAGATCATCCAAAGCCATCCATTTTAGGACTCTCCTTTATTAGCTCTTACATAGAATCATCACTTACACCATCCATCAAAGGAGTGATGTCAATGAGAAGGTTACTCAACGTGACTTATTCTTTTTGTATGCTTTATAGCATAATGAGCCAATCCAAACTGTTAGGTTCATTATTGACACCTTCTTACACCATGAAAAATATAGGGTAGGCACTTTCTTTCTCTCCTTTCAAGTTACCCAACTTGTTAGACACTTAGGTCTTCTAACACCTGAAAATCTTGTAACCCTAAGTGATCCTATTGATCCAACCACTAACTCCATCAACCTAGACTACCTTTAACATGCAAGATGCATCCAAAAGGTTGATGATCACTATGAGTACACTTTTAGTAGCAAGTGAGTTATTCAAAGAGAAAGAAAAAGGCCTAGGTACCATATTACCCAATAAGAAGGAGAACCTGCCCATGTAGAAGTTGAGCACCCCCTAGACCTTCCAAACCTCCCAAAGAAAAGGGTGAATCTTCCAAAACTTTCAAACTTATCCTCAAAGTTATAACTTCCCTTTAAAATCAATTCACCCATTTCAAGAAGGATGTAACCAAAATAATCGCTAAGCTCAATAATAAAGTTGATCTCCTATCTCATATCCACCATGACATATATAAGATACAAGGAAAATTTGACCTTACTCAATGTAAGCTTAGTGAATGGGATGTGAGTGAGCACATTGAAAGTTCTTATGAAGAATCTTCCTAATCATCTCATGATTACTCTCCCTCTCCTTCTCTTAATGGTGATGATGATGAAAATACTACAACTCCTCCTCCACCATTAATAAAAGGAAAAGAAAAAGTTATTGATTAGTTTTGTTACCTTGTTTTCATTTTGTTACTTTTCACTTACTTAGTTTATGTTTTAATTTATACTTATTTTTATCTTCCATTTATCTTGTATTTAAATTTCAAATCAATGAAATGATGTTTCTTTTTCTATTTTTTGCCAATTATTTTCATTTTCTTTTTGCCTTTGTCAAAGGAGGATAAGTTGTATGAATTTAATTGTCCTTATACAAAAGGGGAGAAGACTTAAACTTAAAGACTCAAAACTTAAATTAAATTTAATACACTCCATACACTGAGAGGGAGAAGAGACCTAACTTTAATTTAATGATTATGCATTCCATATACATTTAAGAAAGAATGATTTGAGGGGGAGCAACTAACAATCAATCAACCATTAGCATCAAACATTTGCATTTGAATTGTAATTGAAGGATGCACTTGATTATTTTTAAAGTTAAATTCAATTTGATTGCCAAAGTCAAAAAGGGGGAGATTGTTGGAAAATTTAAACTCTATTTTGATCATTGACAATCAAATTGATATGTACTAATAATTTCAAACAAGTTTATTATTAAAGGTATAAAACCCTAACCCTTATGTGACTGCCTAGGCCCACCAAGCTACCGCATAAACCTGCAAAGTAAAAGTACCAAAGTTACAGAAGGAATAGTGGGCTTGCCAAGCGATGAAGTTGAAATGTAGACCAGTTGTACGATCGCCCGAGCCAACCGAGTGATCGCACCACATAATGAGCTAAATCCTCAAACTTATAGAGGAGCTCGAGGTCTCAGTGTGCGGTGAAGTCAGGTCACGAGGCAGATGTACGACCATACCATAACCCCAAGCGACCGCACAAATCAATGATTTAAAAACCTAAAAGTGGCAGAAGTGATAGCGGTCAGCTCGTATGATGCTTCCTCAATGCTCAACCAAGTGTGTGATTGCTTTGCAATGTCATGTGACCACACAAGTTCAATACTTTTGAATTTTAGTACCAAATACTTTAGATCAATGATAATTGAATGTGTGGATGAAGAAATTCAAATAGATGAAGAATTAAAATTAACGATAGTATTGAATTGTGCGACCGCACAAAGAGATGTATGACCGCAAGACATATGATCATGGGTTGAAAAGATCCTATCAGACAACTAAATCTTACCGTTGGAGTTAGCTATTAGAGAGATATTTGAATTGTACGACAACACAAGGTGTAGTGGGACCACACAAAGTGTCTTAGCCGTCAAATTAGTGGAAGACAAGTTCTAAACATGTGGAAATCACTTCAAATGGCTAGTTCAAGTCCAAATGGCTACAAATACCCCCAAGAAACTTCTTATTTGAGGGTAATTGTGATTGTGGTAGCCAAGGCCAACAACTTTTAGTTTGTTACATTACAATTAACATTTGTATTGATTGAGTGTTGGGTGTGAGCATTTAAAATACCATTGTAAGTTGAGTGTTAGCTTTGAAACACTTAGATTTTAGAGTGAGTCTTAGAAAAACTCTTCTAAGGGTTGTAAGGATTAATCTTAAACCTTGTTTAAGTTTGGTGTGAGCTTATAAAAAAACACCAAGTTGGAGTTGAGCTTATAAAAATTCAAAATTATTAGAACCTTAACAAGTTATTAAGGAAGTGGATGCAGGATTGAGGTAATCCGAACCACAATAAACTCTTGTGTTTATTCTTCTCTACTCTATATCTTCTTCATCTTGCTTTTAAAATTTTTAACTCATCATCACTACTCAAATTAATCAATTCACCCTCCCTCTTGGTTGCTAGTTTGGGACAACAGTGTCATACATTTTAACTAAATTTCCAATTAATCCAATTAATCTAATTTGAAACACTCACATGAAAATGGTGACTTAGCTTGGATTCAAATCCACGATTTGGTTTCTTTTCTTTGTCTTTCCTTTGCCACTTTGATGTTCATCTCGATCATTCAAAGAATCCATTTTGAATTCACCAGTTACCCCTCTCTCACCTCCACTATTTATTTTCTCTTTATTTTTTATATTTGCTTTGTACTCTTAAGTAATGACAGATAACGTGAATTTTTAAATTGAAAATTTCTTCTCTCCAATGTTCCTTTTCTCTTATGTTTACCTTTCTCCCTTTTTTCCATTATTTCTCATTTCTCCAGCCTTAGCTCATATCAGAGATCAAGTCCCAATGGCAAAACCATCCCACATTTTTTATTAGTTAATTTGCTTACTACTAGTCATTTAGATAGGTGTCTTAGTGATTTTACAATTTATTTTCATGCAAAGCCCTAGCTCATAATTAATTTCAACTAGCTAAATCTTCCCTTGCCAAGTGTTTCATCATATGTATATTTTATATCCACCCTCTAATTTCATCACTTATCAACCTGAGCCAACCCTTTTAATATTTTTAATATGCATAGTCACCAAATTACTCAGTTTTCCTAGTCCTTATATCCTACTCTTCATGTAGCTATGTACACCATAATTCATGCATCTAATGCATTTCTCGTTCAACCCCTACCAATATTCATAATGCAGAGTTTTCCAACTTAATTTATTATATGTAGTTTATTTCTTTAGTCTATATGAATTGCTATTTGCTTTACTATTTATAATCTATTTTATTCCCATTTAGTTTTGACTAGGTTACGAATAATTTTAATTTCTAATAATATATTTCATTTTCTTAGGATTAATTTCATTTAAAGATTATCTTAATTTCATATTTCTTGTTAATTTAATCGCACCTAAACTCATACATGTTTTTAAATGTTTTGTTCTATAAGATTTAAAGGTAGATCTTTATTTGCTGCTAACTTAATTTTGAGTAAATTATGATTTAGCTCATCTTCTTGTAGTTTGTGATCAAATTAATTTCTCTAGGACTCATCCCAATGGTTCACACATTTGTACACAATTATATATATATGCATCATATATTTATACTTAGTCATACATATACTCTTTTTTTTTTTTTTGCCTTAATTCAATTATTCTTCCATGTGTCTCAATATTATCTTTAGTTTGCATCACATTGCATCATCGGCCTATTCACTCATCGGGAATAATCTTTGCTCTTTCATGTAAATGGATATGAACAACCAAGGAATACAAACACCATCTTCATACTCGTCATTGCCAAACTAGGCTTTGATGCTACATATTGGTGTCGAAAGCCCAATTACTTGAAAGATCTACTTAATGGGCTTTAATGAGGAAATACACTTGTAATTTGACATCACACTTCAATCTAAGACCTTAAGGCATTGGGTCTATGGGTCTTTTCTACTTATATATCCTTCAATAATACTATATCTTTCTAATGTGAAATTTCTTTCACACTTGATAATTTCAACATTACAGGGGTAGAATCGTACACCGCCAGATAGCTACCATCCCGTCACTCGAAGACATCTACCTCAAAATTTGGCCTTAGTTTTGTCTTTGAACTTATGTTCTTTATTTCAATTTCTAGCTTTTAGACTAATCTTGTTATTGAGTTGTGTCCAATGTCTCCCGCCAGCAATTTGTTGAGAAATTGGCTCCCACTTAACTCTTTTTCATCTCCGATTACTTTCCGTTTAATTTGCAAGTGCATATATTGTTTTGTTCATCCTATATGTTTATTCTTAAATTTTGTTCTATGAGATAAAATCTTGAAGTTGCTATATATAATAATAATCATTATTTTAAACAAACAAATAAAACCCCAGTTAACAAATTACTTATATCCCTTCAAATTAATCAAAATTCAATTAAATCAAGCACCATTCCGGAATGCTTTGTGGTACTTGCTCATAATTTAAAGAGTAATAACCGTCGAATCTATAGAGTCATGGAGCTATCACTACAAAAAAAAAGGACCTATAGCACAAATTAACAGGGGCGATTACTCAAATGACATCAAACTGCAAAGGGCAATTTTTTAAAATCGACGCTATGTAGGGACGGATATGAGGTTAAAAAAACAAAGAAAACTTGAAATAGGATTTGTTTCTAAAATCGACACTTTGTGAAAATTGATTTCTCTATTCTCACTGATTTGCATAGCTGCAATTGAAGGAATCCATCCATTCACTAGCTATTAATCCACTGTATTTCATGGATTTGGTTAATTCTTTGCTGCTTCTTAGAATTGGTATTATTAAAGATATGTAATAGCCGTTTTTATTACTTCATCTCTTAATCTTTGAAGAACACTTCATTTTACTTAACTTGGCATCTCCGAGGTAGCATCTTTTGTTCATTGGGAATTTCAGGTTTGATATGCTCTAACTTGCTTAAAATTTCAATATTCATCACCTTTTGCACCAAATTTGGCTTCATTTGCCTCTTGATTTCGAAGGTAAATTATAGAATTGAAAGTTTTTAGGCTCTTAGGTACTGTTTTTTTTATTCAATTTCTGCCATTTTCTGAATCTATTTTCATAGATGTAAAACAGAAACCAGATTAATGAACTGAAAAATCTGACTCTAGAAATGAATTGAAAATTAGGTGTAATAGGGCTCTCATATATCCTAAGAAAGGTGTTCATTTTGTTTATGTACAATTGAAATTAAGTGATGCTAATGGTGAATATGAAAATTACCCAAAATTAATGAATTTCTTGTTACATTGCTATTTAGAATATGTTTATCAGTGACAGCAGCTTAAATTTGTCATTTATTCATTGATTAAAGCATTATTCATTGAGAGTGCATTTGTGATTAATTATTATGATGAGGTAATTATGCATTTTTAATTATATTAATTATTAATCATAGAAAAACTATTATATTGTTGAGCCAACAGTATCATTGTGGAAAATAATTTAGTTTGGTGCTTCCATGTGCAGAAAGTTTTGAAGTGGGCGTCAATTGATGTTTTGAAAGACAAAAGATCAATTTGTGAGATTTGTTAATATAATTTAAATTCAAGAAGTTGATAATTTTCTATGATATACAAATTATAATTAGCTCTAATTAATGACTTAATTTTATGTGTGATATTTATTAATTTAGACCAATATAGGCCTCATGGCAGTTAAACACTAGGTAAAAAGTCATTATTGCCCTTGATATATGTGAGCGGGGATTTTCGCCCCCACTTCCGGTGGAATAGTTCTTGCGACTTCGGTACTGTTTAGGCTCGGGGCCTTAGAAAACATGGGCCTAAGCCCGAAAAAAATGGAGTCGCCACCTAGACGGGCCGAAAAAAAGAAAGGGGAATGACTCGATTTCTAAGGAATTTTCAACCCCCTAATAGGTTCGGAAAGTTAGGTACGTGTGGGGAAGGTGAGAAATGGCCTAGCACCCTCACAACGCCCGGTTCATTAGAACCGACCTCCTTTGCAAGTCTTAATAGTATAAAATTTTTAAATATAATAATATTATCCATATTGCATGCAACAATTAAAATAAAGCATCATTATATTAAAATCAAAGTAATGTCCAAACAAAGCAAATAAATAGACACCCATCCAAGGATGAAAACATGTCCTTACATCATCTATGTCTAAAATAAATAGGATACCCACCGAAAGGTGGAAACATGTCCTTTACATTGGTCCAAAATATAAAAGCAATTTAAATTATATGAAAATTAATTAATAAGCTATCCACAAAGTGAAAACATACCTCTTACAACTTTAATACCAAAACAAATAAATAATAATCATAATAATAAAATCCATAATAAATTAAATAAATCAAGCATTGAAATTGAATAAATCAACCATCAAAACAGATAATAAACTATATAATCAAATCTAAAATTAAATAAAGCAATAAATATATAAATTTAGGATTTATGCATTAATTAGGGTTTCTAGGGTTTTATATTCAATAACTAGGGTTTTGCATATACTAGTTTAATTAGTTGAGAAATATTTTAAGGTAATAACATAGCTACTGGATATTTAAAAGATTTAAGATTTTAGATATTTTTATGGAAATAATTTTACTGTGATTTAAAAAACTAGGTTTGATTAGGGTTTAAAGCAAACAGATTGTTGTTTTGATTTTTAGAAAGATGTAATTAGGGTTTTAGATTTGAAAAAATGTTTTAAGGCCATTAAGGTTTTAGGGTTTTACAGATAAGATATTAGGGTTTTATGGTTTGAAATCTTGGTTCTATAGATGATGATTTTGATTTTAGAATTTGATGTTTTTTCACAATCAAAGTTGAGTGTGCTTGTATATTGACTATATCAACTACTTATGTGTTTTTTGGTGAAATAAATATAAAAAGCCAAATTTGTTGTTGAAAGGTTAAAATAGCTCATTGAATAAAATTATAGCAAAATAGCTACTGAGAAAGTTTGGAAATGAAATTAATTAAAAAATAGGGGTTGAATAATTAATGTTTTTATTTATCATTTTATGATTTGGGAAATAAACTAAGATTTTGGAAAACAATTAGGGCTTCGAGACTTTAATGGAATAATTTAGGGTTTAGAGTTTTGGAAAAAATAGTTTAGGGTTTTAAAGTTTAATCAATGACTTAGCTACTGAATGTTTGGAAAACAAATTAGGATTCAATAAAAGCAACTTTAAATTTTAGAATTTAAGAAAATAATTTAGGGTTTTGATAATTGAAAAGTTATTTTGGGGGTTTTAGGAAATATAAGGCAAATTAGGGTTTGGTTCTTAAAGTTAACTAGAGTTAGAGTTTAGAAATTTGGCTTATTGGATCAATTTTAATAATTAAACTATTTATAAACTCATGTTTATGGTTTCTGGAATTGAGGCTTGGGAATTAGAGTTTTAGGAAGCTAAGGTTTTGGATAGTTAGGGTTTTTAAAATTAGATTTGTGTTGAATGATTATATTATTTACTTTAATTAAGATTTTAAGTATTGTATGAATTAATTCATGCTACTGCCTAAATTAAATTGAAGGAAGAATTAAATAACTAGGCAGTGTGATGATAGTTTAAAAGATGAAGATGATTGATGATTGAATAAACTAAAGTTAGAGCAATTTACCTACGTTTGAAGGCTCCACCAAATTTGAAAAAATTGAACCATGCTGTTGGCTGCTTCAAATTTAATTTTAGTTGAGCAAAGCAATCTGGGGATGATTGCTTCCTTTGGTTGCTATCCCTTGAACTTCTCCTTACTTGCTAGGATTTTCTTTTGGCCGAAAGAATTTTTGAGTCCCAAGTTTTTTTCTCCAAAGTCCAAATTAAGTAAAACAATTTTTACATCCTTAATTCTGTGTTTTAATATGGTATTTATAGGAAAAATAAAAAATCTACTTCAATTGTCTAAGGAAATTAAAACCATTTAGGAAAAGAAATCAAAACCAAATAGAATTCGGTTTCGAAAAAACTGCGCTGAAAATTTCGCTAGCGAAAAATTGCTGCGGGTTACGAAATTGCCAGTGAGCACTGGGGCAGGCCAGCCAATTCGCTGCAAGAAATTCTTGCAACGAATTGGCCCAAGCCAATTCACTTTCTGCGATGAAATTTTTTTGTCGCCGATTTTTATTTATTTATTTTATTTATATTTTTTTAATTTACTAATATTAATTTTTTTATTATAAATAATAAATACTAAAATAAATATTATTTAATTAAAATACCATAAAAATTATTTTGGACTATAAAAAATATTGGACCAGACTGGATCAAAAATTAAGGGTCTACATTTTGCCCCCTGCTTGAGCGATATGAGACTATGGCAAAAGAAAGTGAAAAGCAATGTGATTTTTTACTGGATTTAGAGCCATGCTGGACTCTCAAGGTTGGTTTGAGCTCTGAACTCAAAAATAATTTGGGTTCTGGACCCTAGCTAGATTTAGGATTTGGGTTCTGGACCCGAAGTAAGTTCTGGACTTAATAGAGATTTTAGGTTCTGGACCTAAGCTAAGTTCTGGACTTAAAAATAATTTGGGTTCTGGATCCGAACTAAGTTCTAGACTTAAGAGAGAATTTAGGTTCTGGACCTAAGCTAAGTTCTGGACTTAAAAATAATTTGAGTTCTGGACCCGAGCTAAGTTTTGAACTTAAGAGGGAATTTAGGTTCTGGACCTAAGCTAAGTTCTGGACTTAAGGTTAATTTGGATTCTAAACCCGAGCTAAGTTCTGGACTTAAGAGGAAATTTAGGTTCTGGACCTAAGCTATGTTCTAAACTTAAGGGTAATTTGGGTTCTGGACCGAGCTAAGTTTTGGACATAATTTGTTATTCCGTTCTTCAATGGATTGTGGGTCTTTATCCATCAAAATGGATTTTCATCATTGAACCTTGGATCTTCATTATTGGACCTTGGATCTTCATCCTTGGTATCGGATCTTCACCTTTGAAAATGGATCTTCATCCTTGGAGATTGGGTCTTCACCCTTGTAAATAGATCTTCATCCTTGGATATTGGGTCTGCACCTTTAAAAATGGATCTTCATCATTTGGACATCGGGTCTTCACCCTTGAAATTGGATCTTCATCCTTTAAGCTGGATCTTCATCCTTTGCATCGGGTCTTCACCTTGAAAATGGATCTTTATCCTTTGGACGTTGGGTCTTCACCCTTGAAATTGGATCTTTATCCTTTAAGCTGGATCTTCATCCTTTGCATCAGGTCTTCACCCTTGAAAATGGATCTTTATCCTTTGGACTTTGGGTCTTTACCCTTTAAAATTGGATCTTTATTCTTGGAATCAGGTCTTCACCTTTGAAAATGGATATTCATCCTTGGAAATTGGGTCTTCATCCTGGAAAGTGGATCTTCATCCTTTAAGCTGGATCTTCATCCTTGGAATTCGGTCTTCACCCTTGAAAGTGGATCTTAATCCTTGGAATTGGGTCTTCACCCTTTAAAGTGGATCTTCATACTTGAAAATTGGGCCTTCACCCATGAAAGTGGATCTTCATCCTTTAAGCTGGATCTTAATCCTTGGAAATCGGGCCTTCATCCTTAAAAGTGGATCTTCATCCTTTAAGCTGGATCTTCATCCTTGGAAATCTGGTCTTCATCCTTGAAAGTGGATATTCATCATTGGAATTGGGTCTTCACCCTTTAAAGTGGATCTTCATCCTTAGAAATCGGGTCTTCATCCTTGAAAGTGGATCTTCATCCTTTAAGCTGGATCTTCATCCTTGGAATTGGGTCTTCACCCTTTAAAGTGGATCTTCATCCTTGAAAGTAGATCTTCATCCTTTAAACTGGATCTTCATCCTTATAAATTGGGTCTTCACCCTTAAAAGTGGATCTTCATCCTTTAGATGTCGGGTCTTCACCCATGAAAATCGGGTCTTTACCCTTGAAAGCGGATCTTCATCCTTAGAGATTTGTCCTATATTGGCTTCAGCTCTTCTAGCTGGACTGATCTTTTATCTTTTGCATCTTCAGTCTTTTGATTGTTCTAATGCTCCATTCTTTTTTGTTTTTTTTTCTTCCTTTGCACTTTTGCAAAAAAATTCCAGCCATTTTAGTTAACCTTCAAATCTTCTCCTTGCTCCCTATGATTTTTCTATGCGGGCTTTGGTTGATGTTTATAGATTATCTAGTTCTTCGAACAAACATGCATCTCTTCCTTTCTTTTGCAAAATGACCGGAGTTTCCTCAAGCAATGGGTCTTTTATGCCCCCCTGATTCTATACCCGCTTCATCTTTGCTTCATAGAGTGTCTGTTGTTCGCTTTGACAAAGAATAGATAATACAATACAAGAAAATGTCATGTGATATGCTCATGTATGCATGATATGCATGAATAACACTTACAATGGTTTTATCGACTCACAGACCGAGATGATCAACTAAAGTGTTCTCATTGATTCCTTTCAGATGCTCATTTAGGTCTTGCATTGGAATGACAGGATGCTTCACATTTGTGGCTTTTATCTTCAAGATGTTGAAAACATGAATAATGGAGGCCCCAAACAGCAGGGATACATCCATTTCAAATTATGATTCAGTATGTCAATTGGTAGCTTCTTCATAACCTTGTCAGTAATCACTTTCTTTGCCCAATGTATCCTTCAAGGTTCGATAGTTTAACATACTCCCCTTAACTTGAAGGCTTTGTAAAAAAAAAATTTTGAATTTTGAATTTTGATTTTTGATTTTGAAATCAAATGTTAACTTTGCCAAATCAATGTCAATTTACCTCAGGACTTGATTTTTCAAATTAACATATCTATAACATGACAACCATAGTTATAGTACTAAACTCAGGAATCATTTCTATTTAAGCAAGAACAGTTGCACTTTATATAGGCACATACACATTACTTGGCCAAAGGTCTCATTTAAGTTTAAATATTGTCTATCTCATATGCATGCTTATCTAAACTATCTCCACTAATAGACTCTACCTACCAAGAGAGATCAAAAAGTCTTTGATTGGCTTGAAATGGGATTTATAAGGAACGCGGGTTAAATGAAGGTCATTTGTAAGTTGAAGCCGTTGTGACACTATAGGCAAACCCTCACACTATAAATTTCCTGTTTGAACTTTAGGCAGCTGGGAGCATGAAAAGATAGAGCTTTGAGTATCCTCCCATCTTCCTGGCATTAATCTGGATCTTGATTAGAATAGTCTTTGCCCTTGTAAAAAGTTTGGTAGACATATTCATCATCATTTTTCTTTTCTCTTTCTCTTTCTTTTTATTAATCTTCCCTTTCTTTGAGCATTTTGTTCTTTTTCCCTGTAGGATTGTTAAGTATAAGACTTTCAAAAACTGGGTGACCTTTCTCCTTTTTCTCCGATTTTGATTGAATCTTTGGTTAGGTTGGACTAATTTAAGTCAAACTGCCCTTATAAACTAAATAGAAGTCTTTTGCCGTCTTAGGTAAAAGAGAACTCAGTTGGATTTCTAAACCATTTTGGGTTTTCTTTTCTTTTTCTTTTCTTTTTTGTCTTTTTTTTTTGTCTTTTCTTTTTTTTTTTGTCTTTTTTATCTTTTGTCTTTTTTTTTCTTCTTTTCTTTTTCATATCTTTTTTTTGTTCTAGCTCTAAAAGAGTTGTTCCGTTTGTACCAACTTGGGTTTCTAATAATGGATGAGTGGAGTGACATTAATCTGCTTCAGTCTTAACTTTATTTATGATATTTGGTCTAATTCAGGTGGACTTCAACTACCCTTATGGTCTTGAGAACTTCAACTGCCCTTATGGTCTTGGAAACTTCAACTAGCTTCATGGTCTTGGCTATTAATTTCTTTCTTTGATCTTCTTGCCTCTTCATCTTAGTGATCATAAGATTTGTTAAAAGTATCACAACAGCTCAGGGTAGGTTGTTGGGAGTTATAAGTCAATGAAAAAAAAGCTAAAAATTTTATGAAGGCTCAAAGGCACAACTAGGGATTGATATTTAATAGAGTGGATACTAGTTGTTGGCTAACCAAACAATGCCTAGATCATTTCTCTCTTAAATAAGCAGAGTTTAATTTTGCCTCGAAAGTTTGTCAAAGCATGTTCTAAGACCGATTAGGACCTAGACAAAGGTAATTATGTAGGAGCCCTCTCTAACTAAGCATACACAACTCAATGCTATAGAGCAATTTCTTCACCTAGTAAAGTCATTCAAGTCACGATGCCTAGACACATTAATTTATGAACATCAAGCTAGATTCCTCTTCAGTTGAGCACCAAAATGAACAAAGACCAACAAAAATTTTATGAAAGTAATTTATTCAAATAACTTTAAATTTAAAAAACACAATTGTTCCAATTAAATATTAAAGAAAGAAAAATAAATAGAGCAATATTCAAGCTAAGGAAAGTTTATTGAGTTAAGCTTCTTTTCCTTTCACATCTTCAATATTTTCATCTTGAAAGGATGATAAAATAAAATCTTCTTCCAATCCTTTTCCTACCATGAAAGTTGCTGATGGTGGCACTCTTCCAAATTTAGGCAAAGGATTATTCTTGATATTGGGCTTGTCTGGCTCTGGTAGCTTACCACTATCGATTAGATCTTGGATCTCATACTTTAATCGGGTACATCTATCAGTCTCATGTCCTTGAGTCTGATGAAATTGACAAAAAGCCTTAGTGTCAAATTTTAGGGGTAAAGAATTAGGCAAAGGTCGAGGGGCCAATGACTATAATAGTCCCTTCTTTTATAGCTTGTTGAAGACCTAAGACAAAGGCTTCTCCATATCTGAAAACTGCCTTCTATTTGCTTGATCAGTTGTATTGACATCAGCTTCCTTTTGTGTACTTTGATTGCTAAGCTGATAATTTCGTTTTACAGAAAACGGCTCTTCTCCCTTTTCCACTCTTCAATTTGTAGACCAGCTTGAAAAAGATCTTTAAAATTCTGGATGAGTGTATGAGACATCCTTTTACGAAGACTAGGCAACACCTCTCTCACAATCATCCTTATTTGATCAGATTCATCGGGCCTCTTCTTGAGCAAAGCAGCCTTATTCCTCAATCTTTTCACATAGTCCCCAAAATTCTCATTTTGCCTTTGTCTAATGGACTCAACTTTCATTAAGGTAACTTTCAGCTCGACATTATACTCATATTGCTTAATGAAAGCTTTGTACAATATGTCCCAATCTTTTTGAGTACTTTCCTCTAAGGTGTTGAACCAATTTTGGATAATAGGGTCCAAAGAGAGCATGAAATATCTTATAGTTTGAGCCTTAGTAGCTCGGGTAGACTGCATAGCAGTGATGTACTGCTTTACATGGAGATCTTAAACTTATAAGGGACCTCCTCATCTTGTTCAAACAATTTGTTGATCTCGGACATCTCTTTGGTTTTTAGCTTCTTCTCAAATTTCTTTTCTAAATCAGCAATCATCTTCTCAACATCAGATGTCTCAGTCTTTTCAACAGTTGTCTTCTCAACAACCTTCAGCTCCTTTTTGTCTTGAGGATCTTGGAAGTATTGAGCCCAATCATCCTCATCAATGATCACCTTATCATCATCAAAAGCCACTTCACCAACTATAGCTTTCCCCTTGTCCTTTGGCTTCTTGGTGCTAGCAGATACTTCGGCATTGTTCCCTAAAATTACAGCCAATTGATTCTTCATGGTCTCGGCCAAGGCCTCCTTTATTTCTTCCATCTTGGCATTAAGGGCTTCATCCACCATTCTTTGAATTTGTTCGGGCTCCATTACTTTGGGTGAGAAAGTGATTGAGTAGTTGCTAGATTCTTCATCTCCGGCGCAGGTCAGATTGTCGTAAGCTTTTAAACTGTCATAATCCAGGGCTGTGAGCCAGAAGGGATTAATGATATGTCATGTTATTCATGTGTGCATGTATGCACAAACAATAAACAAACAAAGATAAATAGGACGTTCCTTCTGTGAACACTCGAATTTTGAGGCTCGGAAAGCCAATTTTCTCAGACTACTGAAAACCGGGCCGGACCGGACGTCCCCGGTAAAATTCACCGGAAGTATATCGATATGGTACTTGAAATGTCCGGGACGACGTGAGGATCACGGATATGGTCCCGGAATAATTTTTGAAGGTCTCTAGCTCCCGAAAAATCAGTTTGAGCGAAAACCGGCCAAAATCGGCGGCCCGGCCGCCGTGACCCAGCGGCTCAGCCGCCAAAGTCGGCGGCTCGGCCGCCGTACAGTCCGATTCTACCTATAAATAGGCTTCAGATTTTTAGAAAAAGGGGGGACTGGTCCGGGTGGGCCTCATGCTGTCGAATTCTTTTCATGCTTAAAAACGATTAAGAACTTTTATTTGCATAAATCTAACCGTGTGCTGCAGGAAACAATCCGTAATCAAGAATCATAATCCCCGGTTCAAGAAAACGGGATCTGGAACTTCGAAGCGGGAAAATCCTAAGCAAGGTAATATTCTAATCCATCATTTGTCAATTTAAGCATATCATAAGCATTCTATCTTCTTCTCAATTTCTTCTCGGTCAAAGACCTAATCCTTTTAGGTCTAAGGCCTAATGGACTAATCAATCGGCCTCTTTGGCACAAAGACTTAAATTACATCTTTTTTGGTACAAAGTACCTACATTTCACAATTAAGATCAATCTGTTGGCACGGAGCCTAAATTACACCATTTTGGTACGAAGTACCTAAAATTTCACAATTTAGCACTAAGTGCTGAAATTCACATTTTTGGCATGGAGCCCAACCACACTTGGCCAAAGGCCCAAAATTTGCACTCTTTTGGTACAAAGTACCTAAAATTGGAGAATTTAGCACTAAGTGCTAAATCTCACATCTTTGGCATGAAGCCCGACAACACTTGGCCAAAGGCCTAAATTGCACTCTTTTGGTACAAAGTACCTAAAATTGCACCATTTAGCATTAAGTGCTAAATTTCACAACTCTGGCATGAAGCCCGACTCAATTAAAATCAACCTTTGGCATGGAGCCTAAATTCCACTCTTTTGGTACAAAGTACCTAAATCTCACATCTTTGGCATGAAGCCCGACAATGCACGAAGCATACACACACACATGCATGAAGCATAATTTTCATCGCCTTTAAATAGGCTTTTCCGAACTACATGGGCTTTGATCTCCTATTCAAACGGGAGTATGTAGGCATGTTTGGGATTCACCCCAAATAGCAAGTCCACAAACTACCAACAATCTTTTTGTCTTTAAATTTGTTCCATTTTTGCAAGTTAGTCAAAAGCATGACATAGTCCCCGAATCCTCCTTGGGTTCGCAGACTAGAAGCCTTTACATTGGATGCATTATTGGAGTCAAACAAGGGTTTTCTTAGTTTTTCCCTTCGAACAAAATAAACTGAGTGGCGACTCCCGACAACGAGTGAACTTTCGCCCGGATCCTTTTCGGGCGGAAAACCGAGGTTCACACCTTCCAACCTTATAACATCCACACACGAACAATAAGTCTCTTTTCCTAGGTAATATGGTTAACACAAAATACCAACATGGGGTATCTTATTTTTGAATAATTCCCTCGGATGTTTCAACTAATAGTTATATTTTGAAAATGGAAATCAATTCATGATAATTTCCATTAATTAGGTTTTAATCCATTCAACTAACTAAAGTAGCTTTTATGATATATTGGATTAAACCTAAATTAAGAGGTTTATTACAAATAGATTTCTCACTTGAAAAAGTAACTAATGATTCATGCCAAAATAAGCGCATGATTAATAACTCTTAGAATAAACTAGGCTCACAATTGATTTTTAGTATTTCATAATTGACCTAAATAATTTGTAAGCTCTTTGTAAGAAAAGGTTGGATGAAATGCAAAAATAGTTTTGTTTGAAAAACCCATTGTAAAAAGATTTTTGAAAAAATGAATTTTGGGCTTTGTATTTGAGTCATGAGAAAAGAATTTTTAATTTGTTTTTACAAAAGTTTTATATCGAAAGACCACCTTGAAAAGTTTTAAAAATAGCTTTGGTCTTTGGAATTTAGAGAAAAATTTATTTTGAGCTTACAAATGTACTTGGATCATATTAGAAAAAGAAAAACCAAATAAGCTATGATTTAAGCCAAGCCAAATTAACCATAGTCAAACAACATGCATTTGGGGTAAAAACCTAAGAAAAGTAACTATGCCAATTACATGAGCTTTAGTTTTTGGGTTAAAAGGCTTAGGTTCTTGTTGACCTAGATTTAGGTCAATTTTGTTTTTGATCTTGGCAAACAAATTGAAGTGATCTAATGGCTTCAATGAGTGTTTATATGGCAGGAAAGCAACTTAGAATGAGCTGAAATGCAAAGAAATTTGAAGATTTCCTAAGTGCTGAAAATCTGTCTTTGAAGGGATGCGCGACCGCCCCAAGGCCTTGCGCGACCATCCAAGAACGCGCGACCGCCCCAAGGGGTTGCGCGACCATCCAAACTGTCTTGGTTTGACAGTAAGGTTCGCGGTGACAAGAACGGTGAATGACTCGACGCAAGACAATGCGCGACCGCCCAATGTGGCTTCGCGACCGCTACATTTATATAGCCGTTGGTGGGCTTCAACGGCTAGTTAAAGAATTAATAAGAAGATGCCATGTGTCAAATAGCCGTTAGAGATTTGAATTGCGCGACCGCACCAGACTGCTGGGATGCCCGCACAAACAGATGCGCGACCGCCCCAAGGGGGTGCGCGACCATCCAAAGGTGGTGCGCGACCATCCCAACAGTCTGACACAAAAATCCAAGAAGATTTTGTAGCTGTTGGAGTTTCACTTTTCTACCCACTTCACCAACGGGCAGAACTGGTTTGAGGCCTATAAATACCACCTCAAACAAGTCTTATAGCAAGAGAATAAATATTAATATTGTCCAAACTCTTGCAATTTATTTACTTAAGCATTCATCTATTTATCTCTTCATGTAAGGTTGAGTGTTAGCCATTAAAACACCAATTGTAAGGTTGTGAGAGTGAGCCTAAGAAAAACTCTTGTAAAGGTTGTGAGAGTGAGCCTAGTAAAACTCTTGTAAGTGGTTTGAGTGTTAGCCTTTGTAAAACACTTGTCAAGTTAGGTGTGAGCTTGTCAAAACACCAAAGTTGGAAGTGAGCTTGTAAAACTTCAAGTATAGTGGAATACCCAATTGAGGTTGGGGAGTGGATGTAGGATTGTTGAATCCGAACCACTATAAATCTCTTGTGTTGATTTTTCTACTCTCTACTCAATCTTCTACATTTCTTATTTGTTGAAGTTTTTTAATTTGCTATCATTTCTTGAAGAAACCAATTCACCCCCCCCTCTTGGTTGCCATCTTGGGACAACAATTGGTATCAGAGCTTTGAAATTTCTTAAACTTAATTGTGAAATTTGATCCTCAAAGGCAACCACACCCACTAATACCTCTACATCAACTTTCTCTTCCAATTCCATGGCTCATTATTATGGAAACTCAAAATCCCTTGTTATACCTCACTTTGATTATTCATATTGGAAACACAAGATGTTTTTGCTCCTAGATAGTGAAGGAATAGAGCTTTGGGATTATGTTGAAAATGAATGGAAGATTCCTACAAGAGTGGTTGATGGTGTAGAAAAAGAGATTCCACGAAAAGAGTGGAATGAAGAACAAAGAAGAAGCAATGGGAGAGATAAAAAGGCTTCTTTCATTCTTCTAAGCTCATTGCCAAAGGAAGAATGTGGAAGAATTCTTGGATGCTCAAATGCCTATAGTATTTGGAAGACCTTGGAGAATTATCATGAGGGTACTAATCAAGTAAAATTCATGAAGGCCCAAATGCTTGTTCAAGAGTATGAACTCTTCAAAATGAAGTCCTTTGAAGATGTCACGGAGATGACCAACCGACTTCTTGCCATTGTCAATGATTTGAGGAAATTTGGCAAAGTATACTCTTTGGAAGACATAAATTGCAAAATCCTTAGAATTCTTACAAAGAAGGAATTTGAAGCAAGAGTATCATCCATTGAGGAAGCACATGATTTGAGCAAGCTTCTAAAGGATGTCCTCATTGGCAAATTACTCACACATGAGATGGCAATGGAAATGCAAGAAGAGCAAGAAGAAGAAGAAGAGCAAGCAATTGAAAATCTATGTCTCATGGCTATGGGAGATGATGAACACTCCAATAAGGTAGGTATCCAATCTTTAAACATGAATTTAAATTACAACAATATTGATGATGCTTTAGATGATAGTGATATAATTGAACATATGAACCTTAGAGTAGAAAAATATTTTTCTAAGATAAAATTTCATAAGGACAAATGCTCTAAACTAGAAGAGGATTTTGTATGTTTAAAAAATTCTACTTTAGAATTAAAAACCTCAAATGAACAAATATCTAAAAGCAAACATAGCTTAGAAAAGGTTATCAAGAAAAATCCCTTAATTGACAAGGGCAAATGGCATGAAGATGGAGGAGAATGAGTACTCCATCAAACCAAGTCCAACAATGCTAATAGTAAGGCAATTGGCATTAAAAAATTGGTAACAATTCTTGCCTTACAACATTTGAAATTTTATACTTTTAATTTTTACTTTACATGTTATGTTTGACATTAAGGTTGAAAAATGATTTTATGGTTGACTAAATTATTTTTGTTATATTTTAAATTTGTTCATAATTAAGTCAATCACTTTCTTGAATTGTATTTAATTTTCTTTTTATATTCCTCTTGATTTGACTCCAACAAGAGAGGAGAAAACTTGAATATTTTGATAAAAATGGATCTCAATTGTTTCTAAGTTTTTCACTTCTTGAGGGGGAGATCATCAATTGAGGGGGAGTATAATCCAATCAATTGGTATCCTTAACATATTTTTCATTGATTTTGATATTTTCATTGATTAGTACTTTTATTTTTTCTAAGTATATGACTTAGATTTGTGAATTTTGTTTATGGTGATTGCCATTGGCTTTGAATTCTATTATAAAGTCACACAAACAATGATTTTGATCTTGTCTTGGCCATTGGCTTGATTACTCTTCATCTCTCCCCTCCTCTTTTTGAATTTTGGCAAAGGGGGAGAGAATTTGATGAATTTGAACATTATCTTTTGAATTTTCTTATGTTTTTCCATAATGGGAAGTATTGCCTATTTTTGTTGATTATTTTATTTCAAATTCAATTTGATTGCCAAAATCAAAAAGGGGGAGATTGTTGACCTAGATTTAGGTCAATTTTGTTTTTGATCTTGGCAAACAAATTGAAGTGATCTAATGGCTTCAATGAGTGTTTATATGGCAGGAAAGCAACTTAGAATGAGCTGAAATACAAAGAAATTTGAAGATTTCCTAAGTGCTGAAAATCTGTCTTTGAAGGGATGCGCGACCGCCCCAAGGCCTTGCGCGACCATCCAAGAACGCGCGACCGCCCCAAGGGGTTGCGCGACCATCCAAACTGTCTTGGTTTGACAGTAAGGTTCGCGGTGACAAGAACGGTGAATGACTCGACGCAAGACAATGCGCGACCGCCCAATGTGGCTTCGCGACCGCTACATTTATATAGCCGTTGGTGGGCTTCAACGGCTAGTTAAAGAATTAATAAGAAGATGCCATGTGTCAAATAGCCGTTAGAGATTTGAATTGCGCGACCGCACCAGACTGCTGGGATGCCCGCACAAACAGATGCGCGACCGCCCCAAGGGGGTGCGCGACCATCCAAAGGTGGTGCGCGACCATCCCAACAGTCTGACACAAAAATCCAAGAAGATTTTGTAGCTGTTGGAGTTTCACTTTTCTACCCACTTCACCAACGGGCAGAACTGGTTTGAGGCCTATAAATACCACCTCAAACAAGTCTTATAGCAAGAGAATAAATATTAATATTGTCCAAACTCTTGCAATTTATTTACTTAAGCATTCATCTATTTATCTCTTCATGTAAGGTTGAGTGTTAGCCATTAAAACACCAATTGTAAGGTTGTGAGAGTGAGCCTAAGAAAAACTCTTGTAAAGGTTGTGAGAGTGAGCCTAGTAAAACTCTTGTAAGTGGTTTGAGTGTTAGCCTTTGTAAAACACTTGTCAAGTTAGGTGTGAGCTTGTCAAAACACCAAAGTTGGAAGTGAGCTTGTAAAACTTCAAGTATAGTGGAATACCCAATTGAGGTTGGGGAGTGGATGTAGGATTGTTGAATCCGAACCACTATAAATCTCTTGTGTTGATTTTTCTACTCTCTACTCAATCTTCTACATTTCTTATTTGTTGAAGTTTTTTAATTTGCTATCATTTCTTGAAGAAACCAATTCACCCCCCCCTCTTGGTTGCCATCTTGGGACAACAGTTCTTATAGCAAGTATATATCAAATGGTACAAGGCTATGCGTGGTTATGCCATGCTCGATCTACATACCTTAAGTGAAAGTATGATATCCCTTACATAACATAACACGGTTAACACAGGCGTCCTAACTCACGCATACGATGCAATCTAATATGATGCAATGGATAATATCATGATAAGAAAGAATAGAATAATATAAAGACCAACATAATCAACTTCTCTTATCCCCGGTGGAGTCGCCACTATGAGCGAGGATTTTTACCCTCCACTCCTAATGGAATGGTTCTTGTGACTTCGGCACTGTTTAGGCTCGGGGTCTTAGAGAATAGGGGACTAAGCCAGGAGAAAATGGAGTCACCACCCAGACAGGCCAAAAAAAAAAGAAAGGGGCGGATGACTCGATTCCTAATGAATCCCTAACCCCCTAATGGGTTCGAAAAGTTGGGTACATGTGGGGAATGTGAGAAATAACCCAGCACCCCCACAACGCCTGGTTCATTGGAATCGGCCTCCTTTGCAGGTCTTAATATTATAAAATTCTTAAATATAATAATATTATCCATATTACATACAACAATTAAAATAAAATATCATTATATTAAAATCAAAGCAATGTCCAAACAAAGTAAATAAATGGACACCCATCTGAGGATAAAAATATGTCCTTACATCATCCATATCTAAACTAAATAAGACACCCACCGAAAGGTGAAAACATGTCCTTTACATTGGTAAAAAATATAAAAGCAATTTAAATTACATGAAAATTAATTAATGAGGTACCCACAAAGTGAAAACATATCTCTTACAACTTTAATACCAAAACAAATAAATAATAATCATAATAATAAAAAAATATTCATCCATGATAAATTAAATAAATCAAGCATTGAAATTATATAAATCAACAATTAAAATAGATAATAAATTATATAATCAAATTTAAAATTAAATAAAGCAATAAATATATAAATTTAGAGTTTATGCATTAATTAGGGTTTCTAGGGTTTTATGTTCAATAACTAGGGTTTTGCATATACTAGTTTAATTAGTTGAGAAATATTTTAAGGTAATAACATAGCTACTGGATATTTAAAAGATTTAAGGTTTTTGACGTTTTTATGGAAATAATGCTACTGTGATTTAAAAAAATAGGTTTGATTAGAGTTTAAAGCAAACAGATTGTTGTTTTAATTTTTAGAAAGATGTAATTAGGGTTTTAGATTTAAAAAACATTTTTTAAGGTGTAATTTGGCCGAAATAATTTTTGAGTCCCAAGTTTTTTTCTCCAAAGTCCAGATCAAGTAAAATAATTTTCTCATCTTTAATTATGTGTTTTAATGTGGTATTTATAAGAAAAATAAAAAACCTACATCTAATTGTCTAAGAAAATTAAAACCATTTAGGAAAAGAAATCAAAACAAAATAGAATTCGATTTCAAAAAAACTGCGCTGGAAAATTGCATTGGCGAAAAATTACTACGGGCGACGAAATTGCTAGCGAGTGCTGGGGCGGGCCAGCCAATTCACCGCAGGAATTTCCAGCCATTTCCTGCGGCGAATTGGCCCAAGCCAATTCACTTTCGGCTACGAAATTTTTTATCTCTGATTTTTCCGTCGCCGATTTTTATTTATTTATTTATTTTTATATTTTTTAACTTTACTAATATTACCTTTTTTATTATAAATAATAAATACTAAAATAAATATTATTTAATTAAAATACCGTAAAAATTATTTTGAACTATAAAAAAAATATTAGACCAGACTGGGTTAAAAATTAAGAGTCTACAATATGTATTTGTGGCTCCAAACGTGAAATGGAGTTCTCTCCAAAATCTAGTATTAAATGATGAACATTGAAAATATACAGGTTTCAATTCCAATAATACCAACAACAACTAATTAAAGAGTTTGTCTACTAAAACTAACTTTGAAAATGGATGAAACAAAAACAATTCATAAATTTTAAGTAATAATATAGAAAATAATAGAAAAAACAAAAATATTTTCATTAGAGTTAGAAGAAATCAGCAACAAAGTGATTTTGAATGATGGAAGAAAATATAGTCGAAGATCAAAATAGGCATTATAATTTTAACGGAGAGGGTAATCTAAGAGAAAGATTGAATGATATATTTGGATTTTCAAAGGATGACAACATATACAGCAATGATATTGATGTTTCTTCAATGCAATATGCTGGCAGAGCCGATAATGGAGATGAAGATGCGTACAATTTTTTGGACGGCGAGGAATATGAAGATGAATATGATTATAATCTACGAGACGAGGAGGAAGTTGAAGCATATGATGAAGATGATGATGGATTGCGAGAGGTGAAAATTTACAATTTAGAACCAAGTCCAGTGACAGGTGAGTTCTATGCTATGTTTTATTGACTTATATATATATATGTGCGTATGCAGTTAATGTTCAATATGATAGATCATTGTTTGAGGAAATATATTAAATCAAATTGTAAACATTTAATTACAGAATATGGTGAAAAATTGAAAAATAAATATATAATATAATGACTCTTATTTATTATTGCTGGTTATTTATTTAGTAAGTTTAATATAGAATATTTTTTGAAAAAATAATATTGCATTAGATTGATGAGGGTGGACCTCTTTTGATTGTCTCCATATTTCTTGTTTGATAGGCAATTTGATTATTTAGTAAAGCATTATACTTGAAATTATTTATACTCATACATTTCATTAAAATAGTACATATCTAGGCTGAAATATTTATATACCTACAGGTATGTGATTTTCCAACATCGATGAATTGTTCAATTTTTATAAAAATTATGGTAAAATTAAAGTATTTTACATTACTAGAAGATCAGTAATTAAAAAGGGTAGCGAAATTTCAAACTATGCTCTATTTGCTTGTGATAAGGGTAGGAAAGCAAATTGTGCCAAGTTTAGCAAAAGGTCAAATTGTCCTACTAGAATGAATACTGATGTAGAAGAGGATGGAAATTGGCGTTTCATGAAACTAGTACATGAGCATAGTCATTCTCTAGACCCTGACATGTCAAGACTTATGGTTGGGCGTAGATAAATGAGAAATGGTTTGAAGAGGAGTCTAGAGGCAAATGATAGAGCTGGTTTAACAACCTGTAAGAGTATAAAATTGATTGAAGTTTAGTCTTATGGGCCATAAAATATGACTTATTTACCAGGAGATAGTAGAAACTTTATTATTAATAATAGGAGACTTAGGCTTAAAAACGGCTATGCTGAATCGATTCATAAATTTTTCTGTGAGATGCAAATGAAGGACAGAAAATTTTTCACTTGATGGATATTGATTATGCTGATAGGTTAAGAAATGCTATATGGATACATCCACAAGGTAAAGCTACTTATCAAGAATTTCATGATGTCATATGTTTTGACACCACCTATCTTGTAAACAAGTGTAGGATGCCATTTTCTACATTTGTTGGTGTTAATCATTAGGGTCAATCAATTCTTTTTGGTTATGCTTTAGTTTCACATGAGGATGTAGAAACATTTAAGTGGTTATTTTCTAGTTTGATGCCTGCTATGGGAGATGTGTAGTCAAATGATATATTGACTGATCAGTGTGAAAGCATCAAGGCTGTTATTCATGAAGTGATGACTAACACAACTTATAGATATTGCTTATAACATATATTCACAAAGTTGCCTGTAAAGTTAAGGGGTGTTGAGGAGTATAATGATTCTAAGAAAGAATTTAATGCACTAGTTTTTGATAGTTTAACTATAGAATAGTTTGTGAGAAGATGGGTTACTTTTCTTACAAATCATCATTTAGAAAGAAATGAGTGGTTGATGAAATTGTACGGTGAAAGGAAAAATTGGGTTCATGTGTACCCTAGATATTTTTTTGGGCTAGCATGCTATCGATATAGAGGAGTGAGGGAATGCATGCATTTTTTTTTATGGATTTATAAATAGTAGAAACACATTGAAGCATTTTGTGGAGCAAAATGAGGTGGAAATAAGAGATAAGTACAAGAAAGAAATCAAAGCTGAATTTAAGTCAAAGTATATGGATACAAAATGTGAGTCTGGATTCACATGGGAAAAATAAATGCAATGTTCTCTGACTCGACCAATATTCAAGTTGTTTTGTAAAGAGATGATACACTTATATCATTGTAAATTGAGCATTCCTCAAGACAAGAAGGAAATGTTATGGAAACAGAGCCAAGTGTTGAGGTTTTCACATCACAGATAGGTCAATTAAACATGATTTTTTTTAAATGAGTTTGTTTTCACTATTGACTATAGGATAATCGGCCAATACTTGCAATGCAATTGCAAATTATTTGAATCTAAAGGCATTTTATGCTATCACATTTTGAAATACTAGCACATAAAAAAATTAATGAAGTACATCAAAGGTATATCATGAGAAGGTAGAGAAAAGATGTTTATCATACTCATTTGAAAAAAAATTTCTCATGAGGTTATCCTAATATGACGGAGGTGTATAAAAGATACAATCAATTATTAAATTATTTTGAGAAAGTTACTGATATAGTATGCAAAAAATCAAAGCTCGTTGAATTAAAGAGAAATGTGTTGAATTTGGATGATAGTATTATTGATCCAAGCATTGCAGATGATGATGAAGTTAATAAAGAGGGTGAGAATACAATATTGGATCTAGTAACTGTTTGCTCCCGAGGTAGGCCACATACTAATCGTTATATTTCCAAAATTGAAGCAAGCTTTAGAGGAAAAGGAGGAGGCAGAGGAGCCTGGGGAGGTTCAGAGGTGGAGGACGTTGAGTTGGTGGCCATGGTGATGCAAATACTAATAATTTCGATAGCAGTAATGAACATGTAAGTCATTTATTTAATTATTAAAATTTTCCATTCTGTATGGTATATTTTTTGTATCAGTAATGATATATTGACAATTGACATACTTATTGTTTTGCTTCCATAATCATATAGATTTGAATCAGTCAATTGTAGAAATACAAGGAAGCCAAGCTATGTAAGAAACATTGTTGAAACAAATGGTAGTTTGCTCTAATATAAGCGGACTCATGCACAACTAGTTGGTTTAGTGGATATGATACATAATTTTTAGTTTATACTTATAGATAATGATTAAGGAATATTACATTGTGTAATTTTATATACTATAATTCCATATAATTATTTTGCATTTACTTTATGCTATTGATAATTTTTGTGATAAAATACATTTGGTTATTTTTCATACATAAAAAATGTGAAGTAAACATTTGCTTTGCAAAATGATAGTCAATTCAATTTGCGTATTTGATTATAATAATATGAAATGTTGGATGTGATAAATAAGTTTATGGTAATGACAGTTATCTTTCAATATTTAACCCACAACCCAAGTGAAAAAAAAGACTAGTAATAACAACATTTATTACATTTTTTTGTACACTATATTTGTTTAAACTACTTAAAGGCATTTTTTTTAAATTTAAATTATGTAATCTCATATTTAAAAGTAAAATTAGTAGGTAGTGTGTCGTGTTATATATATATATATGTATATATATATTCCTGTATAAAGAATTAAGAGTGGACATCGGTCGGTTCGATTAATTAATTGATCAAACTGATCGATTAACCGAATCAATTTTCTTTAAATTTTTTAACCAAACCAATCAAATTTCTATTTTGATCAGTTCAATTAATTAACCAAATCAAATCGGTCAGTTCGGTTAATTAACCGAACCAATTGATTTTTTTTAATTTTATAGTAAAAATTTTATTTAGAATAAAAAATTAATATAATTAAATAACTAAATAAAACTTATTAAAAAAACTAAAAAATAATTTTATTTTGCAATAAAAGTTTATATTTATAGTAAAAAAATTAATATAATTAAAGAATTAAATAAAAAATAATAACTAAATAAATTTTATTTAAAAAAAGATTTGGTTAATGGTTAATCGACCGAACCAAATCGGTTAACTGGTAAACGAACTGAATACTGAATTTATATAAAATTTTCAACCGAACCGACCAAATTATTATGAGTTCAGTTAATCGAACTGAATTTTCGATATGTTAACTAAAAATTCGACCGATTAATCAAATTTTGCCCATACTATATAAAGAATAAATAAACAACAATACGCATTGTGGGTCGGTAGATTCCTTTTTAGAAATTGTTTATTTTTATTTTTTTTGTAGTTCTTATTACTTGCCAGACCTCCAAGTTTCAGTCAATAGAAGAAACCCATAACTTGAATTTTCAGCGGCCTCAAATTTCCTCTTTTGACAAAATTTGTGAAATATATTTAATAAAATTTGTGATATTAATTTATAATATTATAACAACCACGAACATAAAGTTTAGTGACTTACTTCCATTTAGACTTTAAATTTAAATTCTAAGTGTTATTTCTCCTATAAGTATTTAATAAAAAATTCATAATATTATAACCATTAAATGCAGAAATATATAAAAATTAGTTAAACTTATTATGAATTCGATAAATTATGTGCTTAGGGTGTGATGTGATGGACTAAAAGTAAACAAATAAATAAATAATATGAAAAAATTAGTTAACAAGTATTATATATTGGTGAAACTAAAGTTTTAACTTATGGAAAAGATCACATAAAACCCTTCACTATGTATATTACATGTTCTTATTGATTTTATCTCAAATTAAAAATTTTATTATTTTCGAAAATAATTTGATTATTTCTTTATAGCCGTTTAACTTTATGTTTATTATATTTAGTGTGCCTAAAATCTATCAAAAGTATTATTATAAGAATATTATAAGATATAATTAATATCTTGATTATCACTAATACCAAAAGCATTATTACTAATGATAATTTCAATAAATTCTAACTATAATAAATTTAATGAATGTAAATATAAAATAATTAAATCATTTGATGTAAATATATTTTTAGAATTTAATAATAATTTAATTCTCATACTTAATATAAATGAACATTTATTTGAATATTGTATTTTAAATTTTATCTAAAATTCAAATTCCAACAAAATTTATAGAATTGTAAATAAACTCAAGTTTAATATATGTATAAATTATTTTTTAAGCTAAAATTTTATAAGATAAAAGCTAAATGAAAAAACAAATAGATTCTCCAATGCACCTAAACTAAAGTTTATTTACAGGTAAATGAAAAAAAAAAAAACAAATAGACTCTTCAATAGACTCTCCAATACATCTAAAATAAAGTTTTTACCTCTCATTACAGTAATCATTAAATTTTTGCGACTAAAATTTTACTTAGCATTTCTTTTTATTTATGAAAGCGGATAAATTCTAAAAATGATTTTTTAAATAAATGCAATCTAGAATAATAATACTAAATTTTATAGGAGTTTTAATTTGATAATTTAAAGTATAAAAAATTTTGAGATAATTCATTTCTACTTTTACTTATTTCAGTGGCAAAATCAGAATTTAGATGAAATGAGAGGCAAAAATTAATATATTAATATTTTATTTTCATATTAAATATTAAAATATTCTAATTTTTATTATTTTATTTTGATATTAAATATTACTTTAAAAAATTACATAATATATTATTTTTTAAATAATATTCATATATATTTTTGAGATATTTAAAAAAAAATTTAAATTAATTATTTATTAATAAATTTATATGATATAATATTTTTTACAAAATAATCAACCTAATCATAAAATTTTAAATCCAATTCATAATTAAATTAAAAAATAATTAATTTAATAATAAAATCTTAAATTCTCAATTTATATCATAATTAAAAAATAAAATAATTAATCTAATTATCAAAATTTCAAATCTCAATTTATAATTAAATTCTAAAATAATTAATCTAATAATTAAAATAATAAACTAAAATCTATAAATTAATTTTAAATTAAAAAATAATTATAAATAATTATAATATTTAATAATATTATCAAAATAATAAATTAAAAATTAATTAAAATTTTTTAAAATAATTAATATTCAAAAGCTAATTTAAAAAAAAATATATATATATATATATATACATACGTACATGGGTAGAACCAGGGGCCAATTTGTCTAAACAATAAAACTAATTTATAAATAATTTTTGTGAATCGTATAGACATGGTGAATTAAATGCCTTGGAAATGGGAAGGCCGGAAGGGTACAATGCATGCACATTTTGATGTAAGAACAGAGAGAGACGGGGCCTACCCAATGTCAAAATAGAAAAGAAAATCATTTTCGTAAGTAACATCCAATGGCTTGTAATCAATCAATCATTCAATAAATTTAACTTGATTGCAGGTAAACATGAAGCCTTTTCGTAATAAAAAATTAAATAATTTCGACATTATTAAGTTTTTTAATAGGAAAAAAAGTATTTTCCAAACCTCTTAAACTTTTTTGATAGCTTTTGTATTTTATTTAAGTGATATTTAGTTCTCAAAATTTTTTATTCATGAAAATTAAACTCTCAATTAATAAAGTTTCAATTAATAAAGTTAACTAATGGAGACCATATAGACTAACGAAATATTATGTGACGTATTTTAATAAAAGTTTGATATTCTTGCCATATTTTTAGTAGTATAAGAATGAAATTTATAAAAGTTTTAATTTAAACAAATTTAATTTTATTTCATTTATAAAAAAAAATTAATAAAATCATTTAAAAAATAAATTAAAATTATATTAATTAGAGAAACTAAGCTTAATCAAAACATAATTTATAATATATATATATATAATAATTAGTTCTTAAATTTCAATATTATTAGTTATTATAAATATATAAAATAAAAAAATAAATTAATTATTATATCCGTCCCTTTTAAATTGTCGTCTTTAGCTCATGCACACTTATTAAAAAATAATTAAATTCTCTCGATATTATATAAAATTTTTTTAAATAGACTAAAATATCATTCATTAACTCAATAATATTAAAAATATTCTACTTTTATTTTATTAATTAGCTCATTAATAATAAAAGTATAATTAAAAAAAGACTAATTAATTTTTATTGATTTTATAAAACAATAATATAAGTGGGATAATTTTTATTTATAAAAATAACAATTTAAATAGGGCAAAGATAGTACTTACTATACATATAATATATATCTATATTTATATAAAAATTTAATTCATATTAATTTACTTTTTTAAAAAGAAAGTATAGAGTTCTTTTGTACCAATAAAATACATGATAAGAATCTGATACATAACTATCATTACACAGTTCATGTATGAGTTATTAGTGTTTGCACTCTACACACATAACTACTGTTAGTTAATGATTTAACTTATGTGAATCATAAATTTTGAGAACCCAATATCACTAAAGTTAAGTTTAGAGACATAATATAAAAAAATTACCAAATTTAGAAATTTCAAAATGCTTTTTACCTTTTTAATATTAAAAATAACTTAAATATTACTCGTTAAATATTTTAGAAAAAACTTATTTTTGGCCTTATGGCTTTAAGTATTTTGTTCATTAAGTCTCTAAATTTTTATTTGATGATATAAAACCCTTCAATTATACGAATTGACGATATCGACCTTTTTTTTATAGAAATTAAACGTGTGCTTTTATTTGCCGTCAAAATACATGACTGTTGTAGCAAATAGTATATTTTAATGAGAAATAAAAGAATAATATATTTTTTTAATTCTTGAACTTTACGTGTTTTGTATATTAAATATCTAAACTTTTATTTAATGATATTAAATTTCTTAATTAATGAAGCTTGAAAATCACACATTTAATTAGGATCAATATTAACAACTTATATAATTGAAGAATTTAATATTATCAGGCAAAAATTTAAAGACCCAGCGCAAAAAAATTTAAAATTTAGAAAGAAAAAAAAAATAAAAAAGGACCTTATTCCAATATTTATGGGTATAATAATTTATACTCGTCGTCTCTAAAGAATTGACTAACTCACTTTATCGTCCCTGAAGTTTAAATTTTACATCGATCATCTCTGAAGTTAAGAGTTTTATAACAAAATCGTTCTCGACCCAAACGTCTTCATCACCGTTAACGGCGCCACATTAACTTTAAAATAAATTCATTATAAATTTTGTTCATCGTCCCTAAAAATTTTTCTTAATTTCACCAGTCGTACTTAAAGAATCTCTTAATTTTTTCCGTCATCTTTATATAATCTTTTAATTTCATATGTCATCTTTAAAAAAATTAATTTAAAATCATATATAATATATGTTAGTGCAATGATTATATCCCTAGATTTCTCACTTTAAAAATAAATATCTAAGCAAATCACATATTAATTAGTTTAATAAATCTAAAATAATTTTAAAAAATTTAATTTTTCTACATTTAAATGATAATTTTAAATAATTTTTTTTATATTTGAATAATAATCATTATTATTCTATTTTTATTTTTTATAAAATAATATTTAATAATTTATTATTATAATTTAACTGTAAAAAATTAAAATTTTTTAATTTTAAAATAGTATAATTATTATTGTAATATTTTTTTATTTTTTAAAATTATTTTAAACATTAATTGTTGTTATTATTTAAATATAGAAAAATTAAAATTTTTAAAATTATTTAAAATTGGATAATTTTGAAATTTTTAATTTTTTTTAAAAATTTACTAATAGATTTGTTAAATTTATTAATAAATTTTATTTAATTATTAAATAAAATTACTTTGTAATTAATGACAATTATTGTTACAAATAATTTAAAAAAAATAAAAAAAAATATTACAATAATAATTATGTTATTTTTAAAATTAAAAATTTTGAATAATTCAATTTTATACAGTTAAATTATAATAATAATTATTAAATATTATTTTATAAAAAATAAAAATAGAATAATAATTATTATTATTCAAATGTAAAAAAATTATTTAAAACTATCATTTAAATATAAAAAAAATTAAAATTTTAAAATCATTTAATATTATTTAAAGATGAGAGTTAAAGTTAAAAAATTTTTTAAAGACGACTGATAAAATTAAAAAAATTCTTTAAAGACGATAAATAAAATTTATAATAAATTTATTTTAAAATTCAAAGTAGCACCTTTAATAAAAATATAATATTTAAGTCAAAAATAATTTTATTATAAAATTTTTAGCTTCAAATTTAATTAATATAAAAATTAAAATTTAAAAATAATAAAGTAATTTAGCTAATTCTTTAAAAATATGAAATGTAAATTACTCTAAAAAATGATCAACTCAATACCACGTTTCAAAACAAAAAAATAATAATAATTTTGTCCGCCTAGTTGACTACGACATGACATTGACATTGAAAATGGCAATGTACAGTAAAACGGTTCGTAGAAGTAATAGAAATCAAAACAGAAAAGAAAAAGGTATATTGGAAGAATTTTTTTGCATTGAAGTTTTTATGCCGTTTGGTATCAGAGTCGAGGTCTCTTCTTTTGGTAAATGACTAAACCCTGAATTAATTTTCCAAAAGAATCTCTTCTTCTTTTGTATAGATTTTCATTTCCTATAGGTTCTGGTTAGCGTATTTCCTCTTTCTTTGTTTTGCCATTTTTTGACAATTGGGCTTTGTAAAAGAAAATATTTGGTTTTTCATATACATTATTTCAAAATGCTTCATCCTTGTAAATTTGCCCAACCTTTCCATGCGTAAAGGATCAAACCTTAGCCATAGTTCCAGTTTGGTTTTTTCAACCGTGTACATTTTCCTCTGTTTGTTACCTATGAGGATCATTACTGAGGCTTTCCTTCTACTTAATATTCAATAGATAATGATTGATGGCTAAAGCTGATTTCCGTTGGTTAATCTAGTCACTTTTTCCATGGTTGGAAAGCATAATAGTTTTAATGATCATCATTCACATATTTCATATTTATATTTTTAACATAATTTCAGGCGCTAAAACTGCTAGAAGGGCATTTGAGTTTGGAAGGACCTATGTGGTTAGGCCCAAAGGGAAACACCAAGCTACCGTTGTATGGCTACATGGTTTAGGTGATAATGGATCAAGGTAATAACACTTTCCTGCTGCTTTCATCATAACTGATATGTTAGTGGCATGTTCTGCTAATCATTCAGATTTGTGCTCCCCTTTGAGTTTATGTTAACTGCACAGTGTGGGAGAATATAAATGAATCTCACATCTGAAAAGTATAATAAAATACAATGACATATAAGGTGGTGTAGATTGGGCTTTAACATAAGCTAATTGGTTTTGTGTTGAGATGAGGTTCCAAACCCATTTATATGGTCACTGTATATTTGGCCCAACACTTGCAGAGCCTGTGTAATTTCTACATGGTATCAGAGCTAACCAGGTAATGGACTAACAGCCAGATGATCCTGGACTCCGTTGTTAACCTAGGTTCTCAGTGAAAATAGGCCTAGGCAATTTGTGATGGATCTAAAAAAAAAAAAAGATTGCCATCCATGTTTGGCAAGTGACAATTGGGCTAGGCCCAGTTGTACTTTAGAGAGAGTGTTGGAGAATATAAATGAATCTCACATCTGAAAAGTATAATAAAATACAATGACATATAAGGTGGTGTATATTGGGCCTTAACACAAGCCAATTGGTTTTGTGTTGAGATGAGGTTCCAAACCCATTTATATGGTCACTGTATATTTAGCCCAACACTCGCAGAGCCTGTGTAATTTCTACACACAGAGGGTACATTGTGGATACTGAGCTAAGATGTTATATATTCTAATCTTTTTTGGCAGCTGGTCCCAGCTGTTAGAGGCCCTTCCTCTTCCAAATATAAGTGCGCTTGCACGTAGTATTACTTATGTGAGCCATTCTTTTGTTCACATTCCAATTATTGGAAACTGAATTTTTTTAAAAAAAAACTAAATGATGATTGTAATTGTGCAATGCAGATCAAATGGATATGCCCAACTGCTCCAACTCAACCCATAACTATATTTGGTGGCTTCCCATCCACTGCTTGTAAGTTTGAGTAATCTACAATATTTAAACCCTTAAAATGTTTGTTAATTTTATCTGCATGTGGCAATATTTGGGTTGTACAGTAATGGCATTTTGTATGAAAAAGAAAATAATTAAGTAGACTGTCAAGAGGCAATGATCCAGGTTCGAATTCCCCTCCCTCAATGCTTAAAAAAATTAGTAGACTGTCAAGAGATCATGCTGTTAGCTTTTTTTTTATTTATTATTTTTTTATTTTTTATCAATAGTTCATATGAAAAGAAAATCTATTTTAGTTAAAACTTAGTTGTTTTTTTTACTAATTAAAATAAACCAAATTTTCTATGTGATTTAAATCAGGGTTTGATGTGGGGGATCTTTCAGAAGATGGTCCTGATGATATTGAAGGTTTGGATGCTGCGGCAGCACATGTTTCAAATTTGTTATCAACAGAACCTGCTGACAGTAGGTTTCCTTTTGCAGTTTTTTATTGTTTGATGTCTAGTTGCTTGATATTAATCTATCTGGATCATTCTTATTATCAACGATTAATGCCTAGCATGGTGACTTCATTTATGGGAATAATTACTCTTCTCAATATAATCTGAGAGGCAGCATCTTGCTTTATGCATAAATAGAATGGACCAATATGGAATGCATGCAAAAAAGTCATACTGCCCTCTTGGAATACTTATCTGCTTGTTGTAATCTCAATATCCTTTAAAGAGTAATCTCCTATGTTACAGTTAAACTTGGTATTGGAGGCTTCAGTATGGGTGCAGCTACCTCCTTGTACTCTGCAATATGCTTTACTTTAGGAAAGTATGGAGACGGAAATCAATACCCTGCCAATTTGAGTGCAGTTGTTGGATTAAGTGGCTGGCTCCCATGCTCAAAGTTTGTCTTCTTCTGCTTCTTCTCCTTTAAACTCTCTCTATGTACTTTATGTCATAATTTGAAATTCTTGTTTTCCAGGACCTTAAGTAGCAAAATTGAGGGGGTGAATGAGGCTGCAAACCGTGCTGTATCCCTGCCCATTTTGCTTTGTCATGGCAAAGGTATGCATAAGTATATCTCATATGCATGCCTTGTATTATTTGTATACGTTTATTTAGGAAGGGTTGGAGTTATTTCATTTACCTCTAAATATTTCATGCAAACCTTTAAACTTGGAGTGGGAATGAAATTGGATATCTCTTAAGTGACCAGTTTGCGCTAATACAACACATTGTATGGATTTGCATGTGTGCTGCTCAGATTTTGGGCTAATTTTTTTGCTATTCCAGCTGAACTCAAGCTTAAGTTAGGTCTTTCCATTTCATCAAGCAAAATGACCAAATTGAAATGGTGATATAGATCTCTACTAGCCTTTTTTCCCTATTAAATAGTATCTTTGCTAATTAATTGATTTTGTGTGCACGAGTGATTTATTGGGCTTGAGAATTACTGGGATCATACAATTTGAAACATGTTTGTATGTTTCCATGGTATGGATCTATTTTGGAGTTGTCCTTTAGAAAAAGGCTAATACACCTCAGAGATTAAATTTTTTAATGTGCATACTCAAATATTTTCAATGGGAATATGAAATGGCCATGAACATCTTCCGCTGGAGTCATGTTTCATATTTGTGGCAATTGTATTACCTAAAAGAAATTGTTGTGGGACAAATTCAAGATTGAAAACCTCAAGAGTTCACCTAATTGCTAGTTTCATGGCCACCCCTACAGTGGCGTTTAATAGTCTTCAATGTAATTTGTTCAGTATTTGTTATAGCGATTCTAGTTCACTAAATAAAGCACTATCAACTCCAAACAGTTGCAGCTAAGCACAGCATGTCTGGAATTTCTTTTTTTGACGCATGTCTATTATTTTATGCATCTACTTTTACATTGCAAAATACCTGCCTGCATTGTAGTTGGTGTGTGATTGCAGCTATTCACACCATGATTTGGGTATTTAATTGATCACAGGTGATGATGTGGTTCCTTATAAATTTGGTGAGAAATCCTCAAGGGTTTTGAAGTCAACTGGATTCAAAGATGTTTTATTGAATTCATACAATGGGTATGTAGCTGGGGAATCTACTAAAAAATCCTTTTGTCAAGTCTCAGCGAGTTAAGCGAGCAAATCTTTTAGTACATTGTTGAAATACACAGGCTGGGTCACTACACAATCCCAGAAGAGATGGACGAGGTTTGTCTTTGGCTGAGTTCCAAACTGGGGCTTGGGGGATCCTCCTCATGATGCGAATCTGTGTGCAAAGATTGAGAGCAACAGCTTGGAGAAGGGTGGAATAGATGGAAGTGAAATTATTTGCAATTTTAACTTGTAAGAAACGAAGTTTTACTGGCCCAAAGGGTTTTGGCTGTGTAAGGCATGAGAGTTGCATTTTGTCTCAGTAGTCTGTTCTTTTGCATGTTCTTGAAACTGAGTTGAGCATCATTTCTGAGCCATGGGATTGTATATCATTTTGGGTTATTACTTTTAACATCTGTTTGGAATATTTAAAGTACAACGGTGTAACAATAATTGCAATAACTTTTGGCCCATAACAAGAACAGAAACAGAAGATTACATGTCTAAGCAAGAAATATGAATCACTATTTTGATGCTTGTACCGCAACAAGATTGTTTAATTACCCTCGCATCTTGGCAATAAATATTTTCAACAAAAAAGTTTGGTTCCTGCAAAGCCATTTCTTCATAATAAGCCATTAATTGGCATGCTTGGCCATTCGAGATGTCAATTCCACTTCTAATTTCTAAATGCTTAGACTTTTGTGCAATTTATCAACCAGAGAGGCATTTTGTAAATCCAGATGCCCCAGTCACAACAAATAGAAACAAAACAAATAGGAGAAAAGAAAAACTAAGAACTAGAGAATAAATCACCGAAATGAGTTAACGTGCAAGAATTTTGAACGAGATTCCAAAATTTAAATGAATAGACATGCATACGCAATCAAATTATGCTGCTCAACTTTCAGCCTTCCAAGTGTGAGAAGCAGTTTTACATCCTTCTAGTTCTCGATTTTCAAGCCATGAACACTGACAAAGATTATTGCGATTCTCGTTCAACGTATCTATTTCGCCATCTCATGGAAAGGCACCTTAGCTTCACTTGGGTGCTTCTTTTACAAAAGCCACATCTCCACCAGCAGCATTTGGAGAAAGCAGGTGCTTCTCCTGGTCTGCATCGTCAATCTCCGTTGACACACGAAGGGCAGAGGCTGTCAAAGATTCACTTCCATCTTCCAGAATTAATTAGCAGCCACCCGAAAGGAAAAAAACAAACATGTCATAAATGTCAACTGTAGGATAGAATCAAACATTCCCAATATTTGAGATTTTAATTGAAATCTACAAGAAGAGAAAATGTTCAAGAAAGGGACACCCACCCACGCACTCGTGGTATTCAGGCAGCTTTTTAACGGTAGTTACTTGTAGGCTTTCAGGAAGCAGACAACTGCATAAAGCACCTGAAATTTGGACCAGTCAAGCACCATTAATTTGATCCATCCATGGTGCTGCAAAAACTACAACCAGATATGGGCAAAGTAATGCAAAGGAATAAGACTTTTTTTTTTCTTTTTTTCTATATTCGTTTTGGCTTTTGAATAAACCAAGCCATAAACTTGGAATTTGCAAGTCACAAAACTATCGAAGCATTAAATCCTCCAATCAATTGTGATAAAGACGTCATCATCCAATCACGATACCACCAAAAATGAAGTATTAGGAAGGCACATATCAGATAGCCCCGCTGATCAATGTTTTTGCACGCAGTTAATCAAAACAGCACTCTTATGATTGCAAGACCAAGATTTTACTATTGCATTACTTATTGGCCTCTACCATTACCAAAAGAATTAAAAAACTCAATACTATCTTTTGGAATTCCAAGTTTATTCATACAAGCAACTATAAAATTGATCCATCTCTAATAATGAACAGGAAAGAAACACAAGAGATTATATTAATTAAAATAATGATGCTTAATGTTATGAGAGTTCAAGTTCCTTGATAACAAATAATTGCAATCTATTTTGAGCAGTTCTACAGACACCCTCAAATGATCCAAACATACGTTACCCACATTAATCATAATACTCAATGAGGTTGACCAAAGCTGTTTATACATCCATTGAGGTAGAAAATCAAGAAAATGTATTGAATATATGAATAAAAAAAGAAGAATTAAAGGAAAAACCACATGGAAGGATGCTTCATACCTAGCCGGGCAAGACGATTTACCCACCCTGGTATCTTCTTCCCTACCAATCTGCGAGCGATGTCATCTGTAAAATGGTTGCAATTTTTAGAGATAAGGTGATAGGTGTCTCCATGATACTCAGAAGCCACAGTTTCTATAAATGTCCGAAACTCGGAAGGAGGTATATTTATGCGGCCAAGTGGAATGGAATTTCTATAAATGAAACCCGGGCAGCTCCTCGGCTCCACTTCGAAAACACCACTGAAAGAGAAGTCATGGGCTCCAAATCCATACTCCTTACCATGGACTGTTCATATGCATCAAGAAAGTAGTTCTTGCTTAATATATTATAAAAGAATGGCTATCAACGTAGACATTCAAATGTCAATTTCATGTGTTTCCTCTCAACTTATAATAAGAAACTCTCCAAAGTTTTCATAACATCTCAAAAACAAGAATTTCATATAGTTGGACCCTTCATAACAAAGAACAAAACTTGTAAAAACAACCACTGCAGATCACAACTCCCAAATACTAGATGACAAGCAATATGGTGCCAGCACACTGAAATCAACATTCATCCGAGAATAGTGCTGCAAGATTCCTTTATTCTTTTCATTATACAACTGTACAAATAATATAGTGACATCCGTATACTAGAATATCAGAATTAATTTGCAAAGCTTCTATATTAAGGAATGAATTCTTGCTCAGCCAGTGTGCTGATAATTGTCCAGCAGATAAACCTATTGTTTAGTTTTTCTAACTTGGCATCAGAGCCAAAAATTCCTGAAATCCAAAGGTGCCATGGCAGGAAATGGAAAAAATACAGAAAGCAGTGGTAACAGTGGCCACGAAACAAACTCCTCAAAAAATGAAAATCAAACAAACACCAATAAATTGTTTAGCTCATCAAATCATCCTCTGGGTTCTTTTTGCTCAGTCAAACAGAATCATGACAACTATCTCCTCTGAAAAAACTTAATTCTCCCTGTAATCAGAGGCAACAAACTTGAAGGCTTTATCACTGGAGCCAAGCCTGCACCACCAGAATACACAGAAAAGGTTAGAAGGAACTGAAGATGTTGAACTGGTGACAAACCCAGAATATGAAGAGTGGTATTCACAAGATCAAACACTGCTTGGATGGCTCTATAACTCCGTCGAAAGTGAAGTAGCATCAGAATTAATGGGTTTCACTTCCTCTAAACTCCTTTGGGATGCTATAAAAGATCTGTTTGGAGCAAAAACCAGATCTGACATCGTTTATTATAACAGAGAGTTTGTTAAGAAGCAAAAAGGAGGAATGAAGATGGCAGACTATCTGAAGACAATGAAGAAACTGGTAGATAACCTTGCTCTAGCAGGACATCCTGTTTCACTAGAAGATCTGGTTTCACAATTTCTTGCTGGACTTGATTCTGCAGAGTACAATCCTCTGATCTGCCAAATATCAAAACAAGAAAGCATCTCCTGGATAAAACTCCAATCAAAACTGCTGAGTTTTGAAAGAAGACTTGAACAGCTGAATGCTGGAATTAACTCCATCAATTTAGGAAACCAAACTGCAAATCTTACCAAGACAAACAACTACGGAAGCTCCAACAGAAACATATCTCAATCTCACAACTATCCTAACTACAGCAGCAGAAGTTAAGGAAACAATAGCAGAGAAGGAAGAAATTTCAGAGGAAAAAGGTTCAACAACAATGGGTCAAGGCCAATTTGCCAAGTCTGTGGAAAAATAGGACACTCGTCAGCCTATTGCTTCTACAGATATGACAACAATTATATGGGAGCTGTTCCAGAATCATCACAGAAGAACCATCAAGCCATGTTCATTAACTCAACTGAGAACCTGGGTGTCACAAACTGGTATACGAACAGTGGAGCAAGCTGCCATGTCACCAATGATGCCTCAAATCTGAACCAGAAGCAAGAGTACCATGGTAATGAATCTCTGATTGATGGAAATGGTGAAACTTAATATTAGACATATTGATAATTGCTCTCTACCCACTCTTGATAATAATAAACTATTGCTGGTAAATGTTCTGCATGTACCTCAAGTTAAAAAGAATCTGATTAGTGTTTCCAAACTAGTCAGAAATAACAATGTTGAGATTCTCTTTAACTCTAGTGGTTGTGTTGTGAAGGACAAGGTGATGGAAAGAACACTGCTGGAAGGGAAACTCCAAGAAGGTCTTTATCAAATTAAGCCACAAGACCATTATCTCAACCTAACCAGAAACAAGTACAGTCAGTCTCAAGCCTACATATCTTCAATTAAGAAAAATAATAGTTTAGAACTTCAAAAATGGCATAGAAGACTAGGTCACCCTTCACAGAAGGTGTTGTCTAAGGTTCTAGAGTCATGTAATCAAAATTCCTTAATGAATGAAAGTTCAATTTCAAATCCTGTGTTTTGTGATGCTTGTCAATATGGCAAGTCCCATCTTTTACCTTTTTCTAATTCTAAATCTTTGGCCTCAAAGCCTTTAGAATTGATCCATACAAATCTTTGGGGACCCTCACCAATAGCATCAGCATCTGGGTTTAAGTATTATATCCTTTTTTTAGATGATTTCAGCAGGCACACTTGATTGTTCCCACTCAAACAAAAATCTGATGCACTGCAAATTTTCATAAATTTCAAAAACCTTATTGAAAACCAACTTGAAACAAAAATCAAATGTCTTCAAAGTGATATGGAAGGTGAGTTCATGAGCTTTGTCCCTTTCCTTCAAAATCATGGCATTCAATTCAGATATTCCTGCCCATTCACTTTAGCTCAAAATGGAAGAGCTGAAAAAAAAAACACAGACATGTTGTAGAAACTGGTCTCACCTTGTTAGCTCAAGCAAAAGTTCCCTTTAAATACTGGCCAGAAGCCTTTGCTATTTTCCTCGTAAATAGACTACCTACACCTACACTCAACAACAAATCTCCTCTAGAAAAATTATATAATAGAATACCAAACTACAAAGTACTAAAAACCTTAGGGTGTGCTTGCTTCCCTTGTCTTAGACCTTACCAAAATCACAAATTCTAATTTCACTCCACAAAGTGCATCTTTTTGGGATACAACAACTATCATAAGGGATATAAATGCTTAAGCTCAACTGGTAGAATATACATTACCAGGCATGTTACCTTCAATGAACTTGAATCCCCTTGTCACACTGGTTTTCTCAATACAAAATCAGGTGAATCGGAAACTATTGTTCAACCATGGTTGATCCTTACCCCTCACAGCAACACTTACCCAACAACTATAAACCAAACTCACCAAATGATGACCTTCAAGAAGTTTTCTCTCCAACAGCTAAAAATAAGCTGAGTCTGAAACTTCAAGGCCATCAGATGAACAAGGAGAAATACAACATGAAGAAGAACTCAATTCTCCAGAAACTGATCTTGAAGGTATGCCAGCAATTAATGATTTTGAACAACCAGCTGTAACTGAACAACAAGTAGATGAAAGTGAAAGTGAACAGCAACTCCAATCACAAGAAACTGAACAAAGACACCGGATGATAACAAGGAGTAAAGTTGGAATCCATAGACCCAAGAGTATCCTGCAGACTATCAGCTTTATTTAACAAAGAAGTTGAACTTACCCGCAGTACCTACCTCAGTGACAGAAGCTGTAAATTCAGAAGTTTGGAAAGCAGCAATGATTGAAGAATTAAATGCTATGAGGAAAAACAACACCTGGGAATTGGTTCCATATCAACCTTCGTTCAGAGTAGTGGGAAACAAGTGGGTGTACAAAGTCAAAACCAACATTGATGGAAGTTTTCAAAGGTGTAAGGCCAGACTGGTTGCAAAGGGGTTTCACCAAACTCCAGGCATAGACTACAGAGAAACCTTTAGTCCTGTGGTTAAGGCCTCTACAGTAAGAGTAGTCCTAACCATAGCAGTTTCAAAAGGCTGGAAACAGGCAATTAGATATCAACAATGCATTTCTCAATGGTGATCAAACTGAAGCTGTGTACATGTTGCAACCTAAAGGGTTTGAAGATAAAAGAAAACCAAATCATGTCTGCAGATTGAACAAGGCTCTCTATGGGCTTAAACAAGCTCCAAGGGCATGGTTTGATAAACAAAGAACTACCTTGTTAAATTGGGGATTCAACAATTCTAAATGTGATTCATCACTGTTTCTCATGAAAAATGAAGGAGAAATCATGTTAGTGCTCATTTGTGCAGATGACATGATTGTGACAGGAAGCAATGCAAGAATGTTGCAGAGATTCATTGAAGAACTTGATAAACTTTTTGCATTGAAGGATCTGGGCTCTTTACATCTATTTCTTGGTACAGAAGTGACAAGAAATGAAGATGGGATTGTCCTATCTCAAAGTAAATATATTCAAGAATTACTCGAAAAGACAGACATGATAAACACAAAAGCTTGCTCAACTCCAGCAGTAACAGGCAAAGATCTAACAGCCACTGATGGTGAAAAACTAGAGAACCCTACACCATACAGGAGATTAATTGGACCAATTCAGTACATAACTCACACAAGGCCAGAAATAGCATTCATAATCAATAAGTTGAGCCAATTCTTGCAAAATCCAACTGAGAAACATCTGCAAGCAGCTAAATGTGTACTGAGATATCTAAAGGGGACAACAAACTTTGGCCTACATATCAAGGCAAGTGATAAACTCACCTTGACAGGATACTCAGATGCAGATTGGGCGTGTAATAAGGATGACAGAAAATCTACAGAAGGGTACTGCGTGTATCTTAGTTCAACACTTGTTTCTTGGAGCTCAAAGAAACAACATGTTGTTTCAAGATCAAGTGCTGAATCTAAATATAGAGCTTTGGCTCATGTTTGTTGTGAATTGGCTTGGTTGGAATCACTGCTAAACGAATTGAATGTGAAGCTGCCAGAAACTCCCATTACTCTGTGTGACAATACGAGTGCTAGTGCTCTTGCCAGCAATCCTGTTTTCCACTCAAGAACTAAACATATTGAAGTGGATGTTTACTTTGTAAGAGATAAAGTACTGGAGAAGAAGATAGATATCAGATATGTTCCATCTCATGACCAAATTGCAGACTGCTTAACCAAGGTTCTTCCAAGTTAACTCTTTCAATTTTCACGATCCAAACTTGGAGAAATAGAGAGATCTCTATCCCTTCCAAGTTTGAGGGGGAATGTAAAAATAACCACTGCAGATCACAACTCCCAAATACTAGATGACAAGCAATATGGTACCAGCACACTGAAATCAACATTCATCCGAGAATAGTGCTGCAAGATTCCTTTATTCTTTTCATTATACAACTGTACAAATAATATAGTGACATCTGTATGCTAGAATACCAGAATTAATTTGTAAAGCTTCTATATTAAGGAATGAATTCTTGCTCAGCCAGTGTGCTGAGAATTGTCCAGCAGATAAACCTATTGTTTAGCTTTTCTAACTAAACTCACACATCAGAACATCTACATAAGATGAAGAAGTAAAAGGAGAAATATCAGTCTAGAATGAGCACATCAGTAACATGTCATCATACTGGACAAATACAACCCAGTCAAATCAAAAGAAATGTTGCTAAAACATATCTACCCAGCACATTCTACAAGTCTTAGCTCAAGAAAGCCGATCAAAATTTTTGTTAGCTTTCTTTCTCAAGCCCTAATGCTGGAAAGAAATTAAAACATTTTTATGGGTTTATAAACATGTATAGGCTATTAATTACTATTAGCCAGAGATCAATCATTCAAATCATTAAAGTAACAACTAATTAAAAAAAGAAGAAGCATAAAATAGTTTTGAATTGGCTACTGCATAATGTAACACGTGAAGGTATTTCTTCATTTCAACAACTTGCAGTCCAACTCAGCTTCAACAATTTGCAGCAGTTTGTTCAACTTGCAGAGCAACTTGCAGCAGTTTGTTCAACTTGTAGTCTAGTTTAGTTCAACTTCTTATTTTGAGGAATCCTTGTTAGTTATAGTTTGTTACAGATTAGTTTAAAGTAGAAGTAGGAGATGATTCTTTTGTACTAAAATATCTTCTTCTGTTAGTTGTACTGTTTCAATAACAGTAATAAGAAATTCACGAAATCTTTCATTTTTCATTTCCTAAATTCTTCAATATTCTGTTATGGTATAAGAGCAATGTTCTTCATTTCTTCTAGCTAATTCTTCATTTTTTTTCCGTAATTCTTGATTTGTTCTTCAATCAATTTCTTGTTTCCTTTGATTCGATCATAAAATCAAGAAAACCAAATTCATCTTTGTCATTTCAATTTTTTCCTCTAATAATGGCAGAACAAACAACTGCTACTCCTACTAGACAAGAAGACAATGTATCAAGTCCCTATTATCTCCATGCAAACGAAAATCCATCTTTTGTTTTAGTATCTCTTGTTTTGACAGGTCCCAATTATCATTAATGGGCTAGGGCAATGAGAATGGCATTGCTTTGTAAAAACAAACTCAAGTTTGTAGATGGAAGCATTTTTGTTCCTTCCAAAGATTCATCCACTTATGCAGCATGGGAACGATGCAATACCATGGTCCTCTCTTGGATTTATCATTCAGTTTCTTCTTCCATTCACAAGAGCATTGTTTGGCTTGATAATGCTGTTGATGGACTGATCTTGAAGCAAGATTTTCTCAAGGAGATGCTTTTAGAATCTCTGATTTACAGGGAGAATTGTATTCTTATCAACAGAATACTCTCTCAGTCACAGATTACTTCACAAACTTAAGGGTAATCTGGGATGAGTTATCAAATCTTCGACCAATACCACATTGCACTTGCACTCCACAGTGTTCTTGTGATGCTTTGAAGAAAATAAGGAAGCAAAGAGAGAATGATTATGTGATTCGATTCTTAAAAGGATTGAATGTGAATTTTTCTACTATCAGATCAAAAACCATGCTCATGGAACCAATGCTAGAAATCAACAAAGTTTTTTCCTTGGCTGTTCAACATGAAAGGCAAATCAATTCTGGAACTGGTAAGATTGCAGAACCCTCTGTTTTCTTTGCTAAAGCTAATCCAACTTTTCAGCAAGGTTCAACTCAGACAACAAATTCTTCCAAAGAAATTTTCCCAAAATCAGTCACAAAATTTTAGAAGAAATCCTACTGTCAATACTGGAGCTAAATCTGTCTGCACATACTGTGGTTATACTGGCCACACAGTGGATGTCTGTTATAAAAAGCATGGTTATCCACCTGGATATAAGTCAAAGCCAAGGAGATACGCTAACCAAGTCGAGTTTGTGAATGAAGAAACTCACCAAGTTGAGAAAAATTGTGCTACCAGTGAGCTTAATAATTCTGGATCAATCCTTCATTCTTCAAGCAGATCAGTGCCTCACAATACTCAGTCTTCTTCCCCTTTTACTCAAGAGCAAATATCTCAATTGCTAAGCTTGCTTCAACAGTCCAGTTCTCTTCACGATAGTGCACAAGCTAATACAATTTTCACATCTTTTACTGAAACCTCATCTGATCAACAGACCAAACAAGGTAACCATCTTATCTCAGCATCTAATTCTCAAAAATCATTATGGATTGTGGACTCAGGAGCTACTGATCACATTGTGTGCACAAAATCATTGTTCTCTGAATACAAGCCTATCCATAATTCTTTTCTTCATCTTCCAAATAAAAAAAAAAGTCATGATAACACACATAGGTACTGTCATTCTTTCGAAAGATTTTGTTCTCACAAATGTACTCTATGTTCCTTGTTTTACTTTTAATTTGATATTTGCCGGCAAGCTTACTATCACCAAAAACCTTTGTGTAATCTTGCATCTTGATTTCTGCTTTATCCAGGATTTATAATGCTCGAAGATGATTGGTATAGCTAGGAAAATTCATGGACTTTATCAGTTGGTTCAACCACTGCCAAATTCTTCTCAATCAGATGTTTCGTGCCAACCTTTGAAATATGTAAATTCTGTCAATTCTCAATTGTGGCACTATAGGTTGGGTCATCTTTCTGTACCAAGACAAAAATTACTTCAAACTATTGATTCCAATATCCAAATTTCAGAAATAAAGCATTGTCAAATATGTCATTTTGCAAAACAAAAACATTTGTCTTTTCCTACAAGTGGTTCTACTGTTTCTACTCCTTTTGATTTAGTACACATAGATATATGGGGACCATTAGCAGTCACTTCTCATTATGGCCATCGTTATTTTCTCACTATTGTTGATGATAAAAAAAGATATACTTGGGTATTTTTCTTGACATTGAAATCTGAAGCAAAAACCACAGTTCAAAGTTTTGTCCAATTTGATCAAACTCAATTTCACACTACTATAAAAATCATACGAACTGATAATGGCCTTGAGTTTAGTATGCCTCAGTTTTACCAATCAAAGGGCATTGTACATCAAACCACTTGCACATATACTCCTCAACAAAATGCTGTTGTTGAACGTAAACATCAACATATACTTAATGTTGCAAGGGCTCTTAGATTTCAGTCTTCTTTACCTTTAATTTTTTGGACTGATTTCATACAACATGCAGTCTATTTGACCAACAGGATACCCTCTCCTATTATAGATAATAAGACACCATATAATTTGCTCTACAACTCTCCTTCTGATTTCTCTATGCTTAAAGTCTTTGGATGTTTCGCATATGCTTCAACAATTGATCATAATAGACCAAAATTTGATCCTCGAGCTATTGCCTGTGTTTTTATAGGATTTCCACCTACAACTAAAGGATTCAAGCTGTTAAACATCAAAACAAATCAAGTTTTTATTTCTAGGCATGTTATCTTTCATGAGGATTTGTTTCCTTTTCAAACTTCATCCAATACTCAGAGAACAACTGATTTTGCACACACAGAGGATCATGTACTGCCTATTCACATCACTTCAGATCAGTATATAGAACCAGAAATTAGCCAAACTATTGTTATCCCTCAGCCTAATTCTCTTAACCATTCCTTATACAATCCCAATACTTCTTCTCCTATATCAAATACAGAACCTTCACCATCAACATCAGAATACTCAAATGCTTCTTCTAATACTCAGATTCAACCATCAACATCAGTACCAAATTCTGCCCAACAAACCAACATTAGGAAATCCACCAGAGACAAACACAAACCTGCATACCTAAATGACTACCAATGTAGTCTCACTACAACAAACACACAATCAGAATACCTACCTGACTACCAATGTAGCCAATCTATAACAAACACAAATTACACCAGCCCACATACTCTTCAATCAGTTTTTTCATATAACCAAACATCAGATTTACACAAAGCCTTCATTGCACAGTTGGATTCCATAACTGAACCAAAATCATATAGTGAAGCTGTTAAACAGGAATGTTGGAGACAGGCTATGCAAGCTGAGATATCTGCTCTTCAGTCTAACAACACCTGGATTTTGACCGAGTTACCACCAAACAAGCAACCAATAGGATGCAAATGGGTCTTCAAAGTGAAATACCATGCTGATGGTTCCATTGAGCGATGCAAAGCAAGATTAGTAGCCAAGGGCTACACTAAGCAAGAAGGAATTGACTTTATGGATACCTTCTCCCCTGTAGCAAAGATGACCACTGTTTGCATCTTGCTATAGCAGCTGCAAATAATTGGTATCTTCATCAGTTGGATATTAATAATGCGTTTCTTCATGGTGATTTACAAGAAGAAGTGTTTATGAAGCTCCCTCCTGGTTTTCAAGCTCAATTTCCAGGGCAGGTGTGTAAGCTTCAGAAATCCCTTTATGGATTAAAACAAGCAAGACGTCAGTGGCACAAGAAATTGACCGATGCTCTTGCTCTTCGAGGTTTTACTCAGGGACATACTGATTCTTCTCTTTTATAAAGAAATGCGAAAGAAATTTCATTGCCTTGCTGATTTATGTGGACGATGTTATTCTTGCCAGCAATGATATGGACGAAATTCAAGCAGTAAAGAATTATCTTCACGATGCATTTAAAATAAAAAATTTGGGGGAATTGAAATTTTTTCTAGGGTTGGAGGTTGCGAGAAGCATTGAGGGGATTAATCTCTGTCAACGAAAATATGCTCTTGACCTTCTCAATGATACTGGGTTTTTGGGTAGCAAACCAGCCTCCATACCAATGGTCGCTTCTCTTAAACTTTCTGACTCTACAGGGACTTTATTAGAAAATAACACGTTGTACAAAAGACTTGTGGGAAAGCTTTTATATCTTTGTACAACGAGACCAGACATTTCATATGCAGTCCAGCAACTTTCACAGTATCTGGACAAACCAACTGATGTTCATCTTCAAGCAGCTCATAGAGTGCTTCGATATATAAAGAACGCCCCTGGTCAAGGCTTATTCTTTCCATCAACTTCTGCTCTTCAGATCAAAGCTTTTTCTGACTCAGATTGGGCATCCTGTCCAGACTCCAGGAAGTCTGTCACTGGCTTCTGTGTATTTATTGGGAATTCCTTAGTATCATGGAAATCGAAGAAGCAATCCACAGTCTCTCGCTCCAGTTCTGAAGCTGAATACAGAGCAATGACTACAGTAGCTTGTGAAATCCAGTGGATACTTTACTTGCTTGATGATTTGGGGATTTCTCATTCTACTTCAGCACTGCTGTATTGTGATAATAAATCTACTCTTCATATAGCTCGTAATCCAGTTTATCATAAGCGCACCAAACACATCGAGATTGACTGCCATTTAGTAAGGGAGAAAGTAAAATCAGGCATTATTCATCTTCTTCCAGTTTCATCTTCAAATCAGCTTGCTGATTTTCTAACAAAGCCGTTACCTCCAATTCTGTTTCTTAATTCAATTTCCGAGCTAGGCATACAGAACGCTTATGCACCAGCTTGAGACGTGAAGGTATTTCTTCATTTCAACAACTTGCAATCCAGCTCAGCTTCAATAATTTGCAGCAGTTTGTTCAACTTGCAGAGCAACTTGCAGCAGTTTGTTCAACTTGCAATCTAGTTTAGTTCAGCTTCTTATTTTGAGGATTCCTTTTTAGTTATAGTTTGTTACAGATTAGTTTAAAGTAAAAGTAGAAGATGATTCTTTTGTACAAAAATATCTTCTTCTGTTAGTTGTATTAAATTAAATAAATGCATATTGGCATTGAAAACAAAAACAAATGAAAAACATTAAACTTTTCCTCTCAGATTCAACATCAAAAGGCAAAACTGGGGAAGATCAACAAAAATGAAATAAAAAGCGCAAGAAAACCCAGAAGAAAATACCCACAAACCTTCAATGCCAGAATGGAATATCCCAAAACCGAACCAATAGGTGTAATTGTTCACAGGAGTGAGATCGTAAATATTCAAAACCACCTGGGTCTCACTGCTGGTATTCAAATTCTCATATTGAGAGCTCGAAATCGAGATATTCCCTGCCCCCATTAAGCCCACCAAGAAAAAAAAAAGAGTTCCTTTGAATTCAAAGCCCAGAAATATATGTATTTTGCTTCTCTAGTTTTTACTCCATTAGACACAGAGAATAGAAGAAAAAACGAAAGAAATTTTTTTGAGTTTCTGAAAGATCTATATCCAGCCAGAAGGAAAAAGTGAGAAACAGAACAGAAGATTATTTTTTGCAGGCAAAATATAGAAAAGACAATGTGGCTGCAAGGTCTTATATTAAGCCAATCATTCATTAAATTCATGTTACTTCTTTGGACCCACATAATATTAATTAATGCTACTTATTTTTATTGCAATAATCCTCGTTTATGAACCGCCTGGTTATAGGACAGTATTTCTTTCATCCATGTACAAAACTAACTGTTCAAAAAAAAAAATACAAAACTCACTTAATATGGTACTTAGAAACTGCCAGTAATATCACTTCATTGTTAAATTAAACAGGGACGAACACAGGAAAAAAAAAAAGTTTGGAGGGCCAAATTCAAATATTCAATTAGAAAGTAACTATGCATGAAAATCAACTGAAAATTAAATATTAAATTAAATAATATAGTCCCACTGTTTTCTATCCATGCCATGTATTTTTTTTCGTATTCATCAACAAATTTTAATATTTTCAAATTAATTAAAATTATTTAAGTGAAAATAGGGATGGTAAAGGTTTGAATATTTTTTAATATTTAATCTATCTTGATTCGTTTTATATAAAATATAAATAATTTATAAATAGATTTTGAATGAATACGGATATTATTGAGTAATTTATAAATAAATTTGGATAAATAAAAATATTATTTTTATTATTTATGACGTTTTTGAATTATATTTTAGTATTTATAATTGAGTACTCATTATTCAAATTCAGTTATATATTTATTTATATTTTATATTGTGTAGTATAAAATATTATTTTAATAAAATTGTATTAATATTAAATATTTATTTATAATTATTTAATTGAAATAAGTATAATTTTATAATTTTTTTAATTTAATATTGAAATGAATAATTAGATAAATTTAAATATTAAATAAGTAGTATTAGATGAGTTTACGGTAATATTTATATAATTATAATTAAATTTAAATTATTTTAAATAATTTAAAATTTTAAAAAAATTAAAATTAAATAGAATAATTTTCTCATATACTATATCCAATGTCACCTCTGACAAACGATTAAAAACAACTTTGATAAATCTTTTAGCTTTTTTATTATAATAAATTAGGACTTTTTTGGACTTTTTTTTCACCACTCAATAGTCAAAACTTACACTTTTATCTTGGATGTTTAAATGAATAACTAAATAAAAATTTAAATTTTATTGAATTAAATATTTAATTAAGAAATTATATATAAAAAAAAAGTAGGCCTTTGGATTGAATATTTAAATTAAAAACTATGCTAAAAAAATTTTAATTTTATTGAAAAAGAAAAGAGCCACATCGTTGAGAAAAAAAATTAACTTGCAAACTTGTTAAAAAAATATTACCAAAAACATAGTTCCGCCCCTGTATAAAATAGCAATTCGAATCAATTTTAATCCAAATGTGTACGAGTTAATTTTTATTATTTTATTATTATTAATGTGAATTTTTAATATTTTTATTTAATATTATTTTATTATTATTAATGTGAATTTTTAATATTTTTTATTTAATTTATGTTTTCTAAAATATTTAGAGTATGCATATTATTATTATTATTATTATTCATTAAATTTATAAATTATTTTTATTATTATTTAAATATTAATATAAAAAAAATATGCATTATATTTATTATATATGAACTAACCGAAAAATAATAAAAAATTATATGTAATAATTAATATAAATTTTAAATTGATACTCAAATAAATATAATACACTTAATTGTTTAAAAAATTATTTGAGACTGGTGAAAATTTTTTATAATACTAAAATTTAGTTTTTTAAGAAAATTAGAATTGAAGTATTGTTGATTTTTTTTTTTAATATTACACTGTTTGGAAGCAGAAAAAAAGCTTTACCATAATATGAACTGTTTGAAAGCAGAGAAAAAGCTTTACCATAATATGAAAACCAAAATTAGAGAAATTACAGAGCTTAAGTATACACATTACAGAAGGGTATGAACAAAAAAAAAGAAGTTAAATGAATAGAAGGATTTCTTAAATGCGACAGAAGGAATAAAAAACAGAGAATTCCTTAATTCCACCAATAATTGAGAAATTCAGAAAGCCGAAATGGGGAAAAAAATTATAAAATACATTATAATTTTTTATTTCTGAATTACGCTTCAGTAGTATCATTTGGGAAGAGCTAATAATTAAATGTATTGATCATCCAAAAAACTTTATTTCTGCATTTCTGTAAAGCAATCTTCAATACTATTTTCTAAATTGATTTGCATATATACAGACTGTATTTAAATAATGCCATTTATTTATTGAACCTTTTTCTTATAACTGAATTCAGTGTTTGTAATATAGAAAGAAAGACTAACCAGAAAAAGAAGAGGACTTTTCTACAGTGTTATTAAAACCGGACCGGCTGGTCGGACCGGTTAAACCGGGAACCGGCTGCCAGTCCGGTTCGGTTTTCATATTTTTTTCAAAATAGATTAAAACCGGGTTTTTAAATTGAATCGGTCAAAGCCGGCCAGTTTTGACCAAAAACCGGTTGAAAATTTATTTTTTTTAAAATAATTTTTTTTCAAATAAATTTTTTTTTTCACTTAAAAAATATATTTTCCTAATAAAATATTAAAATTAAAAAAATTAAAAATCCAGTTCAACCGTTTCAACCCGATCGGACCGTGAACCAATAGGGAGACCGGTTCAATGACCGGTCCGGTTCTGAAAACACTGCTTTTCTATCCTCCAACTTATTCACTACAAAAGAATTTGTAATTTCGGTTCAGAACAAAATTTATTCATAAAAATCATCACTTAATAGGCTAATGGCTTTATATATATATATATATATATATATATATTAAATGATTTTTTAATATGTAGTTGTGAACTTCTTTAATTCAATAAACCTATTAATATAGAACTACAACGTCCTTTAACTTCTTATATCATGAAGATGAATTCACTTGATAAATTTGAATCCACCCTCAATTTTGAGTTTTGATATTCATCTTTAAAAAATAAAAATAAAAATCTAACTGAAAATATAATATGAACAAAATATATTGATTAAATATAAATAGTTCAAGCACGCTCAAATATAACTTAATAATAAGTGCATCTTTTTTTAAATTAATAGATTTCGAATCGATTTTTTCTTTTTATAATGTAACATTAAAAAAATATACATTTCATACAATTAATATAGAAAGATTTTGTTGCTAAAAAAATATATATGTATATAGAAAGATTTTGCAAATTTTAAAATTGATTAATATAGAAAGGTTTCGCAACCTTAATAATTAATGTTTAAAATTTATTAATTCAAATTTATAATAAAAATTTAATAATAATATGAGAACCTAATTCTTTTTTTAAGAGAATGAAGATAGTTTCATTAAAAGAAAACAGAAATTACAGAGGTATAGATAAACAACCAGATTGAACAAAGAAAGAAACACAATACAATTTCAAAAGAGGGATATGAAACTACAACCAGATTGAACAAAGAAAGAAACACAATACAATTTCAAAAGAGGGATATGAAACTACAACCAGATTGAATAAAAACAAAGTATAATGAAAATACACGGAACCAATAAACCCACAAAATACATAATAAATATTTAACATATCTACAATACAAGCGTTGTAGAGAGCCCAGAGATCAATATTGCTGCACCGTCCAAACAACAGCCAAAGGAAGCAATAGCTAGGCCATAAACTGACTAAAACTGCAGAGCTAGAAAGTAAATGGTCCACCAGAGCCGCTAGAACCAATTGTTAAGAGCAAATATCCACTCTGACACCCCATACATCCTCATATCTAGAGTCTGTTGAGGGAACGAGAGGACTAAAGGTCCTTAAAAGGGGCCAAATAGATAGATTATACTCAGCAAAGGCAATATTTTATCCAAGAGGGGCTTTGATCAGACCTCCAAAAGCAACAATTACCTGAGATTTAAACAAACAGAGGGGGGAGAGGGGTGGGGTGAGGTGGGATCGATAGGCCATCTGCAAGAGTCTTATTTAAGCACAACAAACTTGACAAAATCTATAATAGGGTCAATAAATACGATCGTAAAGCTCCAAACCCTAACTCTGAAAGGAAAACACCACCGAGAGATTTTAAAGAGGTCAACAATATTAGCTTTAAGGATGGTGTTAGCTGGGAGTTCTGGTCACAGATAACTCCCAGCAAGAAACAAAAAGAAAAAAAGGCAAAAATCATACACAAAGGAAAGACGAGGGAGAAGACAGAGCTGGATATGAAAGCCAGAGAGCTTTACCGAGGAACAGAAAACTTCACTGTGAAAAGAGAGGAATCTAGAACTATATGAAACCCTAATTCATTCTCGTATCACCCACCCCCATAAATGATATCGTAATTATAGAAATTTTTCTATGGGTTTAAATTTTCCAAAGAAAAAATAGCAAGTTATTTTGTTTGATTTTTAATATTCACTTAATTGATGCAGAGGCATTTAAAATCATACCTAACCAGAATAACAACTGAATTTTTCTTCTTTCTTTTTCCTCTTTTTTAACGATATCATAATTCAATAACAATGGTTAAATGCATCGCATATCAATTGCAAAAAGTTCAATCCTGAAACAAACGAACCACTGTTTAACTAAGAAATGCATGACATTGTCCCTCGTGGCACAGAAAAATTTCCAAACCCAACTAAACTGATCAAGTTGAATTGAATTTTATCAATTTAAAACACATTTTGAGCCGCTCAATTTCAAAAAAAAAAAAAATGGATTTTCAATTGGATGGGTTTGGATAAATTTTTTCCGTTTGAACAAATCTCAACCAACTCTTTTTATATTTATATATAAATATTTATTTTTTTTATTAATTTTATCATATAAACCGACTAACAATACCAAAATCAACTCAAATATAAAACTCTAAAATTAAAGACCAACAAGCTCAAAACCACTCAACTCAACCGAATCTAGAATTAACTCCTATCGATCGAAAATTTAAAAAATTCAAACGCTATCAATTTGATATTTTTGTTCTTTGATTGAGTTTGGTCGGATCAAAATACACCCTCAATACCACCAAACCCAACCCCTACTCACCTGTTACCCAAGTAGACTTCATCGTGCATGAAAAATGCATATGATGATCCGATGCCACTTCAATTCATGCGAGCAGCAGAAACAATCTCAAAATAATCCCACAATCTTTTCAAGTGCGAGAACTACCAAAACCTAGTAAACGGGTCTAGGACTGGGATGGGAAAGAAAGTCGTCAAAAGAACATAAAATGATGGAGAGTATAACAATTGGGCTGTCGTCAACAGATGATTGGAAGCAACAGCCTTCCCGGAGTTACCATCTAATATTTATTTTCAGCCTCAATTATTCCAAGTGAAAATATTTGAGATGACTGCAGAGCATCAAATGCAAAGCAAAAGAACCAGCTGCCAACTGGTCAATTTAAATTGATTAAAATTTTCTTTTCCAAATTACAATTTGCTCACCCTTGTGATAAACATTCAAGCAACTAAAAATAAAAACTGTTCCACGATCCCATTGCTCAACCAGAGAACTCCTATCCCTTCTGTTATACCTGAAACACTGATCAAAACATGTTAGGTCAACTACATCCTTATTCCATCAGGCATTTCAATCCAGCAATATGGAGTCCTATAGAAAAGACTTACAGTTGGAGCATTTTGATGACACAATCAAACTGACAGAATGACGTTCTGCCATCACAAATTGCCTGGTGTTGTCCGTCGTCAAATGCGATCACGTCTCCAGGGACCTGACCCGCCATCTGAAGAATCATTGTCCTCGTCTCTGGATGAAGATCCTGTTTCCCCATCATGAGTCTCTCCCCAAAGTCTGGTAGATCTCCTTCTGAAACTCAACTGCCCTCTCGCTCTTGAGGTACCTGACCAACTGCTACTCCTTGGACTTGACCCAGGCCGGAGCACTCTTATAAGAAAAAATACAGTAAGCCAACCACCATCGTCAATTGGTAAAATGTTTTCATCGCCCCTCTCTTCACCAAATGAAGAATGGAGTGTGCTAATTAAATCCCCAAGATCTCTTTGGCGCTCCAGCATCCTCCAATTACGTTGCCGCTCCGGGTCAGCCTGTGATGGTCGAACAAGCGGGTGCTCAAGCCTTGCATGTTTCCTGAGATCTGAATACGTACCAGTAAACTCACAAGTTTCACAGGCACAGCTTCGAGGTTTCGCATTCATAAAACAACGAGCAGGTTCCATAACAGTCCACTCTTTTATCTGACCACGGCAGAGGGGGCACACCAATGTTGGTTGAACTTTTTTCTCACAAGACATGGCTCCATCAGACAAGGGGCCTTCCTCGATTTGTTCCCCTATAATAGTCTCTTCTGAGCTCACAACAGTGGATGAGTTTGTAGCTGTGACCCTATCTCCTTCTGGAAGTGTTGTCATCAATGGGGTCTCAGAAAATGACTTGCGGAACCGATCAAGACAATTTGCATGGCGATAACTTGTATCACACATGTAAGGACGGCAGCCTTTGTCATGGGAAGAACAAATGAGTAGAACAGCATTGTGAGGATGTTCCATGCATACAGGGCACCTGGCCCCTTCCCATTCCTTTAAGTTTTCGTCAGTTTCTGGAGGGATTTTAGGTGAAGAACGCCTGCTATGACTGGAGCTGCATGTGTATGGAGATGCCTTGCACCTATCAAAAGATAAGGAACGATCTCTTCTATCCTTTGGCATTTTTTAGAGTATAAAACTATAATACCGCAAAAATCCAATGCTTCCCACAATGGCCAAAACTCTAAGAAATTGCATAAAGATTATACGTCAACTTAACAAGTAAAACAAAGCTCAAGTACTTCTAAATCAGCTCAAAAATTTTGCCTTACAGTCTCCAGAAGTCCCACACCTCAAGAAAGAAGAAAAAAAAAAAAGAAACAGAAACACATATATGATTATCACAAAATAAAGTAAATACACCGAACAACATATGTATTCAAAAAAGTGCTCATAGTTAAATGCACTAAATCTAGGTTGACATAATCTAAACTTCATTTTTGCTTGAATAAACATAAACATAAAAAGAAAAAAAAAAGAAGAAAAGAAAATCATCTATTTCCACTCTATCAAACAAGGATATTCTGATGTAAATTGAAGTTAAAAAGATCAGTTGAACTCATCAACTGCTAAACAGTAATATTCAAAACAACAAAATTCCAAAGCAAAACCAAACCAAAACCTAGCTTTAAAAAAAAAGAACTTTTGTTTCTGAGAATTTCAGTCTGAAAAAGTATTAAAACTCAATCTAAACGAATAAATAAATAAACCCAATACAAAACCCATCTTAAATTTCCGGAATTTTTCACTCTAAACTAATTAGCTTAAAGAAAAAAAAAACAATCGACTCACCTCCCACTAATCATACCAACCAAGATCAAAGCACAAACCGACCAAAAGAATACCCCAGAAACCACAAACACGGAACCGATCGAATTATCCGATCCACAGCAACAGAGGACCCGAATAAAGAGTAGAAACTCAGATCGGGGAACATAATCGGGTAAGAAAATCAGTTAAAAATTAAGGGAGTTTACCTCAGTTTTTGGGATTGAAATTGGGGAAAAAATTGAATCTCTTTCAAATTCACTTCCTTCAATCGGACGTATAAAATTTTTTGGGAGTAAGTGAAGATCGCGAAACCCTAAAAGGAAGCGAAACAAAGAGAGAGGAGAACAGATGAGAATCTAAAGAGAGAGGAAATGGGAATTAGAGAGATAAATAGGAGACAAGACCATTAGCTGACGTGGAAAATCGGGGTTCGCTCGTCTTATGGATTTTTTTAAAAAAATATTTTGTTATATTTTTTTAAACTGTCTGTAAGAGTAAGTCGGCGCCGTTTTGTTTTATTAGAGTTAGTGTATTATTACCGTATCGTATACTACTAGTATATATACAGGTACTGAGCACTAAGCATTGACCGCCGTCCGCGCCGCTTATTTCCTACCTTCCTCTCCTTCCTCTCCGCACCAACGTAATTTACTAGTCTGCATTCTCCCATTATTAAGCAAAAGCCAGTTATTTGTTTATTTCAATCTTAATTGTCAAGTAATTTTGTACATAATTCCTAAGAAACTCAATTGAATTTATTAAGAATATTTGATTTAGCTTATAAGCTAGTTTGATTAATTTATAAATTTTAAATTTAAATTAATAATTTTATTTAGATAATTTTATTAACTTATAAATTTAACTTATAAGCTGAAAAAAAAAATCCTAATTTATTATTTGATATTTATAAATATTTAGCTTATAAATTAATTTGATTAAATGATTTATTATATTTTTTATTTTAATAAATAATTTAGTAATATAATTTTATATTATTTTTAGTTATTTTAACAATAAATGTGTTTATAAATTATTTTTTATCAAATATATTATATGTTTATCAATTATTTATAAGCACTCAAAATAAAAATTTAACTTCTTAAAATTATAAATATTTAATAAAATTTTATAAATTAAGCTAAATACCCTCTAAAATTTTAAAAAACTTCAAAATAATTAAAAAGATAATTAATTGAATATTCAGGAATTTGAATACTATATAACAATATTATAAATGGAAACAAAAGCATAAAAATAATTGAATTTTGTTTTGTAGTTATATCTAAGGAATTTAAATTAAATGATTATTATGTATATAGTGACCACATCAAGACTCAAATAGAAAGAAAATTAATGTGCTATAGAAATAGAATAGGTTCATAATAATAATAATAATAATAATATCGGATATTAGGCCCATTCAGAGGACCAGTCTCAATCCAAAGTCAACTGCCGCAGTCAAACCACATCTCATAGCCATCGCCTCTGCTGCGCTTTATCATCTCTTACAACAATTAACCATTTATCAAAAATCGTTATATCTGCGTTTAATTCACCTGTTCATTCCATCGCAGCTTACTAGCCTTTTTGGGATAGACTTGAATCTGCTTGACTGACTAAACTTACACTAAATGAATTCTTCTTCTTTTTATATAAAATTATAACATATACACATTTTTGAACTAACAGTCATTTCGATGATTAAAATATTTTTATCTACCCATAATCCTGGAAAAAAAAAATTACAAAATCGTTACTCTTAAAATAAGTTATTGGTGAATTCTAACCAATATCCCACATTTCAAACAAAATATATTATTCATTTTTTTTTGCTCAATAAACAAAATACAGTGGCGTAGCTAGAATTTTAGATAAGGGGGGTCCAATTCAACTTAAATACTAAACATTAAAAATATCAAATTATAAAAGAAATAAAAAAATTCCAGATTATAAACTACAAAAAAATAATAATTTCAATTTAACTTCATACTACTTTTCTCAAAAAAAAAACTTCATACTACAAAATCAAATTAAACATTTCAAATTTATAATGTCCTCAAGTATTCAAGCCAATTTTTTAATTCATTATTTTTCAAATTTCAATTCATTTTAGCAAGATAAAAAAATTGCAACAAAATAAATATGAGATTAAAAGTAAGTGGTGTACCTATTCTTAATTTGTTGCCGCTGCCTTGCTGGTGCCAATCGGTGAAAGAATGAAATTGAAAAAGGAAGAAACTGTTATCTGAAAAAAAAAAAGAAAAAGGAATTAACGAAAAGAAACGTGAGAAATAAGAGAAAGAGTCACAATTAAGTTATTCTTGTTTGTTTGTAATGGGCAGAGTCATTGATAAATCTTGTTTGTTTGTAATGGGCTTGATTAAAAGGCCCAGTTTTAAAGATTGAAAAAAAAAGGATGAAAAATGTTGGGAGCGTGGATCGAAGTTGCGTGCTTTCACATAGTAAGGTCAAGCTGTTCCATCTCAACCAATGTAATATTCATTCTCAAATATACCTAAAAATTTTTTATTTTTAATTGAGGGGGGAACAGGGCCCCATGGGACCCCCTTTATCTCCGCCTCTGACAAAATATATTCATAATTGTCTAGTTAACTACATTATCTAAAATTTGGATTGTTTCCGAGGCTGCTTAGGTGTCTCCCTTTGTACAAATAAATTTTATTGCTTAAAGGGAAACATTAAGTCTATGTTAATATATATATAATTTTTTATAAAATAATTTAACTATGCTTGTACTACTAAATTTAATCAAAAATCTGATAATGCTACATATATAGCAATTTTTTTATCAGGAAAAGAAAATAACATTAAAATAGAACTCACATTACAAATCCATCTTTATTTGGTCTTGGAAAGCCAGATAAAGACTCTATACGGAGAACTAAAAGACCAAAGACTAAACATTTTCCTTTTGAAATAGTAACTACCTAAGCTCTAAAAGAGCCCCCCTGAACCCATGACCATAGATAAACATAAGAGTGGCAAAAAAAAAAAATGGAATAATAGGCAGAACTGAGAGTCTACTAAGCAACATATCACACCTAAAGATAAAAAATAAAACTTTAAACAGAGGTTTGAAGCCTCATACATCCTCAAATTTTGAAACATGTGAGAGAAGAAGAGGAACATACATCCTCTATTGGTGTCGGAGAGGAAGCCGGATGCAGTTGTGGCATGCTCTAAACCAAAATGCCACTACTATAAGAGACACTGGACAAATTGCTTTATCAACCAAAACTTTGCAAATAAAAAAGGGAGGCGTATCTTTAAGCAGGCGCCAAAGGAGAGAAAGGAAGACTGGTGAACCTCAATAATTTTAGTGGAGAACCCTAAAGAGAGGAGAAAAATTGACTTCTTCCAAGATCGGTAGCCTACCATATCTGGAATAAAAAACCAACCCTTCCTAGAGAAGGAAATCACAAAAAGAGATGAAAAGACTCGATCTTTAACTGATTTATTCCAAAACAAATAAACAACCATGAAACTAGAGCATGAAACATTCAAAAACTAGTAGATTTTGAGCTGCCACCGGCCTCAGTCCAAGATCTACAACCACACTCTTAAAACTCTAGCTGAGAAAAAGACTTCAAAGAGAGAAGAAGCTAAAATAATAGTTAGGCATCTCTCTACTACATATATAGCATTTTGATAATAAGATTAAGCTATAATCTATTTATTTATTTATGTTTAAATATATACGTAGTTCCATGAACTTGCAGTGTTTAGTCATTTTTCTCATTAAACTCTTATTTTAACTACTTTACCATCTATATTTATCTTTTTTTTTTACAATCAAACACTTAAATTAAAAAAAAATGGCCACTTTATTTCTTATATTTATATTTTGTACCAAATAGATAAATTAGTATCTCGAGGACTATATATGTATTTAGTATTTATTTTTTTTGAAAAAATAACACAGAAGAATACACACATGGAATAGTGACTAAACATATTCCACAACGAAACCATGATAATTTTGTATGTATATACATGTGTGTGTGACTATATTATAGTCTATTTATTAATTAATAGTTACTGCAACTAATTCCTACATAACCTCAAATTAAACAAAATAAAACTAGTTAATATAGTTATTAAATAATTTTCCTTTAAATTCATATCAGAAACTCTTCTAAGAACACAATGTTATCTATATTTGTGTATAAATTTTTTATATATATATTTTGTTTCTTAAGATTCTAATGAAAAGTCGACAACATTTCCTCTAAAATTTGAAATCCCTATCAAAATCAACCAATCTCAAATCAACTAACCAACAAACATTATAATATAATAATCCGACCAAGCCCTCCAATAACTAATCCCATCCTCCTATTCATAGCTCAAACAAGCATATTAAATCATCAAGTACCATTATTGTTTTCTTAATTTCATGAATCTATAAAATCCCTAATATCATTCAAATTCATTATTTTAGGCCTAATATTTTCATCTTTTTTGAAACTTCCAGTTGAAAAGAGTCTACTAGTTTTTTTTTTATAAGTTATCTATTATTTTTTTTACAGTTGCGATCATGTTTATATTTCAACTATTAGTTCATAATTTATCAACAATAGTATATGGGTTTCTCTTTTTCTCACTATCATCCATCAATTACTTCAACTGCGATCATGAGTATAGATAATGCTATATGTTTGATTATATTATAATTCATATTGATATCAAAATCTCCACAAACAATCTTTACTCGAATAGTCTATATATATATATATATGTGTGTGTGTGTGCGTGTGTGTGTGTGTGTTTGTCTATTATATTCATTAACCTTTATTTCAAAATTTAAATTCTCATAACTCCCACCCGTCATTTGTAACACCCCATCTTAGCCTACGTTTATAGACCAAGATGGACTGTTATCTCATGGTGATTGTGTCTTAATATTTTACTTAGCAAATTTTAAGTGCAGATTTTAAAAAAAATTTGCCATAACCTCCCCTAAAAATGGAGGTCCCAAGTGTCGACAAAACTGATTTTTCTTATTTTTGAAAAATATTTTATTTCACAATTCAACTCAAGCACACTCCCAATAATCCACCCTTATAACCTCAACTACAATCCTGCAAGAAAAGTTCACACTTCTATATCATTTCTCAAGATTACATATCATTTGCTAAGTTTCATTACCATACCACTGTTTATTCTCTTGTTACATACACCATAATACTTAATATGTTAACAAACCTTTACAATAGATATAACGTACATGCCATAATACTATTTTATGTCAAAAGTCCTATCCTAATCACCGTCTAGCTGATGCGAGCCGCTGCAGAAATGCTGATCTTCTATACACTACCTGCGAGTTAGACATATAACTCGCTGAGCAACTTATTGCCCAGTGGTTACTTTAACCATTGCCATACAATGTCTACTCGATATCACATATAAAAGTAGAATACTGCATAATTAAACTATTTTCATACAATCATCATATTTATATTTTCTAATTAAGTTAAGATTCACCTTCTGTATGTAAACAACATGTAATATAACTTTATTATAATTACGAGTTAATATGCTCCACTAGGTAATTATGAATACACCGATCTCGAAATGAGGCCTCATATAGAGTTACGCGTGGTCTTGACCTCACACGAATAATTGTCATGGTCTTCGTCTCACACGATATAGAATAACTGCGTGGTCTTGGTCTCACACGACTAGTTGCCATGATCTTGACCTCACACGATATAATTGCGTGGTCTTGGTCTCACACGACTAGTTGCCATGATCTTGACCTCACACGATATAATCCCCATTCCAGACCGGTTTTACCCATTTACCGGGTAGAGCATATATAACATTTCATATATACCCATTCACTTCGTATATGTACCACATATTCTCCATGTATATACAATATATATTTACACAAATATCACATATACTCACATATGTATCATATGTATTCACATATTTTCCATCTTAATTTATTCTTCTTATCATAATTAAACTCAATACTAAAAATAAAATGATACAACACCCACACCAAGTTTTTGACCAAGTTAATAATGAAAAATTACCATATGATCAATAAACTCTGGTTCTTGACCCAACTTGATCCTTGTTTTAGAAAATTTGTATAAAATAATCCACTTGGCTAAAAACTCTAAAATTTTTACAGAATTTATTTTTACATCTTAAAATCATTCCTTTAAAATTTCAGATCAAACTGGACACAAAATCTTGGTCAAGTAGTTCACCCAACCAGACTGCTCCAGTTGCCCTGCATCCTGGCAGCAGTTCTAAATTTTATAAATTCCGTAAATTAAATTCAATCAATGTGGTTCCAAATTATTTTTCTCAAATACTAGACTTATTAAACAACAACATATCCAAATTTCAACTCAAGATAATTTTTCTATATTTAATTAAAAATCATACAAGTTACAGCATTTTACTAATTGTAAAACAGAAAAATTTCAAAAGGAGTTCAATGGTTAAAGTACCAAACCTTGCTCTTTTAATTCCCTTTTGCTTTTCCTTCTTCTCCTTCCTAAATCTTTGTTTTTCCTTCAAGATATTCAAGAACACAATCTTAAATATAAACCTTAGAAATTTAGAACATGCACTACCCTTCCATTTCTTTTCAAACTAAATCCTACTCTAATCTTATTAAACCTTAGAAACCTTGATTCTTCCATTTAATTAATCAATATCATCACTACTTAAATTCTCTCCAAATCCACCATAAAAACCCTAATTTCCAATCTTCCCATAGATATATAAATACTTAAAATTGATACTAGAATTGAATTCTACATACTTGAAAACCTTAAAACTTACCTTGAAAATCAAACTTGACAAAAATTGGAACTCTTTGGTGTTCTTCCCTATGGTGGCCGAAATTTTGAAGTGGGAGAGAGAGAGTTTTGTTCTTCATATCATGATATATATATATAAGGGAAATGATGGTCACTTTTGGATGAATGAATGTTTCAAAGCCAAATGTCCACACTTTTCTCTTTATTCTTTATTATAACTTTTAAATGTCCACTTTTCATTAGCCCAAATGTCTCCTACTTTTATTTATTTAAAAACCCAAGTCCTTAAACTTTCTTTTAATTATATTTTGACCCCTCCACCATCTTGTGTTGAAATATCTATGGTCTAAGGTGTGAAAAGACCAAAATACCCTCTGGCGATTATTTGTTCGTAACTTTTAACCCGTACAATTCCACGAGGCAAACTACGTATAGTTTTGATCCTCTCGACCTCTACTTTCTATTTGTAAGGTTCATTTTAGGTTTCCAAGTTGTTTTGAAAAATTACCAATAAGCCCTCGACTTTTTATAAAATTCCCTTTAGGTCCTTTCTTTGCTCGGGTGTTGCCCGGGCCCCGTTTCTACTGACGATCATTTCATATTTACCCCCCTTAACTTCCTCTACTCACTCTTGTGTTTATTTCCTACTTCGTATTCATGTATAATGACCAAAATGTCCCTAGTCAAAATCTCCTATATCTCCCAAACCGTGCGTTTTCTGAAAAAACCGTTACGCGTAGTTGCGACCCAATTTTTCTCTACTTTCCATTTTTGGAATATGTTATGTGCACTATTAAGAACATCCAGTACAACTTTTGAAAATTACAGTCACCTCCCCAAAACTTTTGAAAATTACAGTCACCTCCCCAAAACTTTTGGAAATTACTCTTAGGTCCTTAGCCTTTCAAAAAAAATTACCTTTAGGTCCCGTCAACTTCACGGGCCTCCTTTGCACACCGATTTTGTTTTTGACTATCTCGAGCCTCTATTTGACCACTTTTTTATGTCCTTCTTGCCTAATACTCGACTACCTAAACTTTGGGATGTGACAGTTCTACCTCCCTTAATTTAAGTTTCGCCCCAAAACTTGCTTGTTCATACATGTAAATACATTGCTAGCCCTAGTCCTAGTCCATGGCTTGTTGCGTGTCTAGAGACATCCTACAATATAAAAATAATCAGCAGTCTGCACAGCTCGACATATAGCCTTTTTCCTATATGGCACGTACATTAGACTCAATAACTCATGCTTAATTAATCTCGACTCTTTCTTATTTCACAAACATAATTTCATATATAACTGTTTTACAAATACCACAAATACTACAGGGTATCCCGTTTTACGTTGGTAATTGCCACTCCCAACATAAAACGTATATCCTTCTATATTTTCCTCTTCCTATCAAAAGTCTTTCCAATTCACTTCGGTTAACTATCTCCCGATATCTAATTATCATACACTTTCCTATGTCTAACCGTCCAGGAACGGCTAAACCTGTGCTCTGATACCACAAATTGTAACACCCCATCTTAGCCTACGTTTATAGACCAAGATGGACTGTTATCTCATGGTGATTGTGTCTTAATATTTTACTTAGCAAATTTTAAGTGCAGATTTAAAAATTTTTTTGCCATAACCTCCCCTAAAAATGGAGGTCCCAAGTGTCGACAAAACTGATTTTTCTTATTTTTAAAAAATATTTTATTTCACAATTCAACTCAAGCACACTCCCAATAATCCACCCTTATAACCTCAACTACAATCCTGCAAGAAAAGTTCACACTTCTATATCATTTCTCAAGATTACATATCATTTGCTAAGTTTCATTACCATACCACTGTTTATTCTCTTGTTACATACACCATAATACTTAATATGTTAACAAACCTTTACAATAGATATAACGTACATGCCATAATACTATTTTATGTCAAAAGTCCTATCCTAATCACCGTCGAGCTGATGCGAGCCGCTGCAGAAATGCTGATCTTCTATACACTACCTGCGAGTTAGACATATAACTCGCTGAGCAACTTATTGCCCAGTGGTTACTTTAACCATTGCCATACAATGTCTACTCGATATCACATATAAAAGTAGAATACTGCATAATTAAACTATTTTCATACAATCATCATATTTATATTTTCTAATTAAGTTAAGATTCACCTTCTGTATGTAAACAACATGTAATATAACTTTATTATAATTACGAGTTAATATGCTCCACTAGGTAATTATGAATACACCGATCTCGAAATGAGGCCTCATATAGAGTTACGCGTGGTCTTGACCTCACACGAATAATTGTCATGGTCTTCGTCTCACACGATATAGAATAACTGCGTGGTCTTGGTCTCACACAACTAGTTGCCATGATCTTGACCTCACACGATATAATCCCCATTCCAGACCGGTTTTACCCATTTACCGGGTAGAGCATATATAACATTTCATATATACCCATTCACTTCGTATATGTACCACATATTCTCCATGTATATACAATATATATTTACACAAATATCACATATACTCACATATGTATCATATGTATTCACATATTTTCCATCTTAATTTATTCTTCATATCATAATTAAACTCAATACTAAAAATAAAATGATACAACACCCACACCAAGTTTTTGACCAAGTTAATAATGAAAAATTACCATATGATCAATAAACTCTGGTTCTTGACCCAACTTGATCCTTGTTTTAGAAAATTTGTATAAAATAATCCACTTGGCTAAAAACTCTAAAATTTTTACAGAATTTATTTTTACATCTTAAAATCATTCTTTTAAAATTTCAGATCAAACTGGACACAAAATCTTGGTCAAGTAGTCCACCCAACCAGACTGCTCCAGTTGCCCTGCATCCTGGCAGCAGTTCTGAATTTTATAAATTCCGTAAATTAAATTCAATCAATGTGGTTCCAAATTATTTTTCTCAAATACTAGACTTATTAAACAACAACATATCCAAATTTCAACTCAAGATAATTTTTCTATATTTAATTAAAAATCATACAAGTTACAGCATTTTACTAATTGTAAAACAGAAAAATTTCAAAAGGAGTTCAATGGTTAAAGTACCAAACCTTGCTCTTTTAATTCCCTTTTGCTTTTCCTTCTTCTCCTTCCTAAATCTTTGTTTTTCCTTCAAGATATTCAAGAACACAATCTTAAATATAAACCTTAGAAATTTAGAACATGCACTACCCTTCCATTTCTTTTCAAACTAAATCCTACTCTAATCTTATTAAACCTTAGAAACCTTGATTCTTCCATTTAATTAATCAATATCATCACTACTTAAATTCTCTCCAAATCCACCATAAAAACCCTAATTTCCAATCTTCCCATAGATATATAAATACTTAAAATTGATACTAGAATTGAATTCTACATACTTGAAAACCTTAAAACTTACCTTGAAAATCAAACTTGACAAAAATTGAAACTCTTTGGTGTTCTTCCCTATGGCGGCCAAAATTTTGAAGTGGGAGAGAGAGAGTTTTGTTCTTCATATCATGATATATATATATATAAGGGAAATGATGGTCACTTTTGGATGAATGAATGTTTCAAAGCCAAATGTCCACACTTTTCTCTTTCTTCTTTTATTATAACTTTTAAATGTCCACTTTTCATTAGCCCAAATGTCTCCTACTTTTATTTATTTAAAAACCCAAGTCTTTAAACTTTTTTTTAATTATATTTTGGCCCCTCCACCATCTTGTGTTGAAATATCTATAGTCTAAGGTGTGAAAAGACCAAAATACCCTCTGGCGATTATTTGTTCGTAACTTTTAACCAGTACAATTCCACGAGGCAAACTATGTATAGTTTTGATCCTCTCGACCTCTACTTTCTATTTGTAAGGTCCATTTTAGGTTTCCAAGTCGTTTTGAAAAATTACCAATAAGCCCTCGACTTTTTATAAAATTCCCTTTAGGTCTTTTCTTTGCTGTGGTGTTGCCCGGGCCCCGTTTCTACTGACGATCATTTCATATTTACCCCCCTTAACTTCCTCTACTCACTCTTGTGTTTATTTCCTACTTCGTATTCATGTATAATGACCAAAATGTCCCTAGTCAAAATCTCCTATATCTCCCAAACCGTGCGTTTTTTGGAAAAACCGTTACGCGTAGTTGCGACCCAATTTTTCTCTACTTTCCATTTTTGGAATATGTTATGTGCACTATTAAGAACATCCAGTACAACTTTTGGAAATTACAGTCACCTCCCCAAAACTTTTGAAAATTACAGTCACCTCCCCAAAACTTTTGAAAATTACTCTTAGGTCCTTAGCCTTTCAAAAAAATTACCTTTAGGTCCCGTCAACTTCACGGGCCTCCTTTGCACACCGATTTTGTTTTTGAATATCTCGAGCCTCTATTTGACCACTTATTTATGTCGTTCTTGCCTAATACTCGACTACCTAAACTATGGGATGTGACATCATTTACATACAAAATCATTCTCCACCATGCAAAGGTCCAAAATAGTTCAATAAAATGCCAACTCCTTCAACCAAAGGTTCACATAATTATAATAAAATTCTAATACAATTAGTAATTTCAACTCAACTCAATTCAAATAAGTCTTAATCTCAAGTTAACTGAGACTTGCTACATGGATGCTCTTTTTCTACTTGGAGTGGTTACGAGCTACATCTTCGAAGAAATATAGAGCCATAATTTTTTTTTGAATTACTTTTGTCCAAATTAATTCAAACATATCTATGCCTTTCCTAGGTATATCTATCTTAATCTATTCAATATTTCTAACAGGTGCATCCCTAGATATTCGTTTCACATTGCCAAATCACTTTAATTTGTATTATCTTATTTTATCCCCAATAGGAGTTATCCCTACCTTTTTCTATGCACTTATTATGGATTCTATCCATTGATCTTAATATATCCACACATCCATCTTAATATTCTCATTTTAGCAACACACAACATACCATGTGTTTTCCTTTTAATACCTAATAGTCACTATCATACATCATCGTAGGTCGTATTGAGGTGCGGTAGAACTTATTTTTTAACTTAACTGGTATTTTTTGGTTACATAAAACTCCTGCGGTACTCTTTCACTTCATCCAACCCACTTTTAATCTTATGGCTAACGTCTTCTTCGTAATTCTCATCATCTTGAATAATTGAATCAAAGTACTTGAAATGAGTGCTATAAAGCACTCCCACTCTGTCCAAAATAACTTCGTCATTCTCTCAATTCATATTACTAAACCTACAATATATATACACAATCTTAGTTTTACTTAACTTAAAACCTTTGAATTCTAAAATGTTTCTCCATAACTTCAACTTCCTACTTACTTTTGCTTATGTCTTTTCTATTAATATAATATCATCTACAAATATCATGCACTAAGGTATATAATCCTGTATATATCTTGTTAGCTCATCCATGACCAAGATAAAAAGATATAGGCTTAATATTGAATCTTAGTATAACCCAATAAAAAAAAATTTAGTATCCTTTTTTGTTGTATAGATGCTAGTGATACCTCTATCATACATATCCTTCAAGAATTGGATATAAATAATTGATACTCTTCTATGCTCCAAAATCCACTATAACACTTTTCTAGAGACTCTATCATGAGCCTTCTCTAAGTTGATGAAAATATATATAAATTCTTGTTTATCTCTCTGTACTTTTTAATCAAATCTCTAATAAAAAAGATTACTTTAATAGTCAATTGACCTGACATAAATCCAAACTAGTTTGGAGAGATATAGGAGTCCAAATATAAATGGTGTTCCACAACTCTCTCACATAGTTTTATTGTGTAACTTATAAACTTTATACCTATAGTTCTAATAACTTTGAATATCTCATTATTCTTAAAATACCTACCAAGCTGCCTTGTCTCTATTTATCTGACATTTTCTTTGTACTTAAAATCTTATTAAATAAAATAGTTAACCACGCAACTCCTACATTTTTATCATATTTCCCACACCTTAATGAGGATTCCATCTAAACCATAGGCATTGTCGATTTTTATTCTCTTTAAGGCTTCTTTAGCTTCAAAAATCCTAATCCGTTTAGTATATTTCACATTTTTCTCAATTATTCCATCCAAACTCTCAATGTGTTTATTATGGTTACCATTAGCTACTCTAATACAACTAATAACTTCAATAAACTAAAATTCTGATATTCATTTTTCAACTAACTGCAGTAATAAATTAATGGATATCTTTTTTCTGCTATAGAATATATTTTATTACCTTTTTACTAATTACATATATCCATACACAACTTTAGCTCAAATTTTTGCCTCGTTCTCATTTTAATATATTAAAAACTATACTTGTTAGTTTAAAATCCTAGTCTTTAAAATTTTAGTAAATTCTAGGTATTAGTTTACACTAATTCTTTGGCTAAAACACTAAAAAATTCAAAACCATCTCATAATTTGTAACATGGACTTACCCATGACAAATTGAACCTTAAATGGATGAAGGCTACATCAGAAATTAGAACTGAAGTTAGTGGCTGTAATCTTGCAACTACCGACAACTGAGGTCCACATACAGACAATGAATGGATTTTCTAATAGTTATAATCGAAAGGCTTTTTATTCACTAATAACTCACATATGGAGGAGACCAGTGAATTACAATTAATTAATGCTACAAATTCCTGACTTTGATATCCAAAGATATCTACTGTGACTAAATTAAAAAGAAAATTGAGGAAATGGAAAAGGTATACTATAATACTATTGCTCCTAGCACATGAGATCTATACAAAGCCAATTGACTAAATAGAGAAAAGACCTAGAATCAAGATTGAGTGAGACCCTAATACTTTAGAATTTACAATTTGAATCCAAGTAATTTAAATTAATTTAGACTAAGTAATAATTATTCATTACAAGCAATGAAAATTTGTATAGATATTTATATGTGTTGATTAAAGAATATAATGAAATCTTAATAGGGAGACTTAGTTAGAAAGAAAAGAAAATTTTAAAAGAGAAAAAATAGGCTTAATTGAATGGAGAACTTGGGAAGTCAGGACTAAATTATAAAGGGTTAAGGCTACAGAAGGGTTTAAATAAAATATGTTTAAGATGTGATTGTGGAGAAAAGTGTAAAATCAAGAAAAGTCGAGGACCTCATTGAACTTAGACATAAACAAATGAGGGCATAACATTAAGGTTATGACTAACATTAAGCTTATACCAGCTCAATACTTAGTTAACTTAAGAAATGATTACCATAAACCAACTACCATTTGAGTCATCTTTCACCAAGTTAGTAACGTAAATACTCTTTCTTCTATTTTCTTACTTTGTTTGCTTATTCAACTGAAGATTTTAGGAAGACCAAGAGAAGAGGAGGCTAAAAGTATAGGATTTAGTTAGTTATTCCTACAAACGACCGAAGTGGGTGGAGTTTTCCTCCTCTTCCTCTCTTCTTCCATCCTTCTCGATTGTTGAAATAAAAACTATGAGCTATTGGATAGAATGTAACATCCGCATAATTGCTAAAATAAATAAAAATAAATAAAATTAATAAGTTGAAGGGTTAAATAGAGTATTGAAAGTGGAATATAGGTAATGTATACGTGAAATATAAAGGAAATATATATTACATATAAAGTCAAAAGAAAGTTAGAAAAATATAAAATTAAAAAGTAAAAGGAGGATTAAAATGGTAATTTGTTAAAAAAATCAAAAATAAAATTATTTTTGGATAGATGATGGAAATTAAGAATTGAAAATGATTAAATAAATAATTAATTATTAGATAATTATAAAGAAAGATGAGGGATAAAGTTGGAAAGTAAGTTATAAAAACAACCCTTCTTCTTCTTCCTTCTTCATTCTTGGCCGAATTTCACTAGGCATGAGAGGGAATATTTTTGCTTCATCCAACATCAAATTCTTCAAGTTTTTAAGAGGTTGTGAGGTGGTTTTGAAGATTTTTCAATCAAAGGTAAGCTTTCTTACCTTATTTGGAAGTTTTATGGTTAAATATGAATATGTGTGAATTAGATTTTTGAAAGAGCATGGTATAATTGTTGAAATGGGTTTGTAAGATATTATTTTGATGAGTAAGTAAAAATTTTATGGTTAAATATTGGATTTGATTAGGTTTAGTTAGGGTTTGGAAGAGGTAGTATGAAAGTTAGGATTTTAGTAAGGGTTTTGGTAAAAAGTGATTGTGCATTTGGTTTTATGATTTAAATTGTGTTGTTTAGTGGTGTTAATTGGATAAATGAGCTCAAATTACCATTTGGAATTGTTTGGAACGAAAAACCAAAATCAAAGAGGCTTAGGGCAAAATTTTAGAATTTTGATGGAAGAGTGGTACATTATATTTTAATGCTTGGAATGTATTAAAATATGATACTTATGATATATTTAAGATTTAAAATCAATTTTGGAATGATTAGAATGAAATTTCAAATTTGGAGTGTGTTGGGGCACATTTTAGTGTTTTTGAAGGAATATGCCTAAATTTATATTTTATGCTTTAAACACCTAGAAAATGTGATATTAATTGATTATTTGCATTCATATTTTTAATAGTTGTTGAGTAGGTTGTAATTTTAATAACCTAATAGTGAAGGACATTAGAAGATTTTGGAAGTAGATTGGAGTTTTAACTCCATTTGTTTCTTAATAAATGTTAGTACATCCTTTGGTTTATAATGTGTTTAACTGCATTGAATTTCAGCATAACACATTTATGTATGTTGAGTGTATTATGTTACTTGATATTTGTGAATGTGTATGTGTAACATTATTTGGAGTAACAATGCTTATTTTGTATGGATTATAGCATGGTAAGCCATTTGAGAATGACTAAATGGAATGTGTGTGCAAAATGTGAAAGTGCAAATTACGCACTAGCATATGAAAATGAGCCACATTTGCATTGTATATGATAATAATGTTAAGAATGCATTGAAAATATGAAAAAGAATATGAAAAGTGAAAATTGTGAAAATATAATTGTATATCACCTTATATGAGGTCTAGTTCCATAATATTATTATTGGATACTATTACGCCCCTAGGTAAGACATGCTGGTGTCACATATTATTATACCTTGGGGTGAGACACACTGATATCATAGATATTATTACATCTTCGGATGAGATACACTGGTATCATAGATCTTATACGCCTTCGGGTGAGACATGCTAGTGTCACAAATAATTGAGTTAGCCTAAGATAATATTTTTAAAACTAGACTAATATATAAGGATTTTTGTACCCGATATATGTGGATGATTGGTGTATTATTAAAATGCATAAAAAGAAATAAATTGTCTGACTTTTTTTTTATCATGATGCATTTATGGCATTTTATATATTATAATATCTATTTATTTATTATACTAAAGTATGTACCATTAAACATTTTGCTTAGCGTGATTGAATTGCATCGTGCAGGTGATAGAGCTGATTCTGAGAGTGCTGCTAGGCCACATCAGGTCTAGATCATAGTTGGTTACCTTTGAAGTTTTTTCAAGCTGCCATAGACCAGAGCAATCTGCATCTCATGTATATATTTAAAACTTTGTGAAATTTACTTAAATATGAATATTATGTTTACTACATGTATATGATGTAAATTATAAAAGTATTTTTAGTTTTAAATATTGAAAATTTAAGAGATGAGTTATATGTACGGTTATATATAAAAACTTGTGCATTTTGTGTTTATGTTAGAGATTTTGGAGAAATGAATATGTTGAGTGATTATTTGGGAGTGTATTTTAAATGCAGATTAACTAGATTGAAATTTTGAAATATTTAAAATATAGATAAAACTCTAGCAAATGTTTTCTAGAGATTTTCCTTTAAAATGTATCTTTTTACACCTAAATTATTGATGAATATGTTTAATTATTTATAAATATATATTTTAAGTTGTTTTAATATTTATTTTGGAGAGATGGGAATTTTTAGAAAAATGGTACCGTGATGTCCTTATATAATGTATATATATTTTATACATATGGGGTATGTGTATTATATGTATATGAAGTATATGAGTATTATAATTTATTTTGGTATCAGAGCCTAGGTTTGAGGTTCTCGACCTAGGTAGATTTTTTGAGAGAGAAAATATGATTTTAAATGTGATTTAATATGATATATATGCATTTGCATTGACATTTTTTCTAGTCCCTGATGTAGCAATTTTTTTGTAATTACAGATATTGGTTGTTATGGTGTCACGAGAGCATATTTCTAGTAAGGGGAGCACTGAGAGTGCTGCTCCTAGTGAGGGAGATGTTAGATCTGAGGAGGTTATTGGAGAGACATCAATGCCAGCTGGATCAACGGAACAGGGGATTCTACCAGTATGGGTGCATCAGATGGTGAAGCTACTCTGTCAGGCCCTAGTGCAATAGCATAGCCGTAGCCATTATAGACTAGGAAGTATGACAAATTACAAAAGTTTGGAGCCATAGATTTCTTTGGCACCATTGATCTAGCTGAGGCAAAGCAGTGGCTGAACATAGTTTAGATGATTTTTATCCAGTTACAGGCCACTACAGAGGAGAAGTTTGATTATACTGTGTCTCTTCTGCATGGAGATGCCTACGACTGGTGGAAGACTGTACCCTATGGAATGGATGAACAACGATATTGACTTATGTTGATTTTATACGGGAATTTGAGAAGAACTACACTCCTAGAGAATATAAAGATGTCAAGAAGAAGAAATTTATGAGCATGAAGCAAGAAGGAAAGACAGTTACATAATATGAGAAGGACTTCATCCGGTTGAGTAAGTACGCATGGGGTTTATTGTCAGATGAGATAGATAGATGCATGAGATTTGAGGAATGTTTGAGATCATTTATCATGTGTCTTGTGGCTGCATCTCACTATGAGGATTTTTTCAAGATGGGTGTAGAGGCCAAAAATGTAGAAAAGGCTCAAGGACTTGCAGCAACTACAAGAGCAGAGGAGAGTAGAGGCAGGAGATCCCAAGCTGAGGTAGGGTCTTCATTTAGGAGGAGAGGTAGAGGGAGTTTTTCTTAGAGATTTAATGAGAGTTAAATAGCAGTCTGGAAGATCATTTCAGTAGTAGAGGTAAAGACCTATTTGTGCTAAATATGGACAAACACATAAGGGTTCTAGTTGGGGGACTCCTACACCAGCTTATTTCAGGTGTGGCTCCACAGATCATTTTCTTAGAGATTATCCAGTGCCACCCATAGATAGACATACTAAGACAGCAGTTTTCAGACCTAGCGACATAGGGGTCGTGGTGGTAGAGGTGGCAGTAGAGGTGATAGACGTGGATTCAGACAGAGAGGGAGATCCACGGCAGAGACTAGTGACCAGACTAGGCAGGATTATCACAAAGAGTATATGTGATGCAGAGACAGGAATATGCTTCAGATATTATGGGTGGTAAATTTCTTTTATTTTGACATTCTTGTACATGCATTGATTGATCTTGGATCGACACATTTATACATTAGTGCATCCATTCTGCCTGTGGGTGATATGCATTTTGAGTCATTAAGGTTTGGTGTGTTGGTGACCAACCCTTTGAGATTTAGTATGGTAGTTAGCAGGATACACCGAGATAGTCCAGTCATTGTTCATGATAAGGAGTTTCTTGGTGACCTAATTGAGATGCCCTTTAGGAAGTATGACTTGATTCTGGGTATGGATTGGTTATCCAGATGCGGAGCCATAGTAGATTATCCATAGAAATGTGTTATTCTGAAAATACGTGATGGGAGAGAAGTAGTAGTATCTAATGAGCAGAGACACCTCACATCTATGTTTATTTCAGCTATATTAGCTAGGAGGATGATTCAAAAGGTGCGTGAGACTTATTTGGCTCATGTGATAGATACTTGAGTGGTAGGATCCCAGTTGGACAGTATACCTACAGTAGCAAAGTTTCCGGATGTGTTTTCTGAGGAGTTACTATGGTTACCTTTAGAGAGAGAGGTGGAGTTTGGTATCGATGTGATTCCTAGTACCACTCCCTTCTCCATTACCCATTATCGAATGCCACCTACAAAATTAAAGTAGTTAAAGGTACAGTTACAGGAGTTACTTGATGAAAGGTTTATTCACCCTAGTGCATCACCATGGGAAGCACCGATACTGTTTGTAAATAAGAATGATGACACTTTGAGGTTGTGCATTGATTACCGGTAGTTGAATAAAGTGACCATTAAGAACAAATGTTAGTACATACTAGGTTTATTCAATCTGGTAGTGAAGGGCATTAGAAGATTTTGAAAGTAGATTGGAGTTTTAACTCCATTTGTTGCTTAATAAATGTTAGTACATACTTTGATTTATAATGTATTTAACTGCATTGAATTTCAGTATAACACATTATGTATGTTGAGTGTGTTATGTTACTTGATATTTGTGAATGTGTGTGTAATATTATTTGGAGTAAAAATGCTTGTTTTGTACAGATTACAACATGGTAAGCCATTTGATGATGGCTAAATGGAATATGTGTGCAAACTGTGTAATAACATATGGAAATGAGCCACATTTGCATTGTATATGATGATACGGTTAAGAATGCATTAAAAATATGAAAAAGAATTTGAAAAGTAAAAATTGTGAAAATATAATTGTATGTCGCCTTATATAGGGTCTAGTTATAAAATATTATTGTTGGATATTATTATGCCCCTGTGTAAAATATGCTGGTATCACAAATATTATTATGCCCTAGGGTGAGAAACACTGGTGTTATAGACATTATTAAGTCTTCGGTTGAGACACACTAGTGTCATAGATCTTATATGCCTTCGGATGAGATATGCTGGTGTCACAGATGATTGAGTTAGCCCAAGAGAATATTTTGAAAATTAGACTAATATATAAAGATTTTTGGGCCCAATGTATATGGATGATTGATGTGTTATTAAAATGTCTAAAAAGAAATAAATTGTCTTATATTTTTATCGTGATGCATTTATGTCATTTTTTATGTTATAAAATCTATTTATTTATTATACCAAAGTATGTACCACTAAGCATTTTGCTTAGCATGATTAAATTGTATCGTGCAGGTGATAGAGGTGATTCTAAGAGTATTGCTAGACCACACCAAGTCTAGATTGTAGTTGGTTACCTTTGGAGTTTTTTTTAGCTGCCACAAACCGAGTCATCTGTATCTCATGTATATATTTAAAACTATGTGAAATTTACTTAAATATGAATATTATATTCACTACATGTATATGATGTAAATTATAAAAGAATTTTTAGTTTTAAATGTTGAAAATTTGAAAGATGGGTTATATGTATGGTTATATATAAACACTTGTATATTTTGTTTTTATGTTGGAAATTTTGGAGAAATGAATATGTTGAATGATTATTTGGAAATATATTTTAAATGCAGGTTGAGTGGATTAAAAATTGAAAATATCTAAAATACAGATTTAGTCATTTGATATAAACTCCAAATAGAAGAGGCTTGCTATCAAGAAATTAGTATATATTGAAATTAGAAGAGGCTTGCATCAAGAAACAAATTTAGCTCGACCTGGTGACACGCTTTAGGGTTCACGTTATAAAATAATTATTTGTCTTTTCTCCATATTTACAGCAGTGAAAGAGGTTTTTAAGAACATAGCAGACGGTGGTACTGAATGAAGAAATCAAGGGATAGTTGTAAGCTTGGTTGATAAAATGAAAAGTTATGAATTTGTATTCATTACTTACTTAATGAGGTGAGTTTTTGGAATGATAAATAATTTATCTCAAGTCTTACAAAGAAAGGATCAAAACATTGACAATGATATACATTTGATTGCACCTATTAAACAAGAATTGCAAAACTTCAACGATAATAGATGGGATGAATTATTGGAAGTTGTTAATTACTTTTATAAATAATAATGTCACAGTGCCTAAAATGGGAGATAATATTTTATGTTGTCTGCGTTCTAAGCTTGCTGATCTTCCTATCACTTATTATCACCACTTTTGAATATAAATACTTTGTCAGGTATTTTTTTTCCTTTATATTATAATATTTAACTATTTATGTATACTACAACTTAATTTTCTTTCATTCAATATCAGGTTATTAATTCAATTAAGCAAGAAATGGAAACTCATTTTATAGAATCAAGTATGAAGTTACTTTTATATATTGCTTGTCTTTTTCCTAGAAGCTCATTCTCCAACTTCAATCTATCTAAATTAATTCGTCTTGCTAAACTATATCCAAATGATTTCTCCAATACTGATTGAATAGTACTTGAAGATCAACTTAAGACCTAGATCGCTGATGTAAAAAAAAGAATGCAACTTCTCTGAGCTCCATGATATTGGAGCTCGTGCTAAAATAATTTTTGAGATAGGATGACACTGTGTTTCTTTTAGTATATTTGTTTATTAAGTTAACTTTAGTCATACTTGTTATTAATATGGATTTACGTAACAATATGAGAGATGATTTTCTCATAGATTGCTTAGTGTGCTATATTAAGAAAGAAATTTTTATAAAAATTAAAAATGAAACTATTATGCATTGTTTCAAAAGATGCAGACTAATAGGATATAATTGACACATCTCAATCATTGTCAATATAATAGCTCAAATTAGTTGTTGAATTACTGTAATATTAAATGTTAAATTTTATCTTAAATTCATCTGCAAATTTTTTTTTTTTGCTTCAAAATTTTGACCCCTCATCATCTAAATCATGGTTTCATCACTAATCTAAAGGAAAAATGATAAATATGAATAAGCATTTGACTCAACGAGATATATAATATTCTATTTATTACATCAATTTAATGTAACGATGCTCTTGCATAATGTCAAACATACTCCCAAATACAAAATCCAATAAAGAATAAAAATTAGTCTATAGAAACTACACCAATCCTTAATCTGAGGAGCTAATCCCCTGAGCCTAGCTTTTTGAGTCCAAATACAGTTTCTTAGAATCTAACACATAGGGTTCGCTATCATAGTCATAGCTAAGTAGCATTATCCGATTGGCAAGCAACATTAAACAATGAGCAAAATCCTGCGGTCAGTCATAAGCTCATCACCATAACTCAAACTCATCTCGATACTCGAACCCATGTCACCATCCTAAGTGGTTCAATGTCATTCCAATCTCATCTAATAGCCATATGAAATACATATGCAACACTATAATCAGTAAAACTTATGCACCACTACACATCATGATCTTCTAATATATTATTGATAATGATAATTATATATATAATATATAAACAATCAATGCGTGTTTGTAAAATGTAAATACTAAACAAATTAAGAAAATGAGATTATATTAAGCTATATAACTCACAAATTTGATTATAATCCAAATGCTCTCTCCTCGGAATGATAGCCACCTAGTAAATGAAAAGACATCTAACACATAAATTTCGATTAACAAATAGAAGCATTAGAATAAGGACAAACATACGACTTCAAAAATTCTATTGAAAATTCGACAGAGTCTTCCATGTAATTAGGACATTTACCATGAAATAAAATAAAAAAATAAACACTTCTAAATAGTACACAAGGCTCCCAACAATCTACAATATTTTATTAACTGCCCCATCGAGGCCTCCAATCAAAACTCAACAAGCAAAAAGAATCTCACAAGTCCAATCAAATATTACAATGTCATAATTTTCTTAAGTTATTTGTAAATCCTCATAATAATAATAATAATAATAATAATAATAATAATAATAATAATAATAATAATAATAATAATAATAATGTATGAAGTAATAAAAGTGGTCGGCATAAGTAATAACAGAACGTTAGAGCCACTATGATGGAATTTTGCATTTCATATGAAAGGTGATAGTGATACCAACAATGAGTTCATCTTTATTCAAAAAAAAAAAAACAATGAGTTCATCTATTATTTGTTAAGTTTTTCTTTTCTTGTCAATTAATTGTGTGTGTTTATGAGCAATTAGAGTGTGTGATAAAGATATCTATATTTATATGGTGATATAATAATAGTATTGTTTATAATTTTCTTAATTGTTATTTGTTTATGTTTATGGATTGAATTCTTGCAATTGTGGATGTTTTAAAAATGACTCTTTTAAACCTAAGAGAATTGAATTAGCAAAATTGAGTTCAGTTCAATTGATTTCTTTGATGCTGTCAATAATTATCTGAGCTCTTGGATTTTGTTGCATTGTTTTTTATCAAACTGTTAAATCCATTTCTTGATTGTTGGATCGGGTTTTCGAGTAATTTGGAGCTATTTGATATAAATTATAGTAATTTGAGAAGAAATTCCAATATTTCTATTGTAAGGAAGCAAATCAATCTAATAACAAACCTGCACACAATAGGCAAGAACTTTTGTAATAGTATTGGTTTTTTCTAATAAGTTTATAAAAAGCCCAACTTGAAAACCAAAGTTTCAAAATATATACAGTATAAATTTCTCTATAAAAAAAGAGAAAATTACATCATATACTACTTTTCATTTTCTCTTTTTAATTTTACTGCTCTTACCTTTTATTTTCATTTATAACTTTTATTTTTCAATTTTACATTTTCTTTATTTTTATTTTTCATAAATATGGTGATAAAACTCTCTCCTTCTCCTTCTTCTTATCTGTACCTTCTTAATCTTTTAAAATCAACACGTAATAGTAGCAGAACTAGAAGAAGATTCATCATCTTCTACAGCAATCATATCAAGATTCCAATAATATCTTCAAATCACACTGCCCAGCCCAACCCACAATACCAACAAGTAAAACTATTTTATAATTTTCCATGTCTTTTACGAGTCTGGCCAATAAGCGAAACAAACAAGGCACTCATGGTGGTGGCAATTGGCAGATGATGCATGAGCTATATATGAAGATGAAGCAGATCCTCAACCAAATGTTATCTCCATTCACAGGTCATTGCTCAATTCTATATAGAAAAACTCCCATTTCAGGCATTTCATATCTTCCAGAAACACCTTCAATTGGGTTTTCTTAGAAATATTGATGAAGTTAGTGTTTTTCTGGCCCTCAGATCTTGCTGTGGAGAATCATTAATTGGGTCTCAGATCCATGGGTTTGTTATTTTCTTTTGGATTTGTTTCCCATATTATGGTTCCTAATGCCCTAATGAATATGTACTGCAAATTTGGGCAATTTAGTCAAGCTTTACATGTTTTTGATAATTTAATCTGAAAAGCCTTATCAGTAATTGTCCACAATTGGATGTGAATTAAGCTCTTGAAGTGGCTAGATTTGACATTCAATACTGTGATTTGGCAAGCTCAACAAGATATTCTTACCATCATGCTTCTTCATGAAAAGGCCTTATATCCTTAATCTCGTCAGTTAATCCTTTTATGGTTATGATAGATCACAGATAATATATTGAGCAAAAAGGAGATTGGAGTGACTCGGTATGTTGCATATTTTCAAGAAGAAACAATGATTGTATTATATATATTGTTTATCTACAGGACAAAACAAAAGATTAATGTGTATCCATAAATTGAATTTGCAAAGTTAGTTTTGAATATAAAACTCTTTTTTTAATGATACGAATTGAAATCCATGCTTTAGGAATAAATATATCTCAAAGATAACTAGATGATGCTATGATGAGATACAACAGTAAAGAAGGAAAAAAAATCTAGAGAGATGAGACAATATCACGCTAGAGACAGGTGCGCATAGGGGCTTTTAACAAAAAGAGAAGAATGCAATGATATAATATTTTAATACTTTCTAATCAACGTCGAATAAGTCTCCAAATCAACGCATATTTTTTTTGGTTAGTTACTAAGTAATTGAACTGTATGATGAGTAGTTCTAGAAATTTGTTTTTTTTTTTTTTAACTTAAGCATTCTCTTGGTAGGCTATAACTTGTTATGCATACATATGTATGGTTGTTTTAAGTTGATAAATTATATGATATAGGAAGCTTGGACTTCATTATATCATCCTGAAGAATCTCTTATCTTGGACTCATCTCCACTAAAATAACCAAGTCATATAAGGCACAACTTAATTTTTCTTTTCTTTTTTTTTTTTTATATTTCTTTTCTTTATTTAACGTTAAAAAAGGTAATATAATTATTACCTTCTATCATTTCTATATTATTCTACATATATATGTGAAATTTTTTTAGTATACTAAACACATTATTTAATTTTTTCTACATATATCTTATTTTACACATTATTTAGTTATATATTGATATATGTTACATATAACAACATATACTATTAAATTTTAAAAGAATAAGAGTATAAAATTATTATATATTTTAATTATGTATTGGTATATGTTACATATAATAACATATATATGTTAAATTTAAAAAAAAATAAGAGTATGAAAGTATATATTTAGTTATATATCGATATATGTTATATATAACAATATGTACGTATTAAATTTTAAAAAAAATAAGAATATAAAAATGATATATGTTTAGTTATAGGTCAGTATATATTACATATAACTAGATATATGTGTTGAATTTTAAAAGAATAAAAAGATAAAAATGATATATGCTTAATTATATGTTGATATATGTTACATATAATACCATATATATGTTAAATTTCAAAAAAAATAAGAGTATAAAATTATTATATTTTAAGTTATATATCAATATATATTACATATAACAATATATACTTGTTAACATTTTAAAAAATCATAGTATAAAAGCAATATATGTTTAATTATATGTCGGTATATATTACATATAATAATATATATGTGTGTTAAAATTAAAAAGAATATAAATATAAAGTTGATATATATTCAGTTATATGTCGGTATTTATTACATATAACAATATATACTTGTTCCAATTTCAAAAGAGTAAGAGTATAAAACTATAATATATTTGGTTATATATTGGTATAAATGATAATTGAAATTCGAACATATATTTTTCTATCAGATTTAACATGTAATTGAGTTGAATTAATCTATTCTAAACTTGTTTATGTGCTTTTATTTTATTATTCTTGAATTAAGCTTAGTTTGAATTAATTTTTTGTACGTGTGTGTAAACTGATATTTTAGACAGAATTAGACCTTCAGAATTTCAAGTGAAGTTTTGGTGGTAATAAAGTGCAAAATTAGAAAAATTGTCTTCATGAAGTTGATAGATGACATCTCAAGCTTTTCAAAGAGGTCAGCTTCATCAAAATCTGAACTTGCTAGGCTTCCAACTTTAAAATTGAAATTGGGCTTAAATTTCAGAAGCAGAGTTTCAGTCCAAGCTACTGAGAGAAATTGGGCCATAACTTGGGTGTCTGAATTCCAAATAAGGTGATTCAAAAGTCTAAAATTATTTACTCTTATCGAGCTACAATTTTACTGAAGGAGTCAATTTGAGATAAAACCTCTATCTAATAGAAAATTGACTAGAAATTTTGAATTCAAATTTTGAGCAGAAGTTGAGTAGGAGTATAAGTCTAGTTTTAAGGAGTTGGGGTGATATTATAACTTGAGGAGGCCATGAACAGTAACATGGGATAGTCATTCTAGAGTTTTTACTACACTTTTTAATATTTTTCTAGAGTAGATTAGTTTTTCATAATTGGAGATCAAAGGAAGAAGAAGATCAAGCTTAAGGAGGACTTTGTCGTCTCTACAAGATTCTTAATCTGTCTAGTTTAAACTCTCTATTTAGCTTATATTTTTCAGTTTACAATTTATTCATTACTTTGTTCTTTTCTTATTTTGAAAGTTAGAATTATGAATTCCAAGTTTAGTTTTTTAGTTTCTATGGTTTTTATGTTTAATTTAGTTATGAACAATTAATCTCCATAATGAGATTATGTGGATTTAGGATTGTGGATAATGGGTGTTAAGTAATTTGATGATTATTTATTTTTTTAAATTAAAGTTTTGTTGATTTTGATCTTAATGCTTGTGATTGATTGGCTATCAATTGCATGTTTAATTGAAATCATATATTGAGTGAAAACTAGGTATGATTTTAGATTAAGAAATCAACAACTTAAAAAAATTCTATTTAGAGATTAAAGAATAATCTTAAGACCAATTAGTTCCTTTGAGCTTGATAGGTTGTCTTAATTTGTAGTTCATGAAAATAAAATTTATAAATTAATTCAATTATTAATTTTCTTGCTTGAGAACGAAAAAGATTAAAATTTAAAAAGTTGATAACTTTGATTCAAGAAAAGTTTAAATTAGTTTGAAAAATTATTTATACCCATTTGAAATAATTCTAATGTAACCTAATTCTATTTGTTTATCTTAATCAATAGAATTTAATTATTTAAATTTAAATTTTAAGTTTGAATTATTAAATAATTATCTTAGTTTAATTTTATTTTAAATTTGAATTTAATTTTAAGTTTTAATTTGAATTAGAGATTAAGTATTTAATTTTTTTAAAATATAAAATTAATTAATTAGTTTTCATATAATAGTTTATTTGAATTTTAGTTAATTAAATTACTCATTCTCTGTGGGATTGACCTATACTTTCACTTTATTACTTGTTACGAGCCGTGCACTTGCGGTTAAATTTGATACACAATTGTACAATAAGTTTTTGACGCCATTGCCGGGGAAAGAGAAATTAATTTGATAACAGTAAGTTCGAAGAGACTATTAATTTAAAATTTATTTTAATTTATTTTATTTGCTTTTCTGCAGGAGTTTTATGTGCAGTAACAGAACACTATATTAGAGAAATTTAATCCTGAAATTGAAAAACAGTGCAAAGAAAATAATAGAACAAGAAAAGAGAGGTTTTGTTTTGAAAGAGAAGAAAAGGAACAAATTTGAACACAAGAGTCTCTAGAAATAGATAGTAGAGTTGAGCTAGAAGAAGCTAGTGACGAAGAAATTAACATGGCGGATCCACAAGATCAACTTCAACCAAGAAATCTCACTTTGAGAGAATATACCATGCCTAATGCTCAAATTGGATCAAGCATCACTCGACATGCAGTGAATGCTAATAATTTTGAACTTAAACCAGCTCTTATCAACATGGCTCAACAACATCTTTTCTATGGGTTAGACTAGGAAGATGCTATTGCTCATTTGACAAATTTTTTAAAAAATTTGTGACACAATTAAGATGAATGGAGTTAGTGATTATGCAATTAGGTTACACTTTTTCCTTTCTCATTGAAAGACAAGGCAAAAGTTTGGTTACAAGGTTAAGCTACTGGAACTTTCACAACTTAAGATGAACTTTCTAAAGGATTTTTGACAAAATATTTTCTTCCTGAAAAAACTACAAAATTCAGAAATGACATAACTAATTTTGTGCAGTTTGTTGAAGAGTCACTTTATGAAGTATGTGAAAGATTTAAAGACCTTCAAAGGAGATGCCCCACCATAAAATTCTAGATTGGCTAATTTTTCAAATATTTTATAATGAGATAACATGACTATTGAGGAGTACAATAGATGCAGTTGCTAAAGATGCCCTTATTAGCAAAATACAGCTGAAGCATTAGAATTGCTTGAATTCATGGTGGCAAATAATTACCATTGGTCTAGTGAGAGGTTTTTTGCCTAAGCAGGTAACCAGAGTTCATGAAGCAAATGTGATATCTCTCTTAGCAAATAAGGTAGATGCTCTAGCTAGAAGACTTGACCATGTGAATATTGCTTCTATTGTGAGTTGTGAAAATTGTGGAGGAAGCCACTGGACTATGAAGTGTCAAGTTCAAGAACATATTCAGTTTATGGAAAATTAAAATTTTGCACCATCAGCTCCCTTTGGACACATCTACAATCCTAGCTGGTGAAACCATTCAAACCTATCTTGGAGTGGTAATCAAGGTAACCAAAGGGTACCTTATCAACCTCCATTCTTAAGAAATCAAATTCAAAGCCAACTACAACCACAAGAAAGTAAACCATCTTATGAATTGGCTTTGGAAAAATTTATTAGAGTTGTTTCTGAAAGGTTTGACAAATTGGAATCAAGAATAGAACAAATTGCAATTCAAAATAAGAATTTGGAAATTCAAGTTGGTCAAATAGCAAGTTCTCTTAACAATCGTCCATAAGAAGCATTTCTAAGTCAAACTGAAATTAATCCGAGAGAACATTGCAATGCTATTTTTATAAATAGCATACAGCTTGAAGACTCAACACAAAAGACCACAGCTCTACAAATTTTTTATTCTAAATCGACAAACAAAGAAAGTGAACTGGAAAAGAGGATACACATATTAAACAAGAGATAAAATCGTCCATGCCACCTACTCCCTTTCCTTAATGGCTGATACAACATAAATGGAATGAACAATACAACAAGTTTCTTGAAATTTTTAAGCAACTTTATATTAATTTACCTTTCATAAAAACTCTTTTTCAGATGCCAACATATGAGAAGTTCTTAAATAAACTTTTGTCTAAGAAGGGGAAAATGGAAGAAATAGCTTCAGTTGTACTTATTGAAGAGTGCAACACATTATTATAAAATAAACTTCCCTCTAAGCTTACAGATCTAGGGAATTTTCCTATTCCCTGTCAAATTGGTAGCTTTAATTTTCAAAATTCATTATATGATTCAGATGCTAGCATTAATCTAATGCCTTTGTCCATTTACATGAATTAAAACTCACAGAGATAACGCCTACCAATATAACTTTACAGCTTGCAGATGGATTAGTCAAGTACTCTGAAGGTCTAGTAGAAAATATACTTATAAAAGTGGAACAAATTTATATCCTTATTGATTTTATAATTGTGAATTTGAATAAAGATGTAGATATTTCACTGTTCCTTGGGAGGCCCTTCCTAGCTACCGTTAGAGCTATAATCGATGTGAATAGTGGCAAGCTCACCTTAAGAATTGGGAATGATCATGTGGAGTTTAACATGATTGAATCTCTAAAGAATTCTACTTCTAAAAGTCCCTAAGTGGAGGCAAGTGATAAATATCTTCAAAAAAATTTCATTAATAGAGATTTGCTCAAAGTTTGTCCAATACCAAATTCCAAGCCAAAGAAAGAAAACTGCAAAGCAATCCATTTCACTTCACCTATGGATACAAGTTTATGAATAGAAATTGAAGGGTATAAAGAACTTGAAAAGCATACTTTCAAGTAAAAAATAGCAAGCAAAATGACGGGAAAGGTAGTAGATTATGATTTTTCATCTTGGGTTTTAAAGGGAAGTCAAGCTGAAGACTTTAAACAAACACTTTTGGGAGGTAACCCATTTTTTTATTTATTTTCATTTAATCTTTATTTTTTTAGTAGTTTTATTTTATTTTATTTAGTTAATTTGAAGTTTTGCTAGTTATTATTAATTGAGTTTATTGAAGTTTTGCGGGTTAGGAGAAATAAAATTTTTTTAAGTGATAGCAAAATATTTAATTTTGCACAATTTTTAGTGTTTTAAAATTTTAATTTTATTATGTTCCTTAATGTTTTATTTTTATTTGTTAAGCAAATAACAAAAATGGAGAAGAAATGGCAAGAAAATGTGAGTTTGAATAATGCTGTTATTATATAATTACTTAAAAATTCAAAATAAAATAATAAAATAATAAAAAAATTGATCTGAGCTATTGTTGCGATCGCGGTAGATTTTTTGAAAAAAAAAATCAGTGCGATCGTGTTGCTGGAAAATGGCTCTTCTTTCGCGATAGCGACAGAAGCTGTTTTGAATGATTATTTTTTTAAAAATATAAATTAAACCCAAATCAACTCCTTTCTTCCTCACTTATTTATTTATTTTTTCTCTCTCACACTCCCAACTACTTTCACCTAAATCTCTAACCATAAACCTCTAAGATTCACTCAATTTCTTTCATAATTACACAAATCATTACCAAATATACTATACTGTCACTCTAGTCTTTCAACTGGGGCATCAAGAGTAAAAAGCAATGCAAGGAGAATTATCAACATGGAGATGAGCTAGACTTATCACAGTGAATGAAATGTACAGGTTTGTCTGTTCCTTCCTCGACTCCATCACCTCTAGCATCGCCATAAAAAGGGAAGTTTTCATCTCTTCTCTTTTTCTTATTATATTTTCTTTCTCTTGTTATTTGTATGTGATCTTGTTTGTGATAGATTATTTTTTATTGGAAACAATAAAAAGATTAAATGTGGGAGGGGATTTAGTTCTATTTGCTTTTGTAATTTGTCTTGCTATCTTGTTGGAGTTTGTGTTAATTTAGTTGTGTGAATTTTTATGTTTTTATCTAATTTATTTTAGTTATATATATATTTAGTTGTTTTATTCATATGTTGCAATCTACTTGATTATTGTGATCTCCACTTGTTTTTTAATTGTTATTAACTGTGTTAATTTTTATTGTTTTACATTTCAATTTGATAATTGAACTCTTTTAGCCAAATTGAAATAATTTTTTGTTATTCTCAATTTAACGTATGGAATGGAGAAGATTATGATCTTGAAAATTTTACAAATCATGAACACTTATTTATTAGAATAATTATAATTATTTTCAGGTGAATCATAGTCTTTTGTGTTTATTGTAATATCATAGATTCTTGGGTTAGTATGTATCACTACGGTAGTTAATTATTAAATTAGTGATGATAAGTGAATTATGAATCACTACGGTAGTTAATTATTAAATTAGTGATGATAAGTGAATTATGAATAATTAATTAAAATTTTTAACGAGATGGAGCATAAGACGCATTTGTTGTTGATAAAAGGGTGGAATAGAGCATAAAATTCATCCATCATAAAAAATAAAAATAAGATGGAGCATAAAATGCACTCATTTTGAAGAAAAAAGTAAAAATAAGTATATTAAATACATAATTATTATTAATCATATATTATTGAGAAGAGTTGGCTACTTAATGATGCCTACTATATTCTTGGATTAATGGAATGATGATAAATTGCTTATAGCTATGTTTTTACATTTGAAATTGTTGTTTATTGTCCTAATAAATGAGTGAACTTAGTTTATAGAGTTGTTTAAGATTATGATTATTTGACGTTTAATGTTTTAAGTTGAGGATAAGCGATTATTATTTTTCTTTGGTTAATTATGTTTGATTGATTGTTGGAATTTGATTTAATAATGTTAATTTGCTTGAGGACAATCAAAAGTTCAAGTGTAGGGAGAATTTGATAATTGAAATTTGAACATTTATTTTCTATCAGATTTAGCATATAATTAAGTTGAATTAATATATTCTAAGCTTATTTATGTGCTTTTATTTCATTATTCTTGAATTAAACTTAATCTGAATTAATTTCTTGTAAGTGTGTGTAAACTGATATTTTAGGCAGAATTAGGCCTTCAGAGTTTTAAGTAATATTTCGATGGTGATAAAATATAAGATTAGAAAAGTTATTTTCATGAAGTTGATAGATGACATCTCAAACTTTTCAAAGAGGTCTGGTTCGTCAAAATTTGAGATTATTTGGACTTCCAACATTAAAATCGAAATTGGGCTTAAATTTCAAAAGCAGAATTTCAGTTCGAGCCATTGAGTGTAATTGGGCCATAACTTGGGCATTTGAAGTCCGAATGAGGTGATTCAAAATTCTAAAATCATTTACACTTTTGGAGCTACAATTTTACTGAAGAAGTCAATTTGAGATAAGACCTCTATCTAATAGAAAATTTGCTAGAAATTTTGAATTTAAATTTTTAGCAGAAGTTGAGTAGGAGTAAGAGTCTAGTTTTAAGAAGTTAGGTGATACAACTTTAGGAGGCCACGAACATTAATATGAGATAGCCATTCTAGAGGTTTTACTATACTTTTTCATATTTTTCTATAGTAGATTTGATTTCTATAATTGAAGATCTAAGGAAGAAGAAGATCGGGCTTGCGGAGGACTTCGTCTTCTCTACAAAATTCTTAATCTGCCTAGTTTGAACTCTCTATTTAGTTTATATTTTCAAGTTTAAAATTTATTCATTACTTTGTTCTTTTCTTATTTTGAATGTTAAAATTATGAATTCTATGTTTAGTTTCTTAGTTTCTATAGTTTTTATATTTAATTTAGTATGAACAACTAATCTTCATAGTGTGATTAGGTAGATTTAGAATTATGAATAATAGATGTTAAGTAATTTGATGACTATTTATTTCTTAAAATTAAAGTTTTGTTGATTTTGATCTTAATACTTGTGATTGATTGACCACCAATTACATATTTAATTGAAATCATATGTTGAGTGAAAGTTAGGTATGGTTTTAGATTAAGAAATCAACAACTTAGAAAAATTTTATTTAGTGATAAAAGAATAATTTTATGACCAATTAGTTCATTTGAGCTTGATAGGTTGTCCTAATTTATAGTTCATGAAAATAAAATTTATAAATTAATTCAATCGTTAATTTTCTTACTTGAGAAAAAGGAATATTAAAATTTAAAAAATTGGTAACTTTGATTCAAGAAAAGTTTAAATTAGTTTGAAAAATAATTTATACACATTTAAAATAATTCTAATGAAACCTACTTCTACTTGTTTATCTTAATTAATTGAATTTAATTATTTAAATTTTAATTTTAAGTTTGAATTATTATATAATTATATTGTTTTAATTTTATTTTAAATTTGAATTTTATTTTAAGTTTTATTTGAATTAGGGATTAAGTATTTAATTTTTTAAAATATAAAATTAATTAATTAGTTTTCAGATAATAGTTTATTTGAATTTTAATTAATCAAATTACTCATTCTCTATGGGATCGACTTTTACTTTCACTTAATTACTTATTACGAGCTGTGCACTTACTGTTAAATTTGATACACTATCGTACAATAATATATCAGTATATATTACTTCTTATTGAATTTATATTTATAAAATTTTATTAGCTATAACTCCTATGAAATAGTTTTTAATTTTAAAATAGTAAAATAAACATTTATAAATATGTTTTAGTTCATCCTTAAAAATTTAAATCAATTAGAATAAGTATAAAAAATAGATTAAAATTTTAAAAAATTTCATCTAAAAAATAATTAATATTTTTGTAATAAACATATGATTTGATTATATATATTGATAAATAGAAAAAAATAAATTTAATGATATAAAAATTTATAAATATTGAAATAATAAAATAAAAAAATAAAAAATCTTGTATAAAAATACCTTTATACCATTATTTTAAAATCATATACAGAAAATAAAAAAGATAAAAATTAATTATAAAAATTACAATTACATTTAATTTATACAAAAAATGAGCTTATTAAATGATGAATGTTATATATATATACCTATAGATGTATATATATACCAACTTTCATTACAATTTGAGTAAAAAAAAGTCACATTCAAGAATGTATATTTAATTCTTATAATTTTAAGAATATATATATTAGTGGGGGCCCCACTGTCTCCTTTTTTTTTTTTTTATCCACCCCTGTCCATTGATGCGCAAAAAAAAAAAACTCTCTCCCAATTTTCGTAGTTTTGCAAACTTAAACTTTTAGTATTAAATAATTGAAAATTTCGTTTAGCCAACGTAGAATTGAAAAGAGGTCTATTTTTTTTTTTTTTTTAGTTTTATAAATATCTCATAAAATAATTCGTAACCCAGCTTGTAGCCATGGCTTGAAATAAAAGGACCATTTAGGTTCTCAGGCTAAATTTGTTGGTGATGATACTTTTATTTTTTTATTTTTGGAAATTTAAAAATCTAACTTAAAAAAAATTACAAAAATATTGTGCAACTAAAAAATTTACAAAAATACTATACACATTTTAAAATTTATAAAACATAGTATATTTTTAGTATTTATTGAATATATTTTTGTTATATATTGAATATATTTATAGTATATATCACAAAAATATAAAAAATAAAAACAGTATTTTTGAAAAAAAAATAATAGAAATAAAATTTTGAAGAAAAAAATTTTTTTTTATGTAATTTCCTTTTTTTTTCGCAATCTCTTTGAATTTAAACTCTCCAAGTGCATGTGAAAAATAGGTAATAAGATACTAAAATAAAGATAAATGACTTAAATCCATAGATATCCATGTGAAAAATTGATAATAATTGATATTATTCAAAAAATTCAAGCAAAAAAAAAACAGATAATAATATCTATATCTAGCTATATAAATATATAAAAGTCTCTTTTGAAATTGCCACGACATATATTTTTAATAATACTGTAATTCTACAATTTCTCAATTTCTAAAAATATCGCCATTCGCGATTTTTTAATTTCTCAATTTTTTTCTCTTTGTTCTTGCTAAAAACTTAAAACATACTCTCTCTTCCTCTCCCACAAATAAAAGCTGCTCTATTCTACTTAATAAAAATCTTTCCTTTTTTTTTTTTGTCTTATTGTTTTGGTGAAATGAATTGTTGGTCTCTTTCTCTTGTAATGGATGATGAGTTTGAGAAGCATATGATTCGAATGAATTCTCCTAGCTATTCTTTGTTTTTTTCTTTCTTTCTCTTTTTGGGTTAATTGAAGTTTGAATCTTTCTAGAATTGCAATCAGTCTTTTGCTGATCGTCCAAAGATTTTATTTTGTTTTTAATGTAAATAGGGTGTGTTTGGTTTTTGTTTTGATGGGTTTTCTTTTCTTTTTTTTTTGGGTTTGGTACAGGTGAGGATTCAATTGGGTCAACGTTCAGCAACTCAGGTGACAAAGGTCATGCTAAAAGATGAGGGTTTTGGTGCCTTTTAATAAGGTTTTATTCTATTATTTCAGTAAATTTTTCATTGTAAGAAATGTTGATCTAATTGGATAATTGAATTTAGATTTATAGTTTTAAGATCTATGTATTAAATGTTTGATCTCTATCAGCACTTGATTTAGCTTTGCATATGTTTTAACTGGTTTGAGATTGTCTGTACAACTCAAATTGGAATGATCCACAACTTTCGCCTATTCAATTTCAAATTACAAATGTTATATAAGCTATCTGTAGTTTTTGAAATTCAGAACTAAATATTTGATTTTTGGTTGCTCAGAGCACCTGAGCTCATTGCATTAGATGGAGGTTTGATGATTATTTTGTTTTGACGTTTTCTTCTCTAGAATATGGTTCTCGTGTTTGAGTGGGTGTTATCAATTGTGAGTGTTTGGTATGTTTTGCAGTATGGGGTATTTAAACGGGACTGGCAGGGTTTTATGCTATTACAATTTGCGCCTGTAGCAGGTGTACGCCAATATGACTAGAGCAGAAAGCAACATATGCCTAATATTATGAGGATGTCTCCATTGTGTTTTGGAGTTCCTAATACAAGGAAGATTTATTTTTTGTTTGATTTCTAAAAAGGTATGTCATTGCCTTTTTTTTCAATTCACAAACTTTGAAGTCTTGATTGTGTCGAAGCTACTAAAAATAATTTTCTATTTCTAAATAAATTAATTTGCAAAAATGGTTAATAGGGTGTCGAACCTCAATGAATTGATACTTATTCTAATTCTTTCATAACCAGAAAAAATTAATTAAAACAAAAAATTAAAATGTGATTTTAAATAATATTAAAATTTAAATAAAATTCAGAAATAAATTCTACTAATTAAATTAAGGACATAAAAATAACAAACAAGAAAAATTCAATAAGAAAAACCTTAGTTAAATGAATAATCTTAATTCAATTCTCAAATTGATCATATATTCAAATAGCACTATTTAATTATCTAATAAACCAGTTATAGCATTGGACACTGTTTCAACACCAATCTTTTCTTAAGTTTAAACTAACTAGGAAATGTTCTTTAATTAATTATTGCCAATAACCTATCTTATAGGAATGTCCTTAGAATCTAATTATTGACAGTCTTAAAAATTAGAAAGACCTTATTCTAACTAATAAATTCAATTTCGAGATTTATTTAATTAGATTACATAACCCCTTAGGATAAACCTAATTGCTACTTAAATCAAAGCGTCAAGAATAATTACGAATTCAAGCACTTTGAATAACTATATGTTATTCGACTAATTAAATAATGAATCCTTGTTGATTAGTTAGCAAATAATAATTAAATTAAATCACAGAGATTTATATAAATACTGAATAACAAAAAAATAAATTATTTAGATCTCATAATTCTTGAATATGAACTTTGATTAACCTTCAACCATGAAGTAAATTAGTTGCTCATAATTTAAAGAAAAGAAAATTTTGATAAATTGTAAAGTTACAGCAGCCAAAAGTTTATTCAAAATTCATCCTAGGGCTGCTAGAACAATCAGCTTATATATCCTACTTCAAATAAATTTTTTTAATTTTTACCCTAACTAGGAAAACTTAAAGACTAGAAATAATAAAAGAAAATAAAAATATTATTCCAAGTTAAAATTTTAATTAATAAGGGATTATAATATCATATACATTCTTTCAAATGTTGTCAAAATCGTATAGCAAAATCGTCAAATCAGATCAGATGCCAGCTGTCAGATTCTTTCAAAACTGTCAGGTCAGATATGCAGTCAATCTTGCCCAAGACTCTTGCCGGAGGATTGTATCTGCACAATTCTTGTAATATTTTTAGCTTTTCTTAACTTTTCTTCATTTGAATGCAGATTTTCTTCTTGTCAATTTTTTTTTTACAAAAATACTTAAAAATTAATAGAATTATTTAATAGCAAACCCAAATAATATTTTAAATATGTGTGAATTTTACTTGTTATCAAGTATTTGTAAACCTAGTGAATTTCATATCCAGCGCGATCTAGTTAAATTGTTCTGTTTTGTGTTTTTAAGTTTATGAACTCCAAATTTTAGGAAAGCACTAGTTATTTATGTATAGATTATACTTTCAAGAAATGTTTTGGGTGGATTTTTTAGTGAGCAGATTAAAATACTGATACAAACTAAAATGCTATTCAGGTTTTGTGGATGTTTGACTCTGTAATTTGACTTGGCTTTTGCTGGACTAAGTGAAACGCACCGTTTTTTTGTTTAGGGTTAAACTCGGTAATGGTACTTAGTATATATACTGCTGTTAAGGGTTAGGGTAACAAAGATTTTTTCCTTTCTGTTTCTACATTTTCTCTCTCCAGCGGCGCGATTATTTCTGTTCTGCTAGGGTTTGATCGATCTTTGCTGTTTCTTGTAAATAACCTGTAACAAGTGTGTTATCATCTTGTTCTGTGAGTGATTAAGAGTGAAGAAAGGTTGATCTGTGAGAAAAGGATTGTTTTGAGAGGCTGTAATCTGTCATCTGTAATCTTTGATTCTGATTAGTGGATTGATCGACTGAGGATCTCCTCCTCCTTGGATGTAGGCTTTCTTTGTGAAAGCTGAACCAAGTAAATCTGCTGTGTTGTTTTTCCTGTTTTCTTTCTTTCTGGTTATGAAATCTGAGCTTGAAATCGTAATAGTGGTATCAGAGCGATCGCGATTTCGGTGACTCAGGTTGTATCTCTCCTTGTTTCTGATTAAATGCTTTTCTGTTTTGATAAGTTTTTTTTTTTTGACTTCCAGGGTTTTCTATTCTTCTCTGGTTTAACCGAGAAGTTATTTACGATTTCAATTTCAGTTTTTTCTTTCTCTTTTCTTGTTGTTTACTATATTAGATCTGGTGACTATTGGTTTTTTGTCTCAGGTTTAGTCGAAGGAAGAAAAGAACAAACTAAATCGCTCTAAAACCATAAAAACAGAGAAGTGATGTCGATCACTAAGATCAACGTCGAGAAATTCGACGGGAAGGGGGATTTTGCCATCTGGAAAGAAAAGATGTTAGCCATACTCATTCAACAGAAGTGTAAAAGGGCACTGGATGGTCTGGAAGCACTTCCTGCAAATCTTGATGATACTGCAAAGCAAGATCTGATGGATCTTGCTTACAGTATGATTATTTTGAATCTTGCTGATTCAGTACTCAGAAAGGTAAGGGGTAAGTCTACTGCTCCTGATCTTTGGGCTAAATTGAATGAACTCTACACTGTGAGATCTATGTCTAGGATAGCCTTCTTGAAAGAACAGATATTCAGTTTTAAAATGGATTCACAAAAATCAATAGATGATAACCTTGATAACTTTCAGAAATTGGTTCTGGAACTTGCTGATGCAGGGGAAGAATTGAGTGAGGAAAATCAGACGATTATCCTCCTTAATTCTATCTCTGAAAACTACCAAAATGTGAAAGATGCACTAAAATATGGTAGGGATAAGCTTACTGTGAATGATGTGATGAATGCCTTAAAGCTAAGAGAATTGGAGGTTAAAACTATTAATAAACAGAAAACCAGTATTGAGAGCTTGTATGTTAAAGAAAAAATAAAAGGAAAAAAGAAAAGAAATAAATTTAAATCCCAGGATATTGGTCAATCACATCACTCCAATAACAATTCCACACAGTCTGACAAGTTTAGTAGTCAAAACACAAATAACACTAGCAAATTTGATAGAACATACTTCTATTGTAAGAAAAAGGGTCATATTAGAAGGTTTTGTAGAGAGAGATTAAAAAAGATAGAACAGAATAACAATAATGAGTCTGGAGCAGCAAATTCATCAACACAGGTTGATGATATTGAAGCTCTAACTGTTACTGACAATAGGAATACTGATGTTTGGATCCTAGACTCTGCTTGTTCTTTTCATATGACTCCACATAGGCATTGGTTCACACACTATCATGATTTGGCTGGTACTAATGTGTTAATGGGAAATGATACTTCATGTAAAGTGTTAGGTATTGGCTCTGTTAGATTGTCAATGTGGGATGGTAAACTGGTTGAGCTAACACAGGTCAGACATATACCTGATTTGAAGAGAAATCTTATTTCCTTAGGATATTTAGAAGAATTGGGCTTATATCATATAGGCAGAGATGAATTTCTAAATGTCTTTAAAGGAAATAGGTGTATTATGAAGGGTAAAAGAATAAACATGTTATATCATCTAGAAGCATCATCAGTAACTGATGTTGCAGCCAACACTGAGTCCAGTTGCAACTCCACCATTCTGTGGCATAGAAGGTTAGGCCACATTGGCTTTAATGGGCTGGAAAAACTCTATAAACAAGGGGCATTAGACATAAATGAGTTTTACAAACCAAATACCTGTGAGAGTTTTGTGATGGGAAAGTCACATAGACATAGCTTTGGTTTTACAAAGTATAGAGCTAAGGAATGCTTAGAATATATTCACAGTGATCTTTGGGGGTCATCTAATATACCTATGTCATTGTCTGGGTCACAGTATTTTGTTACATTCATAGATGATTTCTCTAGAAAAGTATGGATATATTTTCTGAAAAACAAAAATGATGTTTTTAATAAATTCTGTGAATGGAAAATGTTAGTTGAAAATCAAAAGGACTGTAAAATTAAAACTCTAAGGACAGACAATGGACTTGAATTCATAAACAATCAGTTTAATGAATTCTGTACCAGAAATGGTATTGGAAGGCATAGGACTTGCACATATACACCTCAACAGAATGGTGTAGCTGAAAGGTTTAATAGAACTATTCTAAATAAAGTTAGATGCCTGCTGTTTGAGTCTGGATTAGGTAGGAAATTTTGGGCAGAAGCTGCTTTCACAGCTTGTTACCTAATTAATAGGTCACCAGCCTCTGCTATAAACTTTAAATGTCCAAATGAAATCTGGAATGGGAGATCAGTTTCTTATTTGCATCTTAGAACCTTTGGGTGCACTGCATACATGCATAATCAACAAAGTAAGCTAGATCCTAGAGCAAAAAGGTGTGTCTTTGTTGGTTACCCAGCTGGGGTTAAGGGGTACAAACTGTGGATCCCTGCAGAAAATAAAATGGTAATTAGTAGGGATGTAACCTTTAATGAGAATGAATTTTATAAGACTAACTTGCAGGTGAAGCAATATGAGTTAAATTTAGACCTTGACATCTTTGAGGTGGAGTTAGACAGGTTCAAGCCAACTGATCAGACAGCTCCTCCTCAGGATTTAAATGATGTTGCAGAAAATGAAGGATATGTGCAAGCTGATGGTTCTGACCAAGATTCAGAACATGAAGATCATGATCTGGATGGTTACATGTTAACCAGAGACAGACAGAGAAGGGAAACCAGAAGACCAGCAAGGTTAAATGATTATTCCTTCAATACTGTTAATGCTGAACTAACTGCATTTGCCTTTATGTCTGCAGCAGTCATTAAGACAGGTGAACCAATTAACTATGAGCAAGCTAAGGCCAGCTCGAACTGGAAGTTCTGGAAAGCTGCCATGGAGGAGGAAATGGCATCTATGATAAAAAAATCAGACCTGGAAATTGGTTCCTAAGCCTCAAGGTAAGAAAATAATAGGCTGCAAGTGGATTTACAAGGTAAAGCCTCCTGTCCCTGGTCTTGATAAAGCAAGATATAAAGCTAGGGTAGTTGCTAAAGGTTTTTCTCAAAGAGAAGGCATTGATTTCCATGAAATTTTCAGTCCAGTGGTTAAACATGTTTCAATTAGATTAATAATGTCTATAACAGTTTTATTGAACTTGGAATTAGAACAGATGGATGTCAAGACAGCTTTTCTGCATGGTAATCTTGAAGAAGAGCTGTACATGACTCAACCAGAAGGTTTTATGGTAACTGGTAAGGAGAATTATGTGTGTTTAATACAGAAATCTTTGTATGGTCTTAGGCAAGCACCAAGGCAATGGTATAGAAGATTTGATGAATTTATGACAAGTAACAGATTTAAAAGAAGCTGTTATGATCCATGTGTTTACTATTCTGTTTTGCCAAATGGAATGTGTATATATTTGTTGTTATATGTAGATGATATGCTAATTGCTTGTAAGTGTATGTCTGAAATTAACAAGTTGAAATCCAAACTGTCTAAAGAATTTGAAATGAAGGACTTAGGTCCAGCTAGGAAAATTCTTGGTATGAACATAGTTAGGAATAGAGATAAAGGCATTTTGTTGTTAAATCAAACTGACTATGTGTCTAAATTTCTTGAAATGTTTGGTCTAGATAAAATCAGAGTTGTTTCTACTCCAATAGGTTCACAATTCAAGCTGCATTCAAATTCTAAACCACTTACTGTTGCTGAAGCTGATTATATGAAAAATGTACCATATCAAAATGTGGTTGGAAGCATTATGTATGCCATGATCTGTACAAGACCTGACATAGCATATGAGGTCAGTTTAGTGAGTAGATTCATGAGTAATCCAAATAAAACTCACTGGGATGCTGTTAAATGGTTGTGTAGGTACCTGCATGGTTCAAAAAAAGTAGGTTTGATGTTTAAACAGTCTGATATGCATGATTTTGATGTAATTGGTTTCTGTGATTCTGATTTTGCTGCTGATTTGGATAAAAGAAGGTCTATTACTGGTTATTGTTTCATATTTGGCAATAATATTGTAAGTTGGAAATCAAGCCTACAGCATATAGTGGCCCTGTCATCCACAGAGGCCGAATATATAGCTTTGACAGAAGCTGTCAAAGAAGCCTTATGGATCAAAGGTATTGTATCTGAGTTGGGGTTTTCTCAAAGCAAAACTTGTGTGTATTGTGACTCTCAAAGTGCTATTCATTTAAGTAAGAATAGTGTGTTTCATGAGAGAACAAAACACATTGATGTGAGGTTGCATTTCATTAGAAATGTGATTTCAAAAGGTAAAGTTGCTGTTGAGAAGATCTCTACTCTTAATAATCCTGCTGATATTCTAACTAAGGCTGTTTCTGTTTCTAAATTTCAGGATGCATTAAGCATGCTTGGAGTTCAGAAAGTTTGAACATAAAAATGGTTATTACCTGAGGAGGAGAAATGAATGTTGATCAACCAGAATTTCAGAGTCAGGTGGAGATATGTGGATGTTTGACTCTGTAATTTGACTTGGCTTTTGCTGGACTAAGTGAAACGCACCGTTTTTTTGTTTAGGGTTAAACTCGGTAATGGTACTTAGTATATATACTGCTGTTAAGGGTTAGGGTAACATAGATTTTTTCCTTTCTGTTTCTACATTTTCTCTCTCCAGCGGCGCGATTATTTCTGCTCTGCTAGGGTTTGATCGATCTTTGCTGTTTCTTGTAAATAACCTGTAACAAGTGTGTTATCATCTTGTTCTGTGAGTGATTAAGAGTGAAGAAAGGTTGATCTGTGAGAAAATGGTTGTTTTGAGAGGCTGTAATCTGTCATCTGTAATCTTTGATTCTGATTAGTGGATTGATCGACTGAGGATCTCCTCCTCCTTGGATGTAGGCTTTCTTTGTGAAAGCTGAACCAAGTAAATCTGCTGTGTTGTTTTTCCTGTTTTCTTTCTTTCTGGTTATGAAATCTGAGCTTGAAATCGTAACAGGTTTGATTTTTTAAATTCTATGTTTGTTAAAAATAGCTTTATTTGAGATTTTTATTTTGTTACTTTCCATGTTTGACTACTCACTGCAGTATAAAAACCTATAAAATATTTTATTTTTATAATACCTTTTGAAAAATATTTCTAGAAAAAAATATTTTTCCTAAAATATATATAAATTATCATAATAATTAGTTAAATTTTGTAAAATACTCTATAATTTTTAATGATAAACAAAAATAATAAATCTATCAAATTATATTCATACATCGTGCGATAAATGTCTAATTATATATATAAAAGCTAAAGATAAAAGAAACATTTTGAGAGTAACACATTATTATTTTTTTAAATAACACTGTCTCATTTTTTTAATTAATTTTATTTGATTTTAATAATTTATATAAAATCTAAAATTTAATAATTATCATATTTATGATTTTTAATCTTCTATTAAATAATTATATATTAATATAATTTTATAATATTGATTAAATAAATTATATTTATGAATTTTAATTTTTTTATAAATTAATTATACATTAATATAATTAAATAATATTGATTAATTTATATAGGTTTAAAGAAATTTAATAAGTTAAAAAAATATATACTAGCTCTTAACCTTCATAATAAATTAATTATATATTAATTAACTAATTTATAATAATGATTAATTTATATATTTTTAGAAATTTAAAAATTAAATAATAAAATATATGATGTGTGACATTTCTAATAAATTTATTATATATTAATAATTTATTTAAATACTTAATCATTTAATTAATAATTTATTTATAATAATAATTAATTTATATCTTTTTAGAAGTTTTAAAATATAATCAATGAAAAATATGACTTTAAGTTTCTCTAACAAATTAATTATGTATTATTAATTTATCTAATAATAATATTATTATTATTATTATTAATTTTAATATAAATCTATGATGATAAATCCTCTTACTCATAATTTTCTTCCTATTTAAAAAAGTTTGCTTGTATTTCTTTTTTTTTTTAATTTTTTCTCATCTTTCATGAAATTTATGAGTATAACAATAAAGGAAGGTAAATATATTATTTTATTTTTATAATAGGATTTATTATTAATTTATATATAAATTAATTTATATTTATTTATTGATTGTATTTATATTTTCTTATTCTCGTTAGTGCACATCACGCGGATAAGGTAGCGTGGGAAAATAATAAAAGATTCAAAGTCATTTACTTCTTATCCACCAAAACCTTGCACCATTCGCTTCATTTATTTTTGTAAGACTAAGAGAAAACAACTCACATCTTCTAACGAGGTGATAATAGTCCTGAGTTTAGCTCCAACATGTTTTTAAGTCGTATATACACATCAATAAGCTTTCTATAGGTATTTTCCTATATTACTACTTAAAAAAAATTTATTATAAAATACTATAAAAACTAAAAATATTTATACTTTTATAAAAAATTAGAATAAAATTTTTAAAATACCTCATTTCTCAATAAAATAATTTTAAAAAAATACTATTTTTTCAGTATGATCAATATTTTACTTCAAATTTTTATTTTTTTTAAACTTCACTATTAAATAAAAAATTCTAATAAAATAATAAAATATATTATTTTAAATTATTTTTATCACATAAAAATCATAACTTTTTGTAAAAAGAAAAAAAATAATTTTAATTATAAAAAATAAATAATACTAAAAAAATAAAAATAAAAAAAATAAAAAAATATTAATAAAAATTATTAAATTTATTTTTAAACAAATTTAACATATTATACAAATGTAAATATATATATATATATATATAATTTTGTTATGTAGACGTGTTATAGATATATTGTAAATGTGTTGCAGATATTGTGTATATGTTATATTTTTATTATTTAAATTGTGTATATTTTATATAAAAATTATTAAATATTGTGTGTATATTATATGAATGTTGGGTGGATGTTTTGAGAATAAAAAATTAAAAAAAATAAAATAAAAAAATATTAAAAATATTATGTAATTATATTGTAGATTTATTATAAATGTATTGTTAATATATTGTAGATGTATTGCATATAGTGTAGATATATATTTTTATTTTTTTATGTATCTTAAAAATATGATATTAAAAAAAATTTAAATAAAAAAATAAAAATCACCTCACAAAGGTGATTTTGAAAAAACAAAATGCAAAATGTAGATTTGTAAATGAAATATTTACTTAACTACCCTTAAAATAACTTTTATTACGAAAATACTATAAAAATTAAAAATATTTATACTTTTATAATGTTGATATAAAATTTTAAAAATACCTCATTTCTCAATAAAATAATTTTTTTAAAATATCTCTTCCTCTATTATAATCAATATTTTACTTGAAATTTTTATTTTTTTAAAAACTTTAATATTAAATAAAAATATTATAATAAAATAATAAAAATTAATATTTTAAATTATTTTTCACCATATAAAAATCAGAGAAAAAATTATTTTTAATTATAAAAAGAGGTAATACTAAAAAAAGGAAAATATATAAAAATATATTAATAAAAATAATTAAAATTAATTTTAAATAAAAATTTTACATGTTATACACATTAAATTAAAAAAATATACATAATTTCATTATGTAAATATATTGCAGATATATTGTAGATATACAGTAGATGTATTATAGATATTATGTATATGTTATATATTTGTTATTTAAATTATGCATATTTTATGAAAAAATATTGAATATTGTATGAATATTATATGAATGTTGTGTGGATGTTATTAAATAAAAATTTAAAAAATAAAATTAAATAAATATTAAAAATATTATGTAGATATGTTTTAGATTTATTATCAATGTAATGTTGATGTATTCTAGATGTGTAGAAGTAGCTTATATTGTTGAATATATATTTTTTATATATTATATATATATTGTGTATATATTATATATATAATTATTTTTATGTGTATATTAAAAATATGATATAAAAAAATTTTTAAATAAAAAAATATAAATAAAATTAAAAATTACAAAAATTAAAAAAAAGAAGAAGAAAAAACAACGTCTAGAAGTAAATTTGAAAAAAGCACCCTTAATATTGAAACATAAGTATTTGGAGGGTACACGGCATAAATTTCCCTTTGTAAATAAAACTTTTTAGGCCCGTATAAGTGTAAATCCAACGATGAAAATATGGTAGATTAAATTTGATTAACTGATTAAATTTTAGTAAATCGACTGAAAATTCAGTTTGATTAATCGATTGATAGTATAATTCGGTTAGTTCAGTCGAAAATTTTTAATTTTTAATTTTCAATTCGATTAATAATTAATCGATTATGTTCGATTAGTTAACCTCCATTTAAAAAATTAATTATTTTTATTTTTTATTTAATTTTTTAGTTATATAAATTTTTATTATAAATATAAATTTTTATTACAAAATAAAGTTATATTTTATTTATTTTTATAATAAATTTTATTTAGTTATTTAATTATATTAATTTTTTATAAATATAATTTTATTTTAAAATTTTAAAAAATCGATCAATTCTGTTAATTAACCGAACTAAATTATTTAGTTCGGTTAATTAACTGAACCGATCAAATAAAAATTCGATCAATTCGGTTAATAATTTTTTTAGAGTTTGATTTGGTTAACCGACTGGTTTAGTAGGTTAATTAACCAAAACCACTTATGCCCACCCCTACATATAGTGTAATTTCCCATTTCCTAAGTAGTTATTATGTTTTGAACAGCCTCAATATCTTTCCTTACATCACAGGTAGCACAATAAGATTTTTCCTAATTAAATTCTCAGTCATTTATGAATTCCCTCTTCTGTTAATGTAATATTTACTACAAATAATGGCACTGCAACAAACGGAAGTTAGAAAATAATGAACTGCACACTGCATACTCCTTCACAAGCAGAGAAACAGACCGTTACAAAAAGAATTTACAAGCTCGTTTTCATGGACTTGCCCGTACCTGGATGACAAGTTTTTCTTAAAAAACAAAAATTGGACAAAGTTCATTATCTAACATTGTTCTCTTCTATACTCTCCTATCAGAATACCAGTGACACCAATAATAAACTGTGGCTGGCTCTCACAATCCCTGACACTAGGGCTATTCTCAGATCAAACACGACAGTGGACGGCAACATTATAGCACGTCTCAGCATGCCCTTGTTCCTGATAATCCTAAGAGTATTTACAAAAGAATATGAAAAACAAAAAAAAAAATATTTGACATGGAGCTCAGCTTCATTGTAGTCACTTTATGTTCATGGATGCTGACATTGCACGTAGCTCCTTTGCAATTGCTGAGAAGGCTGGTCTAGACTCTGGATCAGATGACCAGCATCTCTCCATCAGCGATCTCCAAGCAGGATCGCACCAACTTGGAATTTCAGGTCGCAGGGTGCCCTTGATTATACCAGCTGAAAAGAAAAGTTCTGAAGATCAGCATCACATCAAAACCATACAAACATCAAGCAACTATTCGACATAATTCTGTATTTCTTTGCCTGTACTATTTATTTTGTAGATAATATAATAATCATAATGCTATGAACACTGTTTTTTCTAATCCTCAGTCAAGAAGAAAACTAAAAACCATGAGATGCCAAGTACATAATGTAGCTGTTTGGCAGGATTTGGATGCCAAGACCAAAATACCGTGGGTCAGAACCAATTATAACAGTGATGATTATGAATTACAATGCCATAAAAGCATATGCATAGATAAATTTTTGCAGGAGGTACAGCACAAGTCTTCAATTCACGTACCTATTATTTCTTCTGATTGCAACTCTGCATAAGGTTCCTCCCCAGTTAAGAGCTCCCACATGACAATTCCAAACGAGTACACATCAATCTGTATAAAATTACCAATGAATTTAACAAGCAAATAAATAGATTGGTAAAAACACAAGTTTTACATGTGTTTGCACACATACAAGTACAGAAGTCACCATTTACCTTCTCCGATACCATATTGTTCTTACAATTCAAAAGTTCTGGTGCCATCCATGGTATGGCTCCTCGTATGCCACCAGAGACAAGTGTCCGCTGTTTAATTTTCGATAAACCAAGATCACCAATCTGAAAAGGAGGTGATATAGTTAAAGCCTAAACTGAGTCAATGAAGTGCAGAATAATAGGCATTGTGATTGGTATGCACTATAAGTAAGAAGTATTGGAACTCTAAACCAGAAAAGAAAATTCTTCTTAGGTAGTTACCTTGCACACTGGTCGCTGAGGATCCCTCATATTCACAAGGAAATTATGAGATTTCAGGTCAAAGTGGACAATGTTCTTTCCATGTAGGTATTCCATTCCAAAGGCAGCATCCATTGCTAATATTATCCTCTTCCGACGATCAATTGTTCTGTAAGTTGGGAGGGCACTGTTAGGGAAGGGAAGAAAATACATGAAACCGTGCCTATCAAATATGGGGTCTACAAGTAACATTGTGGAATGAAATGGTGAATTTCAAATCTAAATTGAGAATATATGTGAAAATCCATGATGAATTCCCATGAATATGGTAATGATCTAGATAGTAACAGGAAGAATCCCCTGTTCTCAGAAATTAAAGATCCTACAAGAATAGTACTTCTAGACATATTACTACAATGAAAATTTATCCTTCCACGTCAGAACTCAGGTTACTTCCCAGTCACACAATCATCACCTTTTTGACCAATTTTTATGATTACATATCACGCCAGTGAAAAAGTGTTCAGCAAATTAACTTGTCAAAATCATCTTCATCAGAAGGTCCACATATCATGTACCAAAATTTCTGACCATCACAGATATGCATCTAAAATTGGATATTGAATCCAATTGTTTTAGTTACAGCTTGGTTACCATATGTAAGTGCTCCCCAAATTGACTTTTTTAGTTTTTTCTTCCTCATCCTCTCAGTCTATATGCTGTCTGACTACAAATGCCAATACACTTCCAACGCTATCCATTGAAATCTATCTGAAAGTCTCACATTTTTTAAGTTATGCCACTCAATAAAAATACAATACAACATACTAATAGCATCATATGCTGGTGTAACAAGGAGGATTGTCTTGTAATTGAATTATGCATTAACATAAAAGAAAATCAATTGAGAAACATCAAGTAAAATCTGTTGGAATTAATTCATGACATTAATATCTTATTCTGCTTCAATCATGAAGCTTAATCTGGACAGAATCTGCTTTCCATATTGACTATCAAGTGTCAAGGCAACAAATCCAACCACTGATTTAAAACCAGTTTAGGATCTTCAAGACTCTGCAAACACCAAAAAACTGATGACTGTCTTAGATGATAAGTGTTCTCTGCAAGTACAATCCAGGGAAGCAGTAAAAGAAATCATTCAGGACATGTATGACATCATTTTGTGAAAGAGAACCACAAAACGGCATAGCAGATATGTGCTTAATATGTAAATTGTTCAGATTTTTCTTGGACAATCAAAATTGGACAAATATAGTGGAAATATATAATTCAATTACTGACCTATCCTTTCTCCGCATAACTTGTTTGAGAGAGCCATTCACCATGTACTCTGTCACTGTTGCTAAGTTATTCACTGGTCCATCTGTTACCACACCATAAAATGCCACAATGTTTGGATGGTGAAGTTGACCGAGCATGTGAGCTTCTTTCCAAAAGTCTGCAACCTGCACATAAGCATATGGAGATAAGTGCGTCCATTCTCATGTTGACCATAACACCTATGTCACCACCCTATGCACTTTTTACAGCTTCCAACAGTATTCAGAAGAGAAATTATCATAACAGTATTCAGAAGAGAAATTATCATACTTAATTACACTAATTAATGAGAAAGGATGAGGAAAAGGAGTCATAACTGCTTCAAGCTTGATTGTAATAAGCATTGTATTAGATTATGTGACTGACAGGTGATTCTTTGTTTAACTTGGGAAAACAAGTCAGGCATCTATATTACCATGAAAATACATAATGGAAAATTTCATAATTCTAGATCTGAGTTAATGATTACCAATCGATCCTCTGCCAATGAGCCATCGGTGAAGCAACTTGGTTTTATCCTCTTGATGGCAACAGCAGACCCTTTCCATTTTCCATAATAGACAGTTCCATATGTGCCTGAACCAAGTACTTTCATATACTCCAGGTCTGAATTATTAATAGACTACAGAAAAAAGGCAGAATCACACTTTTTATATGGCTCCATTTACTGATGATGAAGGTGTAAGATACATAAATCATATAAGCTAAACAAACTACCTGCAACTTGCAAGTAGCTAGATGAGTAAAAAAGGCAACCCATTCACTAGAGATTCCATCAATCAACTTAGAGCATTTTATGCTTTCTTTAGTTGCAACCTATGAATACAAAAAATGTCATCAATGAAGATGATACCTTGGCTTCTTGCCTTAAACCATGGATTGAATGAGAAAAAGAGCTTTAGGTGAAACCTTTTCATCAATGCTTAAACCAGAGAAGAGTTCCAGCTGAATCTCTTCTTTATGCACCGGATCATTTTCCATGCTAACTGCATTAGAAGCAAAAGAATTCAAAGCAACCGTGTCTGATTTGTCAGTTTTAGGGCCTGTACTAAGTTGTTCATCCATGAGATATGAAGGCTTTGATTTAGGCTGCAGCAAGGAGTCAGTAACATCGCTGCTGTCAAGGGAAGAAGAGGTGGGAGGTTCAACACCCTTTGATGATGACAATGACAAGTTGTACAGAAGATCCATGGAAGATGCAACCCCCCTTTCCAAAGTATGAGTTTCATTCTTTGAATGGTTGAACAAGTCACTAGTTCCTACTGTATCCATCAACTTCTTATTGCATTCCAGTATCACTCCATTGTGAAAAGGCGGATCACTTGATAAATCAGAGATTCTAACAACCTTCCGCTGGTCAAACATGAATGGCTCATCATTAACAGATACTGCATGGTAATTTTCATAAACACTTTGATATGGAACTTCATGCAACTCGTAAGGAGAACCTGTCAAGAGATCTTGTTGACTTTCCATCTTTTCCTCACACGATAATGAACTCTCTACAGCAGCATAAGACAACAGAGATTGATTGCTCGGAACAGAACTTATACCATGACAACCTTTGGACTTTGAATTTCCGTAATGCAAAACAGCAGAGCCACTTTGTTCTCTCCATAAGATAAAGGAGTTATCCTTACTCAAATCCAAATGAGTCATGGCAATTCTTCCTTCCATCACATTCTCAGTAAAACCTGGCTTCCTGGAGGCTGAGCTATATAGTCTCATAGATTGTGCCTGCTTTGAAATGGTGGAATTTGGCCTCAGACCAGGATAGCTTTTTCCTGCTGAAAACTTTCCATCCAATCTGATGCATCGTTGACTCCCCATCTCAACCAGGTTGTTCCTATGGTTTCTAATCTGGTATGGATAAACCCTCTGATTTCTACCATCATTTACAACAAACTTATGGTTTCTGATTCTATTCTGATAACTACCCCACGCTCTTTCACGTGTTTGGGGAGATTTCACAGGATACTTGCTTCCATCCCATTGATTATTGCTAGACCACGAAGCACAACCCATACTCCATGGCATAATATTTTCCCTATTCAAATTATTTAGTGATCCCTGTCCAAAGACCCCAGAATCCTGCTTAGCATCAAGATGGTCATATTCAGAAATCACGCTCGAATTATGGAAGTGATTTGAATTCACAGCATCAATCCTAGTCCCATGACCAAAAACTTGAAAGTTTTGCCCCAACAAACTATGTGTCCCCACATACAAATTTGCGTCCCTTGTGTTCAATGGATGCATGCGAGGGCCTGGATATTGAGCCAAACTACCGCAATTCTCCCTTCCCTGCAAATGGTCATTCCCTATTTTATAACCCGGAGCGTCTCCCTGATACAGATTCTGTCGTGGAATATTTGGTTCAGGTGCTAAATCTCTAAGTGGTTGCTCATATTTCTGCATGTCATACCTGCTAAAAGACGCAAGTTCCATTTCATTCCCGCTATTAACACACCAAACACTATGAGTTCCCTCAGATTGTTTGGCTAATAATTGCTGCCTCAAAACCATTTTCCTCAAAGAATTGTCACTGGACCTGAATCTGCCAATATATGTCACAGCATTCTCAGCCATTTTATCACTAACATGAGCTTTACAGACCTTGGCCTCGCCTATCAAAGCATCATTCTCGAGATAATTCACATAGAAATCACTTTTTCCTTTATCAAACTCATTATTATTAGCATTAGCATTAGTATTAGTATTGTTATCGTAGCTCTCACATTCATTAGTGTCCCTACACATAATAAAGACCCAAAGCCTGGCATGTTTACCGTACAATTCCAGCTTATCATACTCCTCGATCATACACCTAATGTCCTCGTCTGACGAAATCGAGACCAGAGGAGCATCCATGCCGGAGTCTGAATCCGGGTCGCGGACACGCCCGGCCCCAGATCCTGACTCGGGGATGAGGAGTTGGTACTTGAGTGAGAAAGAGCGTAATTTGGGGCAAAGATCGGACAACTTAGACCGGAGTTTAGAGAATTCGATATTCCTGTCGACGGAAACAATACGAGTCTCTCCACCAACGTATCTGAGCTTGTTGGACCGTGGCCTGATGTGGAATGCGCCATTGAAGCTACAAATTAGCTTGATGTTTCTTGACGAACCGGCGGTTAATGCGGTGGCTATAGTGGTGGTGATCGGTTTTTTCCAGTGACGGGAAGCAGAGGAAGGCAATTCTTTCATGGCAGAGAGAAAGAGAGTGAAGAGTGAAAGGAATGTTCGGGACAGAGAAGAGAGAAGCGAAGGTGCATGCTGTTTTATAGTTGTTTGTGAGCTGTTGAAGCGGTTATAGAGCTGACCTTAGATTTTAGTGAAATTACCGAATTTTACCACTGATCTGTCACTCTCAGTCTCAGGTAGTTTTTGTTCCGTATTCGGTTGTGATTTGGAGTGAGAGCGAGTCTCTATTTAACGAAAACGAAATAAATATACTTAAATATCAATAAATTAATTCTGTGGGTTGGCTTGGCTTTTAGTCTTAATAATTTTTGTATTAACTAAACGCTAAAACTCGAATTTAAAGTTTTGCTCTTTGTGGCAAGTTTCCTTGTTTTTGTTCTCTGTGGCAATTTTAGGATTTTTTGAATTTCGTTGTTTTGGTTTGGCTTCCTAGCCGCCATGGATTCGACTATGGTAGAGAGAATTACTACAGTAGAAGAGGATGAGGATTTGGAGGCAGAATCTAATGACGAAGTTGCAGAACTATCTGAAGATGAGGTTGTCAATGAGTTTACGCTTGCAGGAAGGGTTGTTTCTGATAGAAGAATTAATGCAAGAGCACTGTAGACAATGCTACCTGGTGTATGGACGCCAAGACGTGGAGTGCTTATAAAGGATTTGGGTTGTCATATGTTCTTGTTCAAGTTCATTCATGATACTGATCTTCAAAAAGTCATTACAAGGGGTCCATGGACCTTTCGTAATCAATTAATTATTTTTCATCATCTTAAGGAGGGGGAGGACATCAGTATATTGAATTTAATCATTTTGAGATATGGGTCCAAGTGATTGATCTTCCAAAGGGATTATTTACAGAAAAAATGTCCCAACAACTTGGTATTTATATAGGAGTATATTGTTCTCATGTTGTCAAAGGAAGTGTAATGCTTGCAAATTAGGGTTCATATGGATGTCAAACTGCCACTGAAGAGATATAAAAAGTTGTCTCGGAATGGAGTCATTATAGCTACAGTTAATTTTCGGTATGAAAATCTTCCTATATTTTGCTTTTCTTGTGGTCTTATTGGGCATTCTGAATCCTTTTCAAGGTGCCCCAATTACTATAAGGCTAAAGATTTAGAGGTGAAACACGAATGGGGTGGTTGGTTAAGGGCATTGAACTTACAACCTGAACCGAAAAATAATGAACAATGGATTTGAAATAGAGATGGATCTTTTTTGGAGGGTATGATGCCAAAATTGCAGAATCTAAATTTTGGAAAGTCGCAATTGAAGGCGATGGTTAAGAATCCTATTGTTTTCAAATTTGTTCGAAGTAATCAAGATAAGGAAAGGAATGTGGGTAGTTGTGATATGGTTATAGATTTTATGCGTGTTAAGGACTTACATATTGAAACTAACGATTTGTTGCATGCACATGAGGGCCACATTGTTACTAATGATAACGTGGCTATAAAACTTCTAGAAACAAAGAAACGACAGCATATGGGTAAAAACCCATAGCGTTGAATGTTACGAAGGTAGCAGTAACCTTTCTACACTGTAGTAATCTATTTTTTAAAAAAATAATAAGAAAAATTAAAATAGTAATTAAAAATAAATAAATAAAATTATGCATAAAATATTAATAATCTTATTCATTATTATACAATAAATACAATAAAATAAAAATAACTGAAATCAAGAAAAAAGAATTCCATCAAATTCTTGTACCAAATTCTCTGTCTGCAAAAAGAAAAAAGTAACAAAATATTAAAACAAGAAAATGGAAACTCTTCTAATATATAAAGAGGGATAGGGGATGCAAAAAAATGAGGGACAAAAAACAATAGAGAAAATAAATAAAAAAAAAAAGGGAGAGAGACTAAGGAAAAAGGAAATAGAGAGAAAAACAGAGAGTGGAAAAGAAGAAAGCTTTTCAAATTTTAGAAATAAAAAAAAATCCCTAGCAGAGAAAATTGATAAAAAAAAAAAATGAGTACAGGCAATGTACTCAATAAGAAGCTTCAGCAACCAAAATTTCACCTAATACAAAGAGAATTTGGCAAGCAACAAAAATCACTTATCAAGCTCTCAGTCAAGAAATATAAAACTTTAGGTAATACATCAACCTTAATTCTCTACTGCAATTTCAATACCAGTATGTACTGTGATATTTTTTTTCTTTTGTGCTTGATACAATAAAGAATAGGAAGTATGTAGATATTAAATTGCAGAGTAACATAAAAACTCTAAATTATACACAATATTCAAACATTCATATATTTATAAACATATATAGATAATTTAATAATCATAATCAAAACAATAAAAATACAGAAAATAGACAAAAAGGGGAAAGTGAGAATTGTTTAGTTTTCCGCATTGTTAGAGCCCTTTTCAGCACTAAAAAAAAATCATATTTCTTTTAAACAATTTGTAAAACTAATTTAAAAAAAAATGAGACGCAAAAAAAATCAAATAAAATTTTAATAAGAAAAATAAATATGATAAATAATAATAAAAAGGATCAAACTTTTAAGCATCAAATCTAAAATTCCAGAAGCATAATGAATAAAATTGTTTACAAAAAGAGGGATTAGACGGCAAGTTTTAAACTAAACTCATAAAAATCAATAGTAGAAATCTAACATAGAAATTGAATTAAAGCAATCATATGGGTACTTCAATTTTTTTTTTCTTTGATCCCAGTAGAAATAAAAAAAAATAATGGTAAATCAGACTGTTGAAATTATCAAGTGTGAGAGAAATCTCACATCAGAAAGATATGAGATTAATGAGGAATATATAAGTGAAAAAAACCCATAGACCCATTGCCTTAAGATTTTGAATCAGAGTGTGATATCAAGTCTATGAGTATATTCTCTCATTAAGGTCCATCAAACATATCTCACAAGTAGTGGACTTTCCAGTGTCAACATATAGTATCAAAATCAATGGTTTGGTAGGACGGATATGGAGATGGTAGTTGTATCTTGTGGTCGTGTGAGAGGAGATTTCACCTCCACACTTATGTGAAATTGTTCTTGCGACTTTAGAACTATTAAGCTCAGAACCTTAGAGAACACGGGCCTAAATTCGGAAAAAATGGAGTCTCCACTCAGATGATCGGAAAAAAGAAGGGGGTGGATGACTTGATTACTAAAGAATCTCTAACCCTTTAATGGGTTTGAAAAGTTGGGTACGTATGAAAAATGTAAGAATAATCCAACACCCCCATGACGTCCGGTTCAATAGAATCGGCCTCCTTTTTAGGTCTAAATATTATTAAATTCTTAAGCATTATAATATTATCAATACTACATGCAATTATTAAAATAAATAATCATTATATTATAAATCAAAAAACAAATAAAATAGACACCCATCTAAAGATGAAAATATGCCCTTATAAATATCCAAATATCTAGAAAGAAAATAAATAAAATAGAACATCCACCAAAATATGAAAACATGTCCCTTATAATTGTCCCAAAGTCTTTAAATAAATTAAATTATAGAAAATAAATAAATAAAATAAATAAGGAACCCACGAGTGAAAATATGTCTTTTACATTCTTAAAATTCAAATAATAAAATTAATATCATTCAACCATTCATAGCAAAATAAATAATCCAAACGTAGTTTAATAATCATATAATAATAATAAATTAGAGTTTAATAAAAGAAAATTAAGGTAAATCACAAAGAATTACAATCCACAAATAAATATTGCTTTCATTAATGATGGGTCATGTACGGTAGTCCCGCTAGCCGGTTAGTGGTCAAGACTTAAGGGGGCAGCGCCCCTTGTGGGGGATTATCCCCAAAAGGTAAATGATTTATATGAAATAGTTTTGTTGGAGAATTATGGTTTTATTCTTGAATTAGGGTTTTGGGGTTTTTGAAAATAAAATTAGGGTTTTTTGGTTAAAAAACTAGAGTTGACTACTGAGATTAAATCTATAAATTCATATATCATATTATTAGGGTTTAATGTTTAAAGTGTGGTTTCTATCCGAGATTCAATAATTTCACTACTACTGTATTTTTATGAGCTACTAAGAAGAAGATATTATTTTGAAAAAATTGTTATTGGATGTTTAAGTAATTGCAAATCAATGGATGAAGCTATTACTGTGAATTTAAATGAGTTAAATGATAAAGTCAAATCTCCGTTTGTTGGTTCCACCGAAGTTGAGTATATTGATCCATGCGTTCTACCTTGCTTGCTTGCACCAATTTTAGTTTTGGCTAGAGAATGTCTTGTTTTTTGTTAAGTTAAATTAGTACATGACCGAGCCTAATTATAATTTCTAATTTAAGCACGAAATAACTCGGATCAAATCATATCAAATTAAAACATTTTAAGTTCGATATGAAACTAAATCCATATCGAATTAAAATCAATTTAATTCGATATATTCGATATGGGCCGACCATATCGAATTGGGTTGCATCCAATTTGATATGGAGGTGTACATATCGAATTGGATGCATTCCGATTTGATATGGAGGCTCCATATCGAATTGGATGGCCTCCAATTCGACATGGATGCTGTCCATATTGAATTGGCTGGCCCAAATCCAAATTAAACTAATAGAATTCTGGACCAGACCATTTTAGGGCTTTAAAGGTTGAACCAGCTTATTTTAGGCATCATCAAACTGGACCAATCTAATTAAAAGCTTAAAATAGTTCTAGCCATTAAGAATGGATTAATCTTGACTTAGGCCATCTTTAATTGAAGCTGGACTTGCTTAGAGTCAAAATCAAGGGTCTACAGTTTGCCTCATACTTGAACGATCTTGAATTTATTCATAGAGTGAAAAGCAATATGACTTTGAGCTAATTTTTTATAAGAATGGGTTCTGGGCCCAAAGATTGATTTGGATTCTAAACCCGAGGTTGGTTTGGGTTCTGGACCCGAGATTGGATTGGCTTCTAGCCCAAAGATTGGATTTTTTTGGATTCTGGACCAGAGACTGGTTTGGGTTCTGGACCCGATATATGATTGGTTGGGTTCTTGATCCAAAACAGATTTGGGTTCTAGACCCGAGATATGATTGGTTGGATTCTGGACCCGATACTGGTTTGTGTACTAAACCCAAGATATGATTGATTTGAGTTTTAAACCCGAGACTGGATTGGGTTCTATACCTAAGATAGGATTGATTTAGATTCTAGACCCGAGACTATATTAGGTTCTGGACCCGAGATATGATTGACTTGGGTTCTAAACTCGAGATTGAATTCTAAACCCGAGATTAGTTTGGATTTTAAACCCGAGATATGGTTTGGGTACTTGGGCCTGAGGCTGTATTTGATTTGGATACTTGGACCTGAGACTGGATTTGGTTGGATTCTGAACCCGAGACTGGATTGGGTTTTGGACCCAAGTCTGTATTGGATTCTGGATCCGAGATATGATTAGTTGGGTTGTGGACTTGAGGATGGATTTGATTTGGATATTTGGACCCGAGACTAGATTTGTGCAACTCTAATATCCTAATAGGTTCATCAGGCGACTCTAATTTCCTGATGAAATGATGAAATGACAAAACCATTGAGCAACTCTAATATCTCAATGGGTTAGTGGGCAACTTTAATATTCTAATGGGTTTATCGAGCGAATTTAATATCTCAATAAAATTACCAAGCGACTCTAATATCTTGATGAGTGAAAATAATCATCGAGTGACTATAATATCCCGATGAAATTCACCAAGCGACTCTAATATCTTGGTAAATCAAAATAATCATTAATCTAGTATCTCGATAAAAACCACTAAGTGACTCTAATATCTTGGCAAATCAAAACAATCATCAAGCGACTCTAATATCCTGATTACAACCACCAAGTGACTCTAATATCTTGGTTGGATAGTGAACTACTCTAATATCTCACTAGACGTAAACTTGTATATTTCAACATATCAATAAAAGCTATGTCGTCAGGATACTTCAACATATCCAATATAGGCCTGGTGATCATTGTTCAATGTAAGTTCTTTCCGACATGCTCATCCTCTGGCAGATTGATGTTGATAAGGCATGCTTGCCCCACCTTTAGACATGCTCATCCTCTGGCTGATTGTTGACCTTCTATCATCTGAGAGTTCTGGCTTTCTTCTTGTTCCATTCTTAAATGGATTCTTCATTTTGTACTTTTATAGAAAATTTAGCTTTTTTGTCATTTTAGTCGTCATATCCTCTCTTTACCCCCTACATGGCAAAGCACTGAAGGTGAGTCTGAAAATATTTTGTATATGTAAAATAAAAAAAATGAAGGGAGAAACTTTGCCCCCTATATAGGCTCAAACCAATGCGGGCTCTAACTACTGTATGCATCTCTTCTTTCCTTTGTAATGGTCTTTTCTTGCCCTTTGATTTCATATTTGTTCTAGCTGTTACTTCACTGAGTGTCTGTTGTTCACTTCAATAAAGAATAATAACAAAAAAACAAAAATACAGTGTGATATGCTCATGTATGCATGATATTTATGAGTGATACTTACAGTGGTTCTATCGACTCATAGACCGCGGTGATTAGCTAAAGCATCCTCATTAGTTCCTTCCGAATACTCATTCAAGTCTTGCATTAGAACAACAAAAGATTACATATTAGTTCCTTCTAGATGCTCATTCAAGCCTTGCATTAGAACGATAGAAGACTGCACATTTATGGCTTTATTTTCAAGATGAAAACATGAGCAATAGGGCCCCAATAAGCATAGTTAAAGGCACAAGAGGCATCCATTTGAACACATTTGATTGAAAACTTCTTCATGACCTTGTAAGTGATCCTTTTATTAGCTCACTTTTGCCCAATATGTCCTTTGAGGTTCGATAGTTCAACACACTTTCCTAAACTTGGAGGCTCATATGATAAAAACACTTTTTAAAAAAAAAATTCAAATCATATTTCTGCTTCATCATATCAGTGTCAATATACCTCAGGGCTCAATTTTCTTAAATTAACATATCTATAACATGATAACTCTAGTTATCGTACTAAACTCGGGAATCAATTCTATTTGAGCAAGAACTATTATACTTCAGATAGGCACATACACATTATTTGACAAAAGGTCTAATTGAGTTTAAATATTATTTATCTCATATGCATGCTTATTCAAATAATCTCCACTAATAGACTCTACCTACCAAGAGAGATTAATAAGTTTTAACAGACTTAAAATGGGGTCTACAAGGGACATGGGTAAGAGAATGCCATTTTTAAATTGGAGCTAATTTGACACTATGGACAAACCCTCACACTACAAAATTTCTTATTGGAACTGTATGTTGTTATAAGCATCTCTAAATTATGGGCACCATTTCCTTCTTTTAGGCGTCTTGTTATCTGACTTTATGAATAAACCTTAAATGTTCTTCCATAATTTGGCAGAATTCTTAATCTTTTCCTTTTGCAAAAACTCAGGACCATTATTTCGTCCTTTTTCCTTTGGAATATCAAGTCTAATACTTTCACGATTACGGACTTGGAACTATGTTGGGTAAAATGAAAGATGATTTTTCTCTTATTTCTTTGATTTTTGAGTTTTTGGCTGGGCTGGACTAATTCAAGTTAATTTATATATGCAAAAAGAATTCTGTTGGCTTTTTGAACAACCCTTTTTGGGTTTTTTATTTATTTATTTTCTTTCTTTCCTTCCTTTTTTTTTCTTTTTTTTTCTCTCTTTTCTTTTTTCTTCTTCTTTATTTATTTTTTTGTTTTTTTTGTCCTAGCTCTAAGAGAGTTGTCTTATTTGCACTATTATATGATTTCGACTACACATGAGTAGAGTAGAGTGAGTCTACTTTAGTGAGGATGGATCCTTCATTGTCTTGACTTTATCTCGATGATGAAAGAGATCGAAGATATTAAATCTAGTTCAAATAAGCTTCAATTATCTTTATGGTCTTGCCTATACATCTTTTTTCTTGATCTTCTTGCTCTTTAGTAACTCAGTGATCATCAGACTTGTCATAAATGTCACAATAGCTCATGATAGGTTATCGAGATTTATAAGCCAATGAAAAGTAAGCTAAAATCTCATAAAGGTTCAAGGGGATAAACTAGGGATTGATATTAACATGGTGGATACTAGTCATTGGCTCACCAAACAATGACTAGATCATCTCTTTCTTAAATAAACAGAATTCAATTTTACCTCGAAAGTTTGTCAAAATATGTTATAAGATTGATTAGGACCTAGACACTCATAATTATGCAGGAATCCTCTCTAAATAAGCATACATAGCTCAATACTATAGAACAACTCCATCACCTAGTAAAGTCATTCAAATCATGATACATAGATATACTCTTTTATGAATATCAAACTAGACTCATCATTGGTTAAACACCAAAATAAAAAAAAGACCAACATAAATAGTAATTCATTTGAACAAACTGGATTTGAAAAACATAATTATTCTTGAAAACACCAAAGAAAGAAAATGAAACTAAAATAAGCTAAGGAAAGTTTGTTAAGTTTGAGTCAAAATTTGCTTCTTCTACTTAGACATGTTAGGGGCAAAGGCCAAAACTAGCAACCCTTTTCTCAGTAGCTTCTCCATCTATATCTTGAAAAGACGATAAGACAGAACTTCCATCAATCATCCTTCTATCATGAAGGTCGATGCTGGTGGTACTCTTCCAAACTTAGGCAATGAATTGCTTTTAGTGTTGGATTTATTGGGCTCAGGCAGCTTGCCACTGTCAATCAAATCTTGGATCTCATTTCTTAAGCGAACACATTATCTATCTCATGCCCTTGCACTTGATGAAATTGACAAAAAGCCTTGGCATCAAAGGTTGATGGCAGAGGATTCGGCAAAGGTCGAGGAGCCAATGACCGTAATAGCCCATTCTTCTGTAACTTATTGAAAATTCAAGATAGAAATTTCTCCAACTCTGAAAACTACTTAACCAGTTTTTGCATTGACATCCACTGACTTATGTGTACCTTGACCGCTAGACTGATGACTTCTCCTATCACTTCTTCCAGAAAAATGATTCTTCTCTCTTATGCATTCTTCTATTTACAAGCAAGCTTGAAGGAGATCTTTAAAATTTCTAATAAGAGTATGAGACATCTATTCATGCAGATTAGGTAGGACACCTCTCACTATCATTCTAATCTGGTCAGACTCATGTGGCATCTTCTTAAGTAGTGCATCCTTATTCCTCCACTTCTTCACATATTCAATAAAATTCTCATTTTGAATCTGCGTGATTGACTCTACCTTCATCAGGGTAACTTTCAATTTCACATTATACCCATACTACTAGATGAAGGCTTCGTACATTAAATTTTAGTTATTTTGAGTACTTTTCTCTAAGGTATTGAACAAATTCTGTACAATAGGATCCAATGAAAGTATGAAATACCTTAGAGTTTAAGTTTTAGTAGCTCTGGTAGACTTCATGACAGTGATGTACTGCTTAACATGTAAGTGAGAATTTCATGTACCATTATACTTAGCAAAGGAAGGCATCTCGAACTTGTAAGGGACTTCTTCATCTTGTTCAAACAGTTTATCCACTTCCGACCCCTCTTCAGCCTTCAGTTTCTTTTCAAACTTTTTCTCTAAATCAGCAATCATCTTTTCCATATCTGAAGTTTCAGTCTTTTTAACAATTAATTTTTTCATAGCCTTTTGCTCTTTCTTCTTATCTTGAGAATCTTAGAAATACTAAGCCCAATCATCATCATCAATCATTACTTTATTATCATCAAAGGCTGTTTCACCAACCTTAGCCTTTCCCTTATTTTTCTGCTTCTCAGTACTAGTAGATGCTTCAACAGTATTTTCTAATAATACAGCCAGTTGGCTTTTCATAGTCTTAAATAGGGCCTCCTTCAATTCTTTCATCTTGGAGTTGAGTGCGTCATCCATTATCTTCTGAATTTGTTCAGGTTTCATTGCTTTTGATGAGAAGCTGACTGAGTCATTACTGGATTCTACGTCACCGGCGTAGGTTGGATTATCGTAGGATCTTGAACTACTATACTCCATATTTATGAGCCAGAAAAGATCAATGATATGTAATGCAATGTATGTATGCATGTATGCATGTATACACAAATAATAAACAAACAAACAAACCAAAAGAGTATGAACAACACTTTCAATCTTATATCTTCCACACATGAATGACAAGTCTCTTTTCCTAGGTATATTGTCAACAAGATATCAGCATAGGATATCTTATTTTCAAAAAGTTCACTCGAACAGTTTAATTAATAGTTATATTTTCAAACTTAGAAGTCAGTCCATGGTAATTTTCATTAATTAAGCCTTAATCTATTTGATCAATTAAAAATAACTTTTATGCTATATTATGGATTAAAACTAAATTAAAGAGTTTATCATAAATAAATTTTTCATTTGAAAAAGCAACTAATGATTCATGCCACAAAAAAACTCATGATTAATAATTCTTGGTATAAATTAGGGCCACAATTGATTTTTAGCATTCCATAATTGACCTAAATAGTTGTAAGCTCTTTTAAGAGAAAAGTTAAGAAAAGTTATAATTTAAATAAAGTGAAAAATAGTTTTGTTTCAAAGCCCATTGTAAAAAGGTTTGTTTAAAAATGAATCTTGGGATTTATACTTGGGGAAGGTAGAAAAGAATTTTGTCCCATTTTAGAAAAATTTTATATCCAAAGACTATCTTAAAAGTTTTAAAAATAATTTTGGTCTTTTGGGTTTAAGGGAGTAAAACTATTTTAGTCTTATAATATAATTAGGTCATATTAGAAAAAGAACAAACCAAATAAGTCATGGCTCAAATAAAGATATATCAATCATAGTCTAACAATATGCATTTAGGTAAAAACCTAAGGATGGTAATTACATGAGCTGTAATCTTTGGGTTGAAAAGTTTAGACTCCCATAACAAGTATATACCCAAAGGTATGAGGCTATGAGTGATTGTGTCATGCTTGATCTTCATACCTTGAGTGAAAGTATGGTATCCCTTATATAACACAACACGGGTTACATGGGCATCCTAACCCATGCACATAATGCAATCTAAATAATACAATGTATAATATTATAATAAAAAAGAATAAAATAATATAAAAATCAATGAAGTCAATTTTTTTTATTCTCAGTGGAGTCACCACTGTGAGCGGAGATTTTCGCTCCCACTCCCATGTGGAATGGTTCTTGCGACTTTGAAAAAATGAAGTTGTCATCCTAATAGGCTGGGAAAAAGAAAGGGGTGGATGACTTGATTCCTAAGGAATCTTCAACTCCCTAATGGATTTAGAAAGTTTGGTACGTATAGGGAATGTGAGAATGACACAGCACCTCCATAATGCTTGGTTCATTTGAACCGGCCTCCTTTTTAGGTCTAAATATTATTAAATTCTTAAGTATTATAATATTATTCATACTATATGCAATTATTGAAATAAGTAATCATTATATTATAAATCAAACAAACAAATAAAATAGACATCCATCCAAAGATGGAAACATGCCCTTACAAATATCCAAATGCCCAAAAAAAAAGGCTTACAATTATTCCAAAGTGTTTAAATAAATTAAATTATAGAAAATAAATAAATAAAACAAATGAGGCACCTATGAGTGAAAACATGCCTTTTACATTCTTAAAATCTAAATAATAAAATTGACATTATTCAACCATTCATAGCAAAATAAATAATCCAAACATGTAGTTTAATCATCACAAAAATAATAATAAATTAGAGTTTAATAAAAGAAAATTAAGATAAATTGCAAAGAATTACGATCCATAAAAAATATTGCTTCCATTAACGAGGGGTCACGTACGGCAGTTCCTCTAGCCGGTTAGCAGACGGGAATCAAGGGGGCAGCACCCCCTTGTGAGGGATTGCCCCTGAAAGATAAAACGATTCACATAATATGATTTTATCAAGAAATTAGAGTTTTATTCTTGAATTAGGATTTTAGGGTTTTTGAGAACAAAATTAGGGTTTTTTGGTTAAAAAACTAGAGTCGGCTACTGAGATTAAATCTATAAATTCATATCCCATATTATTAGGGTTTAATGTTTAAAGTGTATTTTCTATCCGAGATTCAACAATTTTATTGCTACTATAGTTTTATGAGCTATTATATTTTTATAAGCTACTGTAAAGATGACATTATTTTGAAAAAATTGCTACTGGATGTTTAAGTAATTGCAAATCAATGGATGAAGCTATTACTATGAATTTAAATGAGTTAAATAATAAAGTCAAACCTCCGTTTGCTGGTTCCACCAAGCTTTCTACCTTACTTGCCTGCACTAATTTTAGTTTTGGTCAGAGACCGCCTTATTTTTTATTGTTGTGTGTTTGTGTTGCTTTTCTTTCTTTGATAATTCTTGGCTGCTAGGTTTTTTATAATTGACATCCTTTCTTTTATTCTTTAAACTTGTATTTATAGAAATAAATTAGGTTAAAACATTACAAGATCGAGATTAATTAGTATTTCTAATTTAAGCACGGTTCGGATAAAAGTATATCAAATTAAAGCATTTTAAGTTCAACATGAAACCGAGGCCATATCGAATTAAAATCAATTTAATTCGATATGGAACTTGTCCATATCAAATTAAACCTTATTTAATTCGATATGGGCTGATCATATCAAATTGGTTTGCTTCCAATTCGATAATTCGATATGGATGGTGTCCATATCAAATTGGATGCATTCCAATTCGATATGGATGTTGTCTACATGAAATTGGCCTAGCCCAAATCCAAATTAAACCAATAGAATTTTGGATCGGACCGTTTTACGGCTTTAAAGGCTGAACCAACTTATTTTATGCCTCATCAAATTGGACTAATATAATTAAAAGCTTAAAATAGGTTTAAGCCATTAAGAATGGACCTATCTTAACTTAGGCCATCTTTAATTAAGTTTGGACTAGCTTAGTGCTAAAATCAAGGGCCTACAGGTTGTGTATGCCCTTCCATATGGAAGAAGAGTAAAGGTTACTCTCGATTAGGCCCAGACCGGTGGAATTAGAAAGAGCTCTCGACGACACCGTATACTCAGGTCTAGATTCAAAAAGACTTTCTTTTAAGGAGGAGCTCAAGCCTGATATGAGAGCTCTCACTTGAGAGAGAGGTTGTTGAAATTATCAGGTATGAGAGGAATCCCATATCAGAAAAAGATGGGATTAATGAGGGATATATAAATGAAAAAGACCTATAACTCATTGCCTTAAGGTTTTGGGTCAGAGTGTGATATCAAGTCCATGAGTATATTCCCTCATTAACGTCCATCAAACATATCTCCTAGGTAGTGGACTTCCCAGTGTCAACATATACTTTCTTAAAAAAGTGAATTAGAAAGAAATTGAAGCAAAAAACAAAGACAAATGGGACTTAGAATATTTACCTTTCGTGGATTAAGAAATCCAGATATTCGGAGTGAATACTTAGGGTATAGATTCAGGACAAAAGTCTGTGTATAAACTATAGATGAAAAGAAAACAAAATAAAAGAAGAAGAAATCGATGGCCAAAAAGATGGAGAAAGTTTTATAGGAGGGATATGATGATATGTATATATATATATATATGGATAAGTTTAGGTCTAGAATTTCACCTCCTAAATGTGAGTTTTAGAATTAATTTTTGTTATTATTATTTACTTATTTATTTTACCCTATTCTCTAGACAAAAGTAAGTTGTTATTATTTTCATTATATTTTTTTTTCGTTAAACCGAGAGGAGCACAATGGTTCATTTCTTTTTCTTTTTTTTCACTTTGATTTTTTTCTCTTATGTCTCAATAAAAATAATAAGATAAATAAAGTGCATAACACTAAAATCCATAAAATCATTAGCAAAATCTTGATTAAGTCATCATAATAATAAAACTGATTTTTTAGTATGCTAACTTTTATATTTTTTTCGTATCATAAATTGCTCTATAATCATAATTGCTCTATACTTTTATAATATCTTACTTAGTATATTGTATGTGACTAACTAATAATAATAAAATGTGATAAAAAAGAGTAAAATTATTGTACTCAAGTTGTGAGTATAATAATTTTTAAATAATATTTAAAATTTATAGATAAACAATAAAAATATCAAGTAAATAAATTTAATAATTATATTCAAAAAGTGAATATAATTATAAAAAAATAATATATATTAAAAATAATAAATAATACATTAAGACAATTTCTAAATAAAGTATTTTTATTCATAAAGTGGACATAATAATAAACAACGATAATAACAACCATAACAAAAGCAATAATAAAAATGTTTGAACTACGAAGATTTTGATTATGTTAAGTAGATATGTAGGCATTCGGAATCAAGTTTCGAATTCAAGTCTACCTTAATTAAAAAATACCTTTTTCTAAAAATATATTAAGAAATGATTAAAAAATATTTAATAAAAATATAAAATTATGACAGTTATGTTCAAGGAGTGTGTATAATTAAAAAATAATTATAAATTGAATAAATATTAAGCTATAAAATCTTTGTATTTAGATAGTGGATGTAGGAATTAAATTATTAATTGATAAATGAAATATATTCACATTAGGATGACAAAATCATAAAAAAAAAAGGAATAATGATAAAGAATCATGTTCAGAAAGTGAATATTATTGAAAATAATAATAAATTTAATAAATAGTAAAATATAATACTCAAAAATTTAGGAAGTGAATGCGGAGGTTAAGTCAAACTAACAAAAAAATTATACAGATAATAGTAATAAAACTATTAAAGATAATAAATAATAAAATTATAAAAAATATATTTATATCCAGGTAGTAGATATATGCAAGAATAATTATAAAAAGATAATAAATAATTAGAATTTATATTCAGGTAGTGAATATAATTTCTCCTATAATAAAAATAGATAATAAAACATCACAATAATTATAATATCAATTTTAGACATTGTAAGGTGTTTTTTCTTCCTTACATGTAATCAACTTCCTGAACCTAGAAGCGTAAACTATTATTAGGTGTCCAGTTAAACCTTATAATTAATTGGTGGTGACTCTTAACGCATACGAAAATAATAACAATTAAATATAAGCCGATAAAGAAAACAAATCAAAACGATATCTTCCGTTGTCACCTTATCGCTCCTTGTGCGACAGTTGGCTACTTCACTGGGGATTTTAGTAAGTTACTAAATAGAGGAGTTAAGCTATGTATATAATTGTAATGTTTATGTTTTATTTATTAGTTATTTTTTAATATTTTTTAATGTTATCTTTTAATATTTCTAAAATATTTAATTATGTCTATATTATTATCTTCATATTTCAACCTACAAGTCTCTTATTACACATTCACTTAAAGGTCAGGAAGTGACCTATAACCCTAACAGGCTTAGTATAAAGATAAAGTATGATTGCCTCCATGAGAAACCCGGTAGGGCCTCCAAAAATCCCCACTTAGACTATCTTTTAGCCATATAATGGCTGAAAGAGCTCTTTAGTCCAGGTTATAGATGACAATAAGATTACCCATAGTCTGGGAACCTCAAACCTAGTGAAATAAGGTGGATCCATTAGGAATATAACTCAACTATTCACACCTTCAAATAAACTTGTTAAACCCTACTCCTAACTCGTTTAGGATCAATAAACAAAGAAATCTCTATTCAAACTCCTCTATTTATTTATTTATTATTTTTTCAAGTTCCGGTGTATTCCTTTTTTTCCCCTTGTCTTGAAAACCTTTCCCGTGATCAATCACAAAGTATCTTTTAATAAATGTTGTGTAGTTTTGCATCACATGGCATTATGATTTCATATCATATGACATTATAACTTTGTATAACATAGCATTTTAATATTTATTGTAAACACATTTGTACACCGATATAATAATTTGTAAGCGTGTTTTGTCTTTTTTGCAATAAGAGCATTTCCACATTCTTGTGGACTATCCAAAATGAATCCCCATAATCTGATTGTGATAGAAACATCTGAAGCAGAAGTCATGTCATATTCGAAAGCGAAACAAAGAGTAGAGAGAGACTGTGTCCAGATGGGGGTTTTACTTTAGCTCCCCACATTAGAGCACATAGACTTCTAGCGAAATGACATGAGGCTCTGAAGGATGTTTGGGATAATTTAAGGCCACAAAAAAGAATCTAATTCAATGAGCAGTTTGGTTGAATCGCATACCTGATGTATATCTTGGTGTTCTTGCCTATGTTGAAAGAAATGCTAAACTATTAGGATCTATGTTATCGATGCTTCACCTTTGGACAATTGGACTATAGAGGAATATCGCTTTATGACCAATATATTGGAAAACAGTGAAATTAAAATATTTGCACATCATAAGAGGGCAGTCAAAAGAAGACAATTAGCTAAAATTATGAGTATGCAAGAAAAAAACCATAGAGGGATGGGAGAGCCCACAATCTAAAGGTGTTCAAGTGGTACCCTTGCTAGAATTTGCAAAGAACAATTTGCATCAGAAACAAGTGTTTTAAGTTTTTGCTCTACTTATATATGGAGTAGTTTTATTCTCGAAAGAACTGAACTACATAGATTCCAAGGTCATTACTTTCTTTACTAGTATAATAAAAGGAGCATATTCGATAATTAGTATATTGGCAGAAACAATAGGGTCATTAAATTATTATAGACTATAAGTAAATAGGCGATTTATAGGGTGTGTCGCTCTTTTAAGTAAGTAGGCCATCACTCATTTTAGATGCCCCACTCATTTTCAGTTTCCTACAATTAAATATGATCTAGGATACAATACTACAAAGAATCACGTGGCAAATTTTGGATTAGTAAAATGGCCTGAAACAACTCCCAATAAAAAGCAATGGTTGAGGTTCCTGCAGCAAATAAGAGAAGAAGATATATCTTGATTGGCTTTTTGGAAAGATAGACAATTATCAATATTCAGTTATGAAGATCTCGCATGGGTGCCTTTATTAGGAATATGGAGAGTCACTACATATGCACCAAATATGGTGAGAAGACAACTTGGGTCATTTTAATTCATTCCTCGAATAGTAGAATTAAATATTATGGACTTTAATTATGGGGATGAGAAAACATATGATATTCTTGGGAAAATCTTGGATGCACGACAGGTTGTGAGGAAGGTACGATATGGAATTTACCGGGATTCAGTAAACTAGGGCTACTTAGAATGGCACGAAAAATGAAGAAAAGGGTTTATCCGCCAATAGTGAAGATACACAAAGGACCTCTACATCGAGTGAGCATGTCTCTGATATTAAACCCATCAATAAAAAAATGTCTTTTACAAATCATAAAGACATAGCTTATTGGATTTAAGAGATTGTAGGGGCTGAAAAAAAAGGCTTTTTGAGTAATGTAAAGAAAATGCAAAGCTTAAAAATAAAATAGCAAAATTTCAAATGCAGTTGAAAGAGTCTAATACAATGAAAAGGAAGGCAATAATCTTATAATTCAAAAGGAGAGCTTTTGAGCCACAATAGGAAAATAATAAATTAAAAGAAGAAATGTATAGACTTCAAGACCTGATAGAAGAGTATAAAGAAAAGAAAAAAAAAGCATGAACAATGAGATAGAAACTCTAGTTGAGAAATCATGCCAACAACAAATTAATTTCTAAAATTTGGTATGAAAGATCCTAACATATCAAAACCATATTGATCATTTGGTTGCTTCTACAGAGTAAATTTCAGATGAGAAAAATGATTTAGCCGCACTCCCAAGAGCATATAAGGAAGACTGCATTTTTATCAGGATAATTTTATAAGGGTATGCACAAAGGCTAATCATCTCACCGAAGAGTTAAAGTATTAGCTCAACAAGCAAGTTGTATGGCCTAAGAGGTGAACCACATGAAGATAATTTATATGCCAGTGGGACTATATGGACAAGAGCTCTATAATTTGCTGGAAAAGATGTATCAAAAGCTTTCCTATTACGAAAGATTCAGATGAGGTCATGAAGAGTTAATTGGATTTGATTCCTTTTGTAATTTGATAAACAATTATTTATGTTTATGTTTATTTTTTATTTTTTTAGATGTGTTGAAGAGTGATTAATTATTTATGTTATTATTATTTTTTTTATGAGTTTGCATAGTTACTCCTCATGATTTCATTCAAATAAAAAATAGTAAATAAAAATATTTTTTAATATAAAATAAATATACCATCAGAAATGTCAACATAGCCCGACTTTCAAAACACAAATATGTCTTATCTCACCTTTACGAGACTCGGTCCAAGACCACACTCATGAAAAATCAAGCTCAAGAAAAAATGAGGCTAGATATTGATTAAATAAAGGACATGTTAGAAGAGGTTTCAAAAATAAAAAATCAATTGGCATAACTAATAGAGTTACTTAAAGGCAAAAACACTATAGAAAACCGTGCCTAATGCCTCAGGATCTGGAACCCCAATAGCTCATCCTTTTACAGGTCTCATAGGAGATCTTGCATATCCACCAAGTTTTATCACACCATCTAGGCTAGTGAAAGTGGGATAAAGCAATGATACCCATCCAGGTAAAAATATCCATGCTTCTTAAACTTATCAAGGATAACCACAAAGACTACAGGTGGGAGAAGCTCAAACAAATTATAAACCTCTTATTGGTCCTGAAGAACCCATAGTGATACCAAACTTAGATGACCCAAAGGTGCAGAGTAACTTTCAAAAGTCTAATTTTGAACTTATTTCAGAAAAGATAGAATGGTTAGAGGAACGTTTAAAGACGATTAAAGGGATTAATATATATATGGAACCATTGATGCATCTCAATTGTGCTTGGTACCTGATGTGGCCATATCAGTGAAATTCAAAACTCCGGACTTTGAAAAATATGATGGTCTATCTTGTCCTGAAAGTCATCTATCATTGTTCTATAGTAAAATGACAGTATATATTAATAATGAGAAATTACTGATTCATGTTTTTCAAAAAAAGTCTTACAGGACTAGTAATAAGATGGTACATAAATTTAGATTGAACACATATTTGAAAATGGAAAGATCTAGTAGGTGCTTTCATAAAACAATATAAATATAATATGGATATGGAACCAAGCAGAGATGATTTGAGAGCTACGGAAAAGAAAAAAAGTGAAACTTTTAAAGAATTTGCTCAAAGATGAAGGGACAAGTAACACAAGTCAGTCTCCCCTCACGAATAAGAAGATAATATCTAATTTTTTGGATACACTGGGACAGCTATTATATAGCATGTTGCTAGCTAATACAACTACCAACTTCTTATATTTGGTCCTAGTTGGGAAAAAGATTAAGTAAGGTATGAAAAAAGGAAAAATTGAGGAGCGAAGCACTGAAGGAAAAAACTTAAAAAGATAATTTTCAGGAAAAAATAAAGAAGGAGAAACCTACATGGTAGGAGGTCATCTACAACCTAAAAAAATTACTATTATAATCCTCCATCACATTATGTGGCAAATGTAGGGCTTAAAATGTATTAAGTCTCTTATCACGCTTTCCGATTTATGAGTTCTTTAGATGCTCTTTATTCCACTCCACCTAGTGTTTCAATGCTTGCCCATGGAGTAAACAAGAGAACAAATCAACCCAATAAAAAAAGGGCAATAAAATAATCACTTTTGGGAAAAGTAGATAGAAACATTTGATCTTATTCTAATAACATATGTAAAATTGCTGCCTCAACTACTACAAGGACAATAAGTGTATCTGACACTATTGAAACCAATGAAGCCACCTTATCCCAAATTGTATGACCCTAATGCAAAGTATGAATACCATGTCGGGGCACCTAGAAATTCTATCAAAAATTACACTCGATTTAAAAGAAAGGTTCAGAGTCTTTTAAATGATAGATAGTTGGAATTTAACTAAAAATCGAAGGCCCCTAATATGAATAATAATCCTTTGCCAAATCATGATGAGGAAAAAATCAATGCTATTATTGAGAATAAGGTTTAAAAATATGAGGAAAAGGTAGTGGAAGTTTAAATGTCTATGGGAGAGGTTTTTCAAATCTTAATCAAAAGCTGGAGTAATTCTTAAAAAGAAATCAGGAGAAAAGTTCTCTCCTCAACAAGAACTTTTTTGTGACTATCATGGTAAAGTGTTAAGTCATACAATCAATGAATACCCACAGTTTAGAATGAAAGTTTAAGAATTAATGAATGCTAAAATTGTGATTTTTGGAATAGAAAGAAAGAAAGAGAAAGATATGAACATTGTATCTACTAGTCTTTCTATCCCAGTGCTTATTGTAATATCATGCTCATCGGGAGAAATAAAAAAGGAAAAATCTGACATATGATCACAAGTTCCAAAACTTGTAATCAAAACCTTTTAAATATAAGAATTTAAAGGCAGTGCCTTAGAAACATAGGTGCGAGGTAGTTAGCCAAAATCCTGGTATATGCCAAGCAAATAATAAAATTGAATCGGTGGTCAATATTTATGATGTAGGTGTTATGAAAAGAAGTGGGAGCTGCTATACTCCAGAAGAAGTAGAGAATCACTGAAAAGAATAACTAAAGAAGCACATAAAAGGTAAAGTTAAAGAAGGAGAATTTGATGGAAGAAAGGGAAGTCAAATAGTTTCAAGGTGTAACCAATAAAAATGACTCGCAATTGGAAGTAAAGAAGCTAGTATCTGAGCATGAGGTATGTGAATGCTTAAAGTTAGTTAAGCAAAATAAATAGAAGGTGATTGAGCAGTTGAATAGAATCCCAGTTAAAATTTTACTACTATCTTTAATCTTGAATTCAGAATCTCACAGAAATGCTTTGCTCAAAATTTTGAATCAAGCACATGTCTGCCATGACATCTCTATAGATAGTTTGAATAATATAGTTGGGAATATAATGACAACTAACTACATAACCTTCATTGATGATGAAATACCTAGAGAAGGAATTGGGCATACAAAGGCCTTACATATATATGTCCAATGTAAAGGATATTCTATTGCCAAGGTTCTAGTAGACAATGGTCATCCTTAAATATCTTACCTAAAATAACTATCTCAAAGTTACCAATTGATGAGAAATACATACAGCCTAGCTCTATAATAGTATGAGCTTTTGATGAAACCAGAAGAGAGATTTTAGGGGATATCAAAATACCCATCCAAGTGGGTCCAGTCACATTTAATATCACATTTCAGGTGATGAAAATGGTACTAACTTACAGCATGTTATTGGGATGAACACGGATACATTCTACAGGGGCAGTACCATCATCTCTACATCAGAAGGTCAAATTCATCATTGAAGGAAAATATAATTGAGATTTCAGCAGAAGAAGACCTTCTAGTCATTATGCTAATCTTAACCATGTATGTTGGAGCAATAGAAGAAACTTTTAAAAGTTTTTTTCAATCCTTCGATATATCAAAATACTTCATATGTTAGAGAAAGATAAGTCATGTCAACTCCTAGATTGTCAGATGCAACTATGGTGATAGCAAAAGAAATAATAAGGATAAGTTATTCCCTAGGGAAAGGCTTAGGAAGATATGAACAAGGAATCAATACTTTTCTACTCCCACTCAATAATGTCAATAAAGTTGGATTGGGATACAAGATTACTAGAGAAGATATGAGAAGAATTTAAAAAGAGAAAAAAGATCATCGACTAGTAAGATTAGTAAATTAAGAAGCTTTAATCGAGAAAATGACATTTCCACCCCTAAATCAAACCTTCAGAAGCATTATTTTTTTCATAAGGAAATGAAGATGGCAGAAGTCCACAAGATGTGGAGATAATATCAGAAAATTCATTTGTGACTATGATGAATAAGGATGAGCCTCATTATGAAGCAACTTTATGGGTCACACCTTTGCCACCGAAACATGATATGAACAATTGAAAAGATTATGAATTACCATCTTATGACTCAAAGTAATCCAAATTAAGTTATTTTCCTATGATTCTGGCCAATATCTAGGAAAATGTTAGCATGACCCTCCTTTTTCTAAATGTTTCAAAATAATTTTTATTAAAATAAAATGCATATTCATCTCCATTCTTAGACTCTTCTTGTTATTTTCATTCTATTACTTTCTGCTTAATTTTTATACCTTGGTAATATTTTCCTTTTATACTCATTATACCCAAAAATGCCATTGATGAATTAAATTCTGACGACCTTAAGTCTGGATATGTTTTTGATAGCCATATCTTTGAAATCACATCTAATGAAGAGGATTTTTCTTATGAGATAATTAAGATGATAAAAAATGATTAAAAAAAATTATACAACCTTCAGAAGAGGCAGTAGAAACAAGAAACACATGAATAGGAGAAAATAAAAAGAAACGAGGATTAATGCATCTCTACCTTCACAACTCAAAGAAAGAATGGTTAAATTGCTAAAAGAGTTTGTCGATATCTTCACATGGTTATACCAGGATATGCCAAGCTGAGTATGGACATTGTTGTGCATCATTTACCATTAAAGCCAGAATGTAAACCCATCACGCAAAAAGTTAAGAAAAATGAAGCCAAATGTTTTATTGAAAATAAAAGAAGACACAAAAAAAGTAGTTTAAGGTAGGTTTCTTACAGGTGGCCAAATATCCAAATGGGTGGCTAACATTGTTCCCATCCCTAAGAAAGATGGAAAGGTCAGGATGTGTGTTGATTATCAGGATCTTAATCGAGCAAGTTTAAAAGATAATTTTTCTCTGCCGCATATTGATGTGCTGGTAGATAATATTGCTCGATTCCATATGTTTTCATTAATGAATGGATTCTCAGGGTGTAACCAAATTAAAATGAATCCTGATGATAAGAAAAAATAACTTTTATTACTCTTTGAGGAATGCTTTGTTATAAAGTGATACCTTTTAGACTGAAGAATGTGGGGGAAACTTACTAGAGAGCAATGGTTATCTTATTTCATGATATAATGCATAAAGAAATAGAAGTATATGTTAATGATATGATAGCAAAATCTCAACATGGTGAAGACCATATTATAGTTTTGAGAAGATTGTTTAAGTGACTAAGAAAATATCAACTCTGATTAAATCCTATAAAGTGTATATTTAGAGTTTCATTAAGGAAGTTTTAGGGTTTATAGTAAGTAGAAGGGGAATTGAAATTGATCCTGATAAGATTAGGGCTATAGTTGAAATGTCGGCTCCTAAAATCGAAAAGGAGGTTCGAAGCTTTTTAGGAAGACTTAATTATATAGCTCGATTTATATGACAATTAACAGCTACATGTGAGCCTATCTTCAAGCTTTTGAGGAAGAATAACCCCAAAAAATGAAATGAGAAATGTCAAATGGCCTTTGATAAAATCAAATATTATTTATAGACTCCTCCAATTCTGGAACTATCTCTACCCAGTCGTCCTCTTCTCTTGTACTTGATAGTTTTTTAGAGCTCAACGGGTGGTGTTCATGGACAACACAATGACTCAAGAAGGAAGGAGCAAATCATATATTACATAAGCAAAAAGTTTGCCAATTATGAAGTAAATTATTCTCTATTGGAAAGTCCTTGTACTACATTAGCATGAGCTGCTCATTAATTAAGGCACTACATGTTATATTATACCACCTTTTTAAAATCTCGAATGGATCCCATTAAGTACATTTTTGAAAAGTCAGCTCTAACTGATAGAATTTCTGGATGTCAGTTTTTATTGACTGAGTATGAGATAATATATATCAACCAAAAGGCAATAAAATGGAGCATTATAGCTGACTATTTGGCAGATCGAGCTATTGAAGATTATCAACCAATAAGTTATGAGTTTCTCAAAGAAGGAATCATGTTGGTGGAAGAAGACAAGAATCAAGAGGAAATTGGATTATGAAATTTGATGGAGCTTTAAATGCCTTAAGAAGTGTGACATGGGTGATTTTAATCTCACTAGAGGAAAAATATTTTCCTATGACAGCCAAATTGTGTTTTGAATATACTAATAATGTAACTGAATATGAGGCTTGTGCTTTAGGAAGAAAAATCACAATTGATATAAAGATTAAGAGGTTGGAAGTGTATGGAGATTCAGCATTGATAATTACCTAGTTGAAAGGGGAATGGGAGACTAGAGATGCAAAATTAGTTCCTTATCAAGAATATATTTTTCATTTAGGTTAAAATTTTAAATTCATAAGTTTTGATCATATGTCCCAAATCGAGAACCAAATTGCAGAAGCATTAGCTGCAATGTTTCGATTAAACACTTATGGAAAGATGCCTCCCATCAAGATTGAAACTAGAGGGGGGTCAATGCTTACTTTACAAATCTTTAAGAGGAACATGATGGTAAGTCATAGTTTCATGATACCAAGCAATACATCAAAAATAGAATATATACTCCAAAACCTCAAAAACTGATAAAAGAATAATTCGACGACTAGCAACACATTTCTTTTTAAGCGGCGATATCCTATACAAAAGAAACTATGATACAATAGTGATTTGATGTGTGGATGAAAGAGAAGCTCAAAGGTTAATACAAGAAGTTTACAAAGGTTTCTGTGTTACATATTTGAGTGGGCATCTGTTGGCTCGTAAAATTCTCAGATGTCATAAGTGTTAGATATATGCTAATGATATCAATGCTCCTCTAGAAACTATGTATGTGATAGTTTCCTTGTGGGCTTTTTCGATATGGAGACTAGATGTGATTGGTCCAATAGAACCTAAAGTTTTTAATGGCCATCAATTCATTTTGGTAACAATTGATATTTCACCAAATGGGTAGAGGTAGCAGCCTCTTATGTCAATGTAACAAAGAGTGTGGTCTTAAAATTTATTAAGCAAAATTTCATATGTTGAAATGGTCTTCCCGAGCGTATCATCATTGCAATGCAAAGAATTTCAATAATAAAGATATGATAGAAATGTGCTCAAAATTCAAAATTAAGCACCATAAATCCTCCTCATATAGTCCAAAGAGGAATGGCGCAATTAAAACAACCAATAAGAATATCAAAAGATAATTAAGAAAATGGCAATCATAGATAAGGATTGGCATGAAATACTTCCTTATGCTTTTCATATTTATAGGACCATGGTCAGGACATCTACTGAGGCAATAACATTTTCTTTAGTATATGACATGGAGATAGTATTGCCTATTGAAGTTGAGATTTCTTCTTTTAGGGTTATTATAGAAACCAAGCTTGATGATGTTGAATGGGTACAAAGTCGTTATAATCAGTTAAACTTTACTGAAGAAAAAAATTGATATCCTTGTGTCATAGTTAATTGTATCAGAAACAACTTTTCAAGGCCCATGCAAAGAAGATGAAGGTAAGAGAATTTCAAGAAGGAGATTTGGTGCTTAAAAAGATTATTCTTAGGCATTAAGACCCTCGAAAAAAAAGAACTCCTAAATATGAATGTGTATATGTTGTAAAGAGATCATTCTCTAGAGGAGCTCTTATCTTAACCAATATGAATAGAGAAGATTTATTGAATCTTATGAACTCAGATGCTATGAAAAAGTATTATGCCTAAGGTTGCAAGGAGGAGAAGAAAAGAAGATGTGATAAGTATAGTTAAGTATTATTCAAAGTCAATTAAGACTTATGATCTTGAGAATTGTATAATTCATTGGTTTTTCTTAATAAATATTTCTGTTTTCTTGCATATATTTTCACCTTTTGAAAATAAATGACCATAGAAAATTGATAAAATGACTATAAAAAAACTTGGTAAACTAATATTCATGCCCAACCCATACCTCAAGGCATATATTTTATTGAAAACTATTCTTGAAATATTTAAAAAAGGGAGCACAAGGCTAAATATAGTAAAACTAAGCTTAGCAGATTTGTATGTGAGACTTGAAAATTATAAACTTGGAATGGAGGCATGCTTTGATGGGTGAAAAAATTACTAGCAAGCTATTTAAAGAGGTAATGATAGATGAGGTTGTTCTAAAATTTAGAGTTGTTGCTTGAACAGAATCCAAGAGGACATTTTGAGGATCATATCACTAAAGTTAAGTACTAGATTTGATCTAGATTCAAGGATTATTACAGTTTCAATGTTATATCCTTCTTTCAAAAAGAAAAAAATTCATAATACAAAAGGGAAAATTTAAAAAGAAATTAATATTTTATCTAAGTATTTAGTTATAGACAAGTAAATATGGCATATAAGTTTTAACCTTTTTAAAAAAAATGATTTTTCTTATTTTCAAATATAATAAAAAAAGTTTGCATACAATAATCTCCTTTTAAATAATTATAGAGTCAAGCTCTGAATTTCTCTTTTAATAAAAAAGGTTCATAATTTCAAGCATTGGATATACCTAGGGTTAAGCCTTAGGCTCCCTTTTTGTTTTTCCAAAGGCTCTTAGTGTTAAGCATTAGACACTCGTAGGGTCAAGCCTTAGATTTTCTTATTATTTTCTTAAAAAAATTTTAAAGTCGAGCTTTAAATATTTCTAAGGTTAAGCCTTATAACCCCTTCTATTTTTTTTTTAAAAAGGTTCTTAATATCAAGTATTAGATACTATTAAGGTCGAGCCTTAGATTCTATTTTCATCTTTTAGGTCATAATATCGAGTATTAGACACTTCTATGATCAAGCCTTAAATTTTCTTTTTCTTTTTCTAAAAAAGTCTCTAATGTCGAGCATTAGGCGCTCCTAGGGTCAAGCCTTAGATTTTCTTTTTTATTTCTATAAAAAAAAGTTACTAATGTTGAGCATTAGACAACCCTAGGGTCAAGCCTTAGGTTTTCTTTTACTTTTTTTCCAAACAAGTCGCTAATGTTGAATATTAAATGCTCATAGGGTCAAGCCTCAAGCTCTCTTTTCATCTTCTAGTTCCTAGTATTGAGTATTAGGTATTTCTAAGGTCAAACCTTAGGTTTCATTTTCATTTTATAAAAAGTCTCTAATGTCAAGCATTAGTTACTGCTGGGTTAAGTCTTAGGTCTCTTCTTATCTCCTAAAAAAATCCCTAATGTTGAGCATTAGACAATCCTATGGTCAAGTCTTATGTTCTCTTTTTCTTTCTCTAAAATTTCCAAAAGTCGAGTTTTAAGTATTTCTAAGATCGAGCCTTATATCTCCTATTGTTTTCTAAAAATCCCTAATAATAAATATTAAAGTATTCTTAAGGTCAAGCCTCAGGTTCCATGGCTTTTAAAAAGAAAATTTTTAAAATCAAGCTTTAAGTGCTATTTAGGTCAAGCCTTAGAAAATAACTAATCACTTATCTTTTGCACAACTTTAATTAGGTAAAGTATACAAAATGTGGGCAACTGTAGTAATCTATTTAAAATAATAATAATAATAATAATAATTAAAATAATAATTAAAAATAAATAAATAAAATTATTAATAAAATATTGATAATCTTATTCATTATTATAAAGCAAATACGTTAAAGCAAAAATAACTTAAATCAAGGAAAAATAAATCCTAATTTTCTGCTTCAAATTCTTGCAATAAATCCTTTTTGTCTGCAAAAGAAAAAAGTGACAAAATATTAAAATATGAAAATGGAGACTGTTCCAATATAAAGAGGGATAGAGGATACATAAAAAGAGTGGGGAGAGAAAACAACAGAGAAAATTGATTAAAAAAAAGAGACTAAGGAAAAAGGAAATAGAGAGAAAAACAGAGTGGAAAAGAAGAAAGATTTTCAAATTTAGAAACAAAAAAAAAAATTCATAGGAGAGGAAATTGGTAAAAAAAACTTGACTACAAGTAGTGTACTTCATAAGAGACTTTAGCAACCAAAATTTCACTTAATACAAAGAGAATTTGGCGAGTAACATAAATCACTTGTGAAGCTCTCAGTCAAAAAACATAAAACTTCAGGTAATACATCAACCTTAATTCTCTACTGCAATTTCAATACCAATATGTATTGTGATATTTTTTTCTTTTGTGTTTCATCCAATAAAGAATAGGTAGGGTAACATAAAACTCTAAATTATACACAACATTCAAACATTCATATCTTTATAAACATATATAGATAATTTAATAATCATCACCAAAGACAATAAAAATGCAGAAAATAGATAAAAAGGGAAACTGAGAATTGTTTAGTTTTCCCCATTGTTAGAGGCCTTTTCAGCAAAAAAAAAAAATCATATTCCTTTTAACCAATTCGTAAAATTCATTTAAAAAAAGGAGACAAAAAAATCAAATAAAATTTTAATAGGAAAAATAGATATAATAAATAATAATAATAAATGATAAAACTTTAAGCATCAAATCTAATTCTAGACGCATAATGATTAAAATTGTTTACAAAAAGAGGGATTATATGGCAATTTTTAAACTAAACTCATACAAATCAATAATAGAAATCTAACATAGAAATTGAATTAAAGAAATCATATGGGTACTTTAATTTGTTTTATTTTTTCTTCGATCCCAGTAGAAATAAAAAATGAAAAATATAATAATGGTAAATCAAACTTTCTTAAAAAGGTGAATTAGAAAGAAATTGAAGCAAAAAAAAAAAAATCTATAGGAGGGATATTCGAAGTGGATACCGAGATTATAGATTCAAGCCAAAAGAATGTAAATATAAGTGAAATATTGCGACTTATGTATGTGTATAAACTATAAATGAAAAGAAAACAAAATAAAAGAAGAAGAAGAGGAGCTTGAATGAGAAGAAGAAATTGACGGCCAAAAAGATGGAGAAAGTTCTATAGGAGGGATATAATGTCTAGAATTTCACCTCCTAAACGATGAGTTTTGGAATTAATTTTTTTTATTATTTACTTATTTATTTTACCCTATTCTCTAAACAAAAGTGAGTTGTTATTATTTTCATTATATTTTTTTTCGTTAAAATAAGAAAAGCACAGTGGTTCATTTCATTTTTTTATCACTTTGATTTTTTTCTCTTTTTTCTCAATAAAAATAATAAGATAAATAAAGTATATAACACTAAAATCCATAACATCATTGGCAAAATATTGATTAAGTCATCATAATAATAAAACTGATTTTTTTTAGTATTCTAACTTTTATATTTTTTTCGTATCATATATTGCTCTATAATCATAATAAAAATATCTTACTTAGTATATTGTATGTGACTAACTAATAATAATAAAATGTGATATTGTATATGACTAACTAACTAATAATAATATGTGATAAAAAAAAGTGTAAAATTATTATACTCCAGTCGTGAGTATTATAATTTTTAAATAAAATTTAAAATTTATAGATGAAATGTGTATATACAATAAAGATATCAAGTAAATAAATTCAATAATTATATTCATTAAGTGGATATAATTATCAAAAAAATAATATATATTAAAAATAATAAATAATAGATTAAGACATAATTTCTAAATAAAGTATTTTTCTCCATAAAGTGGATATAATATTAAACCACAATCACAACAAAAACAATAATAAAAATATTCTAATTACGGAGACTTTAATTTCATCAAATGGATACGCAGATATTCGAAATCAAGTTTTGAATTTAAGTACACATTAATTAAAAAAACTCTTTTCTAAAATAATATATTAAGAAATAATTAAAAAATATTTAATAAAAATATAAAATTAGGACATTTATGTCTAAAGAGTGGATATAATTAAAAAAATAATAATTATAAATTTAATAAATATTAAGTTATAAAATTTTTATATTCATGTAGTAATGCAATAATTAAATCGCTAACTAATAAATAAAATATATGTGCATTAGATGATAAAATCATAAAAAAAAAATATGAAATTGAAATAATAATGATAATGAATCATGTTCAAAAAGTGAATATTATTTAAAAAAATAATAAATTTAATAAATAGTAAAACATAAAGCTCCTAAATTCAGAAAGCGAATGTAGAGATTAAGTTAAACTAATAAAAAATATATATATATATATAATTGTAATAAAACTATTAAACATAATAAATTATAAAATTATATAAAATATATATTTTTATCCAAGTTGTGTATATATGTGAGAATAATTATAAAATGATAATAAATAATTAGAATTTATATTCAAACAATGATTATAATTTTTTCTTTAATTAAAATAGATAATAATATATCACAATAATTATAGTACTAATTTTGGAAGTTGTATGATATTTTTCATTCCTTATACGTAATAACTCATAAATCTAGAAACACATACCATTATTAGGTGTCTAATCAAATATTATAATTAATTAGCGGCACTCTTAACATTATAAAACTCTGGTTCTTGCTCAAATAATTGAGGATCTTCTAGTGCAGTTGGGTTTTGACAGTGTTTTCTGTATGGACCGTATAAGCAAAAGTGGTGGGTGCTCTCTTTTGGAAGAGTAATTGCTCAGTTTAAGTTATCGGTTACTCTTCAAATTTTATGGATGTTGTGGTTGAGGAGCAAAGCTGTGTAGCATGGAGACTCATGGGGCACTATAGGTTTCTGAAAAGGTATCGACGATGACTCATGGAACTTACTCCGCCATTTATCTAGTTCATCAACTATGTCGTGGCTTTGTATAAGGGACTTCAATGACATGCTATCAGAGGAAGATAAATATGGAGATTTACTAGAGGAGAATGATTCTTCAAAACTAGTTGTTGCATGTTATTTGATATGAAGTCTTTGGTATTGTCGCAACCAACTGGTCTAGCAGGGAAAGACTCTATCAGTGGCTTAGATACTTCACATGGCTAGTAGAATGAGGTTTAATTGGGAGTTATCGAAGCAAGCTGATTTATCTCTGATGCTTTAAGTTTCCTCTTCTCCAAGTTCTTCGAATTGGTCTAAGCCAGCAGATGAAAGATTAAAATGCAACATAGACGGTGTCTTCTTTGATCAGGAAAATCACATTGGCTAGCAGTGCGAGAACAATATGGGAGCTTTGTTCTTGAGTTTTCCGGACATTTTGATAACGCCTTCCCTCCCGCAATTGTAGAAGCTTTTACTCTTAAGGAGGTACTGTCATGGATCAAGCATGAATGTTTTGTGAACATTGATTGTGAAATGGACTAACTGGATCTCTACCAAGCCCTTCAAAGTAATATTATTAACATCTCTGGATTTGGTAGTGTAGTCAATAATTGTTTGCTTTCCAATTACAATATTCAAGGAATTGCCTTCCTTTGGGTTAATAGATCTGATAATTTTGCTGCTCATTCATTAGCTAGGGTGGTAAAATTTTATTCAAAGCACTTTGTTTAGGTTTCTTTCTCTAATACTTTTTCTTATGCTCTTAGTGCTAATTTACTATATGAGGAAAGATAAGAATCTTATATTTGGACGTACGAGGCAGGTCTATTGACTTGGGTTTTTTAGTTTTTTATTGTTTTAATGATGTTCATAATTTGATAAAAAAAAAAGGTTAATTAATTAATTCTGTAATTAAAGTTCAATTAATTGGGTTTTGTTTTATTTGTTACTGCATAATTTTATTGAATAGTAAAATATTTCAGAATAGAAAATCATGTAATACTTTTTTTCCTCCCGCTCTCTATATACATTAGTCAATTTAAAACTTAATTGTATTTGAATTTTTTAATATATATTTAAAAATATATTCCTTTTATTTGGTTTATATATTAAAAAATTATCCCTTAAACAGTAGCAGAACCAGGATTTCAACGAAGGAGGGCAAAATTTTCAAACAAAAAAATTACAGACGAATTTATATTCAATTTTATTTTTATAATAAAAAACTAATGCAAATAGTTAATATTAATATTTAATTTAATTTTCATATTAAATAATTAAATGTTAAAATTTTTATTATTTTTATTTCAATATTTAAATTTCACTTTGAGAAATGATATAATATATATTATTTTTTAAATAATATTTATATATTTTTTAAGATATTTTAAAGAAAGTATTTAAATTATTTATTTTTCAATAACTTTATATAAATATTTAATCTAATCACAAAACTCTAAACTCAATTCATAATCAAATTGTAAAATAATTAATATAATCATAAAATCTCAAATTCTCAATTCATATCATAATTATATTTCAAAATAATTAACCTAATCATCAAAATTCAAATTTTAATTCATAATCAAATTTTAAAATAATTAATATAATCATCAAAATAATAAACTAAAACTTATAAATTAAACAATAATTATAATACTCAATAACATTATCAAAATAATACATTAAAAAGTAATTTTAAATTTTAAAATAATTAATATTTTAACATTAATTTTAATGAAAAAATAAATATACACACACACAAATATATATATATATTATATATCATATAAATAAATATTGTATTATAAATTAATTTTATATTATATAAATATAAGTATTATTAATTTTATGTAATATAAATATATATATGTGTGTATATGTATATAGGAACAAAGGGGGAAATAGACTCTCCATGCCTCATTGGTTCCGCCTCTGCTCTTAAATGTTAATAATATATAAATTAAAGTATAAAAAAATAAGAAGAAATACATCCATTTTGTTAAGCCCGCCCCTACAATTTTTTTTTTTTATGTAAAGGAGGACGGAACAACCGGAGAAATTTATTAATAAATCAAATAGTATGGCAAACCCATACAAATGTTTTTACAAAACCCTCATAAAATGGGTCAATTGAATCTAAGATAAGGAGAGTTCAAATTATCAGAAATGACAATGCTTTGTAAACAATGAGGCAACGAATTAAAGTTATGAAACAAGTAAGCTTGGGAAGTAAGGCGGCAATGATGAGCCAAGAAATTCGCCGCTTGATTCCCTTCTCGGAAAATATGAGAGATGGTGAGAGAGTGACGAATTTGAAGCATCTTAATAAGACTTGCCATTGTTGAAGATGAAGGAGAAGCCGAAAGCACCATTTGCACAGCATTGATAGAATCAGACTCAACAATTAAAGGCAAGAAAGAAGAATTCAAACACCATTGAATCCCGAAAAGCATGGTTTGCAGCTCGGCATTATCAACAGATTGAACAGGAAGCCGAAAGCTACAGCCGGCAATAAAAGAGCCATGAGAATCCCGCACAATAGCTCCACCTGCAGCTTCGGTTTTAGTAACAGTGGCATCAATATTTAACTTAAATTGACCCTCACTTGGACGAATCCAACCAAAGACACCTGAAATTTTCTACGGCTGCCAAAAGCATCAGGTAAGTAATCTTTGAATTGAGGAAGAGATTTAGCAAATTTATTATCCGAAAAGGCAACCCCCCAGCTGATCATGATGTCTAAAATACCTTTAATGATGCCCGGTGGGTAGAATTTTCCATTACCCCATGTACACTGGCAGTACGCCAACCAAATAGAGTATGGTATAACCGAAGACAACATTCTGCTTACTATACCAGTAGTGGAACCTGGAGCATATTGAAGCCACCAAAGCATGAGCTCCTGCTTTAAAAAACGTTGAACTGGAGCGTTGCTAAGGACTGAATTCTTGAAGTAGTTCCATATCACCTAGACTTTATCACATCTATAAAAAACGTGATTAACAGTGGCAGCATCATTAATACAGAATGGACAGTGAGATACCGTGGTAACACCCATTTTTTGAAGTCGGGACGGGAAAGGCAAAGCATCATGAAAAATCCTCCACATTAAAATAGAATGCTTAATGGGAATGGAAGTGTTCCAGATCATAGAATATGATAGCGTTTCAGCCTTTTTGTTTCTGATTTCACCATAGGCGACTTTTAGAGAGAAAATAGAAGACTGAGAACTCGAGCAAACCAAAGAACCTTCTTTCTCCATGAAAATCTCGGAAGCTAAACTTGAAATTTTGCAGAGACGTTTCCAAATACAAGAGTCAACCTGCAAGAATTTCATGAAACCCTTTCTATGATATTTAGCATGCATTAGGCAAGTCCAAATAGAGTTGCCATTATAATAATTCCACCACAATCTTAAAGAGTAGGCATCTTGTAAGGATTCAATAGACCTAAGATCGAGACTGCCCTCCCTTGTAGGATAGCAAAGCTTGTCATAGCTAACCCAATGATGTCTCCACTCAACGCCTGCATTCCAAAAGAAGTGAGCAAATCTGCTTTCTAACAAATGAATAATGGATTTGGGAAGAAGAATAGCTCCCATCACATATATAGGTATAGAATTTAAAACATGCTTAATGAGAAGAATGCGTCCTCCTGATGAAAGTAACTTCTTGGTCCAACCATTAATCTTTTGATCGATCTTCTTCAGCAAGAATTGACAATACTCCGCACGATTAATACCTTGATAAATAGGTGCTCCCAAATAAATAAATGGGAGGGAGTGATTTTAATTGCAAGGAGATGCTGAATTTTCTCTTTATATGCTGAGCTTGCCTTCTTAGAACAAAAAAAGTTGCTTTTATCAAAATTAATTTTTTGACCCGAACTTTGTTGATAAGAGTCAAGGAAGGCCAAGAAATTTTTAGCACTCCGAACATCCCCACCGAGGAAAACCAGTAAGTCATCTGCAAAAGCCAAATGAGTGATGACCTCACAACCACGTCCTGTTTTATAAGGAATAATCTTCCTTTCAGAAACAAGTTTATTCAGACCCCGAGAAAAACATTCCGAAGCTATAATGAATAATATAGGAGAGAGGCGATCTCCCTGCTTAACCCCATGCGAAGGACTAAAGAATCCATAAGTAACACCATTAACCATAACCGAAAGCTTGGTAGCTTTAAGATTATCCATGACAAGCGCAGTAAATCTAGCAGAGAACCCAAATTTTTTTAAAACCGCCTCCAGAAATCGCCAGGATACCCTGTCAAAAGCCTTTGCCATGTCTAGCTTAATAGCCAAATTATTACCTGTAGTCTTACGATCCAAATCATGGATAAGTTCATTGGCTATAAGAATCTGCTCATGAACATATCTACCTTTTAAAAAGCCAGCCTGCTCTTTAGAGATAATAAGATCAAGAAAGGGAACCACTCTATTAGCAATGATACGAGTGCAGACCTTGCTAATGAAAGTGGCAAGACATATAGGCCGGTATTGAGTGAATGAGGACGGATTGTCCACCTTAGGAAGGAGAATAATATTGGTCGCACTGAAAGCTTGCGGAATAGGAAGCCCAAGGAAAAATTCCTTAACAGCGCTGCAGACGTCCCAAGCCACAATATACCAACATTTTTGGAAGAACAAACCATCGAATCCGTCCGGGCCTGGGGCACTATTAGCATCAAGCTGCCAAACTGTAGCCTTTATCTCATCATCAACAGGAATTCTTTCAAGCTCAACATTATAACTATCAGAAATCAATTCAGGAATGACTTCAAGAATAGAATCAAAATTACTGACCTCATCGGAGCAAAATAATGACTGAAAGAAGGACACCGCCTCTTGACCAATGTCGTTTTGAGAAGATAGCCACTCCCCATCATTCTTTATAGTAGAGATACGGTGAAGCTTCCGAGATACCTTCACATAACTGTGGAAGAAACGCGTATTCCTATCCCTATCACTCAACCATTGAACCCGAGCTTTTTGTTTCCAAAACTCTTCCTCAAGTTTGTAACACTTAATAAGCTGAGCTTGCTTTAATTTCCAATTTATCTGATTAGTATTGGAAGGATCCTCCAAAAAACAAACCTCAGCAGCCGAAGCTTCATCCTCTGCACATTTTAAGTTGTTAAAGACATTCCCGAAAGTAGACCGATTCCACTCACAAATGACTTTCTTTAAGGAATGCAACTTTTGAAAGAGGCCCTTCATACCCCCCACCGAAAAACTCAGAGCTCCAATGATGTTGGACCATAGGAAGAAAGGAATCATCAAGCAGCCACATGTGTTGAAATTTAAATGCTTTAGGAACCGGAGTATTATCAATCTTACAAGTGAGAAGTAATGGAGCATGATCCGAAGTGGCTTTGCCCAAATGCCGAACATAAGAATCAGAGAAAGCACTCAAAAAAGATTTGTTAATCATAATGCGATCCAGTCTTTCCCAGACCCTCCCGGAAGACCAAACTCCAGTCCAAGTGTAATCAAACCCATGATAAGGCATATCAAACAGGCTACAATCATCAGAAAAGGAGACAAAATCCTGCATACTATGCACACAAGGATGAGCACTGCCTTTATATTCCGCCAAAGTTTTTACGACGTTAAAATCGCCTCCAACCAGCCAAGGAACCGAATCAGAGACTAAACCACGTAAATGATCCCACAATATATATATATATATACACACACACACACATATGTTTTTAGAGAATATATATTATATATTATATTTTTCCCATTGATAGTAATGTAGTATAAAGCAATTAAAACTTGGTATCATAATATCTCATACAGGAATTCATGGGTTGTCCAATAAATCAAATAGAAAAATATTTGATGGAACCAATAGTGGGCAAGTTAGTTGTGTGTAGAGCCAAATTGGGAAATATATCACAAATAAAATGAATTAAGGAAAAAAATTGGCCATTACGCCCAATTTAAGTTTATAAGATTGTGTTTGCAATGATTGGTTTTTTATGAGCATTATGTTTGTAATGGGTATGAATATTTTATGCAATTGATTAAGTTGTGCGAGTCTTTTTCTCTACTAATAAATGAAATTTCAAGATACGAGAGTTTTCAAGTCGAGTTGGACCAAATTTAAGACTTCCTTATAATTGGCATAACAAATATTTGGGCATCAATTTCAAAGCTTGAAACCCAAGTGGTTTGAGTACTAGGAAAATTACAAAAATAACTTTAACCGTTGTCATCCCTAGCCAATATAAAGCTGGTATAGCGCATGATATAGTTCAATGTAAGCACCTAAAGTGAGGTGACAAATGATATGAAAAATACTTTTACCAAAAAATTTGTGGCTGAGACAAAGTTGCATTGGAGTTGCACTCATATCTTGTTTATAAAGTTTGCTTTATTTATATTTTAACTATTAGTTTATAAAAAATTACAAATAACAAAATGATTTTATTCAGCAATTAAATAAAATTTATTAATTAAATTAATAAATCTATCGATAAATTATTAAAAAGATTTAATTTATCAAAATTATTATTTTTACAAATAATTTGAAATTTTTTCAATTAGTAGATTATATTTGCAATTAAGAATTTATATTTTTTGCAAATATAATCTACTAATGGAAAAAACTTTTAATTATTTGGCAAATAATGACATATTTTAATAAATTTGATAGTTTTTATTTAGTAAAAAAAATACTGATATTTTTTTTCTATAAATTATTTTCAAATATATTCTACTAATTGAAACAATTTAAATTATTCGTAAAAATAATAATTTTAATAATTTTGAAATTTTGTATCTTTTTAATAATTTATCCATAGATTTGTTAATTCAATTAATAAATTTTATTTAATTATTAAATAAAATTACTTTATTATTTATAATTTTTCAGAAACTAATAGTTAAAATATAAATAAAGAAACTTTATTAACAAAATAGAATGTCATGCAAATGGTAAATGCATTGGTTTTTATACATGAGGTGAAAGAACTATATGTTTTTTTTGTGTAATTTCTATAATTTTAAATACTCTAAAATTAAATAATTTAAAAGTATAATTAAATATGGTAAAAGAAGAAAGAAAGAAATCTAAGCAAAGTGTGAAAAAGAAAGAGATATGTATAGTGTATATATATATATATACATAAAATATACACATATATATATATAATAATAGTAGTAGTAGTAGTAGTAGTAGTAGTAGTAGCAGTAGCAGTAGTAGTAGGTAAAAAAAAAAGCAAATAAAAAAAAGTGAGTAGTAGGTCAAAAAGAAAAGAAAAGAAAAAAGAAGAAGTGAGTAGTGGGGATTTAAAGATATAATAATAATAATAATAATAATAATAATAATAATAATACTAAGGAACTGTACAAAGATTGAAGAGTAAAGAAAGTCCTCTTCATCTTCTTCTCCCTCTATTGACCGAGTTTCATAAGGAAAGAAAAAGAGAAAAAGAACTCTTTGTTTTTCTACTCAATTTCTCATCAAAAATTAAGATTTCAAGCGGATTTTGAATAAAAATTGGAGATTCTTCAAGTAAGTTATATTTTTTTAAGCTTGATTTTAAGAGTTTTAGGTTATGCAAGTATTTAGAAAATTATGAGAAAATTTAATTATATTGAGAAATATGATACATATGGGAAATAGTTTGGATAATTGAGAGAATATGATAATTATATGATGTATTTGTGATTAATTAGTTGAATTGAGTTTAGATAAAAGAAAGTTATAGTTTATGGAACTTGTGGATTAGGAATTTTTATGGGTTTTAGTTAGAATTAGTGCAATTAAGAGTTGATTAGAGTATTTTAAGTATGAATATGTGTTTAATTAAAGGATTAAACCTTTTGTTGGTTTAGAAGTATTTTGGTCAATTTGATTCAAGTAGTGAAATTTATGATTCTTTGAAATTAATGCTTGGAAAATGAAATTAAATCGATTTTGGAGCTAATTGAAATTTGTATTTACTTTAAAAATATTTAATTTAAGCTGTTATATTTTTTACCTAAACTTGATTTGATATTATTTTTAAATTGTTACTTGAATATATTTGTGAAATTTATATTAAATTTTATGAATTATGATATAAATGTTTTGGTATTATTTTTAAACTACTATTTAATTATTTGTGAAATTCAAAAGATAGGTTTATGAATTTTAACATAAATGTAAAGAGAAGTTTGATTTAATTAATTAAAGAAAAATATTACATTATGGAATTTATATTTTATAAGATGGATAAAAATATTTCAAAAGTCATTTAACTATTAAGTTTATTTAATTATATAAATATAAAGTTTGAATCCTATTATTAAATTATTTATCAAATGAATTATGAAAATTATATATATATATATTGATTTTGTGAGTTTTGATGAATCATTAAAAAATATAAAAATGATTATTTGAGATGGATCTTGGAAAATTGATGGAAATTTTATTATATTTTAATATCGTACACATGTTTTTGATTTGTAATATTAAATTTGGTACTGTCGAGTTGACATGCCAACGGTTATGGATGCATCATGACATGATTATTATATATACGGCTATAGAAGATATAATACGATATCACAATACTACAATGTAGGAAGACTTGTGATTAATATAATTATACGTTTTTGAATGTAATATTTCGGTATCACGATACTTTGTTTCCAGTATCGATACCTACAGCTCACAATAAACCTATTCATTGTTACTGAAACTTGAACAATTATATATGGACATAATTTAAGTAATATGACATGTTAAAAATGTGAAATTGTTTAAATTATGATTATTTCATTTATGAAATGTTTTATATTTAAACCGATATGAATTGAGTTTTTCAATTTATTCATTTATTTAATTATTTATTTTCAAAGTAAATACCATTAAGGTATATAATTTAGCATGATTAAATTTTATTGTGCTGATAACATAGTTACAAATACAAAAAGCCATGATAAGTTTAAGAAAGTTTAGGTTTCAGGTGATTATAAAAGATCTTGCCACAAGACTATTTTCACTAGTACTACATATCATGTATAGTTTTTACATCCAATATATTATGATTTTGTAATTGCAACTATTTTATATTAGATAAACTATTAAGGTTTTGTAAATATTATGTTTGCATAAAAGCTATATAAACATTATTTTTTTCTAATATTATTTTGTTGATATTGTGTTTTTAGATTGGTTAAATTAGAATAGTTGTGGAGTTTGTGAAAATTGAATTTTAGAAGTGTATTTTCCTGCAAGATTTTTAATTTTGAAGATTTAATAATAATAATTTTATAAATAAATTCCTGACAAATTCTTCTTAAAATTTTTTATATAATTTAAAACTATAACTTACTTAGTTTTATTTATTTGTATCATATGTAATGCATATAATATTTTAAATATTGAATCACTCATATATTTTTATTAATATTAATTCTTTGCTTTATTCAAAATTTTGAGTTAGCTTACATTTTTTTAACTAATATTTTAAACGAGTATTTTCATAGATTTACTTACTGTACTGCTCTTATATCATATATACGTATTGTATTTTTTATATGTAGGGTATAAAGATATTATAATTTATTTAGCATCATATATACGTATTGAGATTCTTAACCTAAGTTGATTTTAGAAAAAAATATTTAAAGTATGATTTGAATTAAAAAATATATATATATATATGCATTAGCACATATATTAGTCTTAAATATAACAATATCTATTAATAATTTCATATTAAGATTGTGATAGCTTCTAAAACTCAGATAGTAGAGGAGGAAATTGCAAAGAGTAATACACAGAATATTAGCAGGATTGGTGATAGACTAAGAGTGAATATTCCAAACAACATTTATTTTAAAAGCTTTAAAAAGAAAATGTAATTACTAATTGATGATTTAAATTAATTGATTAATTATGTGAAGATACAGTATGAAACACTTGAATGTTAAATAGTAGAATTTGAATGTTTGTATAGTAAGCATAAATTATCTGAATTTTTAGTCATATTTAGAGAGATTTAATTGACTTAAAATTTTAAATAGATATATATCAGAAAGTGTCTGATATATATGTAAAATTTCATTATTTATAGAATTAATTTAGTAATTAATAAAAATACAAGAATGTAGACTGTCAGAGCTATGTGAGTAGAGACGAAATTTATAGAATTTAAGAAATCCTTTTGAAAAAATAGCAAATGAACCCAAATAAATCTAAAATTTTAAATACAAGCTCATATATATGTCTAGGACATATGGTTAAAATATTATATTTTTTCTTGAAGGTTTTGTAATTAAAATAAAATAAAATAATAATAATACTACTAGATTAGTGACTATAAGACTAGAATTTGCATGGTTGAACAAATATAATTTAAAATATAATGGATAAATCTATGAAATTTTAAAATTTTAGAGATAATTTTTCTATATATATATTTGTATTATGCAGTTAAAAGTTCATAAACTTTGGTAAATGTTTGGTATACTTAAACAAAATGAGAAAGTATATGCTGCTAAGAAAAATTTGAAGGTTAACAGAATTTGGTAACCGGAAAGAAAATAGAATTTTAAGTATTGGATTAACTAGAAGAAAATTTTGAAACTTTATATATGGATTGATGTAGGTTTTAATAACAAATCTGAAAATTTTAATGAACTACAGTAAATGTCTTATTTTAAGATAAATAATAAAACTAGATCGTCTAGAAGAAAAGAAATTTAAATAAAGTAAGAGAATTGTGAGGGTAAAATTCAAGTTATGTATAAATAGAGAATAAACTTTAAGAAATGAAAATTTAAAGGTAAGAAGTAGATTAAAACCAATAAAAAAAACTTATGAATTAAGTATTATTCATGATTTGATTATAGTTTTTACTAAAAACAAGATTTTTATTTTTTTTTATTATAGAGATATAAAAATAATTAAATTTTGAATTATTATAGCAAAAAATATTCATGTGATTCCAAATTTCATAGAACATCAAATATTGTTCATCACTTAAAAATCTATCCCAAGTACCTATATATTTGAAGAATGATCATAAGCAGCAACTTTTAAAATTCAGTCCTAAACTAGATGAATGTATAGATTTAGGTGCTGCCCCTCAAAGATGTAGTGTTGAGAAACGTAGGAAGGTAATAGTGATGTTTGTTATTTGTGATGAGCCACCACTCAGGGTAGTTGAGGGCTATGGATTCAAACACATGTTTATAAAAGTTGCAGCTCAATTTAAAGTCCCCTCTAGGTATAATATAGCAAGAGAGTATTTCTTGCTAGGATGAAAAATTAAGGCTAAGAGCATTTTTAAAGAGCAATTGTGAGAAGTTTGCTTTACAATAGATAGCTTGACAAGTGTGCAAAATTTAAATTTTATGACATTTACCATTCATTTCATAGATAAAGATTGGAAACTTCAAAAAGAATTTTAATTTTTTTCCAAATACCAAGTCACAATGGTAAAACAATAGGAAAAAAGATTGAGATATACTTAAATGAGTGGGAATTGAAAAAACAATTACGATAATGGTTGACAATGCAAACTACAATAATGGAACTATTACATATCTTAAGAAAAAAAAACTAAAAAGGGAATTTTACGTGTTAGATGCTATGCTCACATATTGAATTTAATTATTAGTGAAGGTTTGAAGGATTTAAATTCCTCTATTTCTGCCATAACACAGGCTATTAGGTATGTGAGGCCCTCTCCTTCTAGATTGGCAAAATTTAAAAACTATATAGAGTAAGATAATATCCAACTTAAGTCACTTATATGTCTTAATATTCCAACTAGATAGAACTCCATTTTTTTTAATGCTTGAGGCTGCCTATAAATTTCAAAAAGCTTTTGAGAGATTAGAGAAAGAGGACATGGGCTTTTTGCAATATTTTTCATATGATTATAAAAGAGGGGTGGCACCTGTGCCATCTGATTAGGACAATGCGAGGATGTTCATAGTTTTTCTTACAATTTTTTATGAGGTCACATTTGATATATTGGGTTCATTATATATGACTTAACGCTTTCCACTATCTATCACTTATTCAATTTTAAATTAAGAAATGGTCGTATAATTCAAAATCTTTATTAGAAATTATGACTACATATATGAAAAAAATATGACAAATGTTAGGGAGATGTAGAAAACATAAATTCGTTGTTCATTATAGGTAACATTTTCAACCCCAGGATCAAAATGGAATTAATAACATGGTCTTTTAAAGATATTAATTGTCTAGAGTTAACCAAAAAATGATTGATAGGATTAGAAGTCAAATCTGTAGGCTGTATGCATAGCATTTTAATGCATATAATCATCCTTCAACTTCTACTGATGTGGTTCAATCTGATTAAACTTCAAAATCTAAGGAGGGAGAAAAAATTTCAGCTTCAAAGGCTAAGACAATAGTGTTTAGAAGTCATTTAAGGTAACAAGATAATGTAAATGCACAAAATGACTTTGAAAAATGCCTGAATGAATATTGTGAATATGAGGAGGATATAAATTTTGATGTCCTAGGTTAGTGGAAAGCAAATGCAACTAGGTTTCCAGTTCTGCCCACATTAGCATGTGATGTGCTAGTTGTCCCCCTTTCTACTATTGCTTCAAAGAGTGTTTTTAGCACCAAGGGGAGGGTATTAGATGTATTTAGGAGTTCATGGTCTCATAAAACAATAGAAGCCCTTATTTGCAATCAAAATTGGCTAAAGCCAACAGTTTTATATTTTTAACACTTGAAAATGCTTGAAACACTCAAGGAATGCGAAAAGATAGAATAAGATATTTTGTTAAGAATAAGGTATTTTGTTGAAAATTTTTGGATTACATTCCATAATCAGATGCTATGAATTCCTCTAATTGCTTGTAATTTTTGTTAATTATCGAACTAATTAAAAGAGGAGAAAAAGAGGCTGCAATGGAGGTTGCAATGAGTAATTTGAATGCGAGACAACCTATGGAAGTTGAAGAATGATTATGCAAGTCTCCTTCTATAACTTTCTTCTTCTTCTTCTTCTGTTTTTAGAGATTTGCTGTTCTTCCTTCTTCTTTTTTATTTTACTGCCTTTAATTTTAAAAAAGGTTCTTCTTCTTCTTCTTCTTCTTATCTGCCGTAAATTTTAATTAGTTTTTCTTCTTATTCTTCTTTATCTTCTTCTTTTTTACTCCCTAAAATTTATAATACATTTTATTCTTCTTTTTTTTTCTTCAGTTTCTTTTAATCATTTTAATGGTTGTGTTTATTTGACAAGTGTCAAGAAATCAAGTTTTATTTTGATGATGCACATGATGGAATCAGCTGGATATGGATGTAAGACTATTATGTTGATGACTAAATTTTTTACACAATTTTACTGTTCTAGTATTATTCTATTTATTTTGAACATTCTAGTTTTTGGTGATTGACAGGTTTGATAAATCAATATTTTGGTATTTTGCTGCAAAATGCACACAAATTTTTTTGAAAGTTGAATTCTTAAGTTGATAATTTGTGATGAGTTACTAGAATGTGCTCGAGTTATTTGAGATTTGTTGGAGGTTTTATTGTGATTGTTAGGCTTAATTGAGATGTACTTAACTGAGATTTTGCCAATGAAATGGATAAAGATTTTAAAGTTATTTGAGATTGTGTTACAATGTTAATTGAGACTAAGTTTGTGGTGAGTTGCTAGAATTTTAAGTTGTGTAAGTCTATAAATATTGTCTTGTAGCACTCCTTGAAGTTATTTTTTTATTTAAGTTTCAGCAGTGGATATCGACAGGTTGTATAAGTTGTATTGGTGCACTAAAATATAGTTTTCCTCATACATTTCTGCTAATTTGCACAACTTAATTACAAAAGTGGCTTAAGTTGTGTATAATGTATTTCTGGTTTTTCATGTGTGTTAGCTCTTAACACTTGATCGTAAATTTGTTCCTTTATGCGGTGTGTTGATATGTTTATGCACTAAATTTGAATTTGTGATTATTTTTTTTTTGCAGACTTCATATGAATCACATGACTTGTATAAAAGAATTAGGGGGAGTTTTATACCTCAATTTTTTTGGTGTGTTGAGCTTTTGCTAAAGTTTTTTTCTTTGGATTCTTGAGTTCAATGTGCACTAAGTTATCTTATGATTTTTCTTTTGCAGGTCTTCTATTAAGTGATAGAACTAATAATTGCTTCATAGTTCATATTATTGTTCATTTTGCATATATCTTTTTTTTTTGCTTCATTAGTGCTTCTTATTATTTTTTGTTAAATTAGCAAGCACTAAAATTATTTGTATTGATGATGTCTATATATATATATATATATATTGTATCATGGTCGCCTGCTAATTTTTATAGCAAGTTTAACTTTTAGACTTTAGTTTTTAACAAATTTCATTTGTAATTATGTATTTTGGTATCTAATTATGTAATATGTGGATTTTACTGTAATTATGAACTAATATTATATTATGTAGGTATAGTAGGTTCATATGGATTTAGGATGGATTGATTTTTTGCATAGATTGCAGCAGGCTTGAATGAAATTTTGATTATACATTTTTACTGAATTAGTAATTTGTATTTTAATTTTACAGTAGCTATTTAGAATAAATAATAATATTTCAAAAATAAAATAAGAATTTTGTTTGTCAAGTTGAACTTTTAGTGGTTAAAGTATTTAAAAAATATTAAATTCACAGGGTTGGCTTAAGGTTTTTATTTGATGACTGAATAATAAAGCCTACAGAAAAGGCCCATTTCATTGGTCCAATCCAACCCCACCCATATGAATCTGACCGAACCCAAATTTGGAACAAGTCGGTCAAAATTGTGTCTCTCTCAGTCGACTTCGAATGCACCAATTATGCCAATACTCAGGTTCTGCTGGATTGGTAAATTAATCTAACCCGACCGAATATGACCCTTGTTTACCCTTAATCAACCCTGCATAATCAACTTTTGTTCTTGGAAGAGGGATATGAAATAACATTTTATTAGCCTATGATCTGGTAAGGAACTATCACAGGGGATCAAGTAAGCCAAAATGTGTTATCAAGGTAGATTTAAAGAAGGCTTACGATTCCATTCGATGGGATTTCTTAGAAAACGGTCTCTGTGTGATGAGGTTTCCTAAAAGGTTTTTTGGGTGGATCATGAAATGTGTAAGAACTCCACATTTCACTGTGATGATTAATGGTAGCATGGAGGGCTTCTTTCCTAGGGAAAAATGACTTTAACAAGGAGATCCTATGTCCCCTATATTGCTTGTCTTATCCATGAAGTACCCATCTAGACTGCTCATTAGAACAACTCCACCCTATTCCAAATTCCATGCGGGTTGCAAAGCTATGAAGTTAAAACACATATGCTTTGTAGATGATTTATTTCTATTCTATAATGGAGATGTGGAATTTGTTAGATGGATGGGCAAAGTCCTCAAATACTTTGAGAAAGTTATTGGTTTGCAAATGAATAAAGATAAGAGTTAATTGTTTATTAGTGGTGTATCTGATGGCATAGAATAAGAAACTTTATAGGCTCTTAATTTTAGAGAAGGGATTCTTCCTGTTAAGCATTTGAGGGTTCCCTTAGTTTCAACATGGATAAAAAAGAGTCATTGTGAAACTTTGATTGAAAGGGTCACAGTTAAGATTTTTGCTTGGGCTTTTAAGTACCTTTCTTATATTGGTAGGTTACAGCTAGTGAATTCTGTTTTGAGGAGTCTTCATGTCTTTTAGTGCAGTCGTTTTGTTTTGCCAAAATTTATCATTAAAGAGATTGACAAATGATGTAGATGTTTTTGTGGAAAGGGAAGTTTGATGAGGTGTAGAGGGGTATGGTTGCTTGGAAGGATGTTTGTAAGCCAAAAAGTAAGGACGATTACGGATAAAAGAACTGGTTCCTTGGAATGAGGCTGTAATGTGAAAGCAGATATGGGAACTAGTAGTTTCTAAGAGCTCAAATTGGGCTGAGTGGATTACCAAAAATAAGCGAAAAAAAAGATGAGCTTTTTGGAAATTACTAAACCACATGATGCAAGTTGATCTTAGAGGAATTTAGTTAAGCTTTTGATAAGAAAATGATTGTTTTTAGAATTGTCTTGTCTGTGAAAGCTTCTTGTCTGAACAAAGTGTTGGGATGTGGGCTGGGAGATTGGCATGAAGAGAGATAGACATGGAGGTTGTCTTCTTACAACAGATAAGTGGGGTGGGTTTATTTAGTGTTGGTGCATATATATTGAGTTTTGGGATGGAGTTTATTCTACAGGTGTTGAAGGATGATTTATGTTGCGCTGTTGTGTTTACTGCTAGACATGGTGATTATGATGTGTTTTATGGAATTTGGATTTAGAATTGTATTCACGGAGACTGCACATATGAAAATGTGTGATTAGGTAAACATTGATTTGCTGAAGTATTATTCGATTGTCGTAGTTTTTTGCTATTCTTTTAGTAATTATGTTTATTTTAACAGATTTAGTTTTAGAGTTTTTAAGGGGATTGCACAAGGAAAATGTGGAATTAGTTGTACAGAGTTTGTTGAGTTTTTCTTTAGTTTGCAGCAAAATATGTTGCATTTGTGAACAGTAGTAGCTTGTCTAGAGGGCCTTTAGGATGATGTTGCTTTTCTTGTGCAAAATTGTATATATATTCTTTCATTTTTTACAATAGAATTGATACTTTATTGACAAAAAAAAAAAAAAAAGAAAAACTGATGTGGAAATGTAATTTATATATTACATGTTCCTTGCGAAATAACTTACATATATATATATATATATATATACCCATAATTGAATGATAATTTTAATAAGATAGAATAATACTGGGTTCTACAAAGTGTTCAGTAATATTAAGTCGATTTGGACTCTAGGATCATCAAGTCTCCGATGGTAAGGTGTCTTCAGCTTGCAATGTGTGGTTGAACAATTGGGTTATCATATTGTTATATTGTTAATTTTTTCCTTTGCCTATGAAGTTACTCAAAGTTAACTCATTAACAATGTGCTTTTTGTATTTTATAATATTATATGAGATGAATTTTCCTTTTTTTCTTTTAAGAAGAAGAGATGATCTAAATTTCATTATCATTAAAAGCTAATAAACTATGTATTCTAATTTTTAGAGTTTCAACTTTAATTTGTTAAGGCTAATTTTTTTATGGCTGGGAAAATAATGCTCGTTAATAATTAGACAAAATACTTTATATTTAATTTAGAGAATTTTACATAACTACCCTTAAAATGAAAGTTATTTTCAATAATACAATAGCAAATTTATTTTTTTCACTTTTATAAAAAAGCGCAATAAACTTTCAAAAATAATGTTAATTTTTCCTCTTTTATAATATTTGTGTATGTTATATAAATATTGATTAAATGATTTAATATATATACATTTTATTATCTAATCATTCTCTTAATTATAATTTAAATCAATAATTTTTTTATTTTAAATTAAAAAAATAATATCATTCTGCAATTAAAATACATAAAATATATCAAAAAATAAAACATCTATAAAATAATAAAAGAGAATTATACTTCTTACTAATTTTAAAACATATATTAGTATAAATACACATTATCATTACACTAAGAAAAAAAATAATTTAGAAGTTAAAATATAATACAAAAAAAAATAAAAATAAAATATCTACATAGTATCTAAAAAATATTAAAAAAAGAACTACACTTCTTATCATTTAAAATTCAATATATATCAGTACAAATAACAATATATTCATCATATTAAAAAATAATATATGATTTAAAACTAAAAATACACCATCTATAAATTAAAAAAAAACTACACAACAGTAAAGGAGGATTATACTTTTTATTAATTATAATTCAATAGATATTAGCATAAATACACAATATATAATGTAATATAAAAAATAAATAAAATAAATAAAATATCTTCACAGTATACACACATATTATATATTTGTATATATTGTATAAATGTTATGCATGCGTTGTGTAAATATAATATATATATATTATATATATCATGTATATATTGAGTGTATATTGTGAATATATCTCTATATGTATATATATATATGTTAAAAAATCAAACACACACATTAAAAAAATTAACTCAGACAAACATTAAAATAAAATAAATATAACTAAAAATATATATAACAATAATTTAAAAATACAACTTTAAAAAATCCAATTAGAAAATATTGATTGAAAAGAAAAAATAAAAAAAAATAGCAAAAGAAAAAAATTTTCCTTTGAAGTATTTTATTAAATATGAAAATGCATTACCTTTGAGGAAAAATAAAACTTTAATATTATAATTGTAGAACAAGAAAAATTAAAACAAATACAGATATGTTTATAAAATATAAATAATATGGAAGATTGAATTAATTTTCTGCAAATAGAAAATAAAATAAAATAAGAAAGGAAGGAAGAAGTAGAGGGAGATAGATGGAAGAGAAAAAAGAAAAGAAAAGAGATGCAGGAACGAAAAATAGAGGAAAAAAAATAAAAAGATATATATTTGAAAAAAAAATATATGAAAAGTAAAATTGAAAAAAAATATAAAATAAAAAAAATTAAATGTAGTAAAAATAAAACTTAAAAGTAAAAAGAGATATATTGTATAATTTCCTCTTTGATATTTTTGGATTTATTTGCAGGGTATTGTTTTTTAAAACAATATTTGCAGCTCAGTTTAATGCACCTAAATTTCTTAAAAATTCAATGAGAAAATTATATGAAATACGATGTTTTTATTCAAATATATATTTTTACGTTTGGTTGTTTTTTTTATGTATATATACCTTATTGATTTTGCATTTTATGGCTTTTCATCCATTTTTTTTTCCTTTTATATGATATTGTTTCTTGAATTATTGTTCTCTGTAATATAACTTCAACTTCATGTGTATCCTAATCCATACACCACTCGTTACAAACCTACAGTTTATGGTAATCGCAAATTCAATGAGCAATGAATCCCATTATAGTATATATTTTATAACTAAAAATGAAGAAAATACGAATAAGACCATCATTTTTTTTGGAAACAAAACGAAGAATAATTCACTAAAAGAAATAAACACAAAACAAACTAAGAAAAAAACACTGTGGAATAAGCTAAACCCCAAGGCCAGTAGGTCATTCTGATACACCCAATAGAAAATACACAGTAGAAGCTTCACTTACCAATATATTTGCTAAAAAACTGGAATAACCGAAAAGACTTGACAACGAGAATAACAAACGGTGGCTCGAGTAAGAGCGTGAGCTGCTAGATTTACTTGCCTTCCAGCCCAAAAATAGAAAATATCTAAAAAAAATTATAACATCCTTACATTTTATACAGATGCAGTAAATATATTCCATATATATATAATACACATACATAATATAAGAGTGCCACAATAAACTCTATAATAAAAGTTCTCATTTTAATTAATATAGATAATTATTAATAAATAAAGAAAACCTCTGAAAAAAAATCGCTAGAATTTTATCTGAAATTTTAATATTTTTCAAATTCATTAAAACACAACCTGTAAATAAAATTTCACTCCCAACATTCAAATTTATATCAAATTCTCCACTTCATCAATTCACATTTAAAATTCTTATAATTAAAAATATTATTTATCATGATTATATATACATAACTATCCCAAAATGTTATTTATTATATATATGTTGAGATTAATTATAAATAAACCAAAATATACAGTATTATAAAATTTATATGTATGCAATACATTTTAAGTTAGTCTTATGGTACGCACAAAATTTTTAAGTCTTAATTTCTATCTGGATCACCATGATCTGCACTTCTAATACATGCATGATACATATTACCGTGCTAAGCTCAAAAGCTAACTAGTACATACTTTAATAACATAAAACTATTTTAAAGTGAAAGTATATATTATATTTGTACATTGTGCTCTCAGTGTATATATATATATATATACATCATTTATTATCACATTCCTTATTATATAAATGTTTAAACACAATCATTAAGTATAATTCATTTTTCATTCACTAATCACTTAATTTACAAATATATTATAAACACATGCATTGGGTCCAAAAAATCTTATTCAGTATTCAAATTTCAAAGATATTATTATAATCCATTGTGACACCTGAGATCAAAGTGTTGCATTTGTCCGCCTGCTGATATATCTCTGTCTAACCCCGAAGGTAAATAATAACCATAAGTGATACTCAGTGTCTAGCCTGAAGACACATCATAAAAATACAATTCTCTGGAATAAGATATTATATAAGGCAAACACATATTTCATATACATAATTACTTTAGCAAAACCAATTCTTTCATTGTTTATATTTCGACAATTTTTTACCACTTTTTTCATTTCGCACATTTTATACTCATTTTCCATTTTCAAGTGATCATCCCATGCTATGATCACTTTTACATCATACTTTCAATTATTTCATAACCATTTCTCATATTCTCAATCAAATTTTACATTTTTCATCTTATTATCATATTTTATCAATTTCCAAAATTTTCACATTTTCTTTTTATTTTTCACATTTACATAAACATAGACGTATTGCACATTACATAACATTAATATAAATCATATTCAATCACCATTTTACAATAGACAAAGGCCCATTACCACACTTATCACACAACTATTTAATAATGTATAGATTATGTGAACAATCACTTTTCAAAGTAGTAATATATAATATGTTAAATTATATTTAATAAAAACACAAGTCATCAAAGTATATATTGACCTTATTTTATCAATTTCCAAGCTAATTTCACCTTCCAACTCAAACTTTCACCAATGCTCTTTAATTCTTTAATTTTGTAACTTCCATTTACTCAATCCTAAACTACATTATAAGTTTCAATATAGTATTAGCAACACATATTAACACATTTTAGTCATTCAAACACTAATTACATCAATTCTACCCAAAATTTTTATCAAAACCTTATTTTCATTATTACTGCCTTATTCAAACTTCAATCTACTCAATTTATTTCCAACATCTAATTATGGAATCATCAATAACACATTAATATAACATTAAAACCATACATTATAATAATTATAAATATCTCTCTCAAAAATTCTAAATTCACATAATTCAACCATTGACTCTAACTTTGTTAAAATCCACTCATATCCAATTTTCATCCATAAAATCATAACATACATATCAATATAGCATCAAAACAAACCATTTTAATAATTTACAATAACTTTCTCTCTAACCTTAATAATTTAATAAGCAGAGCTTTTAATAAAAATACTTACTTGATTCTTGTTAAATCTTCAAAATCACCACCAACTCCTTGAAAAACCTTATGAGATTTGGTGTATCTTGTAGCCAAGCTCTTCCTCCCCTCTTAAGTGAAATTTGGCCATGGCATAATTAAGAAGGAAGAAGAAGACTTTTAGATATTTGTTTTTCCAATTTTGCCCTCTCCTTTATAAATAATTACCAATTTAATTAATTATTAAAATATTTCTTCTTTCCATCCATTAATTAATTTTAATTAGTTTAATTTTTTAAATTATAATTATATTTTTAAGTTTTTTTTTTTACTTTGACTTTTTTACCTTTTGACTTTCTTTGCTTTTTAGTAAAATTTATATTTTAAATATATTTAACATATACCCAACATATATATTACTCATTTTCATTATATTCTCCTTCCAATACCTAACTTAACCCCTTCCAAATTACTTAATTAATTAAATCCAGTTACCGGTGTTACAATAACTTTAGCTAAATCCTTATATTCATTAATTATGAAATCAAATTCAGTAAAATTTTCAACACTAGACTTAGTAGCATGAAAGACCAGCAGGTTATCCATCTCCACATCCACATTTGTTAGCCCCATATCAAGAATCCAAGCGAGCACCTCTCGAACACCAATTGCCTTTGCTATCTTTGCATGCATGCAACACTTTGAATTGTAGTAAAAGCTTGAACAAAAGAACCACGGCTATCACGAAGTATTGCACCAATCCCATACTGATTCATATTGGCAAAAATGGCAGCATCGGCATTAACCTTAAATCTTCCCACCAATGGATTCTTCCAAGTTGTAGCACCGGCAGAAGACACAGACCCCATAAGTGATGAAAGCCGACCTCCAGCTTCTCTTTGCTCTTTGATAGAATGCCATTCCTGCCAAGACAAACAAGCATTATGAACAACAGTATTTGTGTCTATATATTTTTTTATTAGTATTTAAAATTATCAAAAAAAAAATAATATTCAAATATAATAATAATAATCATTTTTATCTGAATCTAATGAATGTTTAATTTTAAGTAAATAAAACATAAATTATAATTTGTTTATATCATTGAGTTTCTTATTTTTCATATGATATTTTATACGCATTAATTTTTTTTTTCATTTTCTGTTGCTTTGACAAATTGAGATTTCTCTTAAATATACCAGACATATTAAGAATTGGCATAAAAAAATACCAAATATATATCTAAAATATTTCATTTATTAATATTTTCAAAATGACATAAATTGAATTGGTAATATAATATCTGTTATTACTGAAACTAAAATATATAAAACATATTCATATTTTTACTAAAACATACCTACCATATACTCAACATATACTAGATTGATGGATTTTGAGATTATATTTGTTTTTCATATATGAGATTAAAAAATCAACTATAAATATACTAAATGTGTATTCAGTATGTATCAAATGTATACTAAATATACTAAAAGTATACTTAATATATATGAAACATATAATATATTTCTCAAATTTGAGATTATCATTGTTTTTCATATCTGAGTTTCGAAAATCAACTGTAAATATATTAAATATATATTCAATATATACCAAATATATACTAAATATAGTGTGTATATATATATATATATGCAACATATACCAAATTTCTCGATTTTGGGATTACATATGTTTTCATATGTAAAATTCAAAAATTAACTATAAAATAAATCAAACATATACTCAACATATGCTATATTTTTGGGTATTAGGATTATTTTTGTTTTTCAAATTTGAAATTCAAAATCAACTATAAAATATATTAAATATATACCCAACATATACAATATTTCTGAATTTTGGGATTATTTCTGTTTTTCAAATCTGAAATTCAAAAATTAATTATAAAATTTACTAAACTAATACTCAACATAGATTCTAGTATCTTATCCATTATTTTGTTTTTTATTTCTAAACAAATTTTTGTTTGTTTTGCAACATGACTTTTATGTGATATAGATATGACTGAAATGGACAAAAATCACATAAGGTTGAGTGCATAGTTTATATCATAACAAGCTATGAATTGAAATTTTAATAGTTTTTTTTTTATTTGACTAAAGAAATTTAAGAAATAGTAAAATGTAATAGCAAAAGGCAGCAAATGTTTTTATTTTGAAGCATTAATAATATTCTTTGTTACGGATAGAGAAAGAAAAGAAGAAAAAAATTGATTGTGATATTAACAAGTTTAAATATTAGTTAATTTTTATAATTTATAGAAAATAGTGAAGTTAAAATAACAAATTTACTAAAAAAATAATTTAAAAATAAAAGTAATTAATAATTTGAAAATAGTATATGAGCTTTGAAGTTCCTGAAATGGTTGGTAAACAAGATAAGAAAAAAAAGGAGAGAGAAAAGAAGGAAAAGGAGAGAAGTATAAATGTAAGTATTTAAGAAGTAGTATTTTTGTAAACTTACTATTTGGATAGTATATTGGCATTTTTGTAATTCTTTTTTCTTTGGGAAATTTACATTGTCTACCTCTTTTAAGACTCAATTTTTCAATAATACTAGGCATGGAATTTTTTTTTTCAAATTTACCTTTTGAAGGCTGATTTTTTTTTATTTTTTATAATTTTTTTATTTTCATTTTTTTGCTATTTTATTTTAATTATATTTTTTATCTAAAAATATTTTCTGTTATATTTTTAATATTTATATAAAAATTAAACATATACATAACATATATACAACATATGCATAATATATATATAATACACACAAAATAATATAAACTACATCTACACATCTACAACACATCAATATTATATCTACAATAAATGTACAACATATTTACATAATATTATTAATATTTATTTTATTTTATTTTTTTAATTTTTTATTCTAATAACATCCACACAACATATATATAATATTCATACAATATTTAATAATTTTTTCATAAAATATACAAAATTTAAATAACAAATATATAATATACAAAAACATCTATAATACATATATAACACATCAATTATACATCTAAATAACAAAATTGTGTATATTTTTTTAATATTTCATGTGTATAATATGTAAAATTTTTATTTAAAAATAAATTTAATTATTTTTATTAATATATTTTTATATATTTTATTTTATTTTTATTTTTTAGTGTTACTTTTTTTATAATTAAAAATTAATTTTTTTCTTTTTATGAAAAAATATAATTTTTATATGATGAAAAATAATTTAAAATATAAATTTTTATTATTTTATAAGAATATTTTATTTAATATTAAAGTTTAAAATATAAAAAATTCAAAAAAATATTAATTATTGTGAGCGAAGAGGTATTTTTTTTAAAAAAATTATTTTATTAATAAATTAAATATTTTTAAAATTTTACATTAATTTTCTATAAAAGTGTAAAGTTCATATGGGTTTTTCATGATAAATTACAGGCCCATTTGTTTTGGGTTTTGTTATTATAATATGGGTTTGTACAAAAATATATCAAAAAGTGAAAATATTTTTAAAAATAGAAAAAATGCAAAGAAATAATTTATGTATTAATATAATTTAATACGTAAAACATAGTATTATAGTATTATGTATATATAGTATTAAAATTTTTCATACTTATATATTATAAAAACATTTATAATAAAATATGTATAATATATTGAGATATTTTTTAAATTGATTTGAAAATTCAATAATCAATAGGGATTATCAAAGTTTTAATTTTGTTACTTTAATTAAAAAAATATGAAAATGATTAAAAGTAATAATTTGAATAAAAAATAAATAAAAATTTATTTATTTACTAATTTTTTGGATAGAAAGAAAAATTATAAATTTATCTTAAAAAAATATAAATGTGATAGAAGAACAAATAAATATATTATGATTTAAACTAAATTGATATAATAATAATATATTTAAATAAATAAAAAAATATTTGTTAATATTCAGATGTATTCTCTATTATATAATTTTTAATTTTCCACTTAAAAAGTTGATAAAAACTATTAAAAATAAATTCAAATAATATAAATTTCTAGATTTAAATATAATTAATAGTATGTTCATAATAATTATTTTTTAAATAATTAAATTTATATTGTCAATGTAAAAGTTAAAATAACATAATAATAATAAATCTAAAAATTCACTATCGTAAAAATTATGCATCACAAAATTAATAAAAATAAAAAAATAAAGAAAAAATATACAAAAATATCTTTGAAGCTTGCATAAATATACGGATTAACATTTAAATTTTTTTAGCTGTTTTATACACCTAAAATTTATAAGAGTGTGTAGATTGAACTTTAAAATTTTAAATAGTTGACAAGTTAGCTTATTTTTTAATAGAAAGTTATATGTCATAAACTTTATGTTTAATTTTTTGTCGTAAGGTATAAATATGCCCTTTAAATTTATGTAAAAATATGAATTAGTATTAAATATATTTTTTTTGCTCAATTATATACTAAATTATATTTTTACATATTTATAAATGAACTAAACATATTATGAGTATTTTTTTTAAATATCCATTTCAATTTCAAAATTAAAATTTGATATTTTTAAAATTAAAAATAATTTCAATTCATTAATTATAGGGTATATTTTAAAACTAATTAAAATTTTATATTTTTAAAATCAAAATTAATTTCAATTGAATAATGAGCAAATTAAAAAATAGATATTTTCAAAATATTTTTATTTTTTTATATTTTTAAGAAAATCTATTAAATATATCCTCCTAATTACATAATACATCTGGTGTAATATATATCATATGAATTAATAATTTTAAAAATTCATTAGAAAAAATATTAAATAATAATTTTAATCAAAATATTGTTTAATATAAAATACTCTTAAATATATTTATTTTTTTATAAATAGGTAAAAATATTATCTTAGTACATAATTGAGCAAAAAAAATAATAAATATGAATTTATACTTCCATGCAAATTTAATCTACATATTTGCATATTCTAATGGAAAACTAAATAAAAATTAATGACAGATAGTTTTTCATTAAAAGAATGATTAATTTATTAACTTTTTAAAATTTTAAGGGGCAATTCGTAGATTTATATAATCTTTAAATATATAAATGCGCTAAAAAAAAGTTCAAAGCTCAATTCATACCATTGTGCAAACTTTACGTATATTTTTTCACCTTCCCCAAAAATAAAAATGTGAGAAGTTAATCTTATTGAATGGATGACATAAAGATGACATAAAGATGACGATTATTATTATTATTATTATTATTATTATTATTATTATTATTATTATTATTATTATTATTATTATTATTATTATTATTATTGCCCCTAAACTTAGCAGCTTGGGTCATTTTATCATTTATACTATTTAATAACCACTTTACCCTCTCAGACTTACTATTTTTATAACAAATTGATCCTTAATTTTAGAGTATAAGACATGATCATATGGAGCGTGGAGTACAAACTCTTTGACAAAAAATACACATCGGCAACTATTTGACAAATGGATGCCATGCATAAAACTTTTTTTCCATATTAGCAATTATAATAATAATATTGTTGTTGTTGTTGTTGTTGTTGTTGTTGTTGTTAAACAATGGATTTAAATTGATCGATCTTTAAAAACTTAAAATTATATTTTAAAAACTGCAATATATTAATTCATACTCATTCAAGCCTTAAACTAATCAAAATTGATTTTAATTTTGTTAAATTATTTATGATCAAAGCAAGAATCGGAGATAGAATGGAAATAAAAATTACGAACAAAACAAGAATCAGAGTTAAAATGACAATAAAAATCATAAACAAAACAAAGAACCCAGAAATTCCAAAAAATACCATTGCTGCCTACCACTGTCTCCGATAACCCTATCGCTGGTCGAACGCAACTTCCTCTCTCTCTCTCACCATAAAATCATCTCCCACTTCTCCTGCCACGACCACCGCAAGAGGCATAACGATATTTGGAGACACTGACAATATCGACAACCTTTGTGGCCTCTTCAAAATTTTCTGTTCACTCCCAAATCGATCGTCCTCTCCAAAATTGATGGCCACTCAGACCAGCTCACTCAGAAATAATAAACATAAGCTCCAATATTTCTCGCCGGCTCGAGGGCAGGCTAGTGTCGATTTAATCTATCAAGAGCTCCATCATTGAGAACAAGCAAAAGCTCCATCACTGGCTAAAATAGATTCACCGACATCAAGAATAAAAAGGCAATAATGTACTTGTGAGGTTTGATTGGAGGCAATGATGCTGGGTTTATAGTTTTTGGGATTTGATTGGAGGCAATGATGCTAGAGGCAATGACGACCAATAATTTTTCTTTGGTTTTTCCTTTGATGATGGCCGAAAAATGAATACTGAGGAGGGTTTTCCGTTGATAATGTCCTAAAAATGAATATTGATGAACAATAAAATCATTTTCTTTTATTCAATTAATTTTTATTTGTAATTTAATATAATATTATAAATAAATTTTAATTTAACTAATTTTTAATAAATAATATGAAAATAATTTTAGAATTTTAAAAATAATAATTTAACTAATTGAAGGGCATTTTTGATATTTTACACTATATATAAACAAGTTTAACAACATTTACGCGCGCTTTAAAAATGGACTTCACGCATCTTGCTACATCAGCTATTAATGATCAATTTGTTATGAAAATGGCTAGTCTAAGTGGTAAAGTGGTTACTCCAATAATGCAAGAGGCAAAATGACCAAAATTACTAAATTCAAGAGACAATAGATGTATTAAGCCTTATTATCATTATTATCATCATCTTCGTAAATTACTTGGTTCGTTTTAATAAATTTCCATATATTACCAAAATGTCCTTCCATGTTTCACAGCAAGTTGTGGTGCATTATAGCATATACTTCATCTAAATTTTACCATATATAACATATTATATGTAACATATATAATATATAAATCTTGAATCTATAACATTTAATAAAGGCAAAATGTAATATTTGATCCTCTGTACTTTTAGTTTTTTTTTTTCTATTGAATCTTTATTCTTTAATTTAACTTATTGAGCCCCTATACATTATTAGTTTATGCTGAATTGATCCTTTTTTAATAAATTATTTTAACGTCATTATAATTTAGGGTTTAATAGAAAAAAAATTATATAGTGTAGGAGGCCAAAATCATTATTTTTGCTTTTCTTTTTAATTATACATGAAAAATTAAAATCATGCGAGTTTTCACATCATAATATTATCCTATTTATGCTAATACTACCATTGGTTAAACAAAGTATAATACAACTTATCATAACTAATTTAGAAGTGCAAAGAAATATATAAAATTTAAAGAACCTTAAAAGCAGGAAAAATAAAATAAAATTTTAACTTGGTTTTCAATTAACAGAAGAAAAAGATGTTTATCACCAAACTTGAAATATTAAAATACTGTTAAAAAAAGGAAATATTAAAATATTTCATCTTAAAAATTTAAATTAAATATGACTTCTTTGCAATATATATATATATGACTTAAATTATCATTGATACAAGTCAATCAGTCTGTCCATTAGGCATTAATGAAGATAGGAAAAGGCCAACCCTAAATTACAACAACTTAATTAACTTAAATGCTTAATAAACAAAACTCCAAATTAGAATAAAACCCACTTTTACATGAACTTAAAAAACTAAAATTAAATTATTATATAGATTTGTCCATATCAACTATTTGCCAATATATATATAAGGAGTGTATTATAACAAAAATTGCAGAAGAACTCATTACTCAATTTTGGAAGAATAATGAACTCATGACCTTAACCATGTTAGAGCTTAGCCTTTCCACTTTTTACTTATCTTTCAAAGTCTTTTATTTCTCTGTATTGTTAAAAACATAGATTAACTTTTGTAGACAAAAAGTGCAAAGAAGCCAATTAGTAAAAACAATTTTATTTTTTGAGGATTATAAATTTTACAAATTATAATTTTTTTTTTACTATAATCATATTTTAATTGTCAATTTGTGTATGAAGCACAAGTGCCATAAAACTTGTGTTATCTTAATTTTCATGTATAATTAAAAAGAAAATAAAAAAAAAATATTTTAGCTCCTAAACTATACTAATTTTTCTATTAAGCTCTCAAATATAACGACATTAAAATAATATATTAAAAAAAATATCAATTTAGCATGAGATAATAATATATAAGGGCTCAATAGATCATAATTAACGTATCAAGACTTAATAAAAAAAATATTAAATTACATGGGCCAAATAATGTATTTTGCCTTTAATAAATTATATGCAACATATATAATGTATAACAAAGTATACATAGCATATATAACTTATAAATATTACATTTAACATATTATATATACCATATACAATATATAAATATTATAATAATAGTATATATATATATATATATTTATTCATCTCGATTTCATCATATATAACAGAGTGTTCATATGTCTATATATATCATATAAATCTAGAAATCTATGCATTTAATAAATTATATATCACATATATATAACATATAAAGATCATATAAAAGTATATATCAGCTTATTAATATATAATTTATCATATTTAACAAATAATATATAACATATATGATATATAAATCTAGAATTCATCATATATTTCTCATTATATATAATATATAATGGCATATAAAAGTTTAGAGTTTACATTTTATTAAATTATATAAACCATATATATAATATATATATATATATATATATGTAACACTTTTATAATTTATATATGTATAATATATATATATATATATCTGGTATATGTAAAATACATATACAGAATATAAAAATGTCACAGTACAGTCTTTATAAAAATTTTATAATTTTATTTTAACCTTTTAAAAACACTTAAAATGTATTTTTATAAATAAATAATTATAACTATTAGTGATTTGAAGAGTAAAAATATATATTAAATAAAAATTTCTAGAAAAAATTCACCAAAATTTTATCTGTATTTCAGATAATTCTCAAATTTTAAATATCACAACTTGCAATTAAAATACACTCACAATTATTTATTCAATACATATATTCCTCCAAAATAGCCCAACGACTCAATCTACCAATATTTTTCTAAAAAGAAATCCATATATATATATATATATATATATATACATAAGTCCATTTTAAGTGTTCTGTGACATTCTTATATTATATATATATATATTTTACATATACTGTATATATATATATTATACATATATAAGATATAATGGTGTTATATTTATTTTTATATTATAGCCTAAGTTTGAGATTTTCGACCTAAGTGAATTTTTAAAAAGAGAAAATGAAATTTTAAATGAGATTTTTATATAAATTACTTATGTTTGGTACTTAAAACTAATGAAAAATATTTTTATTTACTTATAAAAATATATATTAATATTTAGGATATTCATTTAGAAATATGAAAATTTTTATTAAAAGTGGGCTGTAGTATTTTTGTATTGAATATGCATATTTTATATATACCAGGTGTATATATTATACGTATATAGTGTATAATGGTGTTACAATAAAAGATTATATATGTTTCGTAATATGAAATTTATTATATTTATCAAATTATTTGTAACATATATTACATAAAAGAAATGTTATATAAAAGTTTATTTGTTAGATTGTAAGTTTTGAATGTTTATTATATATTATATATATTGTTTATTTACATGTACTATAAGTTGTTTTATGTGTTACATATAAAATTTACTAAGGAATTATGCTTTTGTAATTAAGGCTTTCGTGTTTTATTGAGTGGTGTATTTCTATTAATTTGAAAGTTTTTAACATATTTTTGTAAATAATTTTTTATCATTATTTTTGAAAACTAAAATTTTTTATGTTATATGTGTAATTTTCCCTATATATATATATATATGTCTCCACCAAATTTTGTAAATTTTTTTTCATATTTTAGCAGATACATTTAGATTATTTTATAAAAGTATATAATAAACTCATAACTAATAAACTTGTAAAAGTTATTATATATATTAAAAATTCATAATGCACCCATAATAAAAGTATAATAAATTATGTGAATATGATAAATTTATAAATTAATTATAAATTCTGGTAATTTTGAAAATATTTTAAAAATCTAATAAATTTTGTATTTTTTTTCTGACAGTTTTATTAACATGTTCCCATTCTTTATATATTTTTATAAATTATAGATACGTCTCATTCTTTATGTATTTATATATATTATAGGTAAATTATAGAATGATAGATGGATAAAGAAATTACTTTACTTTTCTAAAGTTTAGAATTGCAACCTTCTGTCCTTCACTGTGAAGCGCATGATGCTAGAAGGCCAAGATTAAAGAGAGAACTTTCACTTGAAAAGATGACCATAAAACAAGCCAAAAGCTACAGTCAACTTTTGCAATATCTTTATTTAATCTACACTCCCTTTTCTTCAACATTAATTTGCAAACTATTTAAGGTTGCTTCTTGGTGTTATGCTAGTTATTAATATTTTAGATACTCAGCCTTTTTTATGATGTATTTAAAAGAATAAGCTAATTAGAATGAAAATTTATATATCATATTGACCAATGTAATCTAGTATTGAAATAAGGAAAAAATTGATAGTATTTAATAAAACTGTCATTAAATAATAAATTTTAAGGTGTCGTCAAATAATATTAGTTGGGTAAGTTTAATTAAATTATAAAAATATTTAAAAACTTAATCACTTATTACATTAATATAAATTTTAAGTTAAAAATTTTAATTTATCATCATAAATGATTTTTAATTTAATTAAAAATTTGAGATAAATTTTATCAAATAACTTAAAACAGTTAATTAAGAAAGCGGTGTTTATGAGCTAATAGGGCTTATAAACATTTAAAATTTTAAATAGTTCTATTTTTATTTCAAGCACTAGTGGCTAATAAGCAATTAATATATATATGTATATATGCAATTAATATATATATATATATGTGGTAAAAAATAGTTGATAAGTATATTTATCATTAAAATGACTAAAAATGATATTTAGGGTATTTAATAGATATTAAAAAATAAATAAAGATAATGTATGATAAATTACTTTGTCAAATTAACTTATAAGTAAAACATTTATAAGCACCAAAATAGTAAATTGATTCTACAACTTATACTAAATTAATTTTAAGTGTTCATTTTTCTCTAAAAAATAAAAAACCGAATATATCCTTCCAATACCCAAAGAAAAAACCATTCTCCATGATTTTGATAGCTTGTGATGATAGTATACTAAAAATAAAGTGTCAAAAAATGAAAAAGAAGAACAATAAGAAAAGAAGGTGATAAGTGATCTTCTTTTCATCGAACAACTTTGTACTTCATTTTATTTTACCATATTGGTGAAACATCTGGCCTTGAATCTGATATCAGAATTTGGAATATCTATGCATATATATATATATAGAAGAAGATAAAACCTGTCACTTTCTCTATGCATGCTTAATGCTAAGTATAGCCATAAGCCATTTACAGTCCAAAGTGGAGAAAGAGAAGGAAAGAAAAAAGCTCGCGTGCTACTGCCAAATATGCTGACCACTGATCACTGACCACTGGCGGTTTCAGTCCAAAAAATTCCATCAATTGCTTCGACAATTTGGTCTTCTGTTCAAAGTTATTTGCCTTTTTTGGTGTTTTCTCTTTCTATGTTTTTATTTTTTGACCGTATATGCTCTTCCCAGGTTTCTAAGTCCACTCCATCCATCAATTCATCTTATTCTTCCTATTACATCAATCCAAACAATTTTAAAGGAATACATGGACATGTATTAAATAAAAAAAATATGAAATAACTAATTTTATTAAATAAAAATATTCTTAATAAGTGACATTAAATAAAAGGTATAATAAAAATTAAACACTTTAATTAATTTATTAATTAATTTATTGAAATAGTAAATAAATTATAATTTAGAATGACTAAATACCTAGAAAAATCTCAAATTTTTTAAAACATTTCAATTTAGTATTAAATTATAATTTGTTATAATTAAATACCAAACTCTATATTTTTAATCAATTTTATCCAACGAATTTAAAATGCATGTCACAACATAAGGTGATAGTTTATGTGGCAAATAAATAATATAATTTTATGCATAATATATCACATATGACTTAGTTTTATATATTCAATTACTTTATGACTGATTTATATGAGTGCATTTTAAAAATGTAAACCACATTATGAGCAAAGAAGTTATGTTCGTCATATCAACATTAATTGGAAGAAAACTCACAATAGTTAATGGCTTAAAAAAGTTTTTTGTAGTAATATTATGATATATGTCTCAGGATAATTAAATAAAATTAATCAAAAATATAGAATTTAGTATTTAATTATAATAAATTATAGTTTAATATTAAACTGAGACTTTTTAAAAATTTGAGATTTTCGTGGATATTAAGCCATTAGAATAAATAAAATAGGAAAGTATTCCCATTAATTTGGTATGGGGCGAGTAGTAATTAGTAAATATATATTTATTAATTTGATAATATAAAATAATAATTAAAGTGATATATAAAAAAAAAAAAAGAGAGGAGCAGGGAGAATTTGTTTCTTTCCTTGAATCGGTGAAAGGACATGCGACTGCATTGCAATGAAAATTGATAATGAGTGAAAAAGAAAAAGAAAGTTCCAATGGATTCATTTCATTCTTTTTATTATTATTATTATTATATTTACAATCATTAGCAAACAAAAGTGCTATAATTGTTATCACATGACTTCATACTCTTCTCATGGGGATCATCAGATTGCTACAATTATGGGTTGCTCTCTATTTACACGCAAGCCTCTCACATTAATTACATATACACATATATATATAAACAAATATGATCAATTAAATAAAACCAATATTATAATTAATCACAATAACATACAAATTAAAACAAAAATATATTAATTAGTAGGAAAAACAGAGGAAATTAATTAAAACAACACTATCCATATTTAGTGTCATACATTGAATTTTTTGGGGGGAGCTTCCGGTTTTACCTATTTTTATTTACATTTTTTCCTAGTTAGTAGTAATATATTATTAAAAGTAATCAAAATGATGATGAGGAATTTGATAAGGTTCTTGTCTTTCTTTCTTGGTGAACTTTGGCATATGATGAGGTCTACTACCACTAGTATTTCTATTAATGATCTTGCAAAGATTACGATCATTATTAGGGACTTCTGGTGGCCTAACAGACCTAATTAAAGCCCAATTCACACCTTTGAAGAAGTCATGTCTCTTGATTTCAACAGAACCCTTTAAGCTTCCAATTCTTTTCTTGGGATTCTTGACTAGAAGTTTTGTGATAAGATCTTGAACTTTGACCATTTCTTCATATTCTTGGTTACTAGAAACCACAATTCTTGGAAAACTTAAGGGTTGTTTAAGTATATTAATTAAGGTCCTTTCATTATTTTCGCCTTTGAAAGGAGTCCTTCCATACAATGATTCATACAAAAACACCCCTAAAGTCCACCAGTCCACTGCACTTCCATGACCTTGTCCAGATATCACTTCTGGTGCTAAGTACTCGTGGGTCCCTACAAAGGACTTAGATCTAGCGTTGATTGGTTCAGCAACTAATTCTGGGTCGTCATGATCTTGATGATCATCATCAAGAACTACTTGTGTTGTGATTGTTGTGACTTTTGAAGGTTTCTTTGTTATTTTTTTCTTGAAACAAGAAAGGACAGGGTGTATAGGTGTGGCACAAGGAGTAAAACAGGTATTATCATCATTAATGGTGGGTTTCGAGTTGTTAGACTTGGGTTTATGTGATTTTAAAAGCTTTGGAACGACGTCACATTTGAAAGAAAGATCGAAATCTGAAAGCATTATATGACCATCTTCTCTTACAAGAACATTTTCTGGCTTAAGGTCTCTGTAAACAATTCCCATCATGTGGAGATACTCTAGAGCTAAGAGTGTCTCTGCAGCATAAAATCTGCACATAATATATATACAACCATAATTAGCTTAGTTACTAATTACAGCTGCCTTTTACTGAAAACCATAGTAATAATAATAATAATAATAATAATAATAATATAATTATTTCAAGATTAATTAATTATAGGTCATAATTAGTCACATCCTTGTTTCATTTCCAAACACAATAAGTACACACAAACAGTAATTATGACCTTCTGGACTAAGATTAAAAAAAAAAGGGAAAAGATTACCAGCAAAGCTTAACTTAGTGATTTTCAAAAGTTAAGCTTAAATTAAAATCAAAAGGTAAGCTTAAATTAAAATCAAAAGGTAAGCTTAAATTAAAGATTAACTAAGTTAGGCTTTGGCGAGTTATTTTTCATTACTACTAATTAATCATTTAATTTGAAAGTTTAAATTAAAATCAAAGCCCTTTTTTTTAAAAAAAAAGGAACTAGTAAAAATGTCATAAGCAAAAACAGTAGAGACCCTAAGAAATACTTACTTAACAGAAGAAAAGGAAAAGCGCCTTCCGGGTTGGCGTTGTCTAGCAGCATACAAATCACCACCAGGACAATACTCCATAACCAAGCAAGAATAATGGGAAGCTTCAAAATCAGCATATAAAGTAGGCAAAAAAGGATGATCAAGCATACTCAATATCTCCTTCTCCATTTCAGCTCTATGTAACTTATTCCTTATAGCAAGAGCTTCCTTATCCACCACTTTCATAGCATAATAAAACCACTGACCCAAACCCACAACAGGGTTCCTTATCTGGCAAAGATAAACATTCCCTAAATCCCCACTGCCTAATCGCCCAAGTAGACGAAAATGGTCAAGCCCAATTCGGCCATAGGTTATTTGTAGCCGTTTTATGGCTTCCCAAGCAGCTTGGTTGGCTTTATGCGGTTTATGGGTAAATGAGACTGATGATGATTCTGATGATGTCCCTAATATGGAGCTCCGGCGACTGCCGAAGCTTAGATTGCTCATCCAACTACGGCTAGAGTCTGGTATGGTTATTGAAGAAGAACAACTGTCGTAGTCAGATTCATCTCTTGGTGCTATGGCGGCCATGTTATTGATAATATAGGTAGGTTTTTGAGTGTTTTTTGGGATTTAGAGCTTGTTATATGTTATATATATAACAATTTCAAGGGTCGGCCATATGGGTTTTTGTAGCACATGAAAACATTATTATGTGTTTTTTTTAGCATAACATTATTATATGTTTGATTAAACAAAAAAAAAAGTTACTGTAACTTTTGTTGTTGCTAATATATAGACTTTGGCTTTAAAAAACTTTAATCAAATTCAAAAAAAAAAGTCCCTATATTTTTATTAGGCTCACACCTGTGCCCCTTCTTTATTAAAATACCTCGACTTTGCCATTGTCTTTTTTACATGTACTTTGGCTAAGAATAGTAAATTCAAAGATTATGTAGGATTCCAATCTTTCTCGTGTGGAAAAGCTTTTAACTGAAGCCATGATAGATTTTTTTTATTTATTTTAATTTCTATTGGGATTTGAACTAAGTATCACTTAGATAGCTTAGAGATAATTTTAATTGGGGCTGTGCAATCTTTTCGAAACCAACATAAATGAATAGGTTTTAGTCAAATTTAGTTAATTTATGGTGTATATTAAGATAAAATCAAATTTATATTTTAAAAATAATTTAAATTCGGTTAAATGATCGAATTATAATTTTTGTACTTAAATCCAAATTCAAATTCTGCAGACAAACTTATATTATACATACATATTTATAATGCATAGTATATAACTCGATCCGACCGGACTATAGTCTATTCATAAATTTATATATAAATAATATTATATATATTTATACTATATATTATATATATGTACATCCAATTTAACTCGACAAAAACTCAAAAATATACGGATCAGTTAAAATAGTATTTTTTTTTATCGAAATCGGTTATAATTTTTAGTATTTAATTAGATTCGGTCGGATTAAAATATATATTAAGCAAATCGAATTTGACTAATGCTCACCCCTAATTTTAATATTATACGAGTGAACTAATTTTTTTTTAACTATAAGTCGTTAAATCAATTGCAAATATATTTGGGGATGTATAACAAGTAATTTTATTTTTTTAATAATTTTTATATAATTATAAAATTTATAATATAACGGAGAACATGAATAAGAGAAAAATAAGTTTAATCAAATTAATTGTTATTGATTTTTTAGAATTTTTTATGTAGTTGCTATGAGCAATATATTTGTTTGACTATGAGATTGAATCTTACATGTATATGTTAATTATTAAAATTAAAAATGTGTTAAATATTTGAATTCTCTGTTATACTTAAAAAAATATTTATATTTTTGTAATTTATTATAAAAGGAATTAACCATAATATGTACCATGTCGTTAGTTATTAGTCACACTAACTAATTATTTTCATAAACAGAAAAAATGACTAAATGAGTGATTAAGGATCAATTATTATTATTATTAGGAGAGAATATATATTATGCATATGCTAAATATGCTGACACAACCACTAGGTTTTGTTCTTGAAGCTCAAATGAGTTTATAGTAACATCCAGAAAGGAATGCTGAAAAAGAAATATTATTCATCAATTATCGTTTTAAGTGGTATCCCATGGACTGTAAAAAAAATTACAAACATAATTATATAATTATACTGCTAATGCAGGAAAATTAGAGAATATAATACACTTAATTCCTTTCCTTCATTTTTTTACGCCTCCCCCTTAAATTCTGTGCCTGTGGCATTTTTGTTATTTTATAGCAAGAAATGCCCCTTCGGGAAGGTAGACGGTCAAAAAGCGTTTGTTCTTTTCTAAAAAAGCGTTTGTGTGAATTGTGCACCGATTTTCAAGATGCATTTTCAAAGCATGCAATTGACTAACAAAAAGGCATCTGCTCTTCCAACGGAGTCGTATTTCCACAAAACGATGTCACTTAATCTGATGGGATAATCCCTACACGGCTACACCCCTTTCGAATGCGAGTTGCGCCCCTTCTCTGGCTTGCCTGCCGTCAAAAAGTGATGGGAATTTCGGTAATAAATTTTAAAAATAAATCTCAATAATTAACTCATAAAAAAAATTGACACTCAAACTTATGCACTAAAATGGATATGAGAGCGCATTATTAATAAAATTCATAATGAATATATTAAAAGGTGACAGTATTTTTTATTAAAAATAAAAGAAGAAAATCTAAATTAAAACAGTTTAATTATATAAAATAAAGATTTAAAGATGTATGTTAAAAAAATAACAGTAAAATATTTTAAGGTTGACATATAGATATAACAACGAATGAGATTTTTTTAGATATTTGATTTATTCTATTTTTTATATATAATATGTGAATATAATTTATAAACGGGTTTCGATAGATAAATATAATATTTTTTTTACTTGTAGTGAGTTTGAATATATATTTTTAAGTATTCACTATTTAAATTCGTTTATATAATTAAATTTTTATTAGTTATATTTATTATATTATATTTTAATTATAAAATTTTGGTGTACAAAATTATTTTTATAAAATTATATTAGTATTATATTTTTATTTATAATTATTTTATTAAAAAAATATAATTTTATAATTTAAATTTATTATATTTTAATTTTTTTACTTAAACAGATAATTAAAAAAATATAAATAACATACAAGTAGTGATAAATGAGTTTAAAAAAGTATTTATAAATATATTTAAAATGAGTACAGATACTTAAAAGTTAAACATGTTTAGGTTTAGATATAATGATTTTGGCGAATTCTATATCTACTATTATTTCTATAATAATATAGTTAAATAAATAGGAATAGAATTAAATTAACATATGAAAATTTGATTTAGAATGATTTTGTGACAAAATTAAGAGAAATTTCACAAGATTTTAAAATTAGACTTTTTATTCTTCATCCTAAAACGATAAAAAAAAATTGATTAGACCCTTGATTAACTTTCTAAGTTAAAATTTATTGAACAATTTAATTTTAAACATATTAAAAGAATAAATATAACAAAAAATTGAATATATGATTTAAAGATCGATGAATATTCTTCAATTAATTTAAACATATTTACAAAAATTGATTACTATCTTATTTGAATGAGATCAAAGGTACCCTTTTTCATTTATTTTATACAAGAAAAAAAATTCAATTGAATCAATCTATGAATTTGATATTTTTGATATTATAATTAGTAGTATATATTTTGGTGCGAAAAGACAAAAAATAGGTGTAAAAAGTCCTAAAATAATAATGAATAATAATGATGAAGAAAAAGAGGGTGAGAAGGAATAACACGAAGGATCCGTGAGATATATTGATTACCACCTCAATCCTCTAAAACAAATGTGTGAAAATTGGTATGAAAGGAGCCTTTTTCAGATCGATATAGGTGATCAGAGGTGACTGTTGAATAAATATGATAATTATTCTAAACTTTTATTATTATTATTTATTTATTTTTTTCAATTTGTATTGCTGTGTTGCATGTGAGTCCAATAGCTATATATATATATATATATATAGCTAGGGGACCAGTACTGGGTCAAGTGGCTCTCCATATGCCACTTACATTAATATTATATACCTTATTAATTAGTTTTCAATCTATTCCAAAGTCCTTTTAAAAGGTATCTTTTTATTTATTTATATATGCCTTAGTTAATTGAAGTTTTTACTTGGCTTCAATTCAAAAGATTAACCTCAAATGAAAATTTAAATTAGCGTAGCTGGCTTACGTTTTACATGTTAATAAGTGATATATTCTTTTATAGCTAAAAATTATTTGGATGACGTGTGAATAGAATGATAAGAGACAGAACCATCAGCTGGTCGGAAAGTAAAGAATTATTATCCTTATATATATATATATATATATATATATGTATATACAAACTTTCTGTTTACTTGGAGACACAAAAATACCTGTTGCTATTTACCAGCGTCCAGACAGAATTTTTGACTTATCAATTTCTTCAGTATTAGCAATTTTGAAAGCACTAAATTGATTCTTTAGAATATAATCATACCATAAATTCAAACGAATATTTTTTTATCAAGCTATCATCTTGTAGCTTTATTCTCTATGTACCTAGTTATACAAATTTAGTTTTAAAATCAAATTTTAGAGTGACTGGTACTGTTAGATAATTAAATTTTAATTAATATGATAATTTAAATTCAATTTTTTAAATAATTAAATTTACATAATATATATACAGGGATTTCAAATTTTAATTTTGAATGATTCTTATCATTGCATGTCAATTTATTGATTTGACAATTACACTTAACGGACGAGCGAGATTTTAGAGTTAATAACCGTGATAACATAAAAGGAGTCATATATAACCTCATCACTATTCATATTTCTTTTTAGAGGAGATTATTTTTATTGTTGTTGTTTGCTTGATTATTTTAAAAGATAGATATAACTACTATATGAAGCTTGCTCTCATGTTAATTTAATTATGATTAACTAATTAATTGATTATTTATTTTACCTTTATATATTTCCAACATATTAATCCTACAAAAATAATTACATTACATATTGCTCTTATTAATTTTCATTTAAGTTTATGATAGATCAATTAATATTGGTATCAATCATTGGGCTAAATATACATATAGTTTAATCAATCAAGATTTTCAGTTGGTTTCTCTTAATTCTCGTTAAGAATAAAAAAAAATGAGAAATATGAAGTTTGAATCCTCTATTTATTATTAGAGCAATACTAAATGGATCAAATTGATCTAGATTAAAAATATTTTATATATTAATTATATTAGAGGAATAACTATTCTAACTTTATATTTATTATTATTTTAACAATAAATACAATATTAAAATAGTCATTTATCTGATGCAATTAATGTATAAACACTTTTAATCCGGATCAATTTGATCCATGTTGTATTTTTGTTATTATTATTCTATTTAGTTGTAATCAACCAAAGATGAAACTTATATACTAATCCATCCGCATTTAACTACTTTACAAACAAAATTAACGCATAGCCGTGAAGTGTTCAAGGGTTGAAGATATTTTTTTCCCTTTATGAATTATTATTATAAAAAAAAAAAGAAAAATAGGTGATCCATCTCAATATGTATTAATAAAAAACCATTTACTACACTATTGGGTTCACTGTGATTGCTTGCAATCAAGCCAACCTTTATATATTGTGCTTCATTAAGCCAAGTCAAAGCTTATATTTTAATTTTATATAGCTCCTAAATAATTCTTTTTTTTTTCATTTGAGATTTAACTGTAGAATAATTAATTGATAATTACTACTCCGTATATATATATAGGAAAAATTATTCCCCTAATCTCATTAGCTTTGATTAGATAGCAAGGAGCGGCCAATTAATATAGTTATTATTAGCTTCAATGTCACATCCTCAGTAATTAATTACTACTTCTCGTGGCTCTATAATTACAAATCACAAATTTTAATCATTAATTGATCACAAAAATCCATCAAATAAAAAGTTGAAAACCTTTTAATTAATTACTAAAAGATGGAAATTAGAAAAATAATAGAAAAAAAGGGTTTTGATTGGAAGTGGATATTGCAGAAAATAATAGGCCATATTGTGCCCTATTTGATGGGATTTGAACTTTGTCAAGACTCTATCTATGGGATTTTGCATATCTTTGTTATCTTTCATATAACAAAGTTATAATTTTATTGATTTCCTTTTATTGCTTCACTTTATTCTGCAAGATCTTATCATTTTCACTTTTGGTTGCAATTTCAGTGAGCATACCCAACAAAACTTGCTGTACTGAATAGTTGCAAATATATAGGAAAACTCAAAGCTCCATCACTTACTCCATACATTCTTAGCTACTATTACTATTCATGTCACATATTTTATATCCATACCTTTTTTTATCTAATTAAATTTCATTTTTTCCTCAGATTTATTTTTATATATGTAGAGATTATAACGATCCTAATAGAGAATGTTATATATGGATCCTAATTCATATTTTTATTATTATCCATTTAGTATTTTATAATTCTAAGGTTGCATACTAAATTTTAAAAATATATCATATATAACCGAAATTCAAAGTCGAAATTTTTTATTAAAGAAAAGGGACTTTTATTATTCCGTGTCACTTTATGATGATGAAAATTAATTCAATTTTAATGTCAAATAAACTGATAATATTGTATTAATCAAGGTCATAAAATTTTCTTGCAAGGCCTACAGTTTGGACTGTGTTGCTTTAGAAAGTAACATATAGTATGGGCAGAAATAAGATAAATTAAATAAAAAGGCAGTAAGTAGAGAGATACTTGTGAAGCAAAATTAAAAGAAAAGACATGGAATTGCAGAAGATGATGAAAAGGATCAGAAATTAACATCTAGAAACTGAGCAGAATATGGTCAACCTGACAATCCCAGAACATAATGTAGCAACTAATTTTAAGTGCATGTGTTGTTATTTAATTATTTTAAGAAACATTCAAAATCCATCAATTTCAGTGAAGAAAAAAATGCAGACCAAAAATTCAAATTGGGATATGGATACGTATACTTCATCTTAATCAAAATTGATAAATTGGTATAGACTATTAGGCATATTATCATGGGCAGCTCCCAATTCATGGAGTCCCAACAATACTTGTTTTGTATTTTTATGCTATGTGTAGTGTCACTTAACTTACTGGTTTGGTCTCAAAGTTTGAACACTTGTAATTTAACAATTTATATCTTTAATTGGTCCGCACCTTCATGGTTATGTCTATTATTAATTAGTCAATATTTTAAGTATACAAGATAATTTTATTGTTTTATTCGTCATGTCCAATAAATTAAAATAATATTATATATTATAGCATAGGAATTACTAAAATTTCCATCAGTTATATATTGTTATGAATATGAAATTTAGAGATGAATATTGGTCCGCTTAGTTAGTTTGTAGAAATATATCAAATCGACTACTATCAGTTAGGTTAAAAAATTCATCATTTGAAATTGACCACTAAAAAAAAAGAAAGTTTATAAAATTGACTATCATCAATTAAGTTTGATCGACTTCGACTTCAAAATATATAAAATGAAACTAAATCAATAATATCAGTATATCAAAATTTTAAACTGAAATCGATTAATTCAATTAGCTTAAATTAGTATAATAAGTTGAATTAATTAGAATGATGGCCGGATTGGATTGACTTGACCCATTTGTTCATCGGTAATGAAACTTGAAATTAACTTTTTTTTACAGTTTTTTGTCTAAAAAAAGAAAAAAAAGGACAACAAAAAATTAGTGCACTATAATATAATATAATTAATAACATTTTTTATACACGTAAGGGAAAATAATTATAATATAGGATCATTAAACTAATATAATTCTCAACCATATGTGATTTAATTTTTTAATATAATAATGTATGTGAAATTGAAAAAGAAAGAGAAGATTAATGAAGAAAAATATTATTGATAATATATGGTCATAATATATACAAGTACTACTAAAAACAATTTTTTATGTGATTGTAAATTATGCTATTAAAAGGGAAACTTTTGATTTTCATAAGAATCAATTAACCACAATAACTATAAAACCTCCGAAAATAATTTCTTTTTATAATACTATTATAAACATTTCATAATATTTTTAAGTCATAAATATATTATTATTATCAATATATGTAGATATATGCACAAACTTAATAATACCGTATATAAAGATATAGTCTAATTATATGTGTATCTACTACAACACAATAAATTCAGGAGTTTATTTCCCTTCTTATCCTAAATAAATATATATATATATATATAGTAAATACCCATTCTATGTATATAAGTGTATACTAGCTATTAATTTTAATTTTGATACTACAAAAAACGGCAAAATTAGTAACTAAAATTATAAAATAGTATTGCTAAAGCTGTAGTCACAATATAAACTTGTGTTACTAGAAATAGTATAACAAAAAGTTAGCCACACAATTTTTTATTTTTGTAGCTAAGAACATATTATTTTGTCACATAAATAATTTTATTGTAGCTAAAAAATTAAATATTTTATCATAAAATAAAAAAACCTGTAGCAACTAAATAATTATATTAGACACACTAAATTAACATTTGTAACTATATATATTAGTTATAATATTAATAAATTTGTAACTAAAAAAACCAATAAACTTGCCATTACTAGAAGATCACGGTAAATATATCAATATATTAACCACGAATCTAATACATCCGTGGACTTATTGTATTAAAATATCATATAACTGAAGTGTTTTCATTTTAGCCATAACTAAACATTGTTGTAGCAAATCTGTTCGCCTTATAGCAGCAAATATAAAAGGTTTATGTCTATTTGTTAATATTATTTGCTACAATTTAAAAAATTTTGTGGCATCATTTGTCCTTTAATTTCATATTAAAAAATTGTGGCAAGAATTAATTTGTTTCATTCAATATTTTTGTTATGAAACATATTAAATTTATAGCAACAATGAATGTTTATCGCAAAATCCATAATAAAAATTTGCAATTTATAGCTACATACACAAATATTGAGCAATCATTTGGTTTAGTTCGTATAATAACAATAACCAATTACTCAAAAAGTCATAATAAAATATCAAATAGAAAAACATATATATTAATTTTTCAAACATAATGAAAACTATCTTATAAAATACATGATAAAAATTAAAATACATGATCTCCATCTCAAGTCTTGTTCTCCGTTTGTAATATACCTACAAAATAAATATTCATAAATACATTAAATAAGAAATATTTGTTTTAAAAAAATGAAAATAGTAGAATTTTTCCATTCTAGCTTAGAGTTTAAATTATAAAAATTTGATTTATTGAACTTTAGTGAGTTGCGTTATCTACCATTACCTTACAAGTAATATATGCACTTGTACAAATTGCATAAGATACTGTTGATTGTTGGATCCATTTGTACTATTTTAAGCAAAGATCTCATAACATCAAATTATTAATTGAAAGTTACCTCAGGTTCAACAACTCATTTGTGAAAGATAAAATTAAATATGTAAAATCAAAATTGTTAATTAATTAAATTGAACAATGATATAATAAGATTGCCTTTCTTAGTACTAGAGTTATTAATTTAGCACCAAACAAAAAAGAGACAAATTACGCAGCATCATAGCTATATATGTATTTTTGAAATAACTATAATAGTATGTTTGGTTGCACAAAAATTTCAGAAAAAATTGACTAAATAATTTTGTTTGACAAAAAATACTATGTTTGTTTGTAAATGATCTAAGAAAAATAAAATGTTGAACTCACTAAACTTTATCAATTAATTGGTAAAATATTTTACTTGGAAATGAGTAAGAAAAATATTTCACCGAAAAAGTGGATTGAGGAGTCCATATGTCAAAAGACAATCATAGGTTTAATTTATAAGAATAGTTTATTTATTACTTAAACTTTTTCTGTAAAGTTAGGTTTAATCAAATAAGTTAATATTTTTTAAAATTTATTTTCTCTGTATTTTATTACATTTTTCAATAAAAGTAATCTTTTCTCTAGTAAAATGCAATCCATATAATATATCTCTTTAAATAATTAATTTTTTCAATAATTTATCAAATGAACTATAAATAACTATATGACTATATTTGTTATGCTCTACAAGAGTCATCCCAATCTTAAGTTTAATTTCAACCAGCAAAAGCCACCAAATATTGTTAAACCATTTATTTTGAAAATAATTTCAGACTCTACTAGAGACACCCCAATCTTAAGGTTAATTTCAACTGGCAAAAGCCATCATATATTGTTAAAAATTTATTGATAAGATCATGTTGATAAAAATTTTGTCTTCGTGGATAAATATAGTGATTGTCTGTCGAATTAAACAACTATGGCAGAAGATTAGGTTTCTTTCAGCATCAACAAAAATAACATGATTGAAAAGAAAGTCATAGGTTTGATGAAGCAATAGAAAATAATTTGTGTCTAAAACTTTACAAATAACTTACCTGAAAGACATTTGAAGGAGGAGCTCTTAATCTGCAACCAAGTTAAGAATATACAGAAAAAAATAAGTAAATATCAAGATTAAAAGAGTATTAGGTTTACCTAAGGGAGGCTGCAAAGTTATTTAAGAGAGGCGGCCAAGAAGAAGAGAGGCGGCAAAATTGTTATACGTTTAGGTTTCACACCAATATTTTCTTTTTATCTGTAGTTTTTTTTTTTAAAATTCATTGGTTGATATTAGATCAGCCTAACTATAATTCAAAGATAATTTTGAAAAAGCAATTAAAAAATTATGGGCCTATTTTAATTTTATTTTTTAAGTTAATTTAGATAATTCTAATAAAAAACAAAATTTAAGTGTACTCCAGTTGATTTTAATGATTTAAAAATATTCAATGTAATGTTATAAAAATAATATATCAAATCTTACAAAACCATTATTTTAGATGAAAATTTCATATAAAAATGTATATCTATAGTGGCAGATTGTATTAGTTTACCAAGTTTATAAATAGATTGATATTATAACTTCATATACACATACATGGATAGATTGATATTATAACTCCATATTACAAAATCGTCTATCATTTTATGGAATAAAGTTGTATTTGAAATCAATTGTATATTTTTGTTATTATAGATGCAATTATCTCATATATTTTCAAATAAAAAGGTAATATATTAATATTTGTAAAATCTAACATAGTCAAGTTTGAGGTAAAATTGAGCTTTACATCTCATACATAATAAAAAGTTTGTTTGCAATTTATATTTTTTATTTTATTTTAAAATTTTGAGTCTATGTTTGATTTTGCATCATATATATACATCTACAACTATTTCTAAAGCGAATAAAAATGTAATGCAGTAACAAGTATATAAATAAATAAATATCAATGCTAAACACAAAGAACACAATTTACAAATATAAAGTCTCCAACAATGTGAAAATGATCATGCGAAATTTTAATTAAATAAAACTTATCATAAATTACTTATTATGCACAAATTGGAATGGAAGAAAAAACAAACATAATAACATGTATGAGTAGACTAGTTCTAATAGTTAAAATAATTAACTACATTTATTATTTTACCATATTTAAAATTTTAATTAACATAATATTATTTTGTCACAGTTAAAATTTTTCTATAGCTATATTATATGTAGCATTAGCTACAAGATATATATATATATATATATATATGTACCAGCAATGTCATTTGTATAATAATAAATTATTATCAATCACTAATTTATTTATATGGCTATAATTAAAATTTTATAATTATTATTTGCTATAAAATTTAAATCTTTGTAACTAATTGGACTAATTAGCTACATTATTTCAATGTAATTAAAGTGTACTAGCTACAAGATATATTAAATTAATTTTAGCTACACGTATTAAATTTTATAATAAATCAATTATTAAAAATTGTAGTTTATCACACATCAACAATTTGTATAATAATAAATTGTTATTGGTTACAAATTTATTTATGTGGCTAGAATTCAAATTTTAAACTACTCTTGCTTTAAATTTTAAATTGTTGTGACTAATTAGATTAAATAGCTACATTATTTCAGTGTAGCTAAAATATTATGGTTAAATTTAAGTTTATTGTCACAATTTTGAGATATAGTAACAAGAATAATATATTTGATACGGATAATTAATTTTATAACTAACTAATTTAACTAAATTATATATAATTATGAAATTTTAATTTTTATAGCTAGTATAAACTTTTAGTTATAATTTTATCTATTGTGACTGAGATTCTATAGCTATATATGAGATTTGTTGTAGTAATAATAAATATCAAATAATATTATTAATTTTTAATATATTCGTTATTAAAGTGCTTCACACGCCTTAATATATAATTATCTAGCTCTAAACAGAAAAGATACAAGAAGAGAGGCAGTGCATATGCGTCAGCTCTGTCCTCATTAGATAGACATATAAAACTCTTTAATTTAATGTTTTAAGGGTTGAATTCAACAATTAAATTGTCTATTTTAGTGAAGGCATGAGAAAATGTAGAAACATAAAATGTTTACAATTAATAAACAATAGCTAGCAGTTGACATTTATTGTTAATTAAATCGATCCTTTAATTAATTAAAGCCAAAGACGAGTGCTCATTTGTCTAATATTAGACATTTTAGGTTAATTCTCCTAAGCATATCCTATCTTATTCCTCATATGTCTAAAGCTTTCATTCCAAATTTTAATATAACATCAGAGCAGTTATTCTGCCGCATTATTTCACTGATTGTCTAAGATTCATTCTGGCTCGGTTATAAAATTGATTGTTGTTAAGTTTTACTAATTGTCAGATGTCCATTTCAACTCAGTTAATTTATCAGTTAACCAATATTTATTCCGGTCTGATTATATTATTGATTGTGAATTCTTTAACCGGTTGTCCAAATAGTCTAATATTTATGAGAAGTATTGAAATTATATATTTCAAGTGTGAACTGTCTTAGTTGCCACTTGAAGGGAAATATTAAAAATATAATTTCACCTTGAAAAAATAATAAAAATATTAACAACTTAAATAAAGTGAAAGATTATTGCCTCTATATCTAGTAATAGACATTTTGAGTTGATTATTCTAAGCCTATTATCTTTTATTTCTCATATGCCTAAAACTCTATTCCTAATATTAATAACACACAATATTAAAATTTTTCATATTTATATATTATATGAATATTTATAATAAATATGTCTAATGTATTAAAATTTTTTAAATTGATTTGACAATTCGTTGATCATATAAATGAATCATCAAAATATTAATTTTTTATTCTTTTGCTTTAACTAAAAATAAAAATTTTGAAAAATTAGTATTTTGAATACAAAAAATATAAGTCAAAATTTCTTATTTGTTAAATTTTTTTAAACATAAAGAAAAATTATAAATTACCTTAAAATGATATGCATAAAAACAAATATAAAAGTGGTGAAAGAACAAATAAATATATTAAGATTTAAATATTAGTACAATAAGAACAACTTTAAGTAGGATAAAAAAAAATTATTTGCTGATACTTGGATGCGCTTTGTACTTTCTGACTTTTAATCTTCAACTTCAAAAATAAATAAAAAATTAAATCAAATATTTACAATAAAAGTTGAGCCCAAATATAATTAATAGTATGTTTATTTTAAAATATCTTTAAGATAATTAAATTTAAATTGTCAATTTTAAAGTTAAAATAATAATAATAACAGTAATAAAATATGAAAATTCACTCCTGTTGAAATAATGACTTCGAAAGTATTTTAGTAATAATTAGAAAAGAATCTATGTAATGTTGCAAGTATTATTAAAAATTACAAAGATTTGATGTAAATTGTTTGAATTTCAATATTAGATTTTATAATTTTAAAAGTTTTTTTATTTTTTGTGATAAAAGAAAAAATACCGACTAATAAATTGCAAAATTCTGTGATTTCACCTCCACTTGCCAACTGTATATTGATTACAAACAAAAACTCAATAAGATCTAAAATTCAATTGATTAGTTCAAAATGTAAGAAGCTTTTATTAAAATATCGATCTTTATCCCTCTAAATATCTCAATAACATATCTAATAATAATAATAATAATAATAATAATAATAATAATAATAAGTAATTTAAGAATCATTATTTCTAAAACTAATAGAATCAGAACTTGATTTTAATTATAATACTTTAGTTTTGTCAACTAAAAGTATTAATTTATATTAAAAACAAAAATAATTTATTAAACAAATTTTATTATTTTAAATAAATTAACATAAAATCACAAATATTTAGCTAACGGATTCTCCGCATTAAGGTGTAAATGTAGGATTGTTTGGAGTGTATATGTAGTGACCATTTCATTCAGAAGAGCATGGCCAAGGAGGGCCAGTGGCGTGTCCAAGAGATGACACAGGCATGTCAATAGAAAGATACAGGTGTCGTTTGATGGATGATTCTGTCCGAGAAATTTTTTTTATATGACAATGTCATTTTAATTCACACGGGCGTGCTTTTAATTTGACACGGCCATGTATTGTAATTCAAATCTGAAAATTAAATTTTAGGAGTTTAAAATAATTACAGTAATGATTTATATAATTGTATGGAGTTAAAAAGTAGGATTAAGAGACAAATAAAGAAAGTGAGTATACCAAAGCAATGATGTGAGTGAATACATGAAATAAAAACCCTAAAACTATATCAAGGAGTTTCTAGTGCCTTCTCTTATCTTCAAGAACCACCATCTTTATCACTATCCACCATCTTCATTTCTTTTTCTTCTTCTTCCATTCTCTAACCTAGAAACCATAGAGATTTTATAGAAAAACTAAGTTTTGGAGGATTTTAGGTACTCTAGGCTTGATTTATCAAGAAAAATATTATCAATTTAAAGGATTAAGAAGAAGAATAGTGGAAGTGCTACGTAAGTGAGGTTAGTGCTTGTATATTACTTAATTTGTTACATATTGATTTTATCTTGATTCTGATTATTTAAATAACCTTGTGTTTGGATTATATTTGATTATTTGTGAAATAATTATATTTGAAGTGATTTGTAAAGAAATGATTATTGAAATGAATTTCTTTGAAAGTAAATTACTTTTGTGATGAACAAAGAAAATATTTGATGTTTCTAACATAAATTAAAAGTAATTATTGAAATATATGTAAGTAATGATTTAGGGTTATGGAACAAGATAAGATTTGATTAGTATAGGACTTGTGTATATATGTATTGATATGCATATATATATACATGTATTGTCCCAAACTATCAACCAAGAGAGTGGGTGAATTGGTTGATTTGAGTAGTGATGATAAATTAAAAATTTTGAGTAACAACAAGATGAAAATGAAGATGGAGTAGAGAAGAATTAACACAATGAGTTTATAGTAGTTCAGATTACCTCAATCCTACATCTACTTCATTAACAACTTGTTAAGGTTCCACTAATCTTGAGTTTTTAAAAGCTTAACTCTAACTTGGTATTTTCACAAGCTCACACCAAACTTTAATATGGTTTGAGATCAATCCTCACAACTCATACAATAGTTTTTCCAATGCTCACTCTAAAACCTAAGTATTTCAAAGCTAATACTCAACTTATAATGGTATTTTTGATGCTCACACCTAACACTCAAACAATACAAATTTTAATTGTAGTATACAAAATTGAAAGTATGTTGCTTTGGCTATTAGAATTATAATTACCCTCAAACAAGAGGTTTCTTGAGGTAATTATAGCCAATTGGACATGAACTAGCCGTTTGAAGTGGTTCTCACACGTTTAGAGCTTAACTTCCACTAATTTGGTGTCTTAGACATTCTATGCGATCGCATTACCACTTGTGCGATCGTACAATTCAAATATTACTCTAACGGTTAACTCCAAAATTAAGATTTCGTTGTCTGACAGGATCTTAATTGCTTATGATCACATGTCATGTGGTCGCACAACTCTTTGTGTGGTCACACAACATAATGTTACCATTTGATTTGAATTTCTTCATTCACATGTCCAATTCCTATTGATCCAAAGTATTTGGCGCTAGAATTCAAATGTATTAGACTTGTGCGGTCGCTCGGTTCTTGAGCGGTCTCACAAATGGTTGAGCATTGAGGAAGCATCGCACTGGCTAACTGCTATCACTTCTACCATTTTTATGTTTTTAGGTCATAAGGTTGTGCAGTCGCTCGGGGTTCTAGTGCAGTCGCATGCCTACTGTACATCATGACTTCACCGCATGCTGAGACCACGACTTCATCTGTAAATTTGTGAATTTAGCTCGGTATGTTGTGCGGTTGCTCGGTAGCTCGGGCCGTAGCACAACCAGCTCGTGTTTTAACTTCACCGCTCGACAACCCGCTATTCATTCTGTGTCTTTAGTATATTTTTCTTAGATACTTGTGCGCTCACTCGATGGGCTCGGGCAGTCACACAAGAGTTAGGATTTTATGCCTACAACAATAAACTTATTTGAAATTATTAGTACATATCAATTTGATTTTCAATGATTAAAATAGAATTTAATTGTCCAATAATTTCTTCCCTTTTGACTTTGACAATCAAATTAAATTTAATTTAGAAATAATCAAGTGCATGCTTCAATTGTAATTTAAATGCAAATGATTAATATCAATGTTATTTAATTTTTGTCACTTGCTCCCCCTCAAATCATACTTCCTTAAATGTATATGGAATGCATGACCATTAAATTCAAGTTAGGTCTCTTCTCCCCCCTTAGTGTATGGGGTGCGTTCAATTTTAATTTAAGTTTTGAGTTTTTATTTGTTTTCTTCCCCTTTGTATAATCTTTTTATAAGGACAATTAAGTTCATACAATTTTTTCCCTTTAATAAAGGCAAAAAGGAAAATAAAGTAAGATAATTCGAATAAAAAAAGCAACATTTCATTAAAGAGAAATTGCAATACAAGAAAAAAAGCAAATGTAAAAAGTTAACAAGTTGGAAAAAAAAAACAAATGAAGTAACTAGTCTAAGACTTTTTCTTTTCCTTTTCTTGATGGTGGAGGAGGAGTTGGAGTGCTTTCATCATCATCACCATTAAGAGAAAGAGAGGTAGAGTAACCATGAGATGATTGAGAGGATTCTTCTTAAAGACTTTCAATATGCTTACTCGCATTCCACTCACTTAGCTCACATTAGATAAGGTCAAGTTTCCCTTGTATCTCATATATGTCATGGTGAATATGAGACAAGAGGCCAACCTTCTTATGGAGCTTAGTGGTCCTCTTGGTTATATCATTCTTGAAATGGGTGAATTACTTTTGAAGAGAGGTTATGGCCTTGATGATAAGCTTTAGAATTTTAGAGGACTCACCATTTTCTTTGGGAGGTTTGGAAGGTCTAGGAGGGTGCTCAACTTTTACTTGGGCAGATTCTCCTTCTTCTTCTGTAATATGGTACTAGGCCTCTTCCTTTCTCTTTGGATAACACCCTTGCTGCAAAAGTATACTCATAGTGGTCATCAACCTTTTGAATGCATCTAGTATGCTCAAGGTAATCTAGGTTGATGAAGTTAGTGGCTGGATCAAGGGGATCATTTAGGGTTGCAAAATTTTTAGGAGTTAGAAGACCTATATGTCTAGTAAGTTATGTAATTTAGGAGGAGAGAAAGAAGGTGTCTACCTTATATTTCATATGATGTAAGAATGTGTCTATGAGGAACCTAACACTTTGGATTGACTCATTATGCTCTAAAGCTTATAAAAAGAACAAGTCACATTGATTGACCTTCTCATTTCTATCACTTCTTTGGTAGATTGTGTAAGTGATGATTATATGTAGGAGCCAAAAGATAAGGTCCTAAAATGGATTGCTTTTAGAGGACCTATTGTTATATTTGGTTTCAATGGAGAGCTCACTCCAAAAAGAACAAAAATTCTTCAAAGGAAAATCTTTATCCAAATAAGAGAAATCTCTATAGGTTTGGAATCCCTAAATTTCACCAAACTCTTCTAAAGATAGGGCAAAGTCTTGGTTAAAAAGCCTAAAGTAAACTCTATAGAATCCTATGGGTGCATTATGATTTTTCTTTATCCTAAGAGACATTAGAAATTTTCTTGAGAGACTAGGATAACCTAACTCATTTGGGAATGAAAAATGCCTCCACCTAATCCTATAAAGGTAGCTAAAGATTTCACCTTGGATATTCAGGGCTAGGAGCATCCCTTTTGCAAGTATCTTAGTGGTTTTATGGTCTTTTTCTTGAGCATGTAATATCTTATTCTCTCTTCCTCTATTTTATACTTGGGTTTATGTGATTGAAAAGGTTGAGGTTGAGATTGAGGTTCACTAATCACAATCCCTTTTTCTTTGGTTAAGTCTTTCTTTTTGGTAGTCTTGGTTTTAGGTGCCATAACCACGACAAAAGCAAAATACAAAAGATAACATAGAAATGTAGAAGATAGAAAAGAAAGGTAGAAGATAGAGTATTGATAAAGCTTGAAAAACCTTAAAAAAAACTTATTTTTGATGATTTAAAACTTGAAAGATTGTTTGAGAATGTGTTTAAGTATTTGTAAAGATGTATTTTCATGCAATAGGAGGGTATTTATAGGCAACATTTGAAAAACTAGTCGTTTCTGACCGTTTGAGTGCATAATGGACCAAATTTTAAAAGTTCCAATGTTTAAAAAAATCTATCAGTTACACATATTGTGTGGTCGCTCAACCTATTGCATGACCACAAGGAAGGTCTGGAGGCGCTAGGTGCTTGCACAAGTGTGCTGAATACGTAACGGTCGAGAAATTTAAAACAAATTAAAATTGGGCGACCGCACGACCTGTTGTGAGCTTGCTCAAGATATACTTTTGAGGCTCGATTTATTCAGTTGATGGTGCGACCGCAAATAATTTTTAAGCGACTGCAAGAATGATAAACAAAATGATTTTAATGATTTTTCAAATATAAATGATCAAAATAGATGTGAAATTGTTAAAGAGTGATCATACAACGGATTTTTCATCAATCATACCAATATGTTGTTTAATGAAGTTTAATCTTTCTTCATTTAAAGGTTTTGTAAAGATATCGACAAGTTGGTTTTGGGTGTTAATAAATTATAAGACTATATTACGATTTTGAGCATTATCTCTTAAAAAGTGATACTTAATGTTTATATGCTTTGACCTAGAATGGTAAATGGGGTTCTTAGATAAGTTAATTGCACCTATGTTATCACACTTAATAGGAATGTGATCAAATATTTTCCATAATTAAGCAAATTTTGTCTCATTTAAAGAACTTGTGCACAACAAAAACATGCAGCAACATATTCAGCTTCTACTATAGATAAAGCAATTGACATTTATTTTTTGCTAAACCAAGAAACTAGGCATTCACCAAGAAAATGATATGCTATGGTGGTGCTTTTCCTATCTAGCAGGCTACAGGCAAAATTCGCATCTGAAAAATCTAATATGTCAAATATTGCATTTCTAGGATACCATAGACTTAAATGCAATGTACCATTCAAATATTTTAAAATTCTTTTAGTGGAATTCAAATGTGATTCCCTAGGGCAAGATTGAAATCTAACATATAAACAAACAATATACAGTATATCGAGTCTAGAACAGTTGAGTGAAGTAGTAATCCGATAATAGCTCGATATTTCTTCTCATCTACTATCTTACCACTTTCTTCTTTATCAAGTTTTAAGGATATGCTTATTAGAGTTTTACGTGCTTTGCAACCATCCATTCCAAACTTCTTGAGAAGTTTCTTTGTGAACTTGGATTGGTTAATGAAGATTACATCCTTACATTGCTTGATTTATAGTCCAAGGAAGAATTTGAGTTCATCCATCATACTCATTTCAAATTTTATAATCATATAAGAAGCAAATTTCCTACACAAAGATTCATTAGTAGCATCAAATATAATGTCAACAACATAAATTTACATAATCAAGGTGTTATGCATTTTCTTTTTAACAAAAAAAGTTATATCAACCTTGCCTTTTGAAAAATTATTTTTTAGCAAGTAAGCACTAAGTCTATCATACTAAGCTCTTGGAGCTTGTTTCAATTCATATAGTGCTTTGGTAAGTTTAAAAATATAATTCATAAATTCATAATCTTCAAAACTGAAGGGTTGTTCAATATAAACCTCTCATTTATAAATCCATTTAAAAATGCACTGTTGATATCCTTTTGAAAAAGTTTAAAATTCATGTGACAAGCAAATGCAAGCAATATTCTAATAGCTTCTAAACTAGCAACGGGAGCAAATTTCTTATCATAGTCACTTGGTTATAGCTTTTGGCTGCTAATCTAGCTTTGTTTATAGTAATAAGATCATTTTCATCAAGCTTATTCCTATGTACCCATTTACATTATATAATTAGGTGATCTTTAGGTTTAGAAACAAGTTTCCATACTTTGTTTCTCTCAAATTGGTTGAGTTCATCTTGCATAGCTATCACCTAACATTCATCACTAAGAGCCTTCTCAATAGTCTTTGGCTCAATTTGAGAAACAAAGGCAACATTAGCATCTAAGTGTTTAAGTTTAGATCTAGTAGTTACTCCCTTTGATGTGTTTCCAATGACAACTTCTTTTGGATGGTACTTCTTATATTGCCCATCTTTGTGTGGTTCTTAAGACTCTTCTTCTTGTTCCATTCTTGTCTCAATTTCATTGTGAATGTCCTTTGGAACATTGTTTATTTCTCAATCTTCAAATGTACCTATAAAATCATCAAGAACACTACCTTTGTTTTGATCAAGTTTAGAGGATTCATAAAAAATAGAATGTATTGATTCTTTAACTACTAGTATTCTCTTATTAAATACTCTATATGTTTTGCTAGAAGATGAATATCCTAAAAAATGTGCCTTCATCTGATTTGGATGAGAATTTTCTAAGATTATTCTTGGTATTCAATATGAAGCATTTGCATCTAAATACTCTAAGGTATGAAATTTTGGGTTTTCTACCATTCAAAGATTATAAGAGGTTTTGTTTATCAAAAGCATTTTGTAAATACGATTTAGAACATAACATGCAGTATTAATGGCCTCCGCCCAAAAGTAAGATGGTAAATCATACTTATTGAGTATTATCCTAGACATTTCTACTAATGTTCTATTTTTCTTTCAACCACACTATTTTATTGTGGTGTTTTAGGAGTCAAATAGTTATGTGAAATACCAAACTCGTTGCAAAAATTTGCAAAGTCTTCATTTTTAAATTCTTTGCCATGATCACTTCTAATAGATGTGAATACATAGCCTTTTTTATTTTTGAACTTTTTTTTGCAAAAGTTTTAAAATAAATGAAAGCTTCATTCTTTTGAGCTAAGAAATTAACATATGTAAACCTTGAGTAATCATCAATACGCACAAATGCATAAAACTTGCCACCAAAGCTAGCAACTCTATTTGGATCAAATAAATCTAAATGAATTAGTTCTAGTGGTCTAGAAGTGCTTATAACATTTTTTGTTTTAAATGAACTTTTATGTTATTTTTCAAATTGACATGGTTCACATATTTTATTTTTATTAAATTTTATCTTAGAGAGTCTGTCTATAAGTTCTTCTTTACTAATGCATTGTAAATGATCCATGCTAGCATATCCTAGTCTCCTATGCCAAATCTATGCATCATTACTAATGGTAATCAAGTATTCAAATGCATTATTAGAATGCAAGTAAATTTTATAAGTATTACCAATTTTAACTCCCTTGAATGCAAATTCACCATTGGAAGAAGTAACATTGCATCCTTTGGAGTCAAAATTTACACTATATCCTTTATCACACAATTGACTTATACTAAAAAAATTATATTTCAAACCATCAACAAGCCATAAATTATCAATCATATTTTTGCCAAGCATGCCTATGATTTTACCTTTAGCATTATTCCTAAAAGTCACATTACCTCATTGCCTATAGGTGAGAGTTGTAAAAGTTTTGCATTGCCTTTCATGTGTCTTGAACATCAATTATCCACAAGCCAAACACTTTCATTGATAATAGACTTTAGGCATACCTATAAGATAATAAAGTTTATTTTTTTAGGTGTCCAAATAAACTTGGGTCCTTAGGGGTTAGCAGTAGAAGAATCCTCTAATTTGAGATGAGCTTTCCTAATATAACAAAAAGTGTACTTATATCTAAATTTCATACAATAAGTGCATTGATACAAGGTTTTATATTTATGCACTCTCTTATTAAAATTTAAAGAACTATGTACACAATTGCAAGTGTATGCTGAGTGAAATTATTTTTCTGTATTTTTATATTTATGTGCATGCCTTGTATACATGTATGCATGGTTTGCTCTTAGAACTTACATTCTAGAACATTGTGAACCCAATATAATCCTTTTAGGATTTTTAGATTTGGTATGTATATTGGTGTTCTTTACAACTTCAACACTGAATGTTTGATTTGTAGATGCTTTTATAAATATTAATGCATTAGATGTAGTGATAAATGAGCCATTGAACCCTAAACCATGCTTCAAAGAGGGTGACCTTTGATTAATAATCATAGTATCTAAGGCTTCTTTTTCATTATGAAAATTTAGATGTAGAGTTTTTAAGTTCACTTATCTCTTCTTTCAAAATTTCATTTTTTTAAAGTTTCCTCTAGGCTAGGTGAATTCTTTGACATCTCGTCCATAGATTTCAATAATTTTTCATTTGAATTCTTTAATTCTAAGTTGAATTCTTTAGAGATACAAAGTCCTTTTTCTAGCTTAAAGCATTTGTCTTTATAGAATTTCATTTTAAAGAAATATTTTTTCTACTTTAAGATTCATGTGCTCAATTAAATCACTATTATTTAAGATATTATCAATATTATGATCATATGTAATCAAGTTCAAGGGTTGAGTACCTACCTCATTGGTGTGATCATCATCCACAATAGTCATGAGACATAGATTAGCAATTCCGTGCTCTTCTTTCTTTTCTTCTTCACTTGAGGAATCATCATCTCATGTGGCTTTGAGTGATTTCTTCTTTTTTCTTATCCCACTTTTTTTTGTTCTTCAATTTGAAGCAATCCAATTTGATGGGACCTACTTTTTCACATTCATAACATTTTACTTCATTCTTTTTCTCTTTATTTTTGAAGGATGATTTAGAAAATATGCTTTTGTTAACTTGTAGTCTTCTTTTTCTCTTCTAATCACTTATCCTTTTGGAGAGCATAGTCATTTCTTCTTTATTATCACTATCTTCATCACTTGAGCTCTCAACTTCCTTGATGACTTTAAGAGCTATTACTTTTCTTTTATCCTTTTCACCTTGTTCATCTTCCTTTTTAGTGTGTAATTCAGATGTGAGTAATTTTTCCACAAGCTCATCGGTTCTCAAGGAGCTAAGGTCATGAGTTTCTTCAATTAAAGCGACTTTAGACTCAAAACTCCTATTTGCTCTAAGTGCTCTCAAAATTTTACTATTAACATCACCTTGATCATATACCTTGCCATATTTCTTTAGTTCATTGACAATGGCAAGCAAACGGTTTGTCATGTCGATGACATTCTCATTGGGTTTCATCTTGAAAAGCTCATACTCATGCACAAGCAGTTACTTCTTAGTAAACTTCATTTGGGTAGTACCCTTATAATAGTTCTCAAGAGTTTTTCAAATACTATGTGCATAAGTAAGATGTTAGACTCTCCCACCTTTTTCTCTTGATATTGAATTCATCAAGATAGAGGATACCTTATTTTTGTTGAAATGAGCTCTTACCTTATCACTTGTCAATTGTGCTCTAGGAAGAGGAATTTGGACACCATCAACTTCATGAATGGAAGGTTTTCACTCATTTTTAACATATTTTTAAAGCTTAATTCCTTCACTATCAAGGAATAAATACATCTTGTGTTTCCAATAAGAGTAATCGGTTCCATCGAAATAAGGTCTAAGGAAGGAATTTAGGTTTCCATATGCAGAAGTCATTGAGTTGGAAGTAGAAGTTGATGTAAAGGTATTTGTTGGTGGAATGACTGCCATTTTGGATCAAATTTCACACTTAAACTTCTTAAACTTTAGAGGCTCTAATACCAATTATTGTCCCAAACTAGCAACCAACAAGGGGGATAAATTGGTTAATTTGAGCAGTGATGATAAATTAAAAATTTTGAGCAACAAAAAAATGAAGATGAAGATGGAGTAGAGAAGAATTAACACAATGAGTTTATAGTTATTTGGATTACATCAATCTTACATCCACTTTCTTAAAAACTTGTTAAGGTTTCACTAATATTGAGTTTTTACAAGCTTAACCCTAAATTAGTATTTTCACAAGCTTACACCAAACTTTAACAAGTTTTGAGATCAATCCTCATAACCCTTACAAAGAGTTTTTCCAATGCTCACTCTAAAATCTAAGTGTTTCAAAGCTAACACTCAACTTAAAATAATGATTTTGATGCTCACACCTAACACTCAAATAATACAAATGTTAATTATAGTATATGAAATTGAAAGTATATTGCTTTGGCTAATAGAGTTACAATTACCCTCTAATAAGAGATTTCTTGAGGTATTTATAGTCATTTAAAGTGGTTCTCATATGTTTAGAGCTTGTCTTCCACTAATTTGGTGGCTGAGACATTCTGCGCGGTGGCACTACCACTTTTGCAGTCGCACAATTCAAATATTGCTCTAACGGCTAACTCCAACGGTAATATTTAGTTTTCTAACAAGATCTTGATTGCCCATGATCACATGTCTTGTGGTCGTATAACTCTTTGTGCGGTCGCACAATACAATGTTATTATTAAATTTGAATTTCTTTATCCACGTGTCCAATTCCTATTGATCCAAAGAATTTATTTTTAGAATTTGAATGTATTGGACTTATGCAGTCGCTTGATTGGCTCAGGCTGTCATACAAATGGTTAACTGTTGATGAAGTACCACATGGGCTGACCTCTATCACTTATGCAATTTTTAGGTTTTTGGGTCATATGGTTGTGCGGGGGCTCGGGGTTTTAGTGAGGTCGCACGCCTTTTGTGTGTCATGACTTCACTGAACATGAAGATCACAACCTCTTTTGTAAATTTATGGATTTAGCTCGGTATGTTATGCAGTCGCTCAGTAGCTCGGGCGGTGCACAACCAGCTCGTGTTTCAACTTCACCTCTCGGCAATCCCGCTATTCTTTTTATCTTTAGTATATTTTCCTTAGATACTTGTGTGGTTACTCGGTGGGCTCGGGCGGTCGCACAAGAGTTAAGGTTTTGTGTCTACAATGATAAACTTATTTGAAATCATTTGTACATATTAATTTGATTGTCAATGATCAAAATAGAGTTTAATTGTCCAACAACACGTTATTAGTTAGCTAATTACCTTGATATCATATTAGAGAGAACTTTTGATTAATTAGTTGTTGAATCATATGATCATGAAGAAATTGTTACATAGAAAAGGAAAGTCTTATCTTTGTTAAATATGATTCTAATGATACTTGGAGTTATTGAAATGTCAAGATAATCTATTTTAAAGTGAAAGGTGCTATTAGAGCTAAATGGTTATTTGAGGTATATCATCTAGAGAATTGAATTATTCAATTATTTGTTTATTGATAGAAATTATGTGTGAAGCTAGATGGTTATTACAATAAAGATAACCTTGAGTTAAACAAGTTATGTTTAAAGTTAAGTACAATTGTTTTTATAAAATTATATGATAAAATTATGCATAAATATGCTCATATGAGGAAGGAAAGAATGGAAGTACCATTGTATGATAAATGAGACTTGAATTTGATTTTATTCTGAGAGAGTTAAATAATATTTATTTAGTTTAGTAAATGAATTCAATAGTGGATTGTTAATGTAATCTTGGAAGTGTTTGTAATCGATCTTAGATTATTAAAAACTAAAGCGAGATCAATCTATATTGAATAGTGAGATTTGGAAAGTGAGATTTATATGAGGAAAATGATATATGGCTTTAGGTAATCAAAATGAGTGTACAGTTAAAGAAAGGATAAAAGATAATAATATATGGTTAGTGAATATTCTATCATTTGTGAAGGACAAGATGATTTGGGAGACCAGTAGGAGGAATAATAGATTGATGAATCATTAGGGATCTTAAAAGGTTTGGAGAGCAAGATAAGAAAGCAAATAAGTAAATGTAAGGATTGGTTAAGTAGTGGAAGTAAGAGTATGGAGGTATATATATTGTATACCTATTATATACTTGATAATAATATTATTTGGGGATTCAAGACAATTCATGGGTTGTATATTGAAATATTAGAGAACTGAATGATACTGATTGATAATAATAGAAAAAAAGGAATTAGTAATATGACAGGAAAATCTAATAAGAATCAAAGTGGTTTAATGTATCATAGCGAAATGACATTTCGAGGATCAAGTTATATATATATATATATAATGAATGTTACGGCACAAGAAATTAATAAAATTTATAGTATGTAAATGTATCGATAGTGTAATATACATGTTTATATATAAATACATATATGTTATACACAATAAATATATCATATATACATACATATATTCTTGAAGTGAAAATGATAACTTATGGAATAAATTTTAGGAAAAGAGCCAAATAAGTAAGAGTAAAAAACCATTTAGATTTCATCATTACAATAAAAATTTGAAAGGTGTATTGGAAGGATAAAGATTAATAGTCAAATTATTTTGATACAATATGATATATATATATATACACAACCCGTTGGGGTTAGCTCAACGGGCCACCTGATGTTACTCCCACGGGAGGTCAGGGGTTCGAACATCTAAAAACGTATTTCTGAGGTTTGAGCTTTTTTTTAAAAATATATATATATATACATAATAAATGTAATTGAAATAATTGTTTATAATTTATAAATTTGTAGTGACAGATAAATAATTCAAAGAGAAAATATTTTATAATCATAGATATCATAATTATGAGATATCTTGAAACAGCAAAATAAATGTATTAACCGATTATACTGATAGTGAATCTAATTTTCGGATTGAATGGCTAGCAAGAGGGTGGACATCCTTATTGTTACTAGATACTTTATGCCACTACTATTACTGGACATTTTATGCAACTGCTAATAATGGACACTCTGTATCACTACTGTTATTGGGCCACTGACCACACTGATTGATTTACTGGGCATTTATTTTTTATTGCTGACCCATTATCCAATTCTAAGATTTTAAATTCAATATATGAGGGCAAGAAAATATATGATTATGTAATTATTGAAAATGCTTGTTAAATTGAATTGAAAAGAGAGAATTATTAAAGCATTATCATAACTTATCGTATGAAAATACTAAATAAAAAAATATTGTTAAACATACTGAATTAATTGATAGTATTTTAATGTTGAAGTGATTGAAAGTGTTTATAATAGTATTTCGAACCAAAGAGTTAAAATATTGAATATAATGATCATGTCCCAAGTATTAATTGATTGATGTAATTCTAAGTGTTAAATTGATTAAAAATGTTTGTAGTGATATTTTGAAACTAGTTTTAGAGTGTTACATCAAACTAAAGTATCGAATTAATTTACTAAATGAGAATATTCCATAAATTAAACTAATAAAAGAGAATGAGTGAAAAACACAAAGAATATAATACAACAATGTTAAAAGATAGTTCACAAAGCATAAGTGATAAAATAAATTGAAAGTGAATAATTATAACACTAAAAATATAGTGTTTTGTTATTTGTAATTATAAAGTTTAAGTATTATTTATATTTTCAAAATATTGAATTAAATTGTTAATGAAAATATTTGATTTATTAAATGTTTTTATTATATTGGAATTTATTATTATGTTACTATAATTATTTTCTTTAACAATAAGTAGCAAAATATATATATACAAGCACTACTAAGTTATAAGCAGATAATAAAACACCAAAGAAAGAATGGTAAATAAGGATTTCAGTACAGATGATAATTTTTATGTGTATTATAAATATGGATTAATATTGTATAGTTTATGTTGGTTTATTGGAAATTGTATAAATTTGTAAACAAAGAGGAAATATATGTCTTTAAAGTTTAAAGTATTGAGCCTTAGTGTTTGTGTTAAGAGCTCTAGCATAGGATCGAGTCACGGGGCGATTGACAGGAAAATCTATTTTGATTCCCTTGTCTTTCTTCCCTTTACGACCTATGGTTGTAAGATAACTCAAGCTCGTCAAAGGGAACTTGGAACCTTTGGAACTCGTTAGAGAGAGAACCAAATCTCAGAATTTAGGAAAATACGTCTTGCCTTCTTATTGAATTCTTGGTCCTTTAAATAGGACTTTGATTATTACATAAATAGAAATCCTAAACTAATAAGGATACTAAACTTATAAGGAAACCTGAACCACTAAGGAAACATCTAACTGAAAAGTAAATAAAATAATTCTGCTACCAAAATAAGACAGCTGAAGGCAAGTTTAACTCTTAATTAATAATTAACCACGCCTATTGTAGGTTTTACCTACAAATGCGTCCACAACATTACCCCCCGCCCACTCAAAGAGCTTGTCCTCAAGCAAAAAATCTGGATAAGCTTGACGAAAATGCTCCAAATCTTTCCAAGTTGCATGGTCAACGGACATACCAGCCCACTGAATCAAAAGTTCAGGCCTGCTATGGTTGAGACGAGTGCGAAGAACTGAAGAAGGAATAGGAAAAACACACCCATTAGTAAGGTTGGGTAAGGTAGGAGCAGTAGCTGGAGCAGGACCCTTGAACGCCTTTAACATGAAGACATGGAAGATATTATGCAATTTACAGTCCGGTGGCAGTTGGAGCTCATATGCCACGGTCCCAATGCGGCGAATGACAGGGAAAGGTCCATAAATATTAGGGGATAGCTTGGAACGGCTGGAAGGACCAAGGGAGTGCTGGTGGTGAAGTTTCAAGCGAAGCCAAACCAAATCCCCGGGGCTGTAAACCACGTCCCTGTGTCCCTTATCATAGTATTCTTTCATCCGTCGTTGAGCCAAAAGCAATTTATCCCGAATTTCTTAAAGAGCAGTGTCCCGATCCAGCAAAGCAATATCAATTGCATCCACTCTAGAAGAGCCTACTGTATAAGACAATAAACGTGGCGGATCCCGACCATAGACAACTTTAAAAGGCGTGGACTGAAGTGCAGAATGGTAGGAAGTATTGTAACAATATTCGGCCCATGGTATCCAGGAAACCCATCTCTGAGGAGAATCACCAACAAAGCAACGAAGATACATTTTCACAGTACGGTTTACCACCTCTGTTTGTCCATCCGTTTGGGGGTGATAGGCGGTAGAAAACTGTAATTTTGTGTCATGTAAGCGAAAAAGCTCCTTCCAAAAATTACTAGTAAAAACCACATCTCTATCACAAGTGATTGTTTCTGGAACCCCATGCAAACGGACAATTGTCTCAAAGAAGACTTGTGCAACCCGAGCTGCTGTATATGGGTGTGCAAAAGGAATAAAATGGGTGTATTTGGAGAATCGATCAACGACCACCATTAAAACTGATTTCCCTGAAGACTTAGGAAGGCCATCAATAAAATCCATGGAAATATCTGCCCAAACATAGTGAGGAAGCTGAAGTGGCTGGAGCAAACCCGCGGGGCTGAGATGTTCAGATTTGTTACTTTGACAAACTGGGCAAGCTGTAACATAAGTAACAATAGCAGCCTTCATTCCCTTCTAATAAAAGTCACTACGGATTCGGTGTAGTGTCTTTTGAATGCCCTCATGAGTGTTATCATGGTAGGTAGACAAAATAGTGGCAATTAGAGAAGAGGAGGGCAGAATGTATATCCTGTCCTTGTACAATAACAACCCATCACGAAGAACCCAATCAGACCCCAATTCAGCTCTACTGACCTTCTCACACAAGTCTTGTAATTCTTGCGAACCCAAAAGTTCTTCTTTGATCATATCCAAAAGTAAAGCCCGCGGTTGACTAATGGCATAAGATGACTTGGAATCTGAGTCCCTACGAGACAATGCATCGGCAGCTTTGTTTAGTTGGCCAGCTCGGTATTCCACCTGAAAATCAAAACCCATGAGCTTACTAAGCCAATGTTGTTGTGGTGGGGTGGTTAAGCGATGATCCAACAAGTACTTGAGGCTGAAGTGATCAGTTTTAATGACAAAAGGTCGTCCCCATAAGTATGGGCGCCAATGCTGTACTGCTTTGGCTAACCCAATCAATTCCCGTTCATAAGCTGCCAATTTTGAATGTCTAGCAGCCAATTGGCGACTAAAAAAAGCAATCGGATGTCCTGATTGTTGGAGGACAGCCCCAATACCCCCTCCAGAAGCATCACACTCCACCACAAAATCCAAATCAAAGTTAGGTAATTGTAAGACCGGGGCTGAGGACAAAGCCTATTTCAATTGTTCAAAAGCAGCCAAGGCTGAATCACTCCATTGGAAGGAATTGCGCTTAAGCATGTGAGTTAGAGGTGCAGTAAGTTGGCCATAATCACGAATTAACTTCCGGTAATACCCAGCCAGCCCCAAAAACCCCCTAAGAGCAGTAAGTGATTGAGGTTGTGGCCATTCTAGAATTGCTTGCACCTTATTATGATCCACTGCCACACCTGCAGCAGAAATCACATGGCCCAGATATGCCACTTGAGTAGATCCAAAGGTGCACTTGGATCACTTTAAGTAAAGATGATGCGCCCGGAGCAAATCAAAAACCTTCCTCACATGTGTCAAATGATCCTCCCATGTCTTGCTATAAATTAAAATATCGTCAAAAAATACTAAAACAAATTGACGTAAGCAATCATGGAATACCTCATTCATAAGAGCTTGGAATGTCGAAGGGGCATTTGTTAATTCAAAAGGCATGACAAGAAATTCAAAATGCCCATGGTGTGTTCTGAATGCTGTTTTTTCTACATCTTCCGGGCGCATGCGAACTTGAAAATAACCAGATATCAAATCCAGCTTGGTGAAATATTGAGCACCATGCAACTCATCAAGAAGTTCATCGACCACCGGAATAGGAAATTTATCTTTGATTGTTATGCTGTTGAGTTCACGATAGTCAATACAAAAGCGCCATTTGCCATCTGGTTTAGGAACTAATAATACCGGAGAAGAGAAAGATGATCTATTTGGCTGAATGATCCCTTGTTTCAACATCTGCTCACATTGGCGTTCGATCTCAGTTTTCTGTAAATGTGGGTACCGATATGGATGCACCACAGTTGGGGCCGAGCCTGGCTTTAGACAAATGCGGTGATCGCATTGTCGAATAGGAGGTAAACCTGATGGTTCCTGAAACAAATCAGCATAAGAGTGCAAGAGGTCTTCCATTTGAGTTTCCTTGGAGCTTGGATCACCCAATAATTGCAGAGAAGTGCTGGAATTTGTAAGCTGCCCCCGAAACAAAATTTCGCAACCAGCCCTTTCAAATCTCATAGTTAGTGCAACAAAATCCCAGGTGATAGGACCTAAAATTTGAAGCCATTTAATGCCCAATACAATATCAAAACCAGCTAAAGGAATGACATAAAAATCCACAAAAAAATCATGGGAGTCAATGGAAAACCTGACCTGTTTGCAAACTCCACTACTTGGAACTTCGTCACCGTTAGCAACAGAAACACTTGCATTAGAAAGCGGACAGATTCACAAACCGAGGCGTTGGGCAGCAGTTGCACTAATAAAATTATGTGTGCTCCCAGAATCAACAAGACACAGCAATGGCTGGTCACCCATCAAGGCTAGGAGTTGCATGGTCTGAGCATTTGTTTGACCTGTGATGGCATGTAAGGAAATTTCAGGCTCGTCGTCCAAGGCTGTCTCAACAGGTGCCTCAAGATCCGAATCTCCAACGAACTCTAGCCAAAAAAGCATGGCTGTCAACAAATTTTGTGGTTTCTGTAGTTGCACATCTACCCGTATCAAATCGTCCAATCTTGCCATGAATAATCCAACATGCTGATTTTTGGACACAAAAGCATTAGCATGAGCTAATTTTTCTTGGAACTGACGTTGATAAAGTTACACAAATCCCGTTTGTTTAAGATTGACCAAATCCCCTAAGGGATTATTGCCGGCTGGAGGTCCAAACCGTGAAGAGTAAAGAGTCTGAAATTCTGCCCAATTAAGTTACCCATGCTCTCCCTTAATTTGGTAATACCACAATTGTGCTTCCCCCAACATGTGGAACCCTGCCAAACCAACCTTCTCGCCCTCACCTGTATGCTGATTTTCAAAAAAATGCTCACAGCGATGCATCCAAATCAAAGAATCCTCCGTGCCATCAAAAGTGGGAAAGTCAAGTTTGGTATAACGCGAAATAATCCCGCTAGCTTGCTGTGGTTGCTCGGAGCTTCCCCCGACAACATTAGGGTTTGCGATTCGGACCCCTTGAGACGCTGAACTGCTATTTTCACCATCATGCCGACTATCCTTAGTAATTCCAGCCAACGCTTGATCCAAATACCTTTTAAAATCTAAGGACAACCGCTGAATTTGGTTTTGCATATTCTTCTCAAGTTGCGAAACCCTAGCTTCTGTAGCTTCACGTTCTACTTGTAACTTAGAGTTAATATCATCGCCCATTGTGATTGTCTCTAATACCAAATTATTAAGAGCTCTAGCGTAGGATCGAGTCACGGGGCGATTGACAGGAAAATCTATTTTGATTCCCTTGTCTTTCTTCCCTTTACGACCTATGGTTGTAAGATAACTCAAGCTCGTCAAAGGGAACTTGGAACCTTTGGAACTCGTTAGAGAGAGAACCAAATCTCAGAATTTAGGAAAATACGTCTTGCCTTCTTATTGAATTCTTGGTCCTTTAAATAGGACTTTGATTATTACATAAATAGAAATCCTAAACTAATAAGGATACTAAACTTATAAGGAAACCTGAACCACTAAGGAAACATCTAACTGAAAAGTAAATAAAATAATTCTGCTACCAAAATAAGACAGTTGAAGGAAAGTTTAACTCTTAATTAATAATTAACCACGCCTATTGTAGGTTTTACTTACAAATGCGTCCACAACAGTTTGACTTTAAATTCTAATATTGGGATATATGTTTATATTTAAGGAATACTGATTTTGTGATGGTTGGTATGATATGTGAACGGCATTGGGTTATTGAAGATGATAAAGTTTGGTTTGAATGTTGAAATTTAAAATATTATTTTACAGGTTGTGTTATCTGTTGGATAATTTTTGGATAGTGAAAACTGCAGCGAAAACTTTATCAAAAAATTTTATTAGATTCTTATTGAAATTGCTTAAGTGTGAATATCAAATGATTATAGACAAGTTTGTGTACTGAGTAGCATTTTCTGACATTCTCTAGGAAGATTATCAGGGTATGTTACAATCAAAATCTATTATTGCACAAAAACAAATACTGAAATCTAATACTACATTAAGCTTTTGATTATCCAATACTGCTAGACGATAATCATGATTTTGTGCATCCACTATAATAATCTATTTAATATATACTTTTCTGTATTCGATGATGATGATGATGCAACCAGTAATCAATTCCAAACTTAATGTTTAAAATTCTATATATTTTTTAAGATAATTATATAATTAATCATTGAATATATAGTTACTAATTCTCTGTGCAAGAAAAAGTAATCACAAAAGGAAATGAAACTGCTTAATAATAACTTAATTCTTTTATTATTTTCATAGTTGTATTGTTTTTTGTCCTATACTTGACTTAATTCTTTTAGTAGTGCTACTGCTTCTAGTTATAGTAGTAGCTTTTAGTTGAATTACTTTTATAATTATAAACTCATTATATTTCTTGTAATCTTTAGACATGTGATGAGTTTAGCACTCTATCCTTAAGTATTAACAACTCAAATGACATTTGACAAGTATTTTAGCATCCACTGTCCAGGCCATCTAGAAATACAGTTCTGTATTTAATGATCACTGTCCAGATTATCTAGGTAACGATATTCTAACTTTTTATGTAATTATAATTTTGATACTATGTCAAATTTTATGGAGATCATAGTAAATTAGGTAGTAATTCATATAAAGATATGTGCGAAATTTTATACATAATAGTAAATTAGATAGTAATTCCAATAATAGTAGATAGTAATTTCATTAAAATATGATATATTAGACTCAGGAGTGAAGTCAGACTTTTTAGTGAAGAATGTCAAAATAAAAATATCATATATTTTTTTAAAAATTTAAAAGGAAGTAATTAAATATTTTAAAATTTTTAATAATATATATATATATAAATTTTTAAACATAAGGGGGGCAGCTGGCCCCTTCTAATATAAGTACCCTCACCCTGATTAGACTTAAAATAAGTTAAATTTTATAACATAAAATAATTTAGTTTATTTTAGTTGGATTAATGAGGTAGTAAACATGTAGTAATTGATTTCAGCAAAGGTAGATAATAATTCAAGTAATATGGAATATTGGACTTATAACTTGTATTTTACAATACAAAATAACTCAGATTATTTTAATTAAGTTATCTTCTTAGTTATAAGCCTATTAAATTTTTTGTGATCATTAGATGTGAGATGGATTTAATAGTGCATATAAAAAAATTCAATATATTTATCTCTTTTTTATTGAATTAACAATTAATTATTTTGCATAATGATGCATAATCTACTAATAAATATATATTTTTATTTTCTAGATAAAGATTAATTTCTCCCTCCCTAATGATAAAAAAAAAAAAACAATGAACTAATTCCTAAAAAAGTTACAAGACATTTGATGCAAAAATTGTATGCAGTTTATAGCTAATGTTTGGGAGTTTAGACAGTTTTTTGAAAAGCTCCAATTTGTAGGGATGAGCAAAATTGTTAAATTTGATCAGCTTATCGCAATTTAACTAATCTGATTTATTAGTTTAAATTGACTAAATTGATTGATTTCGATTTGTATATTTATTAGTAAATGGATCAAACTCATAAAATTGATCAATAATAGTTGATTTTTAAAAATTAATTTTTTCTAACCGATTAATAATGGTTAGGTTGGTCGATCCCTAAAATCCAACCATCCCGATCGATACACCATTAAAATTATAAAAATATTTTACTTTAATTTTTATCTTTTTTTTTCAAACTTCATTCATAAATAAAAATGTTCTAATAAAATAAAAAATTGATATTTTAAATTATTTTTCATGAAATAAAAATTATATTCTTTTATAAAAGATAAAATTTTAATTTTAACAATGAAAAATAAATAACACTTACAAAAAATAAAAAAAAAGTAAAATATATAAAAATATATTAATAAAAATTTTTAAATCTATTTTAAAATAAATTTTACATATTATATACATGAAAAAATAATATATATATATAAATAATTTTATTATGTATATGTGTAGTAGATTTATTGTAGATATATTGTAGATGTTGTGTGTAGATTATATTTTTATTATTTAAATTGTATATATTTTATATAAAAATTATTAAATGTTGTGTGAATATTGTGAGAATTAAATTTAAAAATTTAAAAATAAATAAATATTAAAACAATTATATAGATGTGTTATAGATATTATAGATATAGTTTATATTATTTAGTGTGTATTTTATATATATTGTATATATGTTACTTATATGTTGTATATATGTTTATTTTTTGTGTATATTTAAAATATGATATAAAAATGTTAAATAAAAAAATAAAAAAAGAAAATTATAAAAAAGAAAAAATTATAAAAATCAGAAAAAAAAATACTGTCAAATAGATAATTTTGAAAAAAAAAAACCGAAAATTGTATATTTGAAAGAAAAAAATTCCGCTTTTCATAAAATTGAAAAGCCACCGAGAAAGAAAGGTATACAGTGTAAATTTTCCAAATAATTCAAGTTATTTTAGTTGAATTATCTTTCTAATTATAAGCCTATTAGATTTCTTGTAATCACTAGATGTGAGATGGATTTAATAGTGCATATCAAACTAAAATTCAATATATTTATTTTTTTATTGAATTAACAATTAATTATTTGGACAGTGATATATAATCTATCAGTAAATATATATTTTTATTTTTTAGATAAAGATTAATTTATTCCTCTCTAATGATCAAAAAAGAAAAAATAATGAACCAATTTCTTAAAAAAAAAGTTGAAAAATATTTGATGTAAATACTAAATGCGGTCGATAGCTAATGTGATAGCTAACGTTTGGAAGTTTAGACAGTTGTTATTGAAAAGCTTCAATTTGTAGAGATGAGTAAAATTATCTGTGTAATAAAATTAATCCGATCAATTATATCAGTATAAACCGATTGAGTTGATCGATTTTAATTTATATATTTACTAATAAACTAATCGAAGTTAATAAAAAAACGATCAATAGTGATCAATTTTTAAAAATTAATTTTTTCAACCGATTAACCAATTAATAATGGTTAAATTGATTAATTCTCTAAAATTTGATCAATTCGAACAATGTACATCCCGACTAATTTAGAGTTTTTTTCCCCCATATATTAGCTTATTAAAATTTAGACTATATTTGTCCTTATAAAAATTTATTATTAATAAAAATATTTTAAAATCAAAATTTTGGATAACTTTTTGTAATAATAAATAATTAGCAAAATATTATAAATAATATGTTATGAAAATTATTATATTAATGTTTAAAAGAAAAAAATATAATTATATCATAGAATAATTAGTCGCAATTTTTTAGTTTTTAATTTTATTATCCTTACGATTTATGTGATGCATTAAATAGATAATACTATATTACAAATAAATTATTGTCCTCAATTGCTATTTTAACATTTAAGCAGCAACGATTAATAAAATTTTATCAAAACGATCATGTTTTGTAGCCATCGCAATAATTATCAGCTAAATGTAACAATCAAACTAAGCAAGAATCTATGAACTAATGTGTTCGGATTATTTGATCATTATTCAATAATAAACTAATGAAGAAGGACCTGTCGAGAAGGTGAATATTGCAAGGGATTTATATAATAATATCCTAAAAATAAAAATAAAACTATTTTTAAAAATACTAATATTTTTCTTTTTAAAATTATTTTTCAATTTTCAATTTTAAAAATATACACTAAATATATATCTAATACATCAATTAAATTTAAAAATAAATATTTTTGAATTTGAAAATAGGACATCAATTTGTTAACATGATACCATGGGAAATATGTTATCCCAATTTGTTCACGGAATCAACAATTCGTATTACCAATAAAGAGTTGAAGAACTCAATATCTCCAAATTGACAAGTTTCTTTCTTAGAGAGATTCATTGACATGAAGAGCGAGCACCCCATATTACGAGGAAAGATGAACTTAAATGACTAGTCCATTCTCCTTGGCTTTTCATTTATGTTTGTTTTGATTGAAATAGTTTGTCCTTCTTGCTTCCCACTTACAGCAATAATCTTTTCTTAAGTGGTAATCTCTTTGCACCTAAAGCAACAAATATGGTTGGAAGACGCCAAATTTTTTGAGTAGTTTTATATAGATAATCCAAGACATGACAATGATAATGAAGCGAACGAAGTGTGTGTAACCAACTAATCAACGGAAGTTGGGAACTCGATGAAACATAAAGGATAGAATAAATGCTGAGAAATTGGCCGCTTTCAGCAGCAATACTACTAAAAACAAATATCCTGTTTCTCAATTTCAGTTTATGCGCCAATTACTACAATGGCAAGGATGTTTGAAGCACAAATCATAGTCTGGAAGAGACTATGGATTTCATCCAACAAATATGGCTCAACTACAACACTCCACCATTCCTTGCAGTATCCACTCTGACTCAGAGACATTCACATCTCATCTCACAAAATCAGATTCCATCAAGGCCATTACTATTAGGCATTGCAGTAAATTACTTTACACTACAACAAGCAACAAGAACGAGCTTACCCTGAAACATTACATACACAATTTAACTGTATCCCTTTCCAAGGCAGTTTAAACAGCGCTGAACCCTGCAAAGAAATCATCAAACAGAGCAACACACAAGTGAATTCCGTCAAATTACCCATACAGATAATATAATAGACATTAGAAAGACAAGGACTAGTAAATACTAACCTGTTACCATCACAAGTAGGGCAAAGGCAAGGGTTAAAAGCAATAGGATCACACAAAGGCGACCACTTTATAATAGCATTGCCTTTGCACAATTTGCATATATAAAACCCTTTTCCTCTGCAAACCCAACAAGGCATTGCATCCTTTTTCTATAAAAACACAATCCAGGGAAGAGGGGAAAAACAAATCTTAGCAAATATAAATGACAATGGTAACAAACTATAGGGTTCCCGTTTTAAAAGTCTACCAGTTTGAGCTCAGTAGCATAGCGAAAAGCACCAACAGCAATAGAGGAAGTGATATTGACAGCAACAAGACCAACCAAGAAAATAGCAGTTCCAGCAGCCAGCGAGCGTAGCGGCTTTGGAATCATGTTGTGGGTTCGTCACTCTCACGGGATTTTCTTCAAACAGTGGGAGTGCATGTAACGGAAGAAATTTTAGCAAAGGCTCCTTTAGGGAAGCAATTCGACAAAATACATGAAATTAAAAAAGCTAAAACCCCTGCTTTGTAATTTTTATAGTTTCCTAATAACTATTTATATAAAAATAATCTGTTTCAAATAATTTGAGTATGATTACGATTTTAGAAAATTAAAAAATGAAATTTATTATTTAGTCATAAAAACAATTTCCAAACAAAAAAAATAAATAGAGATGAATTTTCTATTTTCTTTTATAAAGGTATTTTCCAGTTTTCAATTTAAACACATGATTTTTAAATCAAGTAGAATCAAAGGGACTCCATCTAAAATTCGCATCATAGTTTTGGTTTGAAACTCAATAAATTCACTTTTTATTCTCTTGCTTTTTTTTTTTTTGGTTTCTCATATATTTATAATTTATATATATATACATATCTTTTTTTCGTATATCTATTACTAAATGGTTCTATTTTTGTATGCGTTACTTTTTTCATCTTAAATAATAGCACAAATATATAATAAATCTAATTACTATAACGTTGTCAATTTTTTTTTCTAATTACTACTATCATTCAAATTTTTTCTACTCAATAAATTGTATTTTTAAATATAAATTTTCTACTCAATCTCATAATTATCTATGACTGTATATATCTCTAGCATGACCACTTGATTAAATGTGGAGAGAAGTGGTAGAAATAATTCATATTATTGAAAGAATTTCTCTTTAGAGAATAAGTACTGTAATTGGTATTCTTATAATTAGTTTAATATGTATTTTTTTTATGGTTCATATTTTGAATTGGACTCATCCAAGTGATGGAGTGAACTATAAGGCAAGAATATACTTCAGAAGCGACATACACAAAAGCTACGGGAGCGACACATTGGGCGCACTTCAGCTCCCGGGAACCCAGAAATACAACACAAGGGAAACCATAGACTGACCTTGCTGCTTTAATGAGATTCACTCTTCTTCTTCGTCGCGGCGTCAGAACCCAACGGTTTCCCTCTTCCAGCAATTTTCTACAAAAACTTTGAGAGGAGGCGAAATAGAGTCAACGTTTTCTGCTAGTTTTTAGACAAGGAATGAAGGAAATGATAAATTTATAAAGAAACATGAAAATATAAGAATGCCATTTCCTAAAAATTATAGCACATGGCTTAAATATATATATATATATAGCACATTTAATTAATATCCCTGTCAATTTTTTTTAAATCTCAATAATACACAGTGACAAACCCAAATTTGAAGTTAGGGAGACTTATTAACTGTAAAACTAATAATATTTATTTAAAGGTTCAAAATAGTTCCATAAATCCCAACTCCAACCAAAGGTTCCGTGACAATTACAATAAAATTCTAATACTACTATTAACTTCAATGATCATTATTACATAAAATGAGCCCATAATAAATGTGAATTGTTTCTCATATTATACTTTTAGCAGCTTTTATGTGACAATAGGAATACGATTAACTTTTTTGTAAGCCCAATTGAAATATCCGGCTAAAAGAAACTCAACATAAGATAGAAATTGAAATTTCAATCTAAATTAATAATATAACGAAATTGTAAGAATCAATTATGCTTTCATATCATATTAAATTTTTTAATACAAATTTGAAAATGCAATCTCAAAAATTAGCTATGAATACTCGACAGTTTATTTTTGAACTTTTTCGCATATTTTATTCTTAATATCAATAAATTAAAATTCCCAAATTAATTTTTACCTTATTCTTAACATTCAAAATAATTTAATGGATATCTTGTTTATATTATAGAATATATTCTTTAATTTTTTTTACTAATCATTCATTTTATATATAACTTCGCCTATAAATGAGTTTTTTTTGTGTATAGTCGGTTTTAAGCCCGGATAAAGGATGAGTGTTGCAGTATGTGACTGCAGCGTAAAACTTTATCACCTCATGATATGGTTTCTAATGATTTTATCGTTGGAGTGATCCCTACTTGCGACGAGCTACATCGAAGCGTGAGTGTAATGAGAAATAAGTAAGGATATAGGGCGTTCTCCGAATGTGACGCACCATGTCAGCTCCCAAATGTGACACTAAATAAGCAAGGGTTCTCACATCAAGGACGAGTATGGTACATAAATTAGTCCAAAGTACGTGTATTATGAGAGATACATGTTCAGTTAATGGTAAAGGCTTCTATAGAAAGAAATATAAGAAAGAACAAGTGGAAGGTAAGATTAAAATAAAAACTTGTAATATTGAATCTCTTATAGGTAAATTAAAAGAACTTAATGATACTATGGAGAGAAGAAAAATCAATATTGCTTGAATTCAATAGACTAAATGGGTTGGAGGAAAGAGTAAAGAAGTAGAAAACACGTGATATAATATGTGGTATACAGAAACAGATAAAATTAAGAATGGAGTAGGAATAATTTTAGATTGAAATCTTAAGGAGATAGTGGTAAAGGTAAAAAGAGCAGGTAATATGATTATTTCAGTAAAACTTATGCTACAGAAGGAAATCATCAATATAATTAGTGCATATACTCCCCAAGTTGGATTAAATAGAAAGAGTAAGTGAAAATTATGGGAGGATATGGATGAGCTTATGCAGAGGATTTCGAATGATGATAATATCTTTATAAGAGGAGACTTAAATGGACATGTAGAAAAAGAAAGAATATGTTTCGAGGATATGCATAGTGATTATGGTTTCGGAATTAGAAATGAAGAAGGTAAGGTTATCCTTAATTTTGCTACAGCTTATAGTTTGATTTTGACAAAAATAAATTTTATAAAAAGAAAATCATCTAATAACATTTAAAAATGGGCAAAATAGAAGCCAGAATGACTTCAGACGCATAAGAAAAGTTAATAGAACTCGATGTAAGGATTATAAGGTTATCTCAGGTGAGGCTTTGACCACCCAATATAGGTTAGTAGTTTTAGATGTCAAGATTAAGAAGGCGACTAGTAGGCATAGGAGAAACAATATATCTAAGATTAGGTAGTAAACCCTAAAATGTGAAAAATAGTTGAGGTTTAAAGATGAGTTGGTTAAAGCCAGAGGTTAAGAGGAGAATATAAATATGTTTATAAATGATATATGGATGGATATGTCTACAAAAATTAGTAACTGGAAAAGTACTTGGAGAATCTAAAATGTGTGGGCAGCCCTCGAAGGAGTCTTAGTGGTAAAATGAAAAAGTACAGAAAGCAGTAAAAAGTAAAAGAGAATAGTACAGGAGCTTGTCAAAGTGTAGTGACAATGATGCTTTTGAGTATTACAAATAAGCGAAAAATAATGTTAAAAAGACAGTTAAGCAAGTAAGAGCATAATCTTTGGAGAATGTGTATGAGAAAATTAGAATAAAGGAATGAGAAAAATCTATTTATAAATTGGTTAAAATAAGGAAAAGGAAATGTCGATATAAATTAAGTTAAGTGCATCAAAGATAAAGAGAATAGAGTTTTAGTTCAACAATAGGATATCAAAAAAATGTAAAGTATGTTACACAGATTAATCTCTTCGAAGTAAAGAATGATTTGAAGAGAATGAAAATTGCTAAAGCTTGTGGACCGGATGAAATACCCATTAAAGTGTGAAAATATATAGGAGATATAGGAGTTACGTGGTTGACATTTTTATTTAATAAGATCCAAAGTACAAAGAAAATATCTAATGACTGTAGATAAAGCAGTCTGATACCTATTTTTAAGAATAAATGTGATTTCAAAATTGCTCAAACTACAGATGTGTAAAACTTATGAGCCACACCATGAAACTGTAGGAGAGAGTGGTAGAACATCATTTACATTTGAACACTTGTATCTCTCCGAATCAATTTGGTCTTATGCCTGGTAGATCAACCATAGAAGCTATCTTTATTATTAGAGACTTGTTGAAAAATATAAAGAGATGAAGAAGGATTTACATATAGTTTTTATTGACTTGGAAAGACTTATGATAGAGTTTCTAGAGAAGTTTTATGGTGGGTCATAGAGCCCAAGAGGGTATCTATTAGATATATTCAAGTCTTAAAAGATATGTATGATGGAGCTATCACTAGTGTCCGTACTGTTGAAGGGGATATTAGGGATTTTTTTTATTTCTATTAGGTTATATCAAGATTCAACGTTGAGCCCTTATCACTTTTCCTTGGTCATGGATGAAATAACAAGTCATATACATGATGATATCCATTGGTGTATTATATTTGCAGATAATATTATGTTGATAGATGGGACTCAAGCAGAAGTAAATAAAAAGTTGGAGCTATGGAGAAGTACTTTGAAATCTAAGAGTTTTAAGCTTAGTAAAACTAAGACTGAGTATATGCAATGTAGATTTAATAACGTGACTGAAGAAGGAGACGAAGTTATTTTAGGCGGAGTGACAGTACCTCATGGTACTCATTTTATGTATATTGGCTTTATTATTCAAGAAGATAGAAGATGTAAGTCATAGAATTAAAGCTGGTTGGATAAAGTGTATGAGTGCTATATGAGTACTGTGTCACAGAAAGATGCTAGTTAAATTGAAAGAAAAGTTCTACCACACTGCAATACGGCCTGCAATGATGCATGATAGTGAGTGTTGGATAGTGAAAGAACAGCATATGAATGGGATGCATGTTGCGAAAATAAGAATGTTAAGATGGATGTGTAAACATACTAGGAAAGATATAATCCGTGATGAGCGCATTAGAGAAAAAATAAGAGTAGTACCTATCAAGAATAAGATAATAGAGTATAGATTGAGATGGTTTGGACATGTGAAACATAAACCTAGCAATGCTTCAGTTAGAAAAACTGAACAAATTATAATAAAAATAGCTAGAAGAGGTAGGGGTAGGCATAAACTTTAATGGAAATAAGTGGTCCAAAATGATCTTTCTACTCTACATTTATTAGAAGATATAGCTCTAAATTGAACGGAGTGAAAAAGAAAAATTTATATGGCCGACCCCAATTAATTTGAGATTAAGGCTTTGTTGTTGTTATTGTTGTTGTATTCATTTTATATATACACACACCGCTCCAGCTTAAATTATTGCTTCGTTCTCATTTCAATATTATTAAAAACCATTTACATATGCAAAGAAGGTGGCAAGTGGGCATTAAACATATCTACAAAGAAGCCAATGAAGCGGCTGATTTTGTAGCCAAGTATGCGAGGTCTCTTCCAGTTGGACTTCGGTTGGATACTCCTCCTTCCCAACTGTGTCAAATATTGATGCAAGACTCCAAAGGAATTGCTCTCCCTTGTAGAGTTGTTCTTTAGCTTCTATAATTCTATTGAAGCTCTTTCCTTTACCAAAAAAAAATACTTGTTAGTTTAAAATCCTAGTCGTTAAAATTTTAATATATTCTAGGCATTGATTTGCACTAATCCTTTCACTAAACTACTATGAAATTCAAAACCATCTGAAAAAGAAGGACTTTTACTGCCATAATTTGTAATAAGGGATTACACATGAAAATTGAATCATAAATGGATGAAGGCTACATTAGAAATTAGAATTGAAGGTGGTTGTAATAGTGGAATCGCTGACGACTGAAGTCCACACACAGCCGATGAACGAAGTTTCCCATAGTTGTAGTTGGAGGGCTTTACTCACTTTTAACTCTCACACAGAGGAGAAACAATGAATTACCCTAATAATTCTAAAGAAATTTGTCGTGACTGAGGTAATTGCAACGGGTGCAGCGAAAGGCACAAGCATCTTGTGTTCTTCATTTGATTGGTGAGACTGAGGTGATTGCAGAGGAAGATACAAGTTAATTTTGAAGATTAATTATGCTTGTAATTTTTTATGCAAAAAAAAAAAAAAATTGGGATAAAGTTATAGTGTGTTGCTTGGGATAAAGTTAGAGTGTCTTGATATTCCTCAAAGTGAGTATGACTAAAGCTTTAGAACAAAAATTATGGCAAGTTGTTGAAACCCTGTTTATGAAATTTGATTAATTTTCAATTATATCAATCGAAGCTGTTGAGTCTTGGACTTTTGTAGAAGGGCCTAAGCAACTTGTCTAATTTGATCTTTGAGGAAATTACATTGCCTATCTATATTTCAGATTACCTTTCCAATATTACGGTAGGTTTTTTTTCTTTTTCAGTTCCAAGGAAATGTGCGTAACTTTTTTCATTTATAGTTTTTACGTTATTTTTTCTTTTTTTTTTCTATTTTTTTTGTTTTATTTTATATATTATTTATATTTTTTTGGTATCATGTTTTTAATATATAACAAAAATAAATAAATATATACATAATATATAAAAAAATATAAACACAATAATATAAACATCTTTTAATATTTATTTAATTTTATTTTTAAACTTTTTATTCCTTCAATATCCACGCAATATTTATATAATATTCAATAATAATATTCAATAACTTTTATATAAAATATACGCAATTTAAATAATTAATATGTAACATACACAAGATCTATAAAATATCTATAATTTATATAATTTATATAAAATATCTATCAAATAGTTAAATAATATCTATATAATAAATTAATATTTTTTAATTATTTTGTATATAAAATATAAAATTTATTTAAAAATAAATTTAATAATTTTTTAAATATATTTTTATATATTTCACTTTTTAAAATTTTGTTGAGTATTATTTATTTTTTATAATTAAAATTAAATTTTTTTCTTTTATAATAAATTATAAATTTTATATGTTAAAAAATAATTTAAAATATAAATTTTTACTATTTTATTAAAATATTTTTATTTAATAGTAAAATTTTAAAAAATAAAATTTAAAATAAAATATTAGTCATAAAAAGAAGATATATTTTTTAAAAAAAATTTATTTTGATGAAAATTAAATATTTTTAAAATTTTATTTTATTTTTTTTTTATAAAAATATAAATATTTTTAAATTTTATAGTATTTTTAAAACAAAAATTTTCTTTTCAGATAACTATGCAAATGTCCCTTCATCTTTTATGGTTGTTGGCCTAGTGGACAACTGGATATTGCAATATTTGTCTTTAAATCCAAACTTTCTACCCTTAAAAGTCATTCGCCTTTCTTTTCCACAGTGATATTTATTTTGTTTTTATTCATAAAAAGTTAATTTAATTAAAATAATATTATGAATTCCCTTGTAGATGAGTTTATATATAATTAAATTAGATAATTAATTTTAAATCCAAAACAAATTTTTAGTTTGAGGCAAACTCAAACTAATTATAGAACTTCTATCAGAAAAAAAAATAAATTTATATAAAATTCTATCAGATAATTAAATAAGAAAAAAAAATTAAATTCTATCAGATATCGAGTTTGGGGTTCAATTTTACTTTAAAATGCACCTGACCGATTATATAATACGTATGTTATATATCATATAAGTGAAATAACGTCGATTTCTTTAAAGAAAATGACATCGTTATTGATGTTTATTAGTGAATCCTAAGTTTTAGTGGCACAATCAAAATTTAGATGAAGGATGATAAAATTTTTAAGTAAAAAATAAGATAAATTTATTTTTAGTTTTATTTTTATATTACAAATTAATACAAATAGTTGATATTAATATTAATATTTAATTTTATAAATTAATATAAATAATTGATATTAATATTTATATTCAATTTTATCATCATATTAAATATTTAAATATTAGAATTTTTATCATTTTTTTTAATATTTTAATATTACTTTAAATAATTATAATTTTTAAAAAATATTTATATATTTTTGAGATTTTTTAAAGAAAATATTTAAACTAATTTTGTTTAATAAATTTATATGATATAATTTTTTTATAAAATAATTAACTTAATTATAAAATATTAATCGCAATTCATAATGCGAGATAATTAATCTAATTATAAAATTTTAATTTATATTATAATTAAATTTTAAAATAATTAATATAAATATCAAAATAATAAACTAAAATTTATAAATTAAACTGTAAATTAAAAAATAATTATAAATAATTAAAATACTCGATAATATTATTAAAATAATAAATTAAAAATTAATTTTAAATAATATATATTGGTAGAACGGGGAGTACCCCTTGTCCTCCACTAATTCCACCACTACCTGGGCTACTGTTCATTTTTACTCAAAATTTTTGTCTTTCAATTTTCTTAGTTCTATGCAAATTCTTCTTCAATAACTTTACTAATTCTTCTTCAACTCTTCTAACCTTTTGCAAATTTTCAGCCATTCTTGGTCTTTGTTCATAAGTTATATAAATATATTTTTTTAATTTTTTAGTTTGTTTGTGGATTCTTTAATTCAAAAACAAATTTTTTATAAAATGATTTTTGAACATGCATCTGCATGTTGATAAATTATTTTTATTAATTTGTTATTTTAAATATTGAAAACGATATGCATGTTTATTTTTCTAAATATTTTGTTATTTATTTTGGATTTTTTTTTCTTGATTTCCCTTATAAGCTGTAATGTTTGGATTTACATTCCAGTTCTTTGATGATTTAGGATTTCTAAGAATTTCATTCGAATCTATTTAATTTAACCAATCCAAACCTGCGTACAGACGGATCGATTGAAAAAATGAATAGATTAGTTAAATTCCATTTAAAATTTTCATTGAATGATTAAGTTTGGTTGGTCTAAGATATGTTTTAAATTCAACTTACTCCATCCGTATATAATCCTAAAGTTTATACATAATTTGAGTACTATATTTAAATTTTAATTCTTTATATAATATTATAAAAAATTAGGAAAAATAAGATGAATATAGAATAAAATTATGTATTTTATTATTTTTCAATATTTTGAAAAGGGAAGTTTATATTATACCAACGCAAATGCGAAAAGGATACTTCCAATTTGCACAAAACGTGCTAACAAAATATAGTTTTTTTTTTTCTAGACAACTCTATTGATTTTGATCCAAAGAAATGATCTTCTAAGAAATTGGTCCTACACATGTGACCACAAAATCACATTCCAAATTAGAATGGACCCCTAAATGGAAGACAAATTTTCAATTGTTAGGACCATGTTGGGACAAAATGAGTGGCCCAATGATATATCTTTGTTTTTTTTTAATTTAAAAATGATTTGGTTTAGAATGCATGAGAGTGAGAGGGAAAGATAATGCCTGCAATTTATTAGATACTGCATTTCTAATCTTATTAAATATGGTCCCCTTTTCTAGTTTAATGCTGCACTACTGCTTCTTCCCTCAACTCGAAATCAGAGTTCTAATGAGTCCAAATAAATATTAGACTATATAATAATAGAGATTTCCACAAAAAAAAACATTATAAAATGAAAATATTTATTTTTTAAAAATTTTCATTTTTTAATTTTTAATTTCAAAAATACTGACAGTTAATTTTTAACTTTTAATTTTAAAACGAAGGTCTCGGGTTCGATTCCACACATTCAGCACCATTATGGTGCATGTTAGTGCCTCTATGGTGCTCAGGGGAGGACTACCCCTGCTGTGTAGCCCATAATATTACCCGGTCCGTTAGTGGCCTCCTTAGTATCCAAAAAAAAACTTTTAATTTTAAAAAATCTACTTCCAAAAATATAATATGTTTTCATTTAAATTTTTTTTAAAAAAAATTGTTTAAAGATTATAAAATAATTTTGAAAAAAAATTATAATTTTCTCTATGTAATAAACTTATTTTTTTATTTTAATACATTTTTGTCAAATTAATTAGTGAATTTAAAATTCAATTTTAAAATCTTCTCTTTCAATTACATTAAATCAGTGTAATTCAAAATTTAAAAAAAATTAAAAAATTATTTTTGATTAGTTTAGTTGAGAATTTTAGGAGAAATTATTCATAAAACAAATGATCCTCTGGAAAGTCTGGGAAATTGCTACCATTGAATCTCTCAATTTTTCTTTCTTCAATAATATCTATAAATGCGTTATCTGATACGGGAGTCAATCGGTGCTTCCGTCATCTATGAGCTAATGCTTCTCATATGTATCTATTCCTTCATTTCGATTTAATATTTCATTTTTCAATTTCTAATATAAATATTGTAGCAATAAGTTTTAATATTTGATAAAATGGTCCTGAACTTTATTCCTTTGTAATATTTATTTGTAATAAGTTAAAATTAAATAAAATTTATTTAAAATTTATGTTGAATACAATAAGTGAAATTCTTAAATAATATTACAATTTTAAAATTATATTACTTATATTGTCTTTAAACTGATTTCCTTTTATTAAAATTTCCTTTTATTTTTTAAAACTTTTAAGGTTAAAATAAATAATATAATTTCCTTTTATTCATTTTCCTTTTTCTTCTTATTACATATTTTTCTAATAAAAATTGGTATAAAACTTAATTCATCTAAATCGAATTTGAAGATTTATCAAACTAAAATTTTCAGTTTTATCAAAGATATCATTCACAAATCACCCATTTAAAATCATGTGCACCCCTAAACATAAGCATCATATTAACGAGAATGGAAATAATAATATAGTATTCAACCTTTTTTTTTTCAATTGATTTACATATATAATAATCTATAGTCAATATATATTTTATTTATATTAATAAATATAAAAATGAAGTAATCTAAATTTATGATATATCTCATGACTAATAACAAATAACACAAATTTAATTAAACGCTAATCCTCATTATTAGAAAATTAAATTGCAAATATTATATTTAGCCGTAGCGGTTAGCTGCAAGCTATTAACAATCTTGTTTGGAGAAATTATAAATAATTATTTTTAATCGTTCAAAGGTTGAAACTGAAATTAGATATGAAAGTAAGTATAAAATACTATACTAAATGTAATTGCACATTTTAGTTATTCTTTATTTAAGTATATGATGTAAGTAGATATAAGAACACTTAAAAATAAAATAAAAATATAAAAAAATTATATATGCAATAAATATTTTTACAATTATGTTCAATTTTAAGGGTGTTCTTGCAATAAAAATTAGTTTTTGATTTTAAATTTTTTTTAATCAAAAACTGATTTAATAGCTGAAGATATTAAATAATAGCTCATAATTAAAATCAGTTTTGTACTAGTAGAAAAAAGATTAGAATAGGTGAGTAGAAAAAGTGATTAGAACAGAAAAATATTTCTTCATATATCTAGAGTAAGTAAACATTATATATAACACCCTAGATAGTAAACATAATATATTGAGAGAAAAAGAAAGATCTCAGTTGTACTCTTTTTTTAAGAAATAAAATAAGAAGTCTCTCATGAACTTAGACAAATTATTGAACTACATAAATCGTTATATTTTGTGTAATTACTTCTCTTATTCTTCTCTTTAATTTTTCTATTCATAGATTGATCCCTTAGTTTACATATTCCAAAAGATTTTCTAACAATTATTATCAATTTTTCTAGTTAGAATGAGTAGTTTTGAAATATATGCTAAGTTCGATAAGTTAGATGAGAAGAAAATTTTCTCTCTATGGTTGATAAGAGTGAATGATCTATTGACTCAAATAAAGATTTACAAGGCACTAAAGGGGTGAAGCCAATAACATGGATGAAGAGGATTGACAAGATATGGAGTCAATCACCTTAGTACAATCCAGTTGTATTTGGTAGATTTAGTAGTATATGACGAAATCGACTAGAAGACAGCTAAAAATTTATTGATAAAGTTAGAGTGTTTGTTCATGTCCAAGAATGTCACCAATAAATTACTCGTAAAGTGCGATCTATTGGGTTTAGAATATAAGAAAATGGAGACATAGAAAATCACATAGCTTAGTATAATTAAAAGGTTAGTGATTTATTATGTGTGGCCATTAAATTAGATTATGAAGATAAGACGTTGGTACTTTTATATTCATTGCCACCATCTTTCAATCAATTCAATATGACATTATTTTATGGGAATGAGAAACTAGACTATGAGTAAGTGGTGATAACTTAAGGTCTCATATTTTAATGCAAAAGTTGGAGATGAGAAATCTACAAGCTGAGGGTTTATCAGTCAATTCAGAATGCAATGGGGCAACGAAAGGAACAAGGAGCATAAACGAGTGAAATCAAAAGGAAAGCCAAAGTTAAAAGTGTTAAAAGAAAAATATTTCAAATGTCGTTAGAAGGGCCACTGGAAGAACGATTGTCCATTATTGAAGAATCAAGGGACTGATAAGAAAGAAGTAGCTTCAAGTTTGGCTAATATAGCTGCTGATACTTTAGAAGGAAAGATCTCCTAGTAGCCTCGATGATAAGCAATGATTTACAATCAAACATGTTGATTTTAGATTCAGTATGCTCATCACATTATGTTGCGTACAAAAATTGGCTTCATAGTTATAAAATATGTGATGCTGGCAGTGTAATTTTGGATGACAATTATACTTGTAAGGTCATGGGGATTGAAACTATTAGAATCAAAATGTTTGATGGTGTCATTAAAATATTAGAGAATGTCAAACACATTCTTGAATTAAAGAAGAATATGATTGCTTCAGGACTATTAGAGAAGAAATTAAAGGATTTAGAGAAGAAATTATAAGGATTTTCAATAGCTCCAGGTAATGGAGTCCTTAAGGTATTTATAATGGCTATGACTATGATGAAAAGAAAGTGTATAGGAGACAATTTATATGGACTAGAAGGCAGTATAATTATAAACAATAATTTTGCATGTTCATCAACATAAGATAATTTGGATGCATTAAAGCTCTGGTATATGCGATTAGGTCATATAAGTGAGCAAAGTTTACAAGAATGACATGGAGCTTGGGTTGGGCAGTCCTACAAAATCAGTTCAACTAGTAGTTTGATCTGAAAGTAAAAATGTTGATTTAAAGAGTACAAAAGTGCAACATCATTAACATGATATCGTGAAGATGATATTCAGCTTCCTTTGCCAAAGATAGATTGAGACATCTAGCTAGATATCATGAAGATGATATTTAGCTTCCTTTGCTTTACTAAAAAGTGAAGGAGAATCAAATTCACTTTGAGAAGCGATGTCAGTTTCAAGAAGATGTGATTGAAGAAATGGAATCATTGCATAAGAATCAAATTTGGGAGTTAGCAAAACTTCCTAAGTGGAAGAAGGTAGCTGAATGCAAGTGGGTCTATAGGAAGAAGGAAATAGATTTCGAGAAATAAGGTGTAAGGTACAAGGCACAGTTAGTTGCAAAGGAATACTCGCAAAAGAAGGGGATTGACTATAATAAAGTTTTCATACCTGTAGTTAGGCATACAACTATCAGAGTATTATTGGCATTAACAAATAAGTTAAACTTATAGTTGGAGCATTTAGATGTCAAGACAGCTTTCCTTCACGGTGAATTGGAAGAACAGAGTTATATAGAATAACCAAAAGGGTTTGAGAAGCAAGATAATGAGCATCTAATATACAAATATAAGAAATCCCTTTATGGGATAAAGTAGTCTCAAGGCAATGGTACAAATGGTTTGGTTCTCACATGATAATTATTAGCTTTACACATTATGAGTATAATTGTTGTCTATATCTTTAAGTCTTTGAAGAATGAATCTTTTACTACCTGTTGATTTATATTGATAATATGTTAATTGCTGCAAGAGACATAAACAATGTGTGTGACCTTAAATCCTTGTTAAGTCAAGAGTTTAATATGAATGACTAAGGTGCTGCAAAAAACTTATTGGCATGGAGAATAACGGGGATAGGAAAAAAAGAATGCTATTACTCTCACAAAAGAAATACATTGAAAGAGTATTGAAGATATTCAGTATGGACAACGCAAAACTAGTTACTACTCCTCTGGCTAGTCATTTCAATTTATCTAGCCATCAATGTCCTAGAACAGAGAAAGAACTACAAGACATAGAAAAGGTCTCATATGCTAGTGCAGTAAAGAGTTCGATATATGCTATAGTGTGTGCAAGATTAGACTTAATTTGCACAAGCGATTAGTGTGGTTAGGATATTTATGTCTAATCCAGATAAGGAACAATGGTATGCTGCAAAATGAATTCTCTGATATTTTAGAGGTACCTTTGATTATGAGATTTACTATGATGCAATAAATGATGTGGTATCTGTTAGTGGATATGTTAGTTCAGACTACATTGGAGATGTTAATGATGAGAAGTCTGCTATAAGATATATTTTTCGCTTGTAAATGGTCCAATTAGTTGGAGGTCAACTTTACAAAGTGTGATTGTTTTATCTACTATAAAGACAGAATACATGATGATAATGGAAAAAGCCAAGGAAGCATTATGGTTGAAAGAATTTTTTTTTTTTTTTAGAATTAGGCTTTAAGCAATAGGTTCTTAGTATATATTGCGATAGTCAAAGTGCCATAAAGTTATCCAAGAATCAAGTATACTATACTAGAGTAAAATATATTGATGTGAGATATTACAAGATCAGAAAACTAATTTTTTCAAGTGAGATTTTGTTAATGAAAGTACACATAAAGAAAAATGCAACTAATATATTGACAAGTATGTTACATTTGGTGAAGTTCAAATATTATTTGGACTTGCTTCAAGTCATAAATTGAGAATTTATAAATATTAAAACTCTAGATGGAGGTACAAGACTTCAATACTAAGCAAATCTTCTAAGAGGATGAATATTTGTTAATGTAGATATTGATAAAAAATTACTCAAAATCAAAATAAGTTTTGTACAATGAATTTCAATAAAAAGAATGATTATTAGTTTTATAATAAAGTTTGAGTAAAAAAAGAGGCTAGAATAGGAAAAATAATTTCTTTGTAAATCTAGTGTAAATAAACACTATATGTAGAATATTTTTTATGGTAAACACAATACGTTGTGAAAAAAAAATCTCAATTATATTTTTTTATAAAAAAAATAAAGTGAAAAATTTTCTATAGACGTAGATAAATTATCAAACCATATAAATTTTTATATGTTATGTGATTATTTTTTTTTAATTTTTTTTAATTTATTGGAGGGATTTAACCCATGGACTACACAATAGGGGGTAGTCCTCCCCTATCAACACGCCTCACAAGAATAATCAATACTCACCATAAAAATAATAAAATAGGATTGAGGGCCTAGCCTAATGGTTAATGTGCTGTGATGTGACCAGTTAGTCAGCCTTTATATCCAATTGCTTTATTTATATATTAATTATTTAATTTATATGTTCTAAAATACATGATTTTCTATCAAATATAAAGGCTGACGTTTTTTAATTAAATTTTCTGCAGAAGCAATTGAATATTCAACGGCTTTTTAAAGCTAAATCAAACGAATTAATTGTTGTTGGTATGTTATGATGGGATTTCATGATCGGTTAGATTTGGACGGAAAGTGGAGGAATTATAATTCGCTTGTCTCGAAACCTTTTGGAATTTTACTTCCTTTTTTTTCATCAAACACTATTCATTTTAATTTCAATGGTGGCCCCTAATCACAATTCATTGCACATGGTCTTTTTTTTTTTAATTAATAATATGGCTATGGGACTAGACTTACTCCTAATGCCACATCTATGGTGCAAATCAAAAGAATGGAAAAAATTAAACATATACATATATTAAAAAGAAAACTTATCATTTGAGAATTTACTTTTAAATTTATGGAGTAATTATTTATGCATCAAATGCTCAAAGAAACCCAATAAAAAAAATTCAGCATCCAAATATATTGATTATAATTAATGGTGGAGTTAGAATTTAAGTGAGAATGGTTAAAATTTAAAATAAAAAAATTATATTTAATATTTTAATTTATTACGAATAAATTTAAAATAAAATTAAATAAAAATAATTTTTTTAATATTACAGTAATGTAATAACTAATTTTTATTTTTTGTTTGATAATAATTCAGAAATTATAATTATATTTTACGAGTTTGTATTTAATTTTTAGAATTTTTATATTTTAATTGATCCATTGATAAATTATATATTAATTTTTAAAATGATATTATATAAATTTAATTTTAATAAATTCATTCCATAAAATTAATATCATATTCTTCTATTTTTTAATATATGCTATTCCGATAAAAAAAATTTATTCATACAAGAATTAAAATATTTATGAGTAAAAAAATTCTTATTTATTTATTTATATAGACATCATGATAATCAAATTTCATTTAATAAAAAATTATTAATCAAGTTAATTTTATAGCTATTTTAGAATTTTTTTTATTTATTATTATTTACAAAATATAGAAAAATTATTGATTATATTAAAATATATTATGACATTCTTGTAATTTTTTTTTAAAAAAATTATACTTAAATGGTGAAATTTTAGGATTTACAAAATATAATTTTAAATTATTTAATATAAACACATATCATATTACTAAATTTATGGTTATTAATATCAATATTAGGATATAAATTTAAAATAATTGAATGTAATAAATATGGGGATAGATTTATCAATTTAATATATATATATATATTATCAAAATTTAATATTTTATATTATATATATAAACATAATTAGTGGAGGGAGGGGGCCATGCCCCCTAATTCAACGAATGATTATAGTCATTATATATCAGTAATTCTACAGTTGAAAGTTTTGGTTACTGTATTAATCTTTTTCTCAAAAATATTAATAATATAATGCATTAAAAAATTAATTTGTTTGTGATAATATGACATCTAGGCTTTATTGTATCTCAATTGAAGTTGATTATCATTTATGTTTATAAGCAATAACTAATGCTGTAATGTGTACGTGAATATAATTAAAAAAATTTAATAAAATATATAGATTTTTTGTTCAATGAATACAATTTTGAACTGAAATTTTATTAATTATAATTAATAAAAGTATAATTATGGAATTATAATTAATTGTATCTCATACTCTGTAGTACTCTTATAATTTCACTTCAAAAAAATAGTACTCTTATTATTAAATGTAAATCTCGCAAACCTAATTTTTGAGAGCATAAATCAATGCCACAAATTTATTTCTCACTATTGTGATGTAAATTTTGATCTGCTAATGATAATTTATTTATTGCTTTTTTGTTTCTGTTTTTTTTTACGTTTAATGGTTTCTTTTTCTTGTGTTTCTCTCTCAATTTCAATCGCTTATTTAATACATATTTCTAATTATAAGTTAGATCAATTATTAAAAGAGAAAACTAACTGAAATATATCCCTTATTTTACAGTAACTTACTAGAAACTATGCTCTCCATAAATATATATCTTTTTTTTTACCTTTATACCCTTAAGCTCTAAAAACCAGTAGCTGAACAGTTGATCGATATTGTAAAACGTGAAAATGGTGGTGGTTTTTTCCCCATGTCCGAAAATCCTAATCTTCTCTCTCCTTTATTTCTGCTGAAAGTCAATTAATATGCAGCAAGATTTAATTTGTTTCATCAAATGTGCTATATATCAGCTCTTCAACACTGCCACATATAAGTCTGAAGCTCGGAATGCATGGAAAACTCGTCTATTCTCTCGTTATATCATATGCTATGCATTCGCTTCGATCTGTAACTTGACTTTGAACTGGAGCAGGTTGTTTATTTGCTCTTTTCATTCATTGTAAATCTGTGATTCTTAAAAAGCGATGAGATATTTTATGAAAACTGTCAGTATAACATTGTTGTGAAGAAAATTAATTTATTTGATAAATATGTTATTGCAAGATTAATGATGTTGCATTTTAATATATTTGGTATGCAATGCTTAACAAAATCAAGCATAAAATAACAATAATATATTTTTCATGATAGTATAATTTAATAATATTTATTAAAGTACGTAATAATGTTTATCTTAATAGTGTTAATTTTAATATGATAATATTAGTATGGAACTAACATCATGATTGGTATAATTATCTTTTTTATTTCCATAATGAATGTTTAAAAATATTTAATATTAATTTGATTTTTCTTTTTTTTGTAGGAATGGGAGAAATATTGATTTTATTACACCACGGTACATGGTAGTTTTAACTATGGTAGTTGTGAATATATTGGAGGGGAACATGAATTTATGATTATAAATGAAACAATTGGTTATAATGGTCTGAATATTGACAATGGAGCAAAATTTGGATTGAGTGTTGTCATTGGATTTCGCAAGTAGCGTCTTTACAATATTGTAGATTACAACTCATTTGCTGTATTCACTTATGCATGTCATGATAAGGTAAAAATAAAGGCGTCTAAAAATGATATAATAGGCCTCAAATCTGCATCGGACTATGAAGATAAATTTAAAGGCATTTTTGTTATAGAAGCATTTGAAGAAATTGATCCAGTCACTAACTATAAGAATGATGAATACGATTGTGGTTTAGACATGTTCCCTGATGAGTATGATGACATAAGGATTCAGGTTTAGCACATGCTAACGATAGAAATTTGACAAAGGCTTAAGTGTCGCACTCATGAATTTTAAATACTGTTACATAATTAATTTAGAATGTAGTTAGTATATTAGAATAGAGAAATAAAAGATGTGTATATATATATATATTAGATACAAGATATATATACTTAAGGTATACATGAAATATGAATTACATATACGTGAAATATATATAACATCTACATATAACTAATATATACAATGCATATAAGCAAAGTATATATTGGTGATAATAATAATAATAAGAAGAAGAAGAAGAAAAGAAAAGAAAAGAAAGTCAAAGAAGAAAATAAGATGATTGGTGGGAAATTAAAGGTACTAAGATATTTAATTAATTATTAAATAATGGGATGAGAATAGAAATTGAGGGAAAAAAGACTTCATCTTCATCTTTTGTTCTTCCACGGCAGATTTTGCATGTAGAGAGAGAGAAAGTGAGTGAATTTTACTTCAAAATACTTCAAATTAATTAAGAATTCCAAGATTTCAGGTGGAATTTTAAAGAGAAATCAAGAAAAATAAGTAATTCTTCTTAAGTTTGTTATTTTGAGGTTTTAAGATTATGTTTCAAATAGTTAGAGAGAGAAATTATGTTTAATGATTTTAAATTGATGATAAATGAGTTAAAATGATGAGTAAATGATGAATTGTTGATTGGTTATTAGAAAAGAGCATAAATGATGGAGGTAGGGTTTCGTAGAGATTATGTGTAAATTAGGATTTTAGTACGAGTGCATATAATTGTTGTTAGGCGATAATTTGATGTTGATTTAATATATATACTATGATTTTATGGTTAAAATGTTGATATTAATGAGTTTGAATAAAGTTAGAGTTTATAGACAAAATATGTGAAATTAGGGTTTGTGAAAGAAATGTGTATAATTATTGAATTGAAGAGTTTTGATGTTATTTTAGTATATAAATAATGAATTTATGGTTAAATATTGAAAATTTGTTGGGTAGGATGAAGTTTAAGCAAAGTAGTGAATGGTGAAAATAAAGTTTTATTGAGATTTTGATGAAATTTGTGTAAACAATGACTGTTTGATAAAAATTAAGCGTGGAAGAGATATTGAATGAATAATTGTGCTTATTGTATGATTTATGTGTGTGTAGGCCATATTGATTAAAGTGAAGGAGTGTAGAGTTTAATAAAAAATAAGGCTTAAAAAGTGAAATAAGGTTAATACATATTCAATAACTTGTATTTATATTAAATAAGAGTAGGCATTATATATATATAATATTACTTTAAGATATGGTTGTGCACACAACCTATGCAATGTGGCATATGTATGTGATAGATGTCACATTGGCGATTATAACATCCTTATATCATATATACGCATAATATACACATAACAGTATATGTAAAATACACATATATAGTATGAGATTGTCATAGTTCCATATTTACCAATATTTTCATAAATATTATAAAATATTTTAAAATCATAACATATTAAAAGTCAAATAAAAAGATAGATTAATGTTTAAAATAAAACTAAAATTACATATTTTACACTAAAATCTCTGGAAAAAAATCGTCAGAATTTTGTATTTATTTGGATAATCCTAAATTTTTAATTTATATAACCTGCAACAATACACTCCCAAATATCTTTTTAATACATCAATTCCTCCAAAATGGCCTAACAGCCTAGATCAACCAATATTTCAGACAATACTCAAACATTTTTAGATATTAACATATATATATATCCCAATTTTAACTTCCAACATTTAACCTAAAAGAAAAATTTTTATAATTTACATCATGTCCACATGTATAGATATAATATACATACTTTATAAAATGTCAAAAACAAAGTTTAAAATATTTACATGAGATGCAAATGGCTCTAGTCTGTGACAGCTCGTCGATCTCTAAAACGACCACTACAACCTAGGCCTGGTGTGATCTACAGCATTATCTGGAATCTCCAGATCAACCCTATCACCTGCAAGATCAATTTTAACCGCACTAAGCATATTGCCCAGTAGTACATAATTTAGTATAAAAGAACAGAAAATGATGATATATATATATATATGATATCATAACATGCAGTATGTCTCACTGCTAAGCAATGTATACATATAATTTACTAACATACCAATCATCCACACACACGCAATGGGCCCATATAACCCTATATAATGTTCTAATTTCAGAGCATTGTCTTGGGCTATCTTATTCATTCGTGACACCAGTGTGTCTTGCCCAAATGTGTCATGCTATCAGTGATACCAGTGTGTCTCACCCGAATATGTCATACTATCAGTAACACTAGTGTATCTCACCTGAAGGCGTCATACTATCTAATAATAATATTCTTGAATTAGACTGTATATAAGACAACATATAATTATATTTCATTATCTACAACTCATAATCAACATCATTTCCTCACACATTACAAATGTAACTTATTTTATATGCTAGTGTAATATTTGCACTTTTCTCATTTTTCACATATCATCACTTTTATTTATTTTTACAGGTCATATCATACAACATTTAATTCAAAACAAGCATTGTTACTTCAAACAATGTCACACATATATACACATTATCAATCAAGTATCATAACACATTTACCGTGTTTAATGTGTTATACCTAAAAATAATGCAATCAATGTTATTAAATGTCAAAATATGTACATACCTCTTTAATACACAAAAGTGAGCCAAAGCTCCACTTCACTTCAAAATTCCTTATCACCTTTCACTACTAGGTTGGTGCAATAACTTTTTACTCAACACATATTCGAAATGTGAATGTATACCATACATTAGAATCACATTTTCAGGTGTTTAAAGCATAAGACATAAATTAAAACACATTCCACCATTTTTCCATTTTCTTAGCCCTATGCACTTTAACATTAGAACTACAATTCAATCAATTCCAAATTGAGTATTAAGCTCAAATATGTCTATAACATCATATTTTAAGACACTTTAAGCAATTAAACTCAATTTAGAAATATTCCTTCCAAAACCCTAAAATGTGCCTTAACTCACTTCAATTCTTGTTCTTCTTTCCAACCACTTCCAAATATCAATTTGAGTCCATTTCAATCATTTAAATCATTTAATAACTCAATTTAGATCATGAAATTAAATAAACATGCATACTTTAACCAACTTCTTTCAAAACCCTAAAATTACATACTGCCTATTCCAACCTCTAGCCAAACCCAATATTTTCTTCAATCTAACCTTAGAATTATTGTCTACTCATCAAAATAATATGTTCCATAACCTTAAAACAAATTATAACATACTCTTGCAAAAATTCAAATCATACATAATCACATATATCCACAAATATTCAAAATAAGGTAAGAAAGCTTACCTTTGATGGAAAGAACTTCAAAATCACTCCAAAACCCTAAGAAACCTTAAAGAATTTGATGTAGGAAGAAGCAAATTTCTTCTCTCTACAACAATGGAGAATTTGGCCATGAGAGGAAGGAGGAAGAAGAAGAAGCAAATTTTGATTTTTCTATCTCTTTCTTTTCATTTTTAACCATTTATATATTATTATAATATTTTATTTATTTATTTATTTTTAATTCAATTTTTTATCTTCCATCCATAATTAATTTATTTTTAAATTTTTTAACCTTTTTCACTTTTACTATTCAATCTTTGGCTTTTACCTTTTTACCTTTAACTTTTATATGTCATTTATATCTCACATGTATTTACCAAATACAAACTTTCTTCTCACTTATAACTCTTAACTTTTCCTTCAACTTATAAATTTTAATTTAATTTAATTTAATTTTACTTAACATTAATGTGAATATTACAACAATAGTTCAATGTAGATTGATATATATTTATGATATATGTGAGGTATATTTATGTTATGTGGTATGATGTCTAGTATGAATATATTTGTAACTTTTGAGGAAATGTGAAAAATAAGTGACATTATGAATGTGACTTATGAATATATATTTTCATGAGCTAAAAATGTGGAAATGATAAGTGAGAAGGAGAAAATGTGATAATAAAATAATAAGTGATTATGTATGTGTATAACCTATACAATTAGATGTCCAGTTATGTTGAGACTGATTATATATGCATCGATGGACTTGAGCAGAGCTAAGTGTTGCATTACATATGTTAATAAACCTGAGCAGAGCTAAGTCTTGACCTGAGCAGAGCTATGTCATGAAATTGAGATTAGAAAAGGATCCGAGCATAGTTGGATCATGATACTGGTGGTGTGATAGTTGGATTTAATAATTGTTTAAGGGTTATTGGGCCCAACGTATATGTGAATGAGTGTGATAGTGGATTTGGACATAAACATATGTATGTATATAGGAAATGAATGATCAAGAAAATGTGGCTATATTAATATTGCAAAATACATTATAAAGTTAATATATTCCAATATATATGTATGTTGTTGTTTTATATGTACCACTAAGTTATAGGCTTAGCGCGGTTATATAAATCGTGCATGTAAGAGAATTATTGATCAAAGGGATCTAGGTGGTGGTTGACATTTGAGAGATATAAAGTGTCAAAAGACCAACAGTGTCATTTGCATACATGTATAGCTACATTTTTTTGTATTTTGAATTATGTATATTAAATCATAATACTTTTGTTTGTTCTAAAAAACTAGGATGGTTGTGTATACGTAAATATGTGTTTAAGTATGATAATTGATGTTTTGGGTTATAAGATTTTATTGTATAATAATGAAGTACTAATTTAGAGAATGGTTGAGAACATAATTTTGGGAAGTGTTATTTTATGCAAGTTGTTTTTTTGATGATTTGGGAATTATTAAAATTACAAATAAAACTCTGGCGAATTTTTTCAGATATTTTGCTTTAAAAATTATTGATTTAGTAAATATTAATATATTTATTTATTAAATTAAACTAATTATGCTCTAACCTTAAATATGTTTTAAAATGGTGATTTTATAGTAAAATATTATGTTGCTCATATATTCTATATATGTATTGTACTTATACAAAGTATATGTACTATATGTATATAGGGTGTAACGGTATTATGTTTATTTTAGTATCAAAGCTTAAGTTTGAGGTTCTTAACCTAGGTGAATTTTGAAAAAGAGGAAAGAGAAAATTTTAAAAACGTGATTTGAGTTTTAATACATGCATATGCATTGACACTTGAGTTGGTCTCCGATGTGACATTATTTAATTTTGTGGATAATATAGGTTGTGATGGTGTCTGGAGAATGCAGTTTAGAGGATAGTGTGGGAAGTATGGCTTCAAGTGAAGGAGGAGCAGGAGGTAGAGTTAATGCTAGAGAGGCTTCAGAGGTAGCCATACCTGAGGTGCAAGGTCTTCCAATATGGGTTCAGTAGATGGCAGAGTTGCTTCGTTCGGCCCCAGTGTAGCAGCAACAGGCTAGAAAATATGATAAGTTGAGAAAGTATAGGGCTACAGACTTTGTATGTATTGTTGATCCAGTCGAGGTAGAGCAGTGGCTAGATAGGGTTCAGAGGGTGTTCATCCAGTTACTGGCCACTGCAGAAGAGAAGTTCATCTATGCTCTGTCTCTTTTGCAAGGGGACGACTATGACTGATGGAAGATTATTCCTCAAGGATTGGCTGATCCATCAATGTTGACATTTGAGGATTTTCTGTGGAAATTTAAGAAGAAGTACACACCGTAGGAGTATAAAGATGGTAAGAAAAAGAAATTTCTAAATTTGAAGCAGGGGGAGAAGACAGTAATAGAGTATGAGAAGAAATTTTTAAGGTTAAGTAAGTATGCAGGAGGCACTGTGACTAATGAGATAGATAGGTGTAGAAGGTTTGAGGAAGGTTTGAAGCCATCTATTATGTGTCAAGTAGCTGCAGTGTAGCATACGAATTTCTCTATGTTAGTATCAGCTGCTCAGAGTATGGAGAAAGCTCAGGGGACTGCAGTTGCTACAACATTAGAAGAATGTAAGTGTAAGAGACCCTAGTTGGAGGTAGAGACATCTCGCAAGAGGGAGTGAGAGGATTTGTTGCAAGCTATTAGAGAAAGTCGAGAGCAGTCCAGTAGACCTACTCATTAGAGGCAGAGGCCAGTGGTGCCAGTGGCTAGTGCTTCCACCCCTGTTTTTCATAGACCTGGCCCACCCACGTGCACTCAGTGCAGTAAAGCTCATTGAGTTGTTTGCAGGGAGTTAATTCTAAAGGTTGTTATAGATATGGTTCTCAGGACCACTATGTTAGGGATTAACCATAGCTACCAGAGGATAGGCAGATGGAGATTGTTGGATATATATCTAGTGCTAGAGGGGACAAGAGTAACAGAGGTGACAGGGGCAATAGGACATGATACAAACAGGGATAGTGAGAGGAGTTTGTGATTGTGAATAGGCCAGAGAGAGCATCATAGAGAGTTTATAAAATACAAAGGAAACAGATGCCCCATAAGGGAATAAAGATAATTTTTTTCCTTGATGTTGTTAATACATTGGTTAAATAAGTTGTTCTGTTGTTGTGATAAAATTAAGAATTCTTGTTGTTAATTTAGAGATTATGTAAATAAATATGGAAATTCTTTAAGAGGGAGAGTTGAGATAAGCGTTAGTATTAATGGAGTTTAATTCTTGTTGTCAATGATGAAATTATTTAAAGAGGATAAAATTATAACATCTATAAATTTTAAATACTGTTACATAATAAATTTGGAGGATAGTTAATATATTAGAAGAGAGAAATATAAAATGTATATATATATATATATTAGATACAAGATATATATACTTAAGGTATACATGAAATATGAATTACATATACATGAGATATATACAACATCTACATATACATAATGTATACAATATATATATATATATATATATAAGTAAAGTATATATTAGTGTTGGAAGATGATAATAACAATAGTAGTAATAGTAGTAGTAGTAGTAGTAGTAGCAGTAGTAGTAGTAGAAGAAGAAGAAGAAGAAGAAGAAGAAGAAAAGAAAATCAAAGAAGAAAATAAGATGATTTGTGAGAAATTAAGGATATTAAGATATTTAATTAATTAATTATTAAATAATGGGATAATAATGGAAATTGAATGCAAAAGGCCATATCTTCTTCTTTTGTTCTTCCATGGCCGATTATTGCATGTAGAGAGAGAGAGAGAGAGTGAATTTTACTTCAAAATATTTCAAATTAATTGAGAATTCCAAGGTTTCAAGTGAAATTTTGAAGAGAAATCAAGAAAAATAAGTAATTCTTCTTAAGTTTGTTATTTTGAGCTTTTAAGATTATGTTTGAAATAGTTAGAAAGAGAAAATATGTTTAATGGTTTAAACTGATGGTAAATGAGTTAAAATAATAAGTATATGATGAATTTGTTGATTGATTGTTTGAAAGGAGCATAAATGATGGAGGTAGGATTTTGTAGAGATTATGTGTAAAATAGGATTTTGGTATGAGTCCATATAATTATTGTTAAGGGATAATTTAATGTTGTTTTAATGTATATATTATGATTTTATGGTTAAAATGTTAATATGGATGTGTTTGGACAAAGTTAGGGTTTATGGACAAGTTATTTGAAATTAGAGTTTGTGAAGGAGATGTGTATAATTATTGAATTAAGTGTTTTGATATTATTTTGGTATATAAGTAATGAATTTATAGTTAAATATTGGAAATGTATCGGGTAAGATGAATTTTAAGTAAAGTAATAAATGGTGAAAATAGAGTTTTATTGAGATTTTGATGGAATTTGTGTAAATAATAATTGTTTAATAAAAATTAAGCATAGAAGAGATATTAAATGAATAATTGTGCTTATTGTATGATTTTTGTGTGTGTAGGCAATATTGATTAAAGCAGAGGAGTATAGAGTTTCACCAAAAATAAGGCATGAAAAGTAGAACAAGGTTGGTACATATTCAATAACTTGTTTTTACATTAAATAAGAGTGAACATTATGTATATATAATATTACTTTAAGATATGGTTATGCATATAATCTATGCAATGTGGTATAGTTATATGACCAGGTGTCACATTGACAATAGTTCAATGAAGATTGATATATATTTATGATATATGTGAGGTATATTTATGTTATGTGGTATGATGTCCAATATGGACATATTTGTGACTTGTGAGGAAATGTGAAAAAAAAAGTCATATTATGAATGTGACCAATGGATATATAATTTAATGAGCTACAAATATGGAAATGATAAGCGAGAATGAGGAAATGTGATAATGAAATAATAAGTGATGATATATATGTATAACATGTACAATTACCTATCCATTTATGTTAAGACTGATCATATATGCATGGAAGGACCTGAGCAGAGCATCTTGTGTTGCATATGTTGATAGACATGAGCAGATCTAGGTCTTAACCTGAGTAAAGCTAGGTCATGAGATGTAGATCAAAAATGGATTTGAGCAGAGCTAGACCGTAAAACTGCTGGTATGATAGCTGGACTTGATAATTTTATAGGGATTGTTGGGCCCAATATATGTGTGAATATATGTGATTGTGAATTTAGACATAAACATATGAATGTATATAGTGAATGAATGGTTAAGAAAATGTAGTTATATTAATATTGCCAAATACATTATAAAGTTAATATATTTCATTGTGTCTATGTATGTTGTTATTTTATATGTACCATTAAGTCATAGGCTTAGCGTAATTGTATGAGTCGTGCAAGTAAGGCAATTGTTGATCATAGAGATTCAGGTGGTGGTTGACATTTGGGAGATATAAAGTGTCAGAAGACCAATAGTGTTGTCTGTATACATATACAAGTACAGTTTTATGTATTTATAATTATATATATTAAATCATAATACTTGTGTTTGTTATAAAAATCTGAGATGGTTGTATATATGTAAATATGTTTTTAAATATGATCAGCGGTGGAACTACGGGGTCCATAGACCCCCCTCGTTCTGCAAAATAATTTTATACCAAAGGTTATGAAAGTTTATTCATGGCTCCAAAGAAAAAAAAACAGAGGAAACCGAAGACAGAGAGAATATGGGAAAAGGTTTTACATATATTTACAAGAGTTGAGAATGAGAAAGGGAGAGTTTAAGAAAGAAAAGGGAAATGGTGACATGCATGGGATAAATAAATGACGACATTACAGGTCAATTAGACTGCTTTAGTTTAATTACCTTTTTAAGTCTATTTAGTTATACTAGTAAATGGACTAATACGTGTATACATTAAGAAGGAAAATACGCATTAAAAATTTTGATATTAGCCCCCCATTACCCTTTAAAAATCTATCCACTTTCATTTTATTTTTTTTAAATACACTTTTATTATTTTTTTTAATTTAATGATTTATTATCATTTTCATAATTAATCAATTGCTTCGTCATCTTTATAGTTCCTTAATTTAATTCAATCTTTAATGATAAATAAATAAATATCATATTAAATTAATATTCTATTAGTGATTTTCAGCTATTTGATATATCATAAAATTATATTAAACTACTATTATATTTTTCAAATTTACATAAATATTCTTTTAGTATAATATTTAATTAAATTAAATATTAAATAATAAATGGTTGATTTTAAGTTTTAAATATTTTTCTTATGCAAGTATTTTATTTTTGTAATACAGAATTATTACAGAAAATAAAAATTTAACTCTCTTACTTGAATCTTGGTTCCACCACTGAATGTGATAATTGATGTTTTGGGTTATAAGATTTGGTTGTATAATAATGAAGTAGTGATTTGGAGAATGGTTGAGAACAAAATTTTGGAAAGTTTTGCTTTATGCAGGTTATGTTTTTTATGATTTGGGAATTATTGAAATTATGGACAAAACTCTGACGAATTTTTTTCAGAGAGTTTGCTTTAAAGAATTACTGATTCAGTAAATATTAATATATTTATTTATTAAATTAAACAAATTATGCTTTAAACTTATATATGTTATAAAAAAGGTGATTTTACAATAAAATATTATACTGCTCTTATATCCTATATATGTATTGTACTTATATAAGATATATGTATTGTATGTATATAGGATGTAAGAATGTTACTTTAAGTATTGAATTCCTATCAATATAATCAATATACGCAAGTTAATACGCATGTTAATGATAAGGAGAGTATAGATTTATTTGAATCGAAGATTGATAGTCAAGTGATATATGGGAAGAATTCAATAACAGAATAGTCAAAAAATTTCAAATATTTGAATCAAAGAATGACTTAAAGACGACCATTTCTATTATTGTAATAAGGAAAGGGTTTCAGTTTAAAGTGTTCAAGTTAAATCTTGAATTCACTGTTTATCATTGCATTGATAAGAGTTGTTCATAGAGATTGAAGGCTAAAAGGCTTTCAGATTATCCTAATTGGATGGTCACTAAATACATGAATGAACACACTTGTCCGATTGATTTTGTTCATAAAGACATAGGCAAGTAACCAGCTAGATGGTCGGCGAATGTGTTAAGAAGAGATTAATAAATTATGGAAGGATTTTCAAACCTAGGGATGTAATAATGGGGCGGATATTAGTTATACAGTTGCTTAGAGGGGAAAAGAGTATGCTTATGAGAACTTGAGAATGGAAACTCGGGAACAATCTTATGGATTACTACCTAGATATACATATGTCCTGACACTTGCTAACCCAGGCAGAATTGCTAATGTCCATCATACCCCCAATAACCGTTTTCTCTATCTTTTCATTACTTTTGATGCTTCAATAAAGGTTCTTTACTATCGATCAATTATTACAATTGATGTAACCAACTTAACGTCTAAGTATTGTGGTGTGCTATTTATAGTTGTGTGTCATGGTGTCAATCAATAGATATTTTCAATGGCTTTTGGGGTTGGTGATTTAAAAAATGATGCATCATGGACATATTTTCTGGCTAAGTTGAAGGAAGCTTGTGGTGAAAGGGACGACCTTGTTATTGTCTCAGACAAGCACTATAGTATCATTCAGGCAGTGTCTATAATTTTTTCCAAATGCATTATATATCTTCTACATGTACCACCTTTTGAACAACCTGAAGAGAAAATGCAAGGCAAAAACAAAGGCTTTAAAAAAGCATTACTAAGAAAGTGGTAACCACTGCTAGTACAACTTAGATTTGCCAAAATTGGATTGGCAAGTGAAGATCTCTCACATTTACAGAGATTTAAACTTAAGCAAATTGGTTAGCTACTCATGCTCTAAACTTCCCTTTTGGTTGTACATATATATATATTTTTTGAATAGCTTTTGGTTGTGCATATTTTAATATAGATTTAGGATAGTCCCATTCCATGACTTAAGGATGATGTGGTATCTCAAGCTACCCCTAATTAGTTTTGCTCAAGTTCTTAGGACTTGTCTTCTCTTGTATATAGAAATATATATAACACAAAAAAAAGATACTTATAGATCCAAAATTTAACTCAAATGAATCCATTTGATCCATTGAATCCATTTGATCCATTGAAAACTAACCTGCATAAACCCCTTCACTAACAATCTATCTTCTTTCTAAGAATTATAAAGATCCCACCATTAAATCACTCTCAAATTTTAATATCATAAATTGTACTTCCATTAATAAACATATCTAAAATCACCATTAAATATTAATCAAATAGAGTTTCCAAAATTAAATTTAATATAAGCCATATTCTTACTATTTATGATTTCACTATCTCAAATCTAAAAATAATTTATTCAGTCAAATATACTATTTAGACGTTGAACTAAAATAACTTATCTATGATTTTTTTTTTAAAGAAAAGGGTATTTGAAGGAAACAAAAACATTTAAAAATTAAACAATAGCTCATTTTTTCTTTCATCTAATTATATTTCTATCTCTCTTCTTGCTTTCTATCCTTTTTTTTTATTGGCTTCATATTACTTTAAGTGGATTATAGATGGAGGCTTCTTAACCCTAGATAGTGATTTTAAGTTATACTTCAAGTTTTAGAATTTATTATTTATTTTAAGACACCAAATTACTCTAAAAGTTCAAATTCCAAATCAAATGGAGTCAACTAGATAATGAAGCACTCCTTGCTCATAAAGTTTCTCAACAAAAATAAAGCTTCAAGCCTAAAAACTTTAAATAAACAAACAGCAACAACTTAGTGCAACAAACTAAAAAGAACTATCATAAAATAAGTTACATTTATTACTCAATTATGAGCATCACTATATGTATATTAATTTCTCCTCCGTGTCATCTAATGTAAATATTAAAGAATTTAACAGAAGAAACAACCATCATAAACTATATTTTATTCTTCTTATTTCATTTTTCTTCTACCAACTATAGTTGCCAACTTACCATAGTTAGTTACAATAGTTTACTCAGTTAGTTTCATAACTTGTTATACTTGTTTACAATTAGTTATATATACTAGTTTCACAACTCGTTATGCTTGTTTACAATTAGTTATATATAGAAGGCTCCTTTATGTATATATGTATAATTACAATGAATCAATACACCTCATCATTATTCAGTTTCAATTCACTTTTTCAACATGGAAGAAAGCGGGCCATTAAATGGATACTAGGACAAATGTGTTGAGTTTAAACTAAATGGACATGATTAGGATCAAATTTCCTATCTAAAACTCGAATTAGCAACTAGTACATTCGAAAGAATCATGCAAATTACTCGAAACCACTAATGGGCATTTTTTTCAAACAATTGCATGACTATCTTACAGTCTGTGAATAAGGATGCATCTAGATAGCTTTTAGAAGCTTTCACCAAATAAACCTTATCTTTATCCTATCTACAGCTGCAAACCTATCCCCTATCCATCCTATCATATAGCAATCTATCCTTTGAGATGAAATTCTACCTTTTTAGCTCATTATCTCTTATCCCTCACTCCTTAAAAATACCATCCCTAATTCTCCATTTTCCATCAATTATTTTCATTAATAACTCTCAATAAACCACTTTTCTCTACTTTAAAAAATCATCCAGTAGCCTTCCCATGATTTTAAAAGGTTATTTTCATCCTTATTCATTCTTTCGATTGAGTTTGAATGAACTAACTAGAAGAATCCCTTAAATTTGAATTTCAAAAATTATTTCTCAAAATTGAATTAGATTTTCAAGTAAGGATGCAAGAGATGTGTTCCGAACATTTGACTACTCATGATAATGTAGAAACAAAAAAAGCTATCATAGGAGGAAATATTATGAAACAAATAACAATTTTCATAGAAAATTGTATTTCCAGAGAGAAAGATTACAAAGGTTGTATAGTTTATACCCTTTTTCCCATATTGAAATCCCAAAAATATGCATTTGACTGCCCTTAGGTCCAATTTTGTTCTACTATTTTTGAGTGTGGTGACAAATGCTAAGCAATCAAACTCCTTGAGATTGGATAAGTTAGGTTTGGTTTTGTAAAGAAGCTCATATGATGTGTGTTCATGTAAGAGAATAATGAGGGCTATATTAATAAGATACACATGAGAAACACAACAGGTCCAGAAGGAGTTAAGGAGATTGCTTGACATTTTAGGACTCAAGGACATTAAGAATATGCTAGCGTTTTCTTTCCATAATGTTGTTTTGTTGAGGGGTTTTAACACATAATGTTTATTGAATGATACCCAATGGGTTATGAAAGTTTGTCATTTTGAATTCTTAGCCATTATCAGATTTGAAGCACATAATCTTTGTTTGGAATTGTGTGAAAACAAGATTATAAGAGTTTTATAATGAGGGCCTCAATTATGTTTTTTATTTCATTAAACATAACCAAATAAATCTTGAAAAGTCATTAACAATGGTGAGAAAATAGGAATCCAATAAAGAGAACATATACAGGTCCCCAAATATCAATTTGAATCATACCAAAAATGGCTTGACTAGTTGAAGTGCTCAGAGGAAATGGTAACTTCTTCTATCTAGCAAAAGACAAATTTTACATGTATGATTATTTGTAACATGAATGATATAATTTAATTTTTTAAACTTTCTTCTTCTAGAGTTAGATGGATATCCTAAATGAAAATGCCAAAGATCAACATTTCGAGAGAATAATAATAATTGATAGATGAAAAATGGGAAAAACATGTCCAACTAGTTGATAAAGTCTATCCACTTGCTTTGTCATTTTAATCTTCTTCGAATCTTATAGGTCCTAGATAATACAGATATCATATTTAAAATGAAAGTTAATATTTAAATCAAGAGGTTAATTTGCTTATAAAGATTAATTTTATACGATTGTAGGATATGAAGCACATTTCTCAAAATAAAATGTTGTGCCAATATGCAACATAGTGATGTAGTTGTTATTTGGAAGCTTAACATAATAGTTTATCACATATTTGTAGGTTTTCAAAAAGCCAAGGAACAAGTGATATGGTCAATAGCTCCTGTATCCATAATCCATGAAAGATTATTAGAATTAAGGTTTCAAGATAAAGACCTTCCAGAAGCTATAATGGGCTTGAAATTGAGTTTTGCAAGAACACTTGAATGAGCTATTAACACAGTAGCACCAAATGGAAGTGAAAGATTCTAAATAAGGGCACAAAGCTCTTGATATTACTCCTTTATAAATTGGATCAAGTCATTAGAGAAGTGGCCAAGGTTAGAAGAATTGTTTCCTTTCAAGATTGCATATGAAGAATTAAAAGGTTGTTGTTCATCGACGTTATTTCTATATTGCTCTTATCTGGACCAAGACACTTATAACCCTTAACTTGATTTGCAATGTCATTGTTTCTCCTACCTCTGCCTTTGAAACATGGTTAACAACCGTTTTTTTATAGCTTCATAATCTATCCATTGTATGTCTAGGCCAATTACAGTTGGTACAAATGAGATTACAGTTGTTATTACTATTAGGATTGGAATTGGAATTGTAATTGTAATTTCCTCTATATGAATTATTCTAGCCATTGCTCATAGAAGGAGAGTTAACAACATTCACCAAAGATCTATTTACTATCATATTATCCAAGTGTAACACCCTTATATCCTATATATGTATAATGCATACATCCCGTATAAGTAAAAAATATATATATAATACATGAATGCTATAGAAGTTATAGTAGAAAATTTCCTCTTATCTATTTCCAAATTAAAATAATCTTTAAAAAGTAATGTAATAGGTAAATAAATGTATATAACTAATTAAAAGTCAAAAGAATATGTACATATATAAGAAAATCTCTGGAAATAATTCACCAAAGTTTTATTTATAATTTAGACAATTTCCAAAAATCCATAAAGACTCAACCTACACTAAAACACACTTCCAATATGTATATCCAACCAAAACTTTACATTACTCCAAAACTACTAATAGTCACCAAAATTCATATTTACACACATATATATATATATATATTCAAAACTCAATAAACATAGTAAATAATCACATAACCTTTATAAAAATCTTTCTTAAATATATAAATTACAGAAAGAATTTAAAATGTACAAAGCCACTTAAATTGTAACACCCCTATACTCCGTATACGTACACAGCATGCTATTACGATCGTAATATACGTATACTGATTATAGGAATGCTACTGTTTATTAAACAAACGACTCACTTCTTTTAAAATAATATAAGCAAACTCAAAACATTTAAGTTGTATCATAAAATACAGTAGATAAAACGTTTATTCAAAACGCAGCGAAAAATATAACAAATATTTACAAATGCATATACATCAAAACTCAAGTTTTACAAAACATAAAATATATATATATGTTTGACTGTATATCTTTGATCTTTAAGCTCCACTATCAACACCTCAAAATCTAGACTCTACTCGGCCTAGAGAAACTTTTCGGTTCTTCCCTGTCACCTGCGCGATGAACCACAATCGCGCTAAGCCAACGACTTATTGGTACAAACTACAATAATATTATGCTTCAATGAAATTCCAATGTTACACAATCAAGTTTCATACTCAACATAGCTTCCCAAACCACATTCATATTCAATAAGTTGCTTAAGTATTATAATCATCTCATAACATTATATCTCACTCCATAGTTCATAATAAAACAAAAACAAATATGCATCTCATTATTCATTTGTTTCACCATTCAAGAATCACATTTAAACAAACACAAGCATGGGCCAAAAAAGAATCTATTATGTTATTCAAAGTTCAGAGTTACTGCTTTGGTCCATAATCAAAATCATCAAGCCCGTAGGAGAAACATATATATATCTCTATCCATGGATAGTGTAACAGACCCAGTCTCTTGGACCTCAACTCGGCTAAACTCGAGGAGATCCTCAACCCGGCAAGACTGTTACCTGTAACAGACCCAGTCTCTTGGACCTCAACCCGGATAAACCCGAGGAGATCCTCAACCCGGCAAGACTGTTACTATAATTCACATTTTTCAACTGGAATTGGCTTACGACCCGGTCTTTTCACCTATCCAGCAATTCATAGGCATGCCGCCAAACTCAGAACTCTGAAAATTGAATTAACATATTAGGCACACATCATTTCATTTATCTCTTTTCATTTCATTCCCAATATCAAATAGGCAACTATGCCTCCATTATATTTCATTTGTAATACCATAGCCAACAACCATGGCCTCATATCTCATTAATAGAGTATACATAAGTAGTTGCATTGAATATCATCATCTAAGTAAACATGCCCACTTAATTCATTCGAATCATCATAACCAATCACATTTGCTTCACATCTCATTATATCTCAATTTATCATTCAAATGTACACAACCACTTGCATTAACATACATTCTAAATGCTCATCAATCATTCACATTATACAAATCATAACATTCATCAATGTATTTACAATATAATCAATTACTTAACATATGTATAACCAAATATGTTAAGTATCAAATCATGTAAGTGTATGCAACAATGTAGTTTGTACTTACCTCAAAAAGCAACTCACATAAAACACTAAACTCTTCTTCCAAGAATCCTTCAATACTTGGATTAGGGCAACTCAAACTCTTCACAACCTAATCCAAAAGGAATAATACACATGAGATAATAAGACTAAGGTCTAACTAGGGCAAACTCTACACATGACACGCTCAACAACACGGGCGTGTCCCTGACCGTGCCCTAAACTCACAACATAGAAGCTTTGACACGCTCAGAACCATGGGCGTGTCACTGAACGTGTAATACATTCTGTCTCCCAGAAACATTGACACGTCCAACAACAAGGGAGTGCTCATGGCCGTGTCAATTCTTCACCAACACAGTAGCTATGACACGCCCAGTGACATGGGCGTGTCACTGGCCGTGTCTAACCACCAACAACACAGAATCATCGACACGCCTAAAGACCTGGTCGTGCTCATGGGCGTGTCAGGCCAAAAATACAGATTCCGGCAACAACAACACTTCATCCAACAAACCACTTACTTCCACCATCTTCCACTTCAAACAAACTTAACTAAACATACCCAAAAACCATAACAAACTTGCAAAAACACAAAACAACTCAAAACATACATTAAACACAAGTCATAATCATCACCACAAACCCAAAATACAACCATCATACTTTCTCTTCCAACAAACTTGCTCTTTCCTTTAATATAACCCCAAAATCCAAAATCAAAAGAACCAAACACTTCCAAACATACCATAATCAAACAAACACATAACAACCCCAACCTCAACTCACAAACTCAAAGAAAATCAAAGAATCAAGTGGAAAACTTACCAAGGATGAAGAAACTCTTAAATGTCCAACTTGATCACTTGAATCCTCCTTCAATTTGCTCTTAGAAATCAAAAACCCTCTCTTGCTCTCTTGCTTCCTTGATAGCCGGCCAAAAGAAAAGAAAAGGAAAGAAGAGGAAGGTGAACCACGAAGAAGGAAGAAAGAAAGAAGAAAGCAAAGAAGACCAAGTCAAATTCTCACCCACCAACTCCTCAAAACCCTCTCCTCCAAGCAATATTTAATATTAAAATATTCCATTTAATCTCCTCCACTCACTTAATATTCTTTTAATTAATTCATTAATTCAAAAATACATAAATATCTTCCTTTGACTTTCATCTCTTTGACTTGTATATGTTGTATATATCTCAATATATACAACATATACACTCTCCTCATTATCTCTTTCCATTTAAACAAATACATATAATCCAAATATAACAACAATTATTCCAAAACTTTTAGGGTACATTTTGGGATATTATAATTCTCCCCCTCTAAAAAGAAATTTCGTCCTCGAAATTACCTGATATCAATTTTGAAACAAAGAAGGATACTGATCTCACATCATTTGCTCACTCTCCCAAGTTGCCTCTTCCTTCGAATTATTCTTCCAAAGAACCTTCACCAATGGCACTTTCTTATTTCTCAACTCTTTCACTTTATGTGCCAAAATAGTAATTGGTTCTTCTTCAAAAGTCAGGTCCGAACTCACCTCAATGGATTCAACTGGTAAAATGTGAGATGGATCTGATCTGTACCTCCACAACATGGATACATGGAAGACATTGTGGATTCTATCCAACTCAAGTGGTAAAGCAAGACGATAAGCAACTGGTCCAACTCTTTCCAATATCTCATACGGTCCAATAAAACGAGGACTCAGTTTCCCTCTTCGACCAAATCTTAAAATATTCTTCCAAGGAGACACTTTCAGGAATACTTTATCTCCAACATCAAATTCTATGTCTCTCCTCTTCAAATCTGAATAAGATTTCTGTCGGTCTGAAGCTGCTTTCAACCGATCCCGAATTATCTTCACTTTCTCTTCCGTTTCTTTAACCAAATCAGGACAAATCAATTTGCCTTCTCCAAGTTCATTCCAACACAGAGGCGTCCTACATCGTCTACCATACAATGCCTCAAATGGTGCCATTCCAATACTGGATTGATGACTATTGTTGTAAGCAAATTCCACAAGTGGCAAAAATTTATCCCAACTTCCAGAGAAATCAATGACACGGCTTCTCAACATATCCTCAATAATCTGTATCACTCTCTCTGACTGCCCATCTGTCTGCGGATGAAAAGCAGTACTAAAGTGCAATCGAGAACCCAATGCACTTTGCAAACTCTTCCAAAACCTTGAAGTGAATCGAGGATCTCGATCAAACACTAAAGAAATTGGGATTCCATGCAACTTCACTATCTCATTGATATACAGCTCAGCCAACTTCTCAAGAGAATAGTCCATTCTAACTGGAAGAAAATGAGTTGTCTTTGTCAACCGATCAACATTCACCCAAATAGCATCATGCTTCTTCTGAGTCAATGGTAAACCAGATACAAAATCCATTGTTACTCTCTCCCATTTTGGCAATCTGAAACAATCTTCTGAATTTTCTCATCTGCCAATTGAGCCTCCTTAATCTGATCCAACAATACCGGTCTCAACTGCAACTGAACCAACAATGCACCATCATCACCTGATTCAAAACTAACATGCAACGCTCTCAACTCAACAAGTAACGAGAGCGAATAAACAGACAAAACTGCCAAAGACTTCCGACTCAAGGCATCAGCAACAACATTTGCTTTACCAGGATGATAATCAATCAAACAGTCGTAGTCTTTGATAAACTCTAACCATCACCTTTGCCGAAGATTCAACTCCTTCTGAACACCCAAATATTTCAAACTCTTATGATCCGTATAGATAAAACATTTCTCCCCATACAAGTAGTGTCGCCAAATCTTCAAAGCAAAAACTATAGCTGTCAATTCCAAATCATGAGTCGGATAATTGAGCTCATGCTGCTTCAACTGCCGAGAAGCATAAGCTACAACTTTACCCTCTTGCATCAAAACACAACCTGAACCATTATGTGAAGCATCACTATAAATCACATAAGGTTTATCTTCCACAGGTAAAGTAAGAACAGGCGTTTGAGTCAACATTTCTTTCAACTGCTTAAAACTAGCTTGACATTGATCTGTCCATACAAATCTAACTCTCTTCCGAAGCAATCTAGTGAGTGGAGTAGCTATCAAAGAAAAACCTTTCACAAACCGTCGATAATAGCCTGCCAAACCCAGAAAAATTCTAACTTCAGTCACAGACTTCGGTGGACTCCAATTTAAAATAGCTTCAACTTTACTTGGATCGACTCTTATACCATCTGCTGAAACTATATGACCCAAAAAAAGTAACTTGATCAAGCCAAAACTCACACTTCGACAACTTAGCATACAATTGTTTCTCTCTCAAGGTCTGCAACACAATCCTCAAATGCTTGCCATGCTCCTCCTCATTACGCGAATACACCAAAATATCATCAATAAAGACCACCACAAACTGATCCAGATAGGTCCTAAACACCCTATTCATCAAATCCATGAAAGCTGTAGGTGCATTCGTCAACCCAAAAGGCATCACTAAGAACTCATAATGCCCATACCTTGTGTGAAAAGCTGTCTTAGGAACATCTTCAGCTCTAACCCTCAACTGATGGTACCCCGATCTCAAATCAATCTTGGAAAACACTGCTGTTCCCTTTAACTGATCAAAGAGATCATCAATTCTAGGCAAAGGATACTTATTTTTTATAGTTACTTTTTCAATTGCCTATAATCGATGCATAACCTCAAAGTATCATCCTTCTTTTTCACAAACAACACAGGAGCTCCCCATGGAGAAACACTAGGGCGAATAAACCCTTTATCCAACAAATCCTGCAACTGCACCTTCAACTCTCTCAACTCAGCAGGTGCTATTCGATATGGAGTAATAGAGATGGGAGTGGTACCAGGCAACAAATCGATACCAAACTCAACCTCTCTCTCAGGGGGTAACCCTGACAACTCCTTAGGAAACACATCTGTAAAATCTGCAACTGTGGGTATACTATCAAGTTGAGAACCCACTACTCTAGTATCCACAACATGAGCAAGATAAGCATCACACCCTTTTCTAATCAACTTCCTTGCTACAACAGCTAACACAAACAAGGATGCAAGTTGTCTCTGCTCACTAGACACCATCACATTTCTACCATCACTGGTTCTCAAAGTAACACACTTCTTTTGACAATCTACCACAGCTCCATGCTTAAACAACCAATCCATGCCTAAGATCAAATCATATTCCTTAAAAGGCATTTCAAATAAATCACCCCGAAACTCTTCACCTTGCACTACCACTGCACTGTCACGATGCACCTTACTCACCACAACACTATGTCTTAAAGGATTTGTCACCAAAACATCAAATTCTAAGGACTCTGAATGCAATTCAGACACAGGCAATATAGATACACTTATGTATGAATGAGTATATCCTAGATCAATCAAAGCAAGAACTGGAATATCAAATAAAGAAAATGTACCCGCTATAATTGCTGAAGCATCCGGCTGCCTCTACATCACATAAACTCTCTGAGAAGGTCCGGCCCCAGCTGGCCTACTGCCTTCAGATGTAGAACCTCCTCTCTGACTAAACCCGGGTCGACCACCTCTACTAAAACCTCTGCCCCCTCGACCACCTCTGCTGACACTAGGTCGAGAAACTGCAGACTCAGCCTACCTATGCTCCTGCATCTCAGGACAATCTTTAATAAAATGAGTTGGTGACCCACATCTGAAACAACCAGTCAATCCACCAACCTTCCAACAAAAACCCCCGTGGTTCCTACCACAAAGCTCACATACAGGTGGAGTAGATCTCTGAACCACTGGAGTAGGAGCACTAGCTGCAGAAACTATAGGTCTCGACCTCTGCCTCTGATACTGAACTGACCTACCCGCCTGTCTCTGGCTCCTACTGATCCTCGGCATAAAATTTCCTTGGCCCCTCTTCATAGATGAAGACCCTGCCTCAAACTGGGATCTTCTCACTTTGGTCTCCTCCTCAGTAGCAACTGCTGCAATACCTTGTGCTCTCTCAACACTTCTAGCTGCTGTAACTAGCTGAGAGAAATCCTGGTACCGAGAACCAGCAACAATGCACATAATAGAGGGCCTCAACCCCTCCTCAAATCTCCTGCACCGATCAATTTCATCAGAGATAATCCCACCAGCATAGTCACTCAACCGGATGTACTCAATCTCATATTCTGTCACTGTCCGGTTATCTTGCCTCAAATTTAGGAATTCCATCTTCTTAATATCTTTATACTCCCTCGGAGTATATTTCTGCTCGAACTCCCTCAGAAAATCACCATAAGATAATATAGGTGGATCATCCATGGCATGAGGAACCGTCTTCCACCAATCATAAGCATCTTTCTGCAGAAGAGATCTAGCATAATCAAATTTTTCTTCAGGAGTGGCTTGCAAATGGATAAATATCCTCTGCACTCTATCCAACCACTGCTCAGCTACTGCAGGATCTGTAGTGCCCAAGAAATCCTCAGCTCCATACTTTCTCAATTTATCATAGTGTCTCACCGGCACTTGTGACTGTGGTGGCGGTGGTGGCTGCTATACTGGAGCTCCCCTCAACAAATCTACCATATGCCTTAACCAACCCGGCGGTACCTCATCAGCAACTGATCTCCCTGGCACAGAAGCAAGGGCCTCACTAACTCTCTCAACTCTAGCTCCCTCTCTACCCTCTTCAGGAGCTACACTCTCAGCACTACATTCTACAGACTAACGTGACTGAGACGCCATCACTACCTATATCTGCAAACGCAGCAGATTATACCTCATTAAAGATCAAAGACTGCCAATACCAAAACATGTATCTTATTTAAAAACTGTATTTTAAAATCAAAATTTTCTTTTCTTGCATTTTACGTAGGTTGAGAATCTCAAACCTAAGCTCTGATACCAAAATAATTGTAACACCCCTATACTCCGTATACGTACACAGCATGCTATTACGATCGTAATATACGTATACTGATTATAGGAATGCTACTGTTTATTAAACAAATGACTCACTTCTTTTAAAATAATATAAGCAAACTCAAAACATTTAAGTTGTATCATAAAATACAGTAGATAAAACGTTTATTCAAAACGCAGCGGAAAATATAACAAATATTTACAAATATATATACATCAAAACTCAAGTTTTACAAAACATAAAATATATATACATGTTTGGCAGTATGTCTTTGATCTTTAAGCTCCACTATCAACACCTCAAAATCTAGACTCTACTCGGCCTAGAGAAACTTTCTGGTTCTTCCCTGTCACCTGTGCGATGAACCACAATCGCGCTAAGCCAACGGCTTAGTGGTACAGACTACAATAATATTATGCTTCAATGAAATTCCAGTGTTACACAATCAAGTTTCATACTCAACATAGCTTCCCAAACCACATTCATATTCAATAAGTTACTTAAGTATTATAATCATCTCATAACATTATATCTCACTCCATAGTTCATAATAAAACAAAAAACAAATATGCATCTCATTATTCATTTGTTTCACCATTCAAGAATCACATTTAAACAAACACAAGCATGGGCCCAAAAAGAATCTAATATGTTATTCAAAGTTCAGAGTTACTGCTTTGGTCCATAATCAAAATCATCAAGCCCGTAGGCGATACATATATATATCTCTATCCATGGATAACGTAACAGACCCAGTCTCTTGGACCTCAACCTGGTTAAACTCGAGGAGATCCTCAACCCGGCAAGACTGTTTCCTGTAACAGACCCAATCTCTTGGACCTCAACCCGGATAAACCCGAGGAGATCCTCAACCCGGCAAGACTGTTACTATAATTCACATTTTTTAACTGGAATCGGTTTACGACCCGGTCTTTTCACCTATCCAGCAATTCATAGGCATGCCGCCAAACTCAGAACTCTGAAAATTGAATTAACATTTTAGGCACACATCATTTCATTTATCTCTTTTCATTTCATTCCCAATATCAAATAGGCAACTATGCCTCCATTATATTTCATTTGTAATACCATAGCCAACAACCATGGCCTCATATCTCATTAATAGAGTATACATAAGTAGTTGCATTGAATATCATCATCTAAGTAAACATGCCCACTTAATTCATTCGAATCATCATAACCAATCACATTTGCTTCACATCTCATTATATCTCAATTTATCATTCAAATGTACACAACCACTTGCATTAACATACATTCTAAATGCTCATCAATCATTCACATTATACAAATCATAACATTCATCAATGTATTTACAATATAATCAATTACTTAACATATGTATAACCAAATATGTTAAGTGTCAAATCATGTAAGTGTATGCAACAATGTAGTTTGTACTTACCTCAAAAAGCAACTCACATAAAACACTAAACTCTTCTTCCAAGAATCCTTCAATACTTGGATTAGGGCAACTCAAACTCTTCACAACCTAATCCAAAAGGAATAATACACATGAGATAATAAGACTAAGGTCTAACTAGGGCAAACTCTACACATGACACGCTCAACAACACGGGCGTGTCCCTGACCGTGCCCTAAACTCACAACATAGAAGCTTTGACACGCTCAGAACCACGGGCGTGTCACTGAACGTGTAATACATTATGTCTCCCAGAAACATTGACATGTCCAACAACATGGGAGTGCTCATGGCCGTGTCAATTCTTCACCAACACAGTAGCTATGACATGCCCAGTGACGTAGGCGTGTCACTGGCCGTGTCTAACTACCAACAACACAGAATCATCGACACGCCTAAAGACCTGGTCGTGCTCATGGGCGTGTCAGGCCAAAAATACAGATTCCAGCAACAACAACACTTCATCCAATAAACCACTTACTTCCACCATCTTTCACTTCAAACAAACTTAACTAAACATACCCAAAAACCATAACAAACTTGCAAAAACACAAAACAACACAAAACATACATTAAACACAAGTCATAATCATCACCACAAACCCAAAATACAACCATCATACTTTCTCTTCCAACAAACTTACTCTTTCCTTCAATCTAACCCCAAAATCCAAAATCAAAAGAACCAAACACTTCCAAACATACCATAATCAAACAAACACATAACAACCCCAACCTCAACTCATAAACTCAAAGAAAATCAAAGAATCAAGTGGAAAACTTACCAAGGATGAAGAAACTCTTAAATGTCCAACTTGATCACTTGAATCCTCCTTGAATTTGCTCTTAGAAATCAAAAACCCTCTCTTTCTCTCTTGCTTCCTTGATAGCCGGCCAAAAGAAAATAAAAGGAAAGAAGAGGAAGGTGAACCACGAAGAAGAAAGAAAGAAAGAAGAAAGCAAAGAAGACCAAGTCAAATTCTCACCCACCAACTCCTCAAAACCCTCTCCTCCAAGCAATATTTAATATTAAAATATTCCATTTAATCTCCTCCACTCACTTAATATTCTTTTAATTAATTCATTAATTCAAAAATACATAAATATCTTCCTTTGACTTTCATCTCTTTGACTTGTATATGTTGTATATATCTCAATATATACAACATATACACTCTCCTCATTATCTCTTTCCATTTAAACAAATACATATAATCCAAATATAACAACAATTATTCCAAAACTTTTAGGGTACATTTTGGGATATTACATAAATATACAAATTACATAAAGAATTCAAATGTATAAAGCCAAACAATGTTTGTAGCACATCACACATGAATGCAACACTAATGATAGTTCGGTCTCGTAGCATAAACCTACTTTTCAAGTCAACCTTAAGCCCTAGGCTCTCTTTCTGGCCTATCAAGGCTTCTAATCTTGTCACCTGCGCGATAAATCAATCGTGCTAATTTACTAACTTACCAGTACATACTTTGATGGCAAAAGCAATTTGTTAAAAAATGCAGTATGTTTTCCTTTCAATCACAAAATATATTATATTTTAATACATGCATTACTTAAACAAATGATCAAGGTATCACAATCACATGTATTGGGCCCAAATAATTTCATATAGTATTTAAGTTCTAAAAATATTATTCTGGTCTATAGAGACACCGAGGATCTAAGTATCATATCAATCCTCTTGAAGGTAAGTCCCCTGTTGACACCTTTATATCTTGCCCCAAAAGCAAAAAATAATTATAAGTAACATCACTATATCTAGCCCTGATGGCAAATAAAAATCATAAGTGACACCACTGTGTCTAGCCTCAAAGGCTAATAATATCTCATATCGATGGCATGTCAATCCGATAGTACCAAACACAATTCTCTTGAACAAGATACTCTATAAGGCAACCAACACACCAACATGCACTCTATCACATTTTGTCCAATTCCATATTTTTTTCATATTCATGTTTAATTCCCATATTTTCAACACATTGTAACACATTTCACCATTTTCTTAGTCACATTTACAATGTGACTACTAAACCATATTTCTTGTGCATTTATCACATTTTTCATAAATTTAACATAACATATATAATTGCCATAAAACAATGGCTTAACGTAATACATATTACACAATTCACAAGTTTTTACTCAAAATAATACATTTCACACATGAAAACCAAAGTTCAGGTAGCATAACACAATTGTCAATTCACAATGTATTATGCTAAAAGCAATGCAATTGAAATACATAAAATTAAGGTATATACTAACATCGTATATGCCAAAATTTAAGCCCTAATCACCCTGGAAGTTCAACTTCACCAATTGTCATGTTTCACTTTAATTGAGCAAGTCTATTTTACTCACTCCTAAACCATAATATAAATGCAAGAATAGCATTAACATCTTACACTGAGCCATTTTAAATAATTAAACTGCAATTATACTCATTCTATCTCAAAAATCCACTAGAACCCTAATTCACTCTTACTACTTCTTTCAAACTACAACCAAACTCACCCATTTCAATCATACAACCATGAAATCATTATTTATATATATAAAAAAACATAACAATTCATTTTAACAATTATTAAAATCTTGATAAAAAAAAATCCTAATTTTACATACTTTTACCATAAACCCTAATTCCACCAACAACTCACTTTCAACAAATAACCTCCAAATCAACATATACTCATCAACCATATCATCACATAATCTAAAACTGAAAAAAAAAAAAAAAACTTAGATGATAGAAAATTTACCTAATGTTTAATTAAACTCCAAAAACACCTCAAATCCTTTTAGAAACTTGTGAAATTTTGATGTAATTGAAGAAGGAAATCTCTCCCTCTCTTCCCTTAAATTTCGGCCAAAGATGATGGTGAAGAAAAAGAAGAAGTTTGCCCATCTCCTTTTCACATAATTACAAAAATATTTAATTATTAAAATATTAAAGATTTTCCTTCTTCCTATCTATAATTAATTGAATTTTTTTTATTTTTTTATTTTTTAACTTTTATTTTTTACTTTTGACTTTTTTATTTTTTTTTTGTAAAATTTATATTTTATATATATATATAACATATATATACATATATATTAAGCATTTACTCCTTTTAATACATCACTTAACTCTTTTAAATTATTTATTTAATTATGTTTAATAAAATTACAAGTGTTACATCGAGAAAGCAAGTGGATCTCGAGTGGAAATTCTTCTAATTCAGCGATTGCCTTTCATATTGGGTTATCAAAGAAGAGACTTTTTTAATTGAAGGAAGAGGAACATTATCTGGACCTTACTATAGAAAAACTATCATTAAGCCCCTTTAAGATTCTAATCACATATGGAAAAACAAATTCATTAGATATTAATTAACTATAAGCAATTAACTAATACATATCTATTATATTTTTTACATTATCAATTAGAGTCGCAATATGAAAATTTAAACATGAAGATGTTTTTTTTTAATGGAATTAATAATAATTTTTATTTTTCAATAAAATTAGTAAAAATCTTAAAAGTTGTTTAATTGTGAAAAATAAGTCTTATTTTCTAAAATATTTTTTAAAGAGAAATGAAAAATAAAATTAATTTAGTTAGATAATATTTTCCATATATAATAGTAGAAAATATTTTCTGTATTTATTAACTGATAATTGAGTTTTATAAAATTATTTTTAGTTGTTTTCACATAGTTTTTAAAAAATATCAGTATTTGTTTATCACCTTGACTTTTATTTATTTTTTTATACCTCAATTCTTCCCATTTTGAGATTTTTTATTTAGATTTATATATTTTATTTATTTATGTTATACTTTAATTTTGAGAATGTTTTTAGATTGATTTATAATAATTTAAAATTTTTATTTTATTTAAAATATAATTTTATTATGATTTTATTTTTAAATTAAAATATATATATATATATATGCATTCAAAAATATACATATTTAGATTAGGAAATTGTATATATAATTAATTTTTTTGTATAAAATTAATTTAAAATAAATTATTTAAATATTATATAAAAAACTAAAAATTGAAAAATAAGATTGAAAAAACATATTTTTTAACGCAAAATAAATTTTTATTAATAAATAAAAAAATACATCTATAAAATACAAATAAAATTATATAATTTAAAAGTACACAAGATATACATAACTAATGAAGTTACCGAATATTCTTGAACTTCTTTGATGTAAACAGTGCATAATGGTAATATGTCACGGGCAATCTGACTTTCAGTGGGACACTCATTTCATCTGTCATCTATTACCTCACATATGAGAATGACACTTTCATTAGAGAATGACAAATATTCATTAAAGAAGAACAAAAAATACTCAATAGAGAAGAATAAATAAACTCCATTAGAGAAAGACAAATAACCTTCAAACAAAGAATAATAAAAATTTAAATTGCATTCAGTTTTATTCTAAAAAAATAAAAAAAAAACATAAAAACAAGACACAACTACTAGATTTCATATCTATATTAATCTGAAAATTATTTTAAAAATAAATTATACAAATAAATACGTAAAACTAAAAAATAATATTAAAATCTAATAATAAATTAGAAAGAAAGATGGAAGGGATTGTCATCTGTCAATAAACTGATAGCAGCCCCACAATCAAACTACGAAAGAAAAAAAAATATGAGAGTTGAGAGACGTCAATTAAACATACTTTTAATTTTCAAAAAATATTTAGAAAATAAATATCCAAAAATTAGGAAATAAAAATAAAGAAGTATTCAATAGCCCTTTAAATTTAAAATCAAAATTTTACTATGTTATTAAAATAAAAATTTACTATGTTATGTGAATCAGTCATCATAAACAGTGGAATCATTATCTTTGCCTAAATGATTAATTAATTTTTTTATTATTAAATTATTTGATATTTACAATATAAGAGATTATAGACTAATTTAAATTTACATAGAGTAAACCTATTAAAAAAGTAAAATATTTTTTTAAGTTTTTTAAAGTTTTTCGTATTTAAAATTTAAATTTAAAATATTTAAAAGAGAAGAAATCTCTATTATTTTTTTATGAGTATTAAATGATTAACAAATTTAGCTAAGATAAAATGAAAATGAAAATGCAAATGCAGCAAGCCGCGGCAACTCTCTATTACAGGGTTGACTGGGAGTCAATCGCAATTCACATGTGATGTTTGCGCCATTGAATTCCAAGATTGGGGTCAAAATGAGTCCAATTGCTCCTTTAATTTTGTATCCTTAGACAAATAAAGAGGGAAAATTGGCACCAACACATCACATACGTGCCTGAAATAAAGCCTATTTCACACTGATTTTCAGCCACCTAAGCTCCCATTATTATCTTTATTATGAAAAATTAAGGCCGGTAAAAAGTTGATTGTTTTCAAAGAAAAAGACAAAGAAGGCTAAGAATAAGGATGAGCATTGCTTGAATTTTAAAAATCAATTAATTTGACTATTAGTAATGGGCCGAAAAAAATTTATTTTTAAAAATTAATTATTTTTAATTGATTTGATCACAATCGATTATTTTATAGGATTCAATTAATTTTATCAATAATATATAAATTAAAATTAACTAATTCAATTAATTTGACGGATGAAATTGGTTGAATAGTTGGGTTTTGGGCTATTTGCCATTCCTTGAAAAAAAAAAAAAAAAAACCAACTCTAGAGAAATGTGCACGTGCTTTGCTTTTTCTCTTTTAAGTTTCAAATAATTACAGATGGGTTTGTCTTTGTTAAGGGTCCATGTTTTTCCCGGTTTCATACTGTCGTTTACTTGTCCCCCAGCCTTTTTATTACTATGCCCTTTGACTCTTTTTTTTTTTTTTTTGCGTGTTTATTTATTTAGTAGGTAAGAGCATTACATTAATTATTTTATAAAGTTAGATCATATTTGATAAGATTTTCTCATTATTTCACCACTAAAAATAAGAAAAGGCAAGTTTTTCTTTTCTTTTCTTTTCAGAGTGGGAAGGAATGGGAGAAGATGGGATGTAAATATTTAACTTTTTGATATTTGACATATTAAGAATTTATAATAGAAGCTTATTAATATTTGAAAAATTAAAAATATATAATGGAAGGTATTAGAGAAAGATAGTTCAATTGTTAAAATTCAAACTCTTAATCTATTAAAATTTGAGATAAATGTTTGATTGCTAAACTACTAGTCTAATGGTTTAATGGTTGATGGTTTATGTATTCTTAAATTTAAATTTTTTTTATTAAATAATCAAATTTATATGTATTTAATTTCTCTTATTGAAGTTTTTCTGATAAAAAAATTTATGAGAAATTTATTAATAACAAAATAAAAATATTAAAATATTTATATTATTTTTTATAATACCAATTAATGATCTAATATGCAACAATCAAAATTTTAAGGATAAAGAATAAAAAGGTGTGATAAATTTTTTTTTTTTTGAAAATGACATTTTCAAAAAAAAAAAAAGGTGTGATAAATTTTAAGAGTTAATTAATAGGGAATTCTTTTTCTAAATATTAAAATAAATCAGATAATAGCATATTATAGAATTATTTTTATTACTTTTTAAAATTAAAACAAATATATACGTGCAAATGAAATTATTTTTGTTAAATCGTATATTGGAACTTGAACACAAAATATCATAATGCAAATTATCTTAAATATGAAATGTATATCCCACCTGGAGGCTTACGGCAAGATATGTCGCCATTTAATGAAAAATTGGAAGTAGTAAAAATGGAATCGTGTCTCCCGTATAAGGTAAAATACGTCAAGTGTAAGCTAACGAGTAAATATGGCCACGGCAGGGTTTAAAATCAGAGTCCATCCAAAAAAATAGCTAATTAAAATTAAAAAGGAAATTGGTGAAAATCAGAACATCAAAATCTACATTTTGATTCATAATTTTGTTCAAAATTTTTTATTTTTTTTTGAAGAAAATTGTAAGGAGCTTATTATTTCTCTTTCGCAATAATATCAAAAATACATAATGGAGGACGAGAATGCCACTCCACAAAGTCCGTCGACCTAACACAAGCCCTAGCAAGAGAATGAGCAGCGTTATTCGCAGACCGACCAACAAACTCTAAATGAATATCCCTTATATCATAAATGAGGGATTTGCAATCATCAATCATCAAACCAAAAGCAGAAAAATCTCTATAAGTAGGATCAACTATAGCCTTGACGCAAACTTGAGAATCAGACTCCAAAATAATCGACGACCATCCTTTACTTTTGATCCAACTAAGAGCCTCACGAATAGCTAAGACTTCAATCATACTAGCTTCAAAAGAACCTGAAAAGGCAGCTTGAAAAGCACATAGGAAACTCCCTTCACTGTCACGTGCTACACAACCAACACCTCCAAATAAATCTTGGAAAATTGCACCATCAACATTTAACTTCGTGAACCCTACCGGGGGTTTATTCCAATGAAGCAAATGAGAAGAAGGTTGCCCAGCCGTTGAAAAACCACCAACCTGAACAGCTTCCCAATCATTCAAGAACTTGGTGGCACGCGAAGAACCTGACCTGCATTAGATGATAAGCTCTTCCATACCAAGTTGTTCCTGGCTTCCCATAATGCCCAAAGAATCATAATAACCACACATATTTCCTCCTTGCCAAGTTGCTGGATCTGACCCTCAAACCATGAGATAAAAGTGTTGGCATTCAAGTGACGTAACGGTAAAGTTGAAACACCCCAAACCTCCTTCGCAAAAGAACAATTCACCAGTAAATGGAGATCAGTTTCAGGTTCTTCATTACAGAAAGCACAGGGAGCAGAAACATTGATATTCCGAGACTGTAAAGCATTGGCCGTTGGTAAAGCCTTAGAGCAACAACGCCAAATAAAGTTTTGACACTTCGGAGGAACCCTACTAGACCAAACACACTGCCATAACTGAGATTCAATTTGTTGCGCAGGAGAAGGAACAAAATTCACCAGCCATTTATAAGCACTTCGAACCGAATAGCTACCTTTTGCATCAAAGCGCCAAAATACTACATTCAGAGGACGTCTGCTGCTCAGAGGAATTTTTAAAATAGCCTCACAATCCGCTGCATTAAAAAGATTGGTCACAACCTGCAAGTTCCACCTATTATGGGATATCAAATCCGAAACAAGAAGAAATGGAGTATTAATCCGAAATAAAATTTTTTATTTTTAAAAACTATTAAATAGGTGATTTTTATAGTTTAAAATTGTCAATTCAAACGGTTAAATTATTATATTTTATTTAAGCTGTTACAATTATTTTATTTATATTTTTATCCTTTAATTTTAAATTTCTTACTAACTCTATAAATAATATATATTTTAAATTTTTCTGTATTTATAATTTTAATTTCTTTTATTTTTCTCATCATTCAATATATATATATATATATATTATAATATTCAATACTCTCTATAAATTATATTTTTTAATTTGCTCCCTAATATTTTCTGCAATCTATGTTCTTATTTTTTTTAAATATTCTCTATATTATAATTTTAATCGTCTTATTTTATTGTATATTCAATTTTTTTTATTGTTTTTAGTTTATTTTATTATTTTTAATTTTTATCTAATGTATTATTATTTTTTATTCTAAATTTTATTATATTATGATTTCTAAAAAAATAACAAGTAGCCAAAGTTCAAATTTTAAAATTAAAAAAAAATCTAGCTGATGAATATTTTAGATCAATTGATAAAGAAAATATAATTGAAAGAATTGAAAATGGTGATGATAATATTTAATAATTATATAAATATATGGTAAAAAAATACATAAATGTTAATTCATTTTTAAAGCCTAAAAGGATATATGAGTAACTTTAAAAAATTAAGTTATTTATTTATTCTTTTTATTATTTATTAGTAAATTAATATCAATATTTTATTCATTTACTAACCTTAATTTAAAATAATTTTTTTTTCTAACTTTTTAATTAAAATTACATATAAACCACATTTTAAATTATTTCAAATTGACTTAAACAGTTGTAAATTGCTTTTGACATGTTCTTTCGAACTGTCTTTTTAAATTATCTCTCGAATCGCTTTTAGAGTTTAAACTAAAATTGGTGGTTCTTGAATCATCTTATAAAATATTCGATTCAAGTTTAAAAATTTTCTAAATCGAAACTGACGGTTTAAGAATTGAAACCGACGGTTTCTAAACTGTGGCTATATCTATTTGCAAATAAGACGAAGCAAAATTTTTTAATCTAATCAAACCCAATCTAACTAAATGAATTAAATCAAATTTAGTCAATTTAAAAATACATCATGAGTACCATCGAGTGTATAAATAAGTTAATAAATGATTATTCTAGTTTAACTAGAGGTCTCGAATTCGAGTACTGAATATGCAGATATTTTAAAACTCGATATGAAGAGTTTTACTGCCGTTGTTATTCTACTCAACTCCACTTCAAAAGAATGATTTATACAAAATAAAAGTTACATCATGAGTCCATTCGATTTTAATATTAGAAATATTAGGATTATTGATCGGTCAAATTAAAATAATATTTTTATTTGAATTCGAGCCCAAACATCTCTTTTATAATTATATATAAATATATATTTATATATATTAAATAATATTATTTTTATTTTATTTTACTACACTCAATCAGATATGATATACGACAATATTATATAATATACGACTATTAAAAATAAGTCTAAATATAAAATTCTAATATTAAAGGTCAACATATTAAAATCAACCCCAGCCTAATTGAATTTAAAATTAACTAGAGTGGATCGAAAATATAAGATTCGATGAGTATTATTTTAGTAATTTTAGTGTTCGGTCAAATTCGATAAAAATATATATGTATACCTCAACCAAACTCGACTTGTACTATATCCTTGTAAGTATACAAACTTATTATATTAATAAATAAATAAATATATTTATTTTATTATATTTATATTTAATATTATTTATTAAAAATATTTAATAAATATATTATATATATATATAATAAAATAAATATATTTATTTATTTATTAATATAATAAGTTTGTATACTTACAAGGATATAGTACAAGTAATAAAATAATAATAGAATTAAATAATGTAAATTTATATTTTTGATAAAATTACTTAATTTTTTATGAAAAAAAATACTTATTAATTGAAAGAAAAAAAAAAAACAATGTACTACTAGTTTATAACAAGCAGGGTTCCTCTCTTAACCCTGCCACTTCTCAACGATACAGCCATAATTCCAATTTAATTTTACAACATTAAAATTTACATTCCTCTAAAAATGTTGCAAAATATACGCAATAACTAAGATGATTTAGATTGCAGTAGCAACGCTAAATGTGCTAATTACAATAATTACGTTTAAAGAACTAATTAAAGAAAATAGAAAAAAAAAACATAATGTTATTTATTAAAAATATTTATTAATCATTATCTTCAAGATTAATTTAATTAGCTGAAAGTGAGTCCATCCAATCGAAGATGAAATTGGAGATTTTCGCAACTTACAAGTAAATCTCAGAATACTATTTCGTAGTGGTTTTAGCTAGGTTTAATCATGTTTTTTCTTTTTTTTTTTTTTGAACTGTAGGTTTAATCATGTTGCCACCATATTCATTAGTCAAGAGCCATTAAATTAATAATGATTTTCCCTTAGACATGCTATCTGCTCCTCAATTATTATTAACATTTTTTTAATATTGCAATAAAGAAAGGAAAAACAATTATGAATATATTACCCAACAAAATATACATTTATCATTAGATAATATTTTGATGTGCATTTTAATTAATCTTTATTATATTAACATTATCATTTTTTATTATCGATATTTATTGATAGTTAATACTTTAGTTTTTTATATAAAATTAAAAAAAATGTCACTATAATTGTAGGCCATTGATATTTTAATTTAAGTAACACTTTAAATTTTAAAATTTCAAAATGTAGTGTTTTAATTATTTTTATAATATTGAAGTATTTTTATAATATCCCAAATTTTATATTTTTCATTAAATTAAATAAATTTCATATTATAAAATATAAAAAAAATTATACTTTTTTTTCTCTAAATTTTTCTAAAAAATGAAAGTGGTAACTAAGAGGGTATATCTTACGCACGAAATTGCACCAAAAAGTCATTTAACAACTACTTTATTTTTTCTTCTTGGAAAAATAAAATAAATAAAAAAGCAGAGGCCGTGAGTCAATGACTATAAGTGGCATCTATATGAAGTGGAGATAATTAGGGCTGTAAATGAGCCAAGCTACTCGAGCTCGGCTTGGGTCTCGGCTCGGTAAAAGCTCATTCAGGCTCGAGCTCGATTAAAAACAAGCCGAGCCCAAGCTGCTCGTTTACTAAACGAGCCGAGCCCAAGCTCAGAGATACTCGGCTCGTTAGGCTCGCGAGCTGGCTCATTTAAGAAGCTCGCGAGCTAAGCTCGTGAGCTAGCTCGTTTATTAGGTTATATTAAAAAATATATTATATTTATTAGTATATTATATTTATTAATTTTACTATTAGTCCAATATTTTTAAGAATTTATGTCCTAAATTATAATAATTATTAATATAAATAATTAATATAAGAAAATTTGAATTGTATATATGATATAATTGATACTTAATATTAATTATATATATTGCATATAAGATAAAATGATTAATGTTATATTGATGTTGTTATAGTTAATATAACAACATCAATATAAAATGATATTATATATATATATATTATATATAGTATAATGAACTATATAATATATATACTACTTAATACATGCTAATATTTAATAAAAATAAAGCATATATATGTAAAAATAAAGTATATATATACCATAAATATATTAAATGTGATATATGTACATGCTATAACATACATGCATGCTTTTCACTATATATACTATATATTATATGTTGAATATGTATATGTTATGTACTACAATATTATATATATATATATAATGTATTATATGGGCTATATATATATATATATATATATATTACCAATTATTTTCATTATATATTATAATATATTGTATATTATTATTTTTACTATATATATAATATAAATATAAACACCATATATATTATAATATAAATAGTATATCTATTGTAAAGCATATATATGTAATATATTTTATTTTTATCATATTATATATACATTAGTATATTATATTTTAAAATTTTACTATTAACCTTATATTTTTAAGAATTGATATCTCAAATTATAATAATTATTAATATATGTAATAATATATAGTTTATAATATTAGCCTTGTATTATATTTAATTAATTGTCTCAATTTTAATAATTTTAACATAAAATAAAAATTTATGTTCAAAAATAAAAAAACCCTTTTGTTCCAAAAAAAAATAAAATAAAAAAACCCTAAAAACATACTGTTTACATCGTGTCTCTTTATCCCATCGCCATCACTGTCGTTTTTCTTTCTCAATATTTCGATCTCGCTCTCGCCTCTCGCTATCTCTCTCAGTCTCTGTATCTATCGGTCTCCGGCTCTGTCTCACCCTCTCCATCGCAGCCGACTCAACCAACAACCTCAAGTCTCACCCTCTATTGCAGCTCTCACCATATCGATCTCGAGTCTCACCATCGTAGAGACCACCAGTGCCTCGCTCAGTCCCTCGATCAGTCTCTGTCTCTGTTTCGCTCCGACCACCATCTTGCTCTCTGTTTCGCTCCGACCACCATCTTGCTCTCTGTTTCGCTCAGTGCCTCGCTCTGTCTCTGTCTCTATTTCGATCTTTGTCTCTGTCTCGCAAGCCATTCACACAGCAGGCCAACGAGGGAGCTCCGACCACCATCTTGCTCTCTGTTTCGCTCACTGCCTTGCCCTCTGTCTCTGTCTCTGTCTCTGTCTCGACCCCTGTCTCTGTCTCGCAAGACATTCACACACCAGCCATGGCAGCCTCTCAATCTCAGGTATTTAATGCTTTCTGTGTGGTATTTGATGCTTTCTGTGTGGTATTTGATGCTTTCCGTGTGGTATTCTGTGTGGAATTTGAGTGAATATTATTGATGCTGCAATAGTTATACCAGAAGAAATAACAGATTGCTTGAGGAGTTTATTGAGTGCTATTTTCTCTACTGTGGTGATTTTATTGATTGCAATCCCCAACATCTAAGCTGGAATGTTTTATTGATTTTCTCTACTGTGGTGATTTTATTGATTTTATTCTTAGATGTTCATTATAATTCCAGACTCTCTGCTTCTATTCTGTGTGGTATGCGAGTGAATATTATTGATGCTGTATTGTTGTGCTTTTACATGAGAGACAAAGGGCAAATGCCAGTGCAGTGGATAATGCTTCCAAATCTGATATACATCTGTAACATTAATTAGCATATGTTGTGCTAGTTGTTGTATAATGTTGGTGTCTTCATTTAAACTTGCAAGGCAATTGAATTGCTGGGAATAATTATACCAGAAGAAATAACAGATTGCTTGAGGAGTTTATTGAGTGTAATTTTCTCTACTGTGGTGATCTTATTGATTGCAGCATTGTATTTTTCTGTTATTAATGTTTAAATTAACAACTAGTAAACTTAAAATAGTTAGTAAGATATTATTTTCAGTTGTTGTATAATGTTTTTTTTTGTCTTATAATTATCAGTAATTTAATTTCTTTATTGACTTACCTCTAGATTCAATGTTTATTGTTCTAAAAGTTGTCTTTATTCCTTTTCAGGATATGTCTATTATAAATTCTGCAAATTTAATTTCCACTCAAGATTCATCTCCAAATTCGAATGATTCACCTGTTTTTATATCTAATACACTTGAAAGTGTGGAATCCATTCATGATGTGGAAATTGCTGAAGAAGACGACAATCCATTTGCTTCAAAGAAAAGGAAGAAAACTTCAAAAGCATGGAATGAATTCAAAGAGGTGACTCTTCCGAATGGGACAATGAAGGCTGAATGTATTCATTGTAAACATCGGCTTGCTTTGAACAAGACTGGTGCCACCACACAATTTTTGAGGCACTTGAAGTGTTGTACGCAAAGGGTGATAAATCTAAAAGGGCAACAACAGATTCACATCACCAACCGCATAAATGAGACAGAAAGTATAGCTGCATTGGAGAATTTCATGTATAATCATGCCAAAATTAGAGAAGTGTTTTCCCATATGGTTCTTGTGCATGAGTTACCTTTTAACTTTGCAGAATATGAGATTTTTAATTTGTTAATGAAATATGCTAATCCAAGTTTTCAAAAAATTAGCCGGGCAACATTAAGAAAAGATATTGATAGTAGTTACGATATAGACAAAAAGAAAATCAAGGAATTGCTGGCTGGTGTCCCTAGGCTTAGCGTGACCACAGATTTGTGGAAATCTGATGCCCAAAAGATATCATATATGGTTGTTACTGCTCATTTTGTGGATTCTGATTTTAAGTTGCAAAAACGCACATTAAACTTTTGTGATATTCCACCACCTCATAATGGAATTATTGTATGTGATGCATTGCAAAAGTGTTTTCAAGAATGGGAGATAGAAAATAAGGTGTGGACAGTAACTGTAGATAATGCTACTTATAATGATGTTGCTATTAGGATGTTAAAGGAAAATTTGTCTATCTCTTCATCATTACCGCTTTCTCTTTGTGGCAAGTTGTTTCATGTGCGATGTTGTGCGCATATTTTGAATTTACTTGTTCAAGATGGTTTGTCTGAGATTCAAGATATAATACACAATGTTCGCGAGAGTGTAAAACATATTACTGCGTCAGAAGCACGTCTTCGAATGTTCAGTGAAATTGTGAAACAATTAAAATTACCTTTAAAAAAGCTCATTTTGGATGTTAGCACAAGATGGAATGCAACATATTTAATGCTAATTGTTGCTTTGGAGTATAAAGATGTCTTTCCTCGGTATCAAATAAAAGATTCAAGTTATCGTACTTTGCCTAGTGAATTAGATTGGAAGAAGGTTAAGGAAGTTTGTGTTTTTTTGGAAGAATTTTATGAGGTCACTAATATAATTTCAGGAAGTGAGTATCCAACTTCAAATTTATTTCTTCTTGAACTTTATAATGTAAAAAGAAAATTTAGTGAAATATATGCATCTGATGATGAAGCTATGAAAAACATGGTGAAGAAGATGAAGGAAAAATTTGATAAATATTGGGGTGATTGTAATTTATTAATAGCATTGGCAGCTGTTATGGATCCAAGGAGTAAGATGAAATCAATTGAGATTTATTTTCCTCTCATATATAGTAAAGTTGATTCTTTTGAGCATATTGCAACAGTTAGTGAGTCTTTACATTTGCTCTACACTGAATATGTTGAGGCTTATAGAACGGAAAATGCTAATAAGGAATCCAGAAATGAACTTGCAAAAGAAGGTTCAAGCGTTGCTAGTGTTGATAAAGGGAAAGGTAGAAAATCAGATTTTTTTCGTCTTATAAGATCCGGTGATGCTGTGGTTGAACATGCTAAATCAGAATTAGATATTTATTTGGAAGAAGGTATTCATGTTTGCGAAAATGATGAGGCATTTGACGCCTTGGAATGGTGGAGTACAAGGCAATTGAAGTATAAGATTTTATCAAGAATGGCAGGTGATATATTGTCAATTCCTATTACAACAGTGGCTTCTGAATCAACTTTTAGTGCTGGGGGTAGAGTTATAGATTCACATCGTGCATCTCTTGGAACGGATACAGTGCAAAAGTTACTTTGTGGAGAAGATTGGTTTCGCGCTTACTATGGATTAAAAAGCAAGAAAAAGGTTAGTATGTTCCATTTTTATGAAAGAAAAGAACAATGAAAGTTATGATTTTTATTATATAATTGTAGTTAACTCATTTTTTTTCTTAATATTTATAGGAAAGCACCGTCAAGGACGTTCGAGAGTATATTATACCTTGATCGTATTATCCATTTATAAGGTATTATTTTAGTTTTATAATTTTTTTAGTTTACTTATCAAAACTATTTGTATTTTTTAAATTGTTATTTGATTTATTTAATTTTATTTATGTAGGCGTTACAACAGTTGAACTCAAATATAAAGAAGTTGTCATGTGCCAGATGGATTTGTTCAAGTTGAATTTATTACTCATTTGATTTATTTGGATAATTTTAGCACTTTTTTTTTCTAAAATTAAATTATCTTGTAGATTATTTACTGTTCTTTTTCTTTCTATCTAGATTTACATCTATATTTTTTATAATGAATGTTTGATTTTTAATTTTGGCTATAATTGTGATGTATAATTTTTTTTTTTCAATTTTATCATATATCTAGCTCCAAATCGAGCTCGAAATCGAGCTCCAAATCGAGCTCGAGCTAGATTTCGAGCTCCAACTCGAGCTCGAGCTCGAGCCCGAGCTTGGCTCGTTTGTCATATTAATGAGTCAAAAACGAGTCGAGCCGAGCCGAGCTCGAGCTTGCCAATATTCGTATAAACCGAGCTCGAGCTCGACTCGAACCGAGCTCGAGCTCGAATTTTTTGTGTCGAGCCGAGCCTGAGTATATCAAAGCTCGGCTCGGCTCGACTCGTTTACACCCCTAGAGATAATGAGTGCCTCGTGTAAAATTTGGCAGTTAAGTTAATGACAGAGTTAATATTTCCTCCATTCGTTCAAATTAGTATTTTTGCAAAAGAATTTTATTCTATTTTTTTTATTTTATAAAATCAATAAACATTTATTAATTTTTTAATTATATAATAAAATTAATTAATAAAATAGGAGTATAATCTATTTAAAATAATTTTATATAATATTAAAAAAATTTAATTATTTTCTTATAAATATATATGAGCTAAATACTATAATTTAAATAGGATTAGTATAACATTATTTTTAAAAATAAAGAATTGCTTCTCAATAATGTTGGATTCTAGTCCAATTAATTTATTGATGGATTTAGATGAACTGAAACTTAGAATTTGACTTTTTAACTCTCAACTATATTTTAAAGAGCTCTTTACATGCACTATTTATTATAATAAAAAAATTAATAATTTTTTTTGTTATTTACACTTAAATAAAGAATAAATTAATGTGATTCTCCATATGAGCTAATTTCACCTTTTATTTTAAGTTTTTATAATTTTTTTATGAAAAATACTATCAGTGTATATATATATATATCTAATTAATAAATTAAATATCGTTAGTTATTTTTCTTTTTATCTCTCTTTTAATATTTTATTATTGACCAAATATATATATATATATATATATATTCAGTCCATATTAAAATTTATATATACATTTATTACTTAATTCTCTCAACTATTAATTATGAAAAATAAAAAATTAAAATTAATAATCCATTAAATTTAAAAAAAATGCATATTTAAAAACTAATCAAAATACTTTTTATTCATGTGAAATACTACCTTTAAAGGAAAAATACATTTTCACTGTGTTTAGAATAAATAAATTTATATTGTATAAATTATTTATAAATGAATTCCACGTTGAATTCATTTATAAATAAATTTTTATATTTAGAATGGTATAACTTAAAATAGATAATTTAATTGAATTACATATAATTTTATTTGAAATAGATTATGAATTAAAATTTTATTTGTCTTTTTTTTTAAATATGCCCTTATTATGATAATATTATATTTAAAATTTATGATCAAATAATGTCAAAAAAAAATTTTAGATTTATTACTATAAATTGATAATAATGTATTTCTCAATGAAATAATATTATATATAAATGTTTTATTTTTTTAATATTAAAAAAATATATTTGTTAGTCTATATGAATTTAATTGATTGAAACTATTATAATTTATTTGTAATAATTTTTTTAGAACAATATATTTTTTAACATAATTTTAGATGAAAATATTCAAATTTAAAAATTTTTACTTATTGGACTATTAGTTATATTTATAAGAGTATTTTTTGTTTTGATAATAAATTTCACAAAAAGATTTATATATAATGAAAAATATTTTAAATTTTAAATGATTACTAAAATAAAATATTAATAAAATATTAATATAAAATTATAACTATTGATGAAGTTAAAAGCAACCATTCAAATTGAATATTTGGGTTAAAAAAATTAAAAATTAATGAAATAATTTTATTAAAAATTAAATTTTAAATTTTCAAATAATAAATTTTATAAAATTAGCATAGTAAAACAGTGAAAAAAATTGAAAGAATATAATAGAAGAAAAGAGTATAAGTTTATTGAGAGTAATTTTGTAAAGAAAAATTAAATTCATTAATTTGTGAAATTTATTTATAAATATCATCCATTTTAGTGAAATTTTATTTACACTAATTAAATTTTATAAATTTGAATTCATAGAATTAGAATGAATAAAAACTTTCATTTCAAACAAGTAATTCTTGAAGTTTAAATAAATTTTATAAAATTTTATAAAATTTATTTATTCCAAACAATGTGTTAGAGATATTCTAAAATCTGTCATTTAAATTATATTTCCTCTATTTCAATTCGATAACAACATTTTTATTATTATCTCAAAATTTAAATTATTTTTTAATTGTTAGTTTAATAAATAAATATAGAATTTACTATTATTAAATAAATTATTAATATTTCACTCCCCTAAAAAAATTCACTTCTTGACTTTTAATTATAAATTAATACATTAATAATGGGGTATTTTAGGAGAAAGTGGTAAATTAATGGTATTAATTAAAAAATAATAATTTTCTTAATCTCCTCAAATTTACAAAATGATCTATCATAATTGGATTGATGGGGGTAATTAAAAACCTAAAAATTGAAATTTTTGGCTATTAATTAGCATTTGACCTTTTATTAATTATAATAATCAAACCAAACAGACTCTTTAATGCTTAAAAGAAATAATCAACAGCGTAGTGATATTTTAAATTTTTAAAATATTTTTCTCATTTAAACAAATAAATTCCAGAAGTGGAAAAATGTAATGTCCTACCGCCAAAAATAAATTAAAAGTGATATTCTGAAGAGGGAGAACAATTCATATTGGTTGGAATACTATTTGCGATATTTTTTATTATTTTGACTTTTAAGAAAAATTAAAATTTTATAATTTCATATAATTTGAGAAACCACTATAATTAATATAAGTTTTGTACGTAGCAGACCAAGTCGACCTGGCTCTCACTCTCTATATCACAGATTTTATATTTATTTTACAATAATTAAAAAAGTTCAGACTCTAACAAAATATTTATCTTTTGACTATTTATTATTATATGCCAAAAATAATCTCTTAGGAAATTTTACATAAAAAAATAAGTAATAAAATATATTATCCTTATTAATTCAGTTCAAAAAAAAATATTATCCTTATTAATAAGGGTCAAATATAATAAGAATTAACCAAATCATGTAAAATTTATAATTGACTACTCAACAATAATTGAAAAAGACAATTAACGTTCGTTAACAAAATTTAGCAAGATGGAAAATTATAAAAAAAGTATTTATCTTTTTTAATCTATTTTTAAATGTATTTTTTGTCGAGTGGAGTATAATTTTAATATAAAAAATAAAAATAAAAATTATTAGAAACAGAAATTATATCAGACAAGCTTTAAATTTAATATTAAATTTAATTAAAAAATTTAAGATTGAAATGATTCGGCAAATTAAATTTTGAGATTTCTTCAAAAAATACTTAAAAATAAAAATATTTTCAAAATTATCCATTTTTCTTTTTTTAAAAAAAATATTCAATTTTTAATTTTTAATTTTAAAAATATTATACTCTCAGAGATATATTTCTAATATACTAAAAGAATACATCATTTTATAAATATACATCTAATATCCTAAATATATAAAAATTATAAATTACTTTTTAAATAATTTGAAAAATGATATATATATATATAGCATAATTATAATTTTCCTTGAATTTCTTATGCCAATTCATCCAAATAATTCAATAGATTAGTAGCCACCAAGTCTTGCATTGATAATTAGGAGCGTTTTTACTTTCATTTATATCTTGAATTTAAATATTATGTGTTCTTCTCATCACATATAATTAATAAAAAAAATGTAATAGAGTAAGTTTGGACAATCATAATAATATTTTTTGATAAATAAACTGTATATTAAGCAACAAGTGCAGATATATCTGCCCAAATACAGTGTCGGAGATGATCGAGAATATAATATTTTATGCTTTAACATTAGAAAACACATATTAAATAGTTTTAGAAAATCTTAGAGGGTATATTGGATTAGAATTTTAATGAATTTTAAAAAAATTAGTGATTTTAATAAAATTTAATGATTCTAATAGACTATATATTCTGTTAGAATCCTATATAAAATTTAATAGAGATAATTAGATTTTTATTATAGATTTTGATAAGATAGATTTCTAATTTTTTTCATATAGTTAATATTTTGATAAAAAATATAATATTATTTATTAAAAATACTATATCGTAAATATAACTTTAATGATATTCGATAAATAAATAAATATTATAAAATTTTATAGTAAAGTATCAAAATTTTTCAACATTATCATTATAAAATAAAGAGATTATGAAATGAAAAATACGAATATAAAATAACATTAGATAAATATATCAAAGTACTATATCATCTCTAATATTTATTATTATATATAAAATAAGTTATAAAAAATTCATTAATTATTTATTATTTTTATTTCTATCATTTTGAACATCTATTCGTATATTTAAAAATATTAAGTTTTTTCATACATTAACATTCTTTTCGTTATGCTCTTAATTTTCAAATAAATTTCTCTTTCAGTAATTAAAACATAACATTTAATATTAATAGAAAAATAAATTCCAATAAAAAATAATAATATCAAGGAAAAAACTTTTTAATTAAAATTTTAATATATAAAAATAATTAAATAAAATAACAAAATGATAACCAGCAGAAACAAAAGGAAAAAAAAAATCATATTAGTATATCATGAACTTATTAGTGTCCGATGAGAGGTTGATTTTAACTATTCGTTCTTTCACTTTCCTATTACATAATGTGGATAAAGGGAAATGAAAATTAGATATAAGTATTTTGGCATCAAAAGAGAAGCTTCTTTGATATACTATTTTTGAAAAAAAAAAATTATATACAATCTGATGGTTATAGCAACCATGACTGCAGTGAATCCTTAATGCTTGAGGCAATTGGATCGAGCTAGCATGGGTAAATGACTGGTTTCAAAGTGTAGGATCGTACAAGGACCTCAATTTAATAATTGTATTCCAACTAACTTCTTCCTTATTAACTCTAAACTGTGGTCTAAGAAATTTTATGCAGAGATTAAATGAGCATTAGTGTGTCAATCCTGCAAAAATTAGGGCGTAAACTAACAAAATTAGGTACCCATGGCCAACAACTACGATTGAATAACACATAGGGCGCAAAATTTGAAATTCACCAAATCACATATTTTATTATTATAATTATTGTTACTATTATTATTAATTTATTAATTAAAAGATAATTAATCTAAAATTTTTAGAATGAAAGCTGAATTTATAAAATTTTTTGGGCTAGAGGTTGAATTTGTGAAATATTTTTTTCATTTATATATAACATTTTAAAATCTAATAAAATTCAAAAATTTATAAAATTCATCTAAATTAATAACTTTTTAAATATCATTAGATTTTAATAAACTTTTAAACAGTTATTATTGAATACCATCATATTTTATAATATTATAAATGTTGGAAAGAAGCATTTCAAAACTAACATATCCCACATTAAAAAAATATGATTTATTTCCATTAGTTTATTAATGGTTCTAATTGTTAGGCTTGGGAAATGGACATGGGAACATAAGTGGGCTCACGCACATGAGACAATCAAACTTTGCCCGATTTGTGTGGAAATCAGTGGATTTCCACCCCCTGCGCATGAGCACCTGCGGTCCAAGTACATGCACATTTTTCTTTTTTTTTTTAAGAATTTAAAACCATATTAAAAATGTATTAAACATTTGTCTGTTTCTACATTAATTATCAGTTTAATTTTTTTTATTATAGCTGTTATTAAGAATTTAAAATTACAAAAGTTTCAATTTCATATTTTAAATTCTTTTAACTGTCATCTTATTACAATAATTATGTCTATTAAATTATGTATTAAACTCTTAATTTAACAGTCATATATTTTTCTATAAAAGCAAACTTTTTCTTGTTGATTACATACACAAAAAAATTATTTCCTTTTTCCTTTGTTGCTATATTGTTTACTTTGTTGCTTTTGTCCCTGGAATTCATTCCAGAAGTGCTTGTTGAATCCTGGAAGAACGTCTCCATTGCCGGTAAATAGTTCTTTAAGGACAGTGTCTCAGTTGCACGCCTCAAGCATCTGCTGCTACTATGCTATTTCTAGTGTCTCCTTAACAACAATCTTAAAGAAGTATGGATGCTCCTAACACCAAAACAACTGCTAATGTGTCGGCCCTTGCTGGAAATGATTCTTCTGCTACTGATGTCTCTGCTATTGTTCTCTTGCCTGTCTTTGCTACCTTTCCAGTACCTATGTAGCTCCCTTATGCCAAACCATTCCCAGATGTCACTAAGGTTGAGGTCTTCAATGGACAAAATTACAAAAGATGGCAGGAAAGTTTATTCACCATTCTAGATATGCATGGTGTAACTTTTGCACTAACAGATTTTGAACCACCTCAACATGCTGAACAGAAAGTTTGAGATGCCTGGACTTATGCAAACAAGGTCTGCATGTATACTATAATTAGTACATTGTCAAATGAACTCTTCGATATCTACTACTCTTACAAGGAAGCAAACAAAATTTGGGAATCAATGCACTTAAAGTATACTGTTGATGATGCTGGCAAACAGAAATTTATCGTTGGAAATTTTTACAAATGGCAGATGCAAGAAGACAAAGACATCAAATCACAAATCAATAAGTATCACAAACTTCTTGAAGATTTAAAATATGAAAATATTAACTTGCAAGATGAGTTTGTTGTAGGAATTTTGATTAAGAAGTTGTCCAAATCATGGAATGATTATAAACAACAATTGAAGCACAAACAAAAACAACTTCCCTTGCCAGATTTGATCGCACACATTATCATAGAAGATACAAACAAAAAACAAAATAGAGCTTCAAAGGCAAAAGAAATCACTTCGAAAGCTAACTTGGTGCAAGACAAGCAACACAAAAGGTATGATAAAAAGTCTGATTACGTGCCTAAAGCTACTAACCCCTCCTTCAAAAAGAAGGAAAATTATTTTATGTGTGGAAAGCCAGGTCACCATGCTCTTCAATGTAGGAAGAGAGTGAAAAATGACAATCCTCCTAAACCAAAAAGTAAATTTGGTTAAAGGATATGACATTATTGCTGCGGTCATTTCTCAAGCTAATATTTTTGCCAATGTGAAAGAATGGGTCATGGACTCAGGTGCAACTAGGCACATTTGTGCTAACAAAGATGCATGTACCTCCTACACTCCTGTGGAGGAAGAAGAAGAATATGTTTATCTTGGAGACTCTCGTGCTGCCAAAATTCTTGTCAAAAGGAAAATTCTTCTTAAGCTCACATCTGGCAAGACCTTGGATCTCAATGATGTTCTCCATGTGCCTAACATTATAGCAAATTAGTTGCTCTGTTAGGAAAGGCTAGGGTTAAAGTGTCATTTGAATCTGACAAGATTGTAATGACTAGAAACAATATTTTTGTGGAAAAAGGCTATTGTAATCAGGGACTCTTTGTACTCAATATTTCAAATGATATGAATGAAAATGCATCTTCTTCTGCTTATATGATTGACTTATATGATTTATGACATGCTAGACTAGGACATGTGAACCATGCTTATATTAAGAAAATGCAACATGTTGGTTTGATCTCTGGTATTAGTAATTCTAATTTGCATAAGTGTGAAATTTTTGTAGAATCAAAGTTAGCTAAGAAAACATGTCATTCTATAAAAAGAGAAACTGAGCTACTTAGTTTAATTCACATATTTAGGTGATTTAAAACAAACCATAACTAGAGGAGGTAAGAGATATTACATCACATTTATTGATAATTGTTCTAGATATATTAAGGTTTATTTGCTTAGAAATAAAGATGATGCTTTTGATATGTTTTTATCTTATAAAGCTGAAGTAGAAAATCAATTAAATAAAAAGATTAAAAGAATTTGATTCGATGGAGGAGGAGAGTATCTCTCTTTTAATGATTATTGTGAGAAGGAAGGAATAATTCAAGAAATTACTCCTTCTTATCCACCTGAATCTAATGGGGTAACTGAAAGGAAAAATAAAACCTTAAAAGAGATGATGAATGCATTACTTATTAGTTCTGGTGCACCTTGATAATTTGTAGAGTGAAGCATTACTATCTGCATGTTATTTACAAAATCGTATTCCTCATAGGAAAACTGATAAGACACCATATGAATTATGGAAAGGCTATCAGCCTAACCTTAATTATTTGAAACTGTGGGGGTGTCTTGCCAAGGTAATGCTTCCTGATCCCAAAAAGAGAAAAATTGGTGCCAAGACTTCAGATTGTATGTTCATTGGATATGTTGAACATAGTGCAATATATAGATTTATAGTTGTGAAAAGTGATGTACTTGATCATAATACTATTATTGAGACAAAGAATGTTTAATTCTTTGAAACTATTTTTCCTTTGAAGTCTAAAAAGACAAAGACCATTTCTCATACACGTGTTCTAAATGATACTGAGAACTCTAGTGAAATAAAGTTAAGAAGACGTAAAAGACAAAGGAAAGAAACTTCTTTTGTAGATAATTTTTACATGTTTTTAGTTAAAAATGATCCTTTAACTTATTCTGATGCTATTTCATCTTCTGATGCCTCTTTTTGGAAAGAAGCTATTAAAAATGAGATTGATTCTATTCTTCAAAATAAAACTTAGATTTGAGTTGATTTACCACCTGGTGCAAAACCAATTGGCTGCAAATGGATTTTTAAGAGAAATTATTTTCCTGATGGTTCAATTGATAAATACAAAGCTAGACTGGTTGCTAAAGGCTTTATTCAAAAATAAAATATTGATTATTTTGACACATTTTCTCCTGTGACTAGAATTTCTTCAATTCGAGTTTTGTTTGATTTAGCTTCTATTTATGAACTTATTGTTCACCAAATGGATGTTAAAATCATGTTTTTAAATGGTGATTTAGAAGAAGAGATTTATATTACTCAACCTGAAGGTTGTGTCATTCTTGGGCAAGAAAATAAAGTTTGTAAACTCCTTTAATCCTTATATGGTCTTAAACAGACGCCTAAGCAGTGACATAAGAAATTTGATCAGGTGTTACTTAATGATGGTTTTACCTCTATCGAAGTGGATCGTTGTGTGTATACCAAGCTTGTTGGTAATGAGTGTGTAATCATTTGCTTATACGTAAACGACATGCTCATATTTGGTACTAGCCATGACATAGTAAATGAGACAAAGGATTTCTTGCTTCACAATTTGACATGAAAGACATAGGTGAAGCAAATGTTATTTTGGGTGTTAAAACTATATGGAAAGGTGATAATATAATTCTATCACAAGAACATTATGTTGAGAAACTTCTTAAGAAGTTTAGACACTTTGATGTCATACCTATCATTACTCCTTATGATTCTAATGCTCCATTGCCGGCAAATAATTCTTTAAGGACAGTGTCTCAATTGCATGCCTCAAGCATCTGCTACTACTATGATGTTTCTGTTGTCTCTTTAATAACAATAAATAAATCTGAATTGAATACCGTTAGATTCTTAAAGTCAATTAAAATCTATTAAAATTTTAATCTAATATTTCCTCCTTAATTTATTTCAATTCACTTATTTAATTATTTAAAGTTAAAAAATAATTTAAACAATGCAACCAATGAGCGGATCCAATTTTAGAAATACATGTTGCAAAAAAAAAAAGAAATATCATCATATATATTTAATTAATGTATAAGAATTGATACACACATTTATGATTTGAATTTCTTTTATAATTATAAAACATGAGTATGCATTTTTTTTATTTAAAAAATGCTATTTTGATGTTTGAATAATTTTTTAGTTCAATGAATTTCAAATTTCTAAAAATAATTCCATTCTAATTGTTTATTAATCATAAGAGTGTTTACCTTAAGATATATGGAGACCAATGCGACTACTATGTTTAATATTAAAATTAAAAAATTAAGTCTTTAGTATTTAAATTTTTTTTCATTTTTGTTATTTAGTTATTATCTGCCTCTGCAAGAACCAAATCATTAAAAAAATTATTGATATAATTGTCTAATTTAAATCGCAACTTGCAAGCAAAATAGACTAATAGGTAGAGTTGAATAAAAGAAAATTTAAGGCAGAGGTAATGGGCAAAGGAAAGCTTGGACCATTTTTAAGGGTCACCTCACATGTTCATTTAGGGCAATTCCAACCACAATATACAAACAACCAAAAGTCAACTTTTATGATTAGCTGGACTTGCAGTTATTTAATAAATAGCCTAGGGGTATTTATGGAATAACGGAAATTTCCTAGGTTACTAGTGTGACTGTGGTACGCTGAATATACACGTCCATTTTGATTGCATTGGGACACTCAGTTCCATAACGTGGCACTTTCACAGTACTTTTTGCGTAGTTGGTTAGAAAATCAAATCATACACGCCGGTAGTTTTTTTTTTAGAAAATTTTTTAACTTACAAAAAAAATTATGAATAGTTCTTTTTTTAGCAAAATAAATTTTTATTAATAAATTAAAATATATATTTATAAATAGTAAATAAGGGTAATATATCATAAATAATATAAATTTTAGTAAGATATATTTTATTTATTATTTATAAAAAAATATTTAATTACTTTATATGTGATAAAAATAGCTTCGTTTAAAAAAAAATATAATCTCTGTTAAATAATGACAATATTCGCTGAAGAAAGACAAACTTAGAAATAAAATTATACTATTATTGGCCCCCTAATTATATATATATATATATTAAAATTTAAAAAATGAGTCACTCCATTAAATAAATTCATTCTATATAAATTTAGTTAAATTTTAATCTAAATATATTTATTTGATCCAAAAATTAAATATATATTAGACCAAAATTAAAATTTTATTTTATAAAAAAATAAAAAATTTATAGGATAAATTTACTATTCTTTATTCTTCTACTCTATTACTATTTTGTATATTTGTTGACAATTCAATCATGAGTGAAACTTAAAATCATGATTGATTCACAATTTAAGTGAGTTTTTCTTTTTGAATTTTTAAAATTTTTTTTATTTTTTTTTCAATTTGGTTTTCTTAAGGTTTAGTATTAGTTTAAGAATGAATACAATTTAAATTTTTTTATTTTTCTATAATTATTTAAAATTATTTTCTTTCATTCTCAATAACTTAGAGTGAGATAATACTATATATAATTTTCTTAAAATTAGGATTTGTAATTAATTATATGTCAAACCTTAATTTATACTTGCTTAAAGTTGTTGAAGCAAAAAATATATTTATTACTATTTCATAAATTTTGATTACTCATTGTTAATTATTTATTAATTATTATTATTGATTCTTTTAAAAAAAAGTTTTTTATTTATTAATTATTATTATTGATTCTTTTAAAAAAAAGTTTTTTAAAGTAAAAACTAACTCTAACTCAAGATAAAAAAAATAATAAAACTGAATTTTTTTTATCAATTTATATATTGAAATTATATTATAACATTGTCAATAATATTAAATTTATTTTGATAAGTTAAATATATTTGGATTTAGTTTAGTAATGAATATTGATTATATCGAATTTTTAATTTTTATTTTTAAAGAGAAAAAGAAAATATCTAAAGTTTTTTTCCTTAAAAAAAAATTTATGAATAGTTAGATATTATTAAACATATTATTTTCAATAATAATAATAAAATAAGTGTACATTCGAGATGATTTTTATTTTTAATTTTTAATTTTTTTAAAAAAAATAAAAATATATTCGATAATATTACTAAATTTTAAATTTTTTTATTCGATAATAAATAGTTTTGCATAAATAAAAAATTCACAAAACATGGTTTTAGATTCAGAATTTGAGAAGATATTTATATTAATAATTTTTTATTATTTTTATTTTTACATATATTGTTTTACTATTTTTTTATTTTTTTTAAATTTAATTATAAAATGAGATATTTATTTTTTTAAAATTTTTTATTTTTTTATATTTTTAATAATTTTTATTTTATTTTAATATCTAATTAATATTATGATATATTATTAGAATAAATATTATAATTTTTATAATAGGTGAATAAAATTGTAAATAAAATGTGTTTGTGTATGTTTAATAAAAAAATTATTATATGATTTTTAAAAATATAAAACAATTTATTAAAAAGTATAAAATAAAAATTTTAAATAGTTTTTTATTTTTTAAAAAAAATTATAGCGTAAATGAACATAGTTTAAGGTTTTCATTTTTACACTAGTTGGTAATACTAATAATTAAAATTCTATAATATACTTTTAAGAAATTATCATTACTAAATATTATGTTGTCAAATTTATAACTAAATTAAATATTCAAAAACCTTTCTCCCAAAAAAAAGTAAAAAATCTAATTAGATTAGATAAAAATTAATCAGATTTAATTTTATTATAAAAATTTAAGAATAGAAAATTTCAGGTTCTAGTCTTCAGAATTATAAATTTATTATTTATATAATGAGATAAATTAAAAAAATTTCGCTTCAAGATATATTAAAAAAATTATATTTATTGTGTAGTTTTTTTTTTGAACGATTATTGTGTAGTTCGTATTGGTGTAATGGGTAAGTTTCAATTCAAAATATATGTGACATATCATTTCCTATTTTACCTGTACTATTTGTTAAAAAAATTTAAATTAATTTTTTTAATTTTATTTTTTATCGTGTATATATAGTATATTTATTTTTTTTAAAAAAATTAATGTCGGTAGGGATCAATAAATTAAAAAAGAAATAACGCCAAATATCCTGAAGAGACATGCGATGTTAAAAAGGCAAGACCGAAAGACTTTTACGAGGTAATAAATGAAGATCCAATAATACTATAGAAAGACTTAATTACCAATTCTAATTGAAACGCATAAAAATCTCAAAGTTTTGTCATATATATTAATGATATCTTAGAACATTTAACATTTTCACTATAAAATACTCCTTTCAAAAATATCATTTTCATCTAAAAAAATTAATATTTGTTTATATGATTTTGGAACAATAAATAGATAGAATTAAAAAATTTTCATATTCTCGATATATAATAAGCATACTCGTATTTGCTTTTTTAGACATCAAATGCATCTTAAAGAGAAAGAGAAAAGATATAAAATGAAGTAAAAAATATAACTGTCACTAGAAAAGGGACAACTTTTTATAAACGGAGAGAGATTATTAAAATAAATAATACTGACATAATATTATGTAGTGAATTTTAATTTTTTAAAATTTTAAATTAATTTATTATTTTAAATTATTAAAATAAATAATAATGACATACTACTAAAATATATTATTAAATTAATTAGAATTGATAAATAACTACTAAACTGTAGTATAGTTGTCAGAAGCGTATATTGCTTTCATTTAAATTTTAAATTCAAGTTTAGATATTCTCTTTCCTCCACATAAAATTAATAAAAAAATTAAAATCGACAAATATTTATTTGAATCAATATTACATAATATGCTATTTGACTAATGTTATAATATTAAAATTTAATATATATGTCCTAATTTTTTAAAATTTTAAATTAATTTATTATTTATTATAATACTAAATTAATTAGAATTGGCAAATATTTATTTGAATCAATATGAAATAACATGCTATTATGACTAATATTATAACACTAAAATTTAAAATTATATAGCACTTTACTAAATTAAGTTTTAGAATAATTGCATTTGAAGGAGTGCTCTTTTTGGTCTATTGGCGTACTGTATTTCATATGATTGTTTATTCGCAACAAAATTAAAACAATGAATATTACTTGTAATATTTTAGTTATTTTTTTTTATTTTATAGCTTATGCTTAAAAAAGTTTTTTAAAAATCCTCTCTCTTTCTTCTTATTCTTTCTAACTTTTTGAATATTACATTTTTCTGTTATTATAAACTAATATATCTTTTTTACATTTATATTTTTAGCACTATACAAAGAATAAGAAGTGATTTATATATAATCAACCTATGCTAAGAATTTTTAATGCTGCACATATAATATTTAAAAAGATAACTTGAGAAGGTAAATGATTTATATTTTATTTCAATATCGTATTTGCATGAGTATGTTTTTTGTATATTTAAATAATTTATTTTCATATTGATTTACTCTGTTAAAAAGATTTGAAATATTAAAATTATAACAATTCGTGTATATAATATGCCAGATTTTAATAATACTGATTGTATAAATAGTGTGAAAATAGTGGTGTTGTATGTGAAAGTATTATTATTATATATAAACACTTCTATAAATTATGTTTATTTTAATTCTCCTATAAAATATTATAATTTTATTTTGTACAATATTTATTAATAAGTTTAAATTAATTAATTAATAAGAAAAAAAATGTTTACGGTTATCATTTTCTCATGATTTTTACTTAAAATTATTATATGTATAAATATTAATTAAAAATACTTGCATCATCTCATATGTACTATTCTAATTAATATATAAGATAATTGTTCTTACACTATAAGAAAATATAACTCACACACATATATACACACATTAAATCAATTAACTAATTTCTTAATTTACAAATCGAAATTAATATGGCTCTATTTTATTATCTTCCACCCAAATCTCAATTCAATATATTAGCTAATATCTATTTGGTGTCAGCAAACATAAGAGAATATTTTTAATGTACTTTTATATTTTATTTTTATAGGAAAAATTGCATTGGCAGTGTTTTTTCTTTTTTCTTTTTATTATTTAGTTTTGGAACCCATGTATTCAAATTTGCTAATTTTATAGCATATGGTGTCTCTAGTAGGTTTTACATATTAAAATAATTATATATATATATTTTTTTATTTTAAAGAATAAAAATTTATTTAAATATCTTCTTTTAAAAATTTTTCTTTTTCTAATTTACATTTTCTTTCTGAAAAAACTATAAATAAAAAATTTTATACTTATTTTCTCATTTTTTTAAATAATAATCTATTTTCTCTATTTTTAAAAAATAAGATAAAAAATTATTTATTTCTTTCTATAATCATTAAATAAATTTAAAAAATAAAGTATTTGAAAAAATAAAATAAAAATGTTTGTTTGATGATCAACTAGTCTTGGCCTTTATTATTTGTAGTCGTGCTAGAGAATTATAGGTTCCTCAACCAATGTTACGCTGTACTGATTTCAAATTAAAATAATTGTGTAAAACTTTAAAAAGGACGTGAAATAGAGTAAAGTTCCTCAAATTTCCCTTGGTGATTTGCTTGAATACCTTGAGGATGAAAGATTAGTAATTCAAAAAGAAAAGACCAGTGGGTAGGTATATGAGGAATGAACTATGCCTCAAAAATAAATAAGCAACTAGATGAATTTTAAATTTTCAGGCTAATTATAAAGCAAATAAATGAATTTCTAAGAGCATAAACAACTACTGTATGCGATAAAAGAAAGATGGAAATGATTACTACCTTAAAAATTAGTGGAACAAAACAAGTTATCTAAAAACACTTGAGGATCAAATAGACAAATGTCTATTGTTCAAATAGAAACACCGCGGCAATAAATTAAAGATAAATATGAGCATAAAGTACAAAATGTAAAAGTGCTAACTATGTGAGAACGATATTAGATAAATATTTATTGTGCAAATGGAAAAACTGTCAAACAAATTAAAGCTAAATGTATGACCAAGGAGCAAACTTGTATGAGGACAAAATTAGACAAATGTCTGTTGTGCAAATAAAAATACTACTAAATTATATATAACAAACTAATGATTTAATTACCAACAAAGACGCTCATAGTACGTAATTACAACAGGGAAACCACTAGTAGACAAGGTTACTGAGGAATATGATACTATCTTTCATTTACCGAAATAATAGTTTCTCTTGGTAGTACCGAGAGAAATAATTTCTCTCAAAAAATATAAATTACACGATAATTATTCTGTCTTTTTATTTTTTTAGTTACCAAGCGATAGTTTTTTTCTCTCGTTAATACTGAGAGAAAAATATGTCTCTCGGTAAATTAAATTATTTACAGATAACAGGTATTTCACTAAGTAAATTTAGCGAGTGAAATCTTTTTCTCTTGCTAAACATTACAAAAAATAAAAAAAATTCCTATTTTACATTTACCAAGAGATAAAAGAATAGTTTTTTAGGTAAATGTAAATTAAGCGTATTATTTTTTCGCCATTTTATTTTTCAATTACCGAGAGAAAAATTTATTCTCTGTAAATTTTGCAAGAAAAATTCTTTTCTCTCGGAAAATATATCAAAGAACTATAATTTGGCCATGGCTACATTTATTGAGAGAATAATTTTTCTCTCGTTAATATCGAGAGACCCAATTTGTCTCTCGGTAAATAAAAATTAAACGGTAATTATTTTGCTTTTTTTTTTCACTTACAGAGAGAATTTTTTTTCTCTCGGTAAGATAAATATATTTACCGAAAAATAGTTATTCGGTCGGTAAAGTTAACCTAGATATAAAACATAATTTCTTCTTTTTCCCTTCTCTCTCACCTTACTGCTTCTTTGTCTGTGCATCTCTCCATATCCATCTCTCTATTTCTCTGTATTTCTATCTTCAGAGATTTCTCTTTCTCCGGTCAAGCAGGCTCTCCAACGACGACGGCAACGGCTTCATAAAGTATTTATTAATTTTCTTTTTCGTTAATTTTTTTATAGTGTTTTGTAATTTTTTTTCATTTTCAGTTTGCGTGTTAGGAAAAATTTAGAGTGTTTGAAACTTGTTCTCTTCCTATTCGGTATTTATTATTTTTTTTTTCAGTTGATAACTTTTGTGTAGTTGGAATTTTTTTTGTATATTTGTAATGTTTTTTTTTGTGTATATATTTAGTATTTTTTGCTGTAATTTTGTATGTAGTATAATGGTTTTATTTTTTTTTAATTATGTTGTGGTGTGAAAAAAAAATTATGTTTTATAATTGTTTTATAATTTTCAGTTTATAATATATACAAAAAATTTGTTAAAAAATTAATAGTAATTTTGTTTAGAGGTTTAGGAGAAATTTATAAATTTATGATTTTAGGGTTTTTGTGAAAAAAATCTTGTTTTTTGTTATATAATTATAAAATTTTTGGGAAAATCATAAATATAATATTTATATATTATAATTATATAAATTAAAAAAATTACATATTAGAAAATATAAAAAAATTGTGATAAAATTAATAATTTTTATGTTTTTAGGGGATGTGTGAACATGGAAAATAATAATTTTTAATTTAAAGTCATAATTTATAGAATTTTTTATTTTTGTTAATGAAAGAAAATAATGAAATGTGAAAAATTATAATTTTTGTGATTGATATCAAAATTATTGTGAAAGAATTAAATTATTTTTCATTTATATGTTTTAGGAATGTTATGTTTTATTTTTAAAAAAAATATAATTTTTTGGTGATTGTATGGATTTTTAGGGATTTTGTATTAAAAATTAAAAATTTAAGGTATTTAATTAATTCATTGAAAATTAGTGGTTATAATTAAATTTTTTTTAGTAATTATAGGTATTTTTTAGGTTTATAGTTAAAAATGCATACATTTAGTTTTTTAGGAGTTTTAGGGTTTAATTTAAAAAAAAATTATAATTTTTTGTGATTTTATGGATTTTTTGTTAATTAGTGTTAGAAAAGTTTATGGTTTTAGGAATCTTTAGTTGTTTAGTGTTAATTATATATATATATATATATATATATTAAGTTTATGAAATTTTAGGGAACTAGTAGTAAAAAATTAAAATTTTATAGCACTTTAGTAAGTTATAGGAATTTAGAGTTTAAAATTATTTGATAAATAATTTTTTACAATTTTTGGTTTGTTAAAGAAAATATTCAAAAAAATTATAAGAAAATTATTTCCTTTTAAAAAAACAACATAAAGAATTTTATGCTTAGTATTTTTGTACTTATTATAAATATTTAAGAAATAATAAGAATATTAAAAATTTTAAAAAGCATATTATTAAATCCCAATATATTTCATAATAAGTAAAAAAAATTTAAACTTTAAAATCCATAAAGCATATATAGGCCCATAATATTGTTGTACTAAATAAAATTTTAATTTAAACTTTAATTACTAAAAAATATTTATTTCGGCCTCATAATATTTTATAATAAGTAAAAAAATTTAAATTATGAATTTTAAAAAAGTATTTATTTAGGCCCATAATATTTCTTAGAATTGTTTTAACTTTATTATGAAAATTATAAATTTTTTTGATGTGTTCGTGTTCTGTGTAATGTCGTTGTAGTATAATGTGTAATATTAGTAGATAATTAAGATTAAAATTTTATTTGAAATTGTGTAATAATATTAATTAACATGTTAATATATTTTAATTGAACAAACATAATATAAATAAACCTTAGTACCCGTTTGGTGAGTTACTCGTTTCATTGCAAATAAGAACTTACTGAATTATCCAATTCGGACAGTTTAGAAACTTTAATTTATATTTGTTTATATTAACATAGATGCGAGATAATTCTTGATAAGTTTTATTTTTAATTTGGTACTATTTCTATCAAATATGCTCTTTGATTGCATACCAAATATCTTAAATATTCAAAATTAAAATTTTTTTGAATATTTATTATATTTGACGTTGTATAATTGTAGAACTTAGAGAAAATGCTGCCGGATTTTGAATAAAATTTGTATAAAGTTTTGCATGATGTTAATTAAGATATATATTATGTTTCTAAATGAGTTAGGGTCTTACCCTTTAGGAAGGAGAAATAAGAAGATATAGTAAGTAAATTTTAATTACATTTTCTTTTTATATAGATAGAAAAATGAATGCAGTTCATGTTTGGATGTATCAGCGGCTAAATTCAGATTGTACTCTTAATATGACATTTGTGAATGAGATAGAAGAGTTTGTTAATTTTGTATTAAGTCAAAGGAGATATATGTAAGGCAATAAGATTCATTGCCCATGCATAAAATGTCATCATAAAAATTTTTGAGAAGTAGAAGAAGTGAAATTTTATTTAGTTAAGTGTGTTTTTACACCATATTATTTCAATTGGAATAGGCATTGTGAAGAAAATATAATTGAGCCACTAGTTCCACAACATTATAGTACATTTGAACCAATGTTTGAACAACCATATCAATAAATAGTATATGATGTTGTTGGGCCTAATGTATTTGATAGGGGCATGCCAGATACTGGTGGAGTTGGATCTAGTGATGGACATCATGAACCAGTGGATGAGGCTCCTAAATTGGGAGTTCAACAGTTTTATAATTTTTGAATTCACTAGATACAGAATTGTGGCATGGGTGTCAAAAACATACCTTGCTATCAGCTATGACACACTGTTTGAATATGAAGTCTCAGCATCATATGTCAGAAAAAAGCTTTTGATTAATGGATTCAATTTATCAAAGAGATTTTAACTGAAGATAATGAAATGTTTGATAGTTTCTACCAAACTAAAAAAATTGTTCAAGGTCTTGAACTGCCAGTGGAAGTTATCGACTGTTGCAAAAATGGTTGTATGTTATATTGGGGTGAGGATGCAGAATGCAGAATCTGTAAGTTTTGTTCTGAATCTAGATTCAAAAAAAGTCAAGTTGCAGGAAGACAAAAGTTTGTGCCTTTCAAAAAAATATATTATTTTCTACTTACACCTAGACTTCAAAGATTATATACTTCAAATGTTATAGCAAAACACATGAGATAACATTATGAGCATGAACAAGAAGATGGAGTCATGTGTCATCCCTCGAATTTTGAGGCATGAAAGTATTTCGGCCGAATATATTCTGATTTTACAGCTGAATATCGTAATGTCAGGCTAGATCTGTATACAAATAGTTTTCAACCTTTTGGTCATCGGGACAACAATACTCATATTGGCTGGTGATACTCACTCCTAACAATTTGCCATCCTGAGTGTGTATGAAAGAATAATATTTATTTCTCTCTGTACTTGTCCCTAATCTAAATAATTCAAAATATCAAATTGATATATTTTTGTTACCGTTGATAGCAGTATTGAAACAATTATGGAATGAAGAAGTTGTAACTTATGATTGTTCGAAAAAAAAAATTTTATTTTGAAAGCGGTACTTATGTGGACTATAAGTGATTTTTCTGCATACGCAATGCTATCTAGATGGAGTACTGCAGGAAAGTTATCCATGCCCTTACTGCATGAATGATACAGAAGTATTAATCTATCGAATGGGGAAAAAACTAGTTGGTTTGATAATCATAGAACATTTTTGAAAACGAATCATCCATTCAGAAGAAATCGAAAGTGTTTCAAGAAAAACTCTGTAGTAAGGAAAGATGCTCCACTGATACTGAATGGGGATGATTTATTGTTTCAGATTGAGCAATTGAGGCTACACAAGGTAACTGAATATAATGAAAATACCCATAGCAATTTATGTTGGAATTGTGGATGGAAAAAAAGGAAAATATTTTAAAATTTATCTTATTGGAGCTCAAATCTAATAAGACATTACTTATATGTGATGCACATTGAAAAGAATTTTTTTTGAGAATGTGTTCAATACAGTTATGGATATTCCGGGTAGAACAAAAGATAATGCGAAGTCAAGAGAAGACTTGAGAATTTTTTGTAAAAGGCTGGAGTTGGAACAAGATGAAATGACTAGCAGATATCCGAAAGCTAATTGAGTATTGGATCATAATTAGAAACAATTAATATGTCAATGGATAAAAAAATTAAAGTTTTCAGATAGATATATATCAAATTTATCGAGGTATGTTGATATGAGGAAATATAAATTGTTTGGGATGAAAAGTCATGATTATCACGTATTTATGCAGAGACTGTTACCCATTGCATTTAGATAGTTATTGCCAAAAAATGTTTAAAAAGCTCTAATTGAATTAAACTTATTTTTTAATAGAATTAACTGTAACATCCCTTAAAGTTTCCCAAGTTGAGCAGTTAGAAGAAGAAATTCTAATTGTTCTTTGCAAATTGGAATAAATTTTTTCTCCATGTTTCTTTTATTCAATGAAATATTTACCAGTTCATTTTTCATATGACGATAAAATTACTAGTCTAATACAGTAACGCTGGATGTATCCTTTTGAAAGATATCTGCGACATTTGAAGAAAATTTAAAAAACAAAGCAAAAGTGGAAGCTTCAATTTGTAATGCATTTTTAGTGGAAGAGCCATCAACTTTCTGTTCTTATTACTTTGAGCATCATGTTGTAATAAAATTACATCAAGTTCCTCGGAATGATGATGGCGGAATGGAAGACCACTCTGAAGGTCTCCTGTTTATTTTCAAACCTTCGGGATGAGGATATGGTAAAGCAACAAAGTGAAGGTTGGATCAAAGAGAATATTCTGTAGCTCATACATATATTCTATTAAATTACGACGAAGTTACACCTTTTCTCAAGTAAGTTAACAATTTTTTAATAGAAAAAAATATTTAAATATGATTGTTCTAACATAAAATCATCATGAATTTATTTGATATTAATTTGTTTTTAATCTACTCCAGCATATTCATTAAATACTTATGAGATTTGGATAAAAATATAACGAATTCACAAGTTAATGTAGAGGTAGAAAATAATTTTTCCTTATGGTTTTGCAAATATGTATGTATTAATTCATTTCGTTATGTGATCCACTGTGAGCCTTTCATATTATTTTGTTACATTTTTTTAGAATTTAAAGTTATTTATTATTTTTCTTCTTGATTTAGGCAACATAAAATGTCCAAATGATTCCTGATAAATGTTTGAACGATCTAGCTTAGGACCCGTTACCGACTGTTATATGTTATAAAGTGTATTTTGTCAATGGTTATAAATTTCACACTGAATCTCATTATACAATGAGAGCAACTATAAATAGTAGTATTTGTATAAATGGGTCAAACTTTGGTGAAAACTCTTATGACTTCTATGGTCGGTTAACAGATATTGTAGAGATTGAATATTCTGCTCTGCCAATTAAGAACGTGATATTATTTAAATGTGACTGGTATGACCCTATAAATAGGACAAAAGTCCATCCACAATATAATTTAGAGGATGTGAACAGAAAAAGAACATATGCCAAATATAAACCATTTATTCTCGCAAGTTAAGCTACCCAGGTGTACTACGTCTCTTACCCTAGCATAAGGCGAGACACTTCTGATTGGTTGGCGATATGCAAAATAAAAGCTAGATCAAGAATTGATCTACCTGAATCATCTGCTAATAATCAAGAGTTAGATACTGCATTTCTAGAAGATATTTCTGAAAATATATAGACTGCAGATTTGGCGAATGATGTTGATCTAGGTCCATTAAATGATCCAACCGAACAACTCATGGATATTGATTCTGGGGATAGAGAATATGAATCAGACAGATCAATACTTGTATTAGAATCGAAATCATTACAATCAGATGAAAGTGATGAATAAAAATAATAAGTGTGCGTACTAACGACAATCTGTTTACGCTTTAATAATTGTTATAAAAAATTTACCTGTATTAATTTGTAAATTTTACTAGATAAAGTGTTTTTTATTTAGATATGCATTGTGAACTGGGCAGACATTTAGATCGATCGAGATCTAGCAGTCAATCTAACAGAAGTCGAGGCTCTAGTGGCCAGGCCACAAGTCTACAGCTGCGCGATATTACTGATGATGTTCCGATTGAGGATCCTCTTATTGATAAGCATGTTGTAGATATGGGGACAGAGGATCCCCCTCATTTAGATCAGTCGCCCTTTACTGGTTGCCCCATTAGTGCTACTAGTACTAGTACTGCAGCATCAACTACGGGTTCAGATGGTAGGATACAGCGTCTCCAAGTTTGGGAGGAAGAGTAAGTATTTTTTTATTTTGCGTTATTTATATTAAATAATAAATTTTAATTATTTTTGATATTTTATAACTAATCACTGTTTGTTCATCTTGCAGCTGTATGATGGATCCATCTGGGTCTTTTGTGAGACGTATTTGGAAGATCATGATGGAGAAGATAGATTCTGCCAGAATTTTCTGGAAGACTGTCTCTCCAGAGATGAAGAATTTTTGGTTTGAGGATTTTAAGGTTAAAAATTGTCATTATTTTTTAATACTTAATATGTAAAAGCTAAAATTTTACAATTATTAGATAATAATTAATCTATCTTTTTTTTTTGCAAAAATATTTTTACTAGGACCAGACCATTGATTACCTAGTCTGGATTGCTTTCATAAAGAAGACAGCTATTCACTACAGTGATATACTGAGCAAGGTGAAGGCTGCGGGGAAGCAGTTTTCATATATTGATGATCGGCTATGGGCTAATATACAGGCCCGGTGGAGCTCTCCTGAGAGGCAGGCATGTTTTGCAGTTGCCTCTCAAAATAGGATGTCTAGTGTTGTGGATAGTACTGGTCCATTCATACATACGAGAGGCAGTAGAGCGCATCGCGCACATAACATATATTCGTAAGGATTATTATATTTTTTAGTATTTATATTTGTGTAAATTTGAGTTACAAAATTATTTTTTTTTATCTTAATAGGAGTCTAGCCTAGGTCGTTCTCTGAGCTGCTATGAGTTGTTTATACATACATACACTAGGAGTCACGACAGACGTTCATTTATGGATCGTCGGTCTTAGAATGTAAATGTAAGTAATTTCACAATTTTTTCCTTAAATTTTATAATAAAATTTTAAAAATAATGTAAATAATATTTTTATTTTTATATAGGATTGTTACATTGCATATCGAGAGGATGTCACCCAGTCTAATACGCCTGTTGATAAGGATAATTTATTTAGAGCTGCTGTGGGCGGAGAGAAGAAAAAGAAGCTATATGGAATTGCCTCCCAGTATTTCAGTATAACTTCCTCTTCTTCATCTTCTAGTTCGTCTGCTTTATGAGACTAGATAGAGTATTTAAAGGAGCAGTAAGTAGAGTGTGATCGGATTGTTCAACAGCAGATACAAGAGGAGGTGCAAGCCCGGATCCAGGAGCAGATTTAAACAGAGGTGCAGAGGCTGGTCCAACAGCAGCTGCAGAAATTTATGACTAACTTCATGCGAAAGACTTTCAATCTATCACGGCAGCATTCTTCGGGTGGTCCTGATCATCCACCTCCGCCTCTCGCGTCTATCTGGTTTTAGATTTCTTTTTTTCTTTTATTAAGTTTATATACTTTCTATACTTTTATTATACTTTTTATGTACATTTTATTGTGTTGATGACATTTATTTTATACTTTTAAATTTATTTTTCATTTACATATAAATCTTAATTTTTTATTTTAATTTGTTTGATAATTTTTATATAACAATTATAAAAAATAATAAAAATAAAAAAACAAAATTAAATAAAAAATTAATATTTTTATAAAAAATTAAAATATATTTAATATTTAAATTTATAATTAGATTTATTGCCAACATAATTTTTGCAGGCAAAAAATTTATAATTTTATTATTTTACAATAATAAAATTAAAATTTGGAATAATCAAATATCGACAAATTTACCTACAGAAAAATTAGTTTTCAGAGTTACCGAGAAAACTAATTTTTAATGACAAATAATTTACCGAAGAAAAGATTTTTCGTCAGCAATATCATGTGCCAGACAATTTATGGGCCGACAGATTTTTTGTCTGTATTACAGACAAAAAAAATTTCAGTCGGTAATACCGACAGAAATTTTTTTTGTTGGTAATATTTACTGATTAATATGCTATTGGTAAATTATCGACAGAAAATTTTTTCAGTCAGTAATATCAACAGAAATTAAATTTTGTTAAAAATATTTACCAACTAACATTCTATTGGTAATACCGACGAAAATTTTTCTCTTGATAATTTACCTACAAAATACATTTTCTGTTGCTATTTTCATTATCGTCAAAGCATTTGTTTAAGGAAATTTTATGTCGGTAATTTATCTGTAAATATATTTACTGACAAAAAATACTTAATTACTGATAAATTTTTTCGTTGATAATTTATGATATTATTGTAGTATGAGAAATTATTAATTATTCTTGTGATTTCCTCTAGCCTACTACCTTATCTCTCCACTGGGTTCCCAAAAAGCTTATCATTCCTCCATTTCCAAGGACACATGAGGTTATACCAAAAGGAACGGTCCAATCAAATTGCCTTTCAATATGTAGTTTGTTAAGGAGGTATGAAATCAACCATTTACGACACCCATAGAAAATAATTTCTTTCTTACATCCAAAGGGACCAATAAATTCCAAATATATATTGCATAGGGACTATCTCTCAGCAAATGAAGAATAGAGTCTCTGTCACCATCACATCTAGAACAAGTTTCATGAGAGGCTAAGTGACGGCACAACCTTTCGACATTTGTAACAAGCCTCCCTTTGCAAACCAACCATAAGAAAGCATGAGTGCATTGAGGGTTTGACCATTGTCAAATAATCTTTCAAACTTTATCCACTTGATCTTCTTATCCTTTTAACAAATTATGATAAGCGGTCTTGACAGTAAATTGTTAGCTGTAGAATAAGCCTAATATCTCTTATCCTTCCTTCTCATAAGACTTGGGCATGGCAAAAAATACAATCTTTAGAAGGACTGAATTATGAAGATATATTGTAAAACGATCCCAATTCCATTGGCCATTAGGAGTAACGTAAGTTGAAAAAGACTCTGAGAGAATATCACTTGGTACAATAGTGGTCGCATAGTAGAGCAATGAAAAATCATTCGTGACCCGAAGGTCAGTCTAAAACCTAGTCCTTAGACTATTACCAATCATCCATCTGCTACCCGGCTTCACCTTAGCCCAAAGTCTTGGCAAACTCTTCCTGAATCTCGAACCACCATTAACCGTAGAAAGCTGGTTATCTATTTGTGGATTAAATTTATACTTAGCACAAAGAACTTTAATCCAAAATTTTTCTTTATTTAGCAACAAATCACAAGCTTGCTTCAGAAGTAAAGCTAAACCCATTATTTGAGTTTCTTATAACCAAGGCCTTTCCAATTGTCGGATAAGCACACTTCTTTTCAGTTACCTAAAGCCACCTTCCATTTGTTATTTTTTACCTTTGCTTGAAATAAACCCTCGACATAGGTTGTTAATCTCATTACATACGCCAACAAGAATCATAGTCGATTGCATAGCATATAGAGGCATAGATAAAAGAGACGACTAAGCTAGAGTTGTTCTACCAGTGAAAGAAAGACAAGAAGTTGACCATTTATTTATGCGATTCAATACATTGTCCAACATTCCTTTATAAGTACTCTTTGTTATCGAGAGTGCAAAGGGGGCATCCCTAAAATTTTTTGGGTTTAATAGTGATAGAAAAACCCAACATTCTTTTGATTTCATCCACCATAGAATAAGGAGCATTCTTAAAAAAGCATACCTTTGTTTGCACTAATTCATTGGCCTGAGCTTGAGCAAAAAATTTGGAGAATTGTTTTGATAATTTTACCCTGTTTTAAACTTGTTTCTACCCAGAGCTGTAAATGAGCTAAGCTTGAGGGTCTCAACTATTAAAAGCTCGTTTGGACTCAAATTTAAGAAATACTCGGCTTGTTAGCTTGCGAGCTGACTCATTAAAAAATTTATGAGTTAAGCTCGCAAGCTAGTTTATTTATTATGTTTTATTAGAAATATGCATAATTTAATTTGTATGTATTAAATTATTTGTCCAAATATAATATTTTTTTAACTAATTTAATTTATATAATTTATTAATATATGTTATGTGTGATAAATAAATTAAATAATATAAAATATAAAATAACTTAATAATTTATAATTGAATATAAAATTACAATAATATAATATTTTACTTTTATTAATATATAATTATATTATTCATCATTCATAAAGCTCTGCTTTGAAAAGGTAGAAAAAATAAATGAAAAATAAAAACTGAAATAAGCTCGTTGAGTTTATTAAAATCAATCAAATCAAGTTTTTAGTTCAAGATCGATATATATGATATATAAGCTAGATTAATACAAGTCCAGACTTAACTCGAACTCGATTTGATTTCGTACTCAAACTCAACTATTTTATATTGAATCGATTTGAGCTTTTTAAAATTCGGCTCAATCCAACTAGGCTCGATTATAATTTTATTTTTACCGTAAGGAGCAAATATCGGCAAAGAAAAAGTGGATTATATGTGGACCCTAGCTCCTAACTTAATTGGTTTCCAACCACTTATATTCACCTCATGATTAATAAAATGTGAAAGGTATTCCATATAAAGGACAAAAAGATAGGATGAAATGGGATTGTCTTGACGTAATCCTTGGCTAGGAACGAATTCCTTAGAGGCCTTTCCATTTCATAGAATGCGTATAGAAGGAGAAGATATGCAATGTATAATAGTTAAGGTGAGATTCGTGGGAAATCTAGCATCTAAAAGCGTCTCCTAAATGAATTTCCACCTCATTTTATCATATGTTTTCTCTATAGCTACCTTTTCGAGCATGAAAAACTCGCAACCTGCTTTCTTTTTCATAAAACGAATCTCCTCCTGTGGTACTATGATATATTTATATATTTTTAATAATAATAGAATTTCTTTTTTTTAGGTAGGAATTTCTATTAGTGGAAAATATTAGGAAAAAAGCATAACAATATAATTTATAATAATATGCCATAAACATAAAAAATATTATTTTTGAATTTAATAGAAGGATAACTATACTGGTCCTCTCTCTCTCTCTTTATATATATATATATATATATTTCATAATAACTAAATACAACAAAATATTTCACAATAAGCAACTAACAAGAAATATATATATTTAAAAATTTAACTAATAATTATAAAATACTAGTTTATGAAATTATAGAAAATGGATAATCAAAATATTGATAAATTCAACCACCAAGAAGTATAATAAAATATGTTTATAATATTTTTTATCACCTGTAAAATAATTTTCTTAAAATTTAGCTTATATGGATTAATTTATTTTTTATTTTATTATATTTTTATCAATTTAAATAAAAATTATATAAACGATTATATATAATAATTTTTTATTTTAATTAGCCAATATTTTTATATTAATATTCAAAATTAATAACAAGTAATATTTAAAATTTTATGGTAGTACTAGTAGTCTTCATATGTTAAAATATAATAAGAATACTTACAACTATTTATGCATAAATTGATGGATGTTCAATGATTTGTTTTTCCATAATCATTTGATTTATTATTTTCTGTTTTGAAATTTCACCATGTAATTTGACACAAAATGATTTTAGTTAATATTTACTAATTAACATGAAATTAAACTTAAAATGATTTTTTTTTCCAAACATGTATATTTAAAATTTTAAAAAGAGTTATATAAAATTCTATAAAGTTTAATTTATTTAATTCAGATGAATCAAAATTTTCAAAACTTGATAATTTTCATCAATTCTATTTTAATTTTTTTTTCATGTAATAAAATTGAACTGATATGAGTTTTCCTTTCAAATATTATAGCATCAACTTCATTGCTCCAACATCAACATGCAGAGATTTGCGTTAGGGTTATAACATAATAAAATTTTGATATATTCCATAAAACGCAATGAAAAACTAATTCAGTCACCCTTCAAATTTCAGATTGCAGCCAATCCAAAGCACACATATAAGCAAAAAAAAAATAAAAAAATTCTGACATTTATAGTTATATGCTAAAAAATAATATAAAAAAATAAGATCAGAGAAGATAAAAAGAGTAGATGAGTTGATTTCTAACTCAACCAAGGTAGAGTCCTACTGAACTTCTAATTATTCCTTTTAAGGACTATCGTCGTTTTTAAGGGAAAAGGACTGTCGTTTTTGGTTTATAAATCGAACACTTATAACCTCCTAATTAACTAATTAATTAGTTAAGTGATTTATTATCTTTAGCAAAGTACAATCTTTTTCATGAACAAGAACAGAGTTGAAAGTATTGCATATTTCAAGTTCGAGATTTTATAATATGGATTCAAAGTTTGGGTTAAAGGGATGGATAGAGTGGCTAACTTATAATAATGTTCCCACAAGGAGGTTAGTTTTTTTTTTCTTGAATTTAATTATTGATTTTATCTCACTTTTAATTTGTTTGTTTAATCGAAGATAAGTTATTGATATTTGATTCGTTAGTTTTCCTTTACAATTACTATTATTTATTCTTTTCAAATATTAATTAAGGAATCTAAAAATACTATGAATATTTAATGGCATAATTAATATTGCCTTTTCTGATTTCTTAATTCTGTATATATACATGATACTGCAAGATTATTGGAGTTCTATACAATTTTTCAACTGAATCCAAGTTAGCTTAATCATAGCTAAAAAGTCTTTTCATTTTCAAATAATTAGAGAAAATGCCAAAAATCTCATCAAGATCATACTAGTTTTTATGGTAAAGAAATCATGTTATTATAATTTAATTAATTATTTCATTTACAAATTATTTAAGAAAATATTAGAATAAACGCATATATAATCGGGACTACCAAATGATAATAAATCTAAATAATTCTTGCCTATTATGGTTTATAAGAATAGGAGTTATTGAAATCTAATTATTATGAAATAAGAAATCAAATGAATTAATCTTTGTTTTTTTTTTTCGTTTCAAACAATAGAATTTTGATGTTCATCATTTCATACCAAAAAGATAATCAGTCCATCGAACTATATATATATTTAACTTAATGGAATTGTTATAAATTGATAAGCATTGAATACTAACACCAACTCTAAATAACCTCTTAATAAAAAAAAACTCTAAATAACCTCAGTTTTATTATCTGTTTAATTTTTCTTCTCTTTTACTGGTTAGAAGGCTTAACTATATTTAGGATCATAATATAAATTCGTAATTTCTTTGGAAAACATAAATTCATAATATTTTTGTTTTGTTAAGTGGGCTTAATTTTTTCTACATTATTAATTAAAATACTTAATTTTTAGGATTATATCATAAATTAAATAGTTGGCGCTTTGCAAGGATTTTTTTTATTATTTTTAATATAAAATAATTTCTAATTAATTGTTTATTAAATATATTTTTAATTTTATTTAATATATATGTAAATTAAATTTTATTGTTATTGAAATAAATTTATATGAAATTATTATTTGATTAGCATATTTGAAAAATAATCATTTTTATTAAATATATCATTATTATTTGATTATTAAATTCATTATTAATTATTTTAATTTTAATTGAAAATTAATTTTTCAAAAATTCTTCAAAATGGCAAGTGTGTATATATATATAGATAAATGATTCATTCATAATCTTTAAAATAATTACTTTCTTTAAAATTAATATTTTGATTTCTATGTAAATGATTTCCTTTTAATTGACTAGAGAGATATAATAAGATCAATTGTAATATCAATAAAAAAGGAAAAACTAATGTTTTGATTAATTCATAAATGTGAAAGAGCAAATAGAAACTGTAAAAAAAATCTGAAATTTATTATTATCATATGTTTTCGAAAAATGGAGATTTGAAAATCGAAGAATTAGAAAGCATCCAAGGAGGGATAGGTTATTACATGTAAAGCTGTTATAGAAAAAGTTTATTGTTTTGTTATTCTCTAATATTATCATAAATTGCTGAAAAAATTAATTATTAAAAATATATTTTATAGAAATATATTATATAAATTATATTTTATTAAAAAAATTATATTATTATATTTAAAATATATAATAAAATATTAAAAAATATTAATTTATTTAAATATAACTTAATTTTAAAAAATAATTTAAATAATATTTAAATTATTCTTATAAAATCTATTTCTATTTTTATCATATCTTAAATTCAGAATATGATTATTTTTTTATTTTTTTATAAAATATTTTTTATTTTTTTAAATAAAATATTTTATCAATTAGTTAATAAATTTAATATGTTCAGTATTTTATTTAATATAAATTATTTTATAAATAAATATAATATTTTTATCAAATAAAATTATTTAATTAATTTTTTTTAAAATTTTTATACAGCCAAACAAATTATAAATAAAGAATAACTATTAGTTACTCGCTTATTAAAAAAAAGGGAGCAAAATAGGAATTTATGAAAAGTTTAATAATAAAAGAAATGGGAAAATATTGCCTACTGAGGACACAACTATGAGCAAAGAATGTGGACAGGACACAAAAGTACCTGTAAACTGATGTCACTATGTAAGAGGCAAATAATTAAATAAATAAATATATATATATAATATTTGAAAATACAAGAAAGGGCAGCTCCAAGCCACCTTGACCCTTTGGTTGTGTATATATATATATATATAGAGAGAGAGAGAGAGAGAGGGAGACGTTATAAATAAACATCCAGGCAAAAAACAAGGAAAGCCAAGAAACCTTTTTCCTTTATTTCTCTTTGTTTCTTTTAAAACGTTACGTGAATCGAGAATCTCAAGATTCAAGATTCAATTATGGACAGTCTGCTTAACAGAGGTGTCTTTAGGGTTTCACTTTGTGGGCAAGAGGAGATTGAGCAGTTGTCAAGAGATGGTAGCCATTACAGTCTTTCTACTGCTATTTTGCCTTCACTCGGTGCAAGAAGTAATCGCAGAGTCAAACTCAGAAGCTTCATTGTTTCCCCTTATGACCGCCGTTACAGGTGATTTTTGTATATGTTTATTTTTCTTTTCTCTTCTTGATTATTTTCTTGTTGGTTGTTTCTTTGTTTTTATCCTTCTTTCTTTTGTTTATATGATTTTTTAAACTTTTTTTTCAATTTTTTATTGGTTGGTTTTGACTTAACAGCCATTATTGAGGATTCTGTGTATTTTTTATTTTATTATTTTGGGGATGTGCAAAAGATGACATTGAATCTTGTGACTTTGTCACTGTATAAGTTTTTTTTTGTTCACTGTATAATTGCTATTAAACAATTAAAGATTTCTTCGAGTTATTGATACGTTTTTTATGACAAGGGCCCCCTCTTTTTCTTTTTCTTTTCTTGGCTAGGCATTGGGTTGGTGATTTCAAAGTTTGTCCTTGTCATTTTTTGTTTATTGTGAAAAATACTTTGGAACTAATCCTTTTTTAATTTCATTTACTTTTGTTTTCGTTTTGGCTTTCAGTTCCATGTTTATATATATTTTTTGGTACCTTTTCTATTGCTCTTTGGAAAAACGGATTGTTGGTTTTCATTGCTGTTTATTTCAGTATTTTCATTTTATTATTTTTGGGTGGGAAGTTGGAGAAAGTTGGTTTCTTGAATCTCCTGTTATTTTATTTTATTTTATTTTAATTTTTTTTCCAAGGGCAGAGCTTGTTTAGAATCCTGGTAACTAATTATTTTGGGCATTTTCTTAGAATTATTTATTTATTCTAAATCTTCAAAATTTTGACTGTTCTTCACATGGTTTTGGAATGCTAAAGAAATGAGAGATATCTAATAGTCAGCTTTTAGTGGTTAGAATGATTTTTTTGAACTGCTCCTAGTCAAGAGTGAACTGTCCCTAATTGGAGACCTTACAAATCCTCTGCTTTGACTTGTATAGTAAACAATCTTTCTTCAGGTTCTTAATGAAATATCTGTTTTTGCTTTCTCTACCTTTTTTTGCATTTACCATTGGTAAATTTTTCTACTTCTCTTTATGCCGAAATAGGAAGTAATGGAACTTGCGGGAAAACTTTGGTGTATTACTTTTGCAGCAGAGTTCTGTTAGTTGCAACTTCAGTTAATTTACATGTTTAGCTGATGCTATAAACATTTGTCGCAGAATATGGGAGACTTTTCTTGTTGTTCTGGTAGTCTATACGGCTTGGGTATCGCCATTCGAATTCGGATTTCTTAAGAAACCAGAGGGTCCACTTTCTATTGCTGATAACGTTGTCAATGGATTCTTTGCTATAGATATCATTCTCACATTCTTTGTAGCTTACCTTGACAAAACCAGCTACCTACTTGTTGACAATCCAAAACAGATTGCTTGGAAGTATGTTAGTTCGTGGTTTGCCTTTGATGTCATATCCACAATCCCTTCCGAACTTGCCAGAAAGATCTCCCCTAAACCATTCCAATCATATGGCATGTTCAATATGCTTCGCCTTTGGCGTCTCCGAAGAGTCAGCGCGTTATTTTCAAGGTATAAAGTTTTCCCTCGTCTCTTATGCCAATTTGGTGCAGCTTCTCAAAGAAGTGATTTATGCATTAGTATTTTGTTTGAACAGATTGGAGAAAGATAGGAACTATAACTACTTCTGGGTTAGATGCGCCAAACTTGTTTGTGTGAGTATTCAACATATGAAAATTGGTTTGATATAAATTACAGTGCATTTTTGTTTCGCAAAGGCAATATCAAATTACCAATTGGATACTCTTCCTTATAGGTTACCCTTTTTGCGGTTCACTGTGCTGGATGTTTCTATTATCTTATCGCGGCACGTTATCGAAACCCTGATAGAACATGGATTGGAGTATCCTTAGGGGAGAATTTCATTCAACAAAGTGTTTGGATTCGATATGTGACTTCAATTTACTGGTCTATTACAACTTTGACAACTGTTGGCTATGGAGATCTGCATCCTGTGAATACTAGGGAGATGATTTTTGACATCTTCTATATGCTCTTTAACCTTGGATTAACGGCATATTTAATCGGAAACATGACCAACTTGGTTGTGCATGGGACTAGTCGGACTAGAAGATTTGTGAGTTAACTCTTATTCGATTGTTGGTTGTGTTGAATGCTGACCAATTCTTGAATTCATTGCTTATATGCTTCCATATAATTTTGAAATTCCTAGAGAGATACTATACAAGCAGCCTCAAGTTTTGCTCAGAGGAATCAACTGCCTGTTCGCCTGCAAGATCAGATGCTTGCCCATCTGTGTTTAAAGTTCAGAACAAATTCAGAGGGACTGCAGCAACAAGAGACTCTTGATTCCCTTCCAAAAGCAATTCGTTCAAGCATTTCACATTATCTTTTCTACTCGCTCCTGGACAAGGTCTACTTATTTCGCGGTGTTTCCAATGACTTGCTTTTCCAGCTGGTAATTTACTCGAAATTTTTTGTGGCTTTTGTGCTTCATTTTTAGCTTTGTATTGAATGTTTTTTCTCTTAATGAACACAAAGGTATCAGAGATGAAAGCTGAGTATTTCCCCCCTAAAGAAGATGTGATTTTACAGAATGAAGCCCCAACAGACTTCTATATACTTGTCACTGGTGCTGCGGTAACAATCCAACTTTATTCGCTTTACTATAATTTCACCAAAATTTATATACTGCTGCATTTAAAATTAAAGTTAGACTCACTCTGTTTAAAAAAGCTATATAGCATGTTAATCAGTCAGCTTTATCAAATTATGGCATCTAATGCTTGAGTTGCTTTACAGGATCTACTGGTTTACAAAAATGGAGCTGAGCAGGCAAGTCTTATCTGCTGGTTTACAAAAGACAATTAGTTTTATAATTGCCTTTTTTTTATGAAATAATTATATTGGATCATTACAGGTCGTTGGGCAGGCAAAAACTGGTGATATTTGCGGTGAGATAGGGGTGCTTTGTTATAGGCCACAACTTTTTACCGTGCGTACTAAAAGGTTGAGCCAGCTACTGCGGCTGAACCGCACCACGTTCTTGAATATTGTTCAGGCCAATGTTGGAGATGGGACCATAATCATGAATAATCTCTTTCAGGTTTGTAAACTCAAATTAACGGTTTCTAATGCTGCAAACTCTCGATTGTCATTGCAATTTCTACATAATTTGGCAGATATTTAACTTGTAATTTGAGGATACAATTTTAAGTACTAGGCCTTCTAACTTTTTTCTCTTGGTGGGGCAGTATTTGAAAGAGCAAAAGGACACAATTATGGAGGGAGTTTTGTTGGAGACAGAGAACATGCTAGCTCGTGGACGAATGGACCTACCTCTCAGTCTATGCTTTGCTGCACTTAGGGGTGACGATTCTTTGTTGCATCAGTTATTGAAACGGGGCCTGGATCCAAATGAATCAGATAACAATGGGAGGTCAGCTTTGGTATGTGAAGCGTTAACCCTTTATTTTTCAGAGTTAATATGTGATTGGTTTTAACTAGAATATTACTGATAGTCTGATACTCTTTTCTTTGCCAAAAAATTATGTATATTAGCATATAGCAGCATCAAAAGGAAGTAAGAACTGTGCGCTTCTTTTATTAGATTATGGGGCAGATCCTAACTGTAAAGGTAACTTCTAATCTGTTGCTAAACCCATATCAGGGTAGTTCTGTTTGAAACATTTTCCGTACTATTATATTATTATTCAGTGATTGGTCGGCATAGATTGCAGTGATTGTGATATAATTTATATTCTTAATTACTCTTGGTGTTTTGACTTGCAGCCATCTCATTTTTTATAAAATGAGATTTGAGTTGACCTCCTAATACTCTTATCCAGAACCACTATTATAATCATACGTGGGAGGCATGCATTGCCAGATCTCCTTTCATGAAAGTCTAATAAAGAAAATTAATTGTTTTAGCTGAGATCGTGCACGATTTAGTCATCAAAATCCTTACTTAATTTAGTAAACTCAATAATGCAGATGTCACATTCTGCTATGACTTAAATTAAGCTGTAAAAAATTACCAAATTAAGCTATCAATAATGCAAATGTCACATTCTGCTCTTACTTAAATCAAGCTATAAAAATACCAAATCAAGCTATAAACTCTATAATGCAGATGTCACATTCTGCTATTACTTAAAATTAAGCTATAAAAACACCAGGCACTCTGTCAGCTATAACCTTCATTAGTCAAAGCAAATATATTTTCTTTGTAAAATATTTTTTGCAATAAACTCTCACATGGATGCAGTGCTATTAGGGTAGGCCACGTTATTAGACTTTGACAACTAGTCTCTTGATTGTTTTCATTTTATATGTTTTGAATTCGTCATTAAGCATAAAAGAATTTTAATATAATTTTGAAGGTTCAGTAAGTAATTCAAATAACTTGACATGTTTTAATTAATTGGACTTGCATGCAGACTCCGATGGGAATGTCCCAGTATGGGAGGCAATGCTAGGTGGTTACGAAGCAGTGACAAAACTGCTGATAGAAAATGGTGCAAGAATAAAATCTGGAGATGTGGGTCATTTCGCATGTACTGCTGTTGAACAAAACAACTTGAACTTGCTCAAGGAAATTCTTCGTTATGGAGGGGATATCACATGCCCGAGGAAGAGTGGAACCACAGCCCTTCACGTTGCAGTTTGTGAAGATAACGTTGAAATGGTTAGATTTCTTTTGGATCAAGGAGCTGATGTTGACAGACCAGATATGGACGGTTGGACTCCAAGGGATCTAGCTGACCAACAAGGACATGAAGAACTAAAATCCATTTTCCAAACTTATCAAGAGCCTAAAACTCAGCCTGCTGTAACAATTCCTGAGAAGCAGGACTTTGGAATTCGATACCTAGGGAGATTCACAAGTGAACCTAATATCCGTCCTCTGTCACATGAAGGTTCATTCTTAGGTACAGACAGATCATGGAATCAAAATCGTCGGAGGCGCAGAACTAATAACTATCACAACTCGATCTTTGGGATGATGTCAGCTGCTCACAAGGGGGAAAAGGAATTACCATTCTCAGTTAGCCATACTATAGGTGTAGAGTTTCATGGAACTAACCCTGCTAGAGTGGTAATTAATTGCCCCGAAAAGCCAGAAATTGCTGGAAAGCTTGTTCTGCTCCCAAAGACCTTCCAAGAGTTGCTTGAGATTGGCACTACGAAATTTGGGCTCTCACATGCCAAAATATTGAGCAAGGATAGAGCTGAAATTGATGATATTGAGGTGATTAGAGATGGTGATCATATTTTATTTACAAGTGATAGAACTATAGAGGTTAACAATCAAAACTCCCTCCCTATTATGAGTGATCAAACACAAGAGGCTAATGACTGAAAATCCCAAGATAACGAATAATGTATATTGTGCATCAAATGGGTGCCTTCCATATTTTTTTAAAAAATTACTTTTTTCATTTTTTGTTTTTACTTTTTGTAAATATTGTGCATCATGTAATGCTGGCTTCATACTGAAAGCCTTTCTTTGAAAGAACGGGTAACGAACAAAAACAAGAAATTTAAATATAACAGAAAAAATTAAAGATTAGGCTTTACGGTAGCTACAGAAAATTGATTTCAGAGCATAAGGAAAACAATGGCCAATATGAACAAGTCGTCATCAAATTCAGTAAAATACAAAATCCCTCATCGTCAAAATAAGACAAATTAGAACAAGAATGGTTCTTTTTTCGTCCTTCTATATATTGATGACGTTGTTCATGATATTACATGTGTTCAAACCATATATGTACTTACAAGAGTAGAAATCGAAGGTTATGGTCTTGCCTGAAATACATTTCCATCGCTGAACAATAAACCTTCAGCTCTCCCCTGCTGGTAGCGCGTTCATCCAGCAACTCAGAATGACACCAATGGCGTTTTCTTTTGATTCCTACCAACGCATTTATCATTCAAAATTTCGAGCATTACAGGAAAAGCTCATTCAAGAAAACTGTAATGTGCTGCGTTTTCTAGAACACATGCAGACTAATTTTGACCTTGAAAAAAATTAATCAAGTCAACTTTTCGTGGCTCCTATTTTATAATTAATCACCTGCAGACTAGCTAAGTTATACCTTAAATAACTTGCTGATTTTCTACTCTCCATTGTGATAAAAATAATCTTGAAAAATGAACAAGAAATGGAATTTAAAGACTTTAACAAGTTAGGCTTATGTACCTTGAAAGAGAGATTGCGGCTTCGCTGTCAATTTTCCCATACTCAGCAGCAGCCAATTCATGTAGGTAAGCTGGGTGGAACAATTTGGGAAGGATATGTGTGCTGTTTCGGAAATCCTGCCAAGAGTTTTTCCAAAATGATAAGTTATTAGAACATGCAAAAATGCAGCTTATAGTATCTAGAAGTCTTTATTAAAGTTGAAACTGAAACTATTTTTCCCAAAAAAAAAACACACCATATTAATCCTGCTGAAAACAAAACACTTGACAATGTTGTTTAGCTATTTAGAAATTCTTGTAATTAGAAAATGGGAAACTCATCCTAAAACAGACTTTATTGATTTTCCATATAATGATTTTTTAAGACAGTTCCAATAATAATGCTATATAAATTCAAAATGTCTAATAGTTGAGGATCTCACATATAGGCATTGGAAAGATCATCGATCTTAGAACTGGCTTCCAGGGAAACTGTCGGTGGACATGTACGCAAAATATTCCCGGAGTACTGATATTGGTATCTTTTTTATTACAGGCTTGTCAATTAATTATAACCCCACAGGAATGATTGTGAAGCATTGGCAAGTGTGCATCTAAATGCTTTTCAGGATCAAAGGAATTACCTCCTTCCTCACCAAAAATTGCTTCCTTCTCCAGCTCTTTTAGCCGCTGCAGGCTGCCACAGAAATATATAAATTAATTGCCCCATTTTCAAGGGCACACAGAATTAGAGGAGAAATAGCCAAAAACGAACTAATGATTAGCACTGAAAATGGAAATAGCATATTTATGCAAAGGGAAAACTTTCTGCTGGAATTGTTTTCTATTTCTATGAACATGTCCTACATTTTCCCATAAATTTCATAGTATTGAGGATGATTCAAAATTAGTTAATTAAATGGGTCACAGTTACGTTTTATAATTATACTAATGATTAATAAAATATCTACATAAAATCTGCAAATGTAGCAGACTTTTCTCTATCATTATTTTGTTTCTGTTATTTGTACACCAGTGCAAGATTTTCGAATTCGATCGAATCCGATTGAACCGATCAGGTTAAATCAAATTTGATCAATTTAAAAGTATAATATGGGATGGTTCAGTTTAAAAATAGAAAAAATTTTGGTTTCATTCGGTCGGGTTTGGTTGAGGGAATTTTATTTTATTTCGAATTTGACCGACTTTTCTATATTTATATATAATATATATTATATATATTATTATATTTCACTATTTAACTCAACCCGATTATATTAAAATAAACTTAAATATAAAGCTCTAATATTAAATACCAACCCATTTGAAACCAATCTGATTCGACCGAACTCAAAATTAATTTGGTTTGGATTAATTTATTCTTTGGTCAGGTTAGGTCGAAAAAAAAACACGCACTCAATCCGACCGAACCCGATCTGAGCTCACTTCTAGTACAACCTATAAAAGATTCAATTACATTGCTTTATTGAATAAGATAAATATACAATATTTTCTTAAAATTCTATGACTCTTCCTTGTCTTTTTTAAATTTCAACAATTGGTATCAGAGCCATATAATTTTAAAAGACAAATGTCTATAATCATACTCATAACCATAACCATACATATATTCATAACTATAATCATAACCACAACCTTATGTGAGGTACCTGTGTCATCTGAGTCTCGATTATGGTTGTTTGGCTATAATTTTAAAGAAGCTTACGTTCCAGCAATTCCAGCTACTAGGTTCAGGGAAGAAATGTGGGTGAGAGAGTTGACAAAAATAAGATAAATGAAGGAGGAAGGGAACAAAAAGAGAGAGAGAGAGAGAGGAGAAATAACTGAGGGAAATAATATTGTATTCATTACTCAATGATTAAATATTATGCTTATTACATAATATATAATAAAATTCAACTTTCCCCTCGATGGTTAATTCTGTCACACAATTTACACACATTCATAAAATACCAGCTATCACTATTTCCAATACTAACTAACTCATCATAGAAAATCTATGCTAACAGCTTAAATACTCAATTTCCCTTTAATTATTACACAAAAAATAACAATTGACTTCTTTGCTCTTTGGCAACTAATTACACCAATAGTAGCATTAGGCTTAGCGAGATTCTCAGCCTCCAAGGGTCCTTGAACTTTTGTTGCTTTAAGTCCTTTTAAGTCCTTCAAAAAAGGCATTCTTTACCTTAATTGGAACTAGGACATGATATTACTCTTGGCCTGAAAAACTTCCTTGTTCTCAAGGAAGAAATCAGGGAATTGACCCCTTAAAAAGGCATCATCTTCCCAATTTGCTTCCTCTGGAGCCATGTTTTCCCACCGCACTAAAACCTATGGCACTAGTTTCTTTTTTCACCATATGAATCTTGTATCTAATGCAATTAGAGGTTCCAACTTAAATTTACCACTAGCATCAACTTGAATAGTAGTAAAGCTAGGCATTTTTCCTACTACACATCTTTAGGTAGTGACACATGGAAAACATTATGGATATCAACTGATTTAGGCAGCTCTAACTGGTATGCAACTGTACCAATCTTTGCCAGGATTCAAAAGGGGCCAAAATACTTTGCAAAGAGTTTGATACTCCTTCTCAAAGCAGCTCAACTTCGCTTATAAGGCTAAAGTTTCAGATAAACCATATCATCCATTTGAAATTGTCTATCAGTACATTTTGCATCATCCAATTACTTGTACCTATTATGGGTTAGTTGAAGTTGGTCTTTCAAAAGTGTAATCATTTTTTTACTTATCTTGCAGAAAGTCCTCTATTGAAGCTACAGAAGAAGGAGGACAAAACAATGCTTATGGGCAACTCTATATAACACTTTGTAACATGTTAAGGCTAGAATGGAAGTTGGCATTACACCATTCAACCATCGATAACCATTTAGCCCAAGTATGTGTTTTCCTAAACCATGCACATCTTAAGTAATTCTCAAGGCATAAATTGTCCCTCTTTGTCTGACCATCAGATTAGGGGTGGTAGGCACTGTTTCTGAGTTCTTGACACCTTAAAAAGCTCCTACCAAAATAAACTTGTAAAGATCTAATACCTATCAGTTGTTATATCCTTGGGCAACCCATATAGTTTGAATACATGGTTAAGAAACAATTGTACCACCTTTACTTTTGGATAAGGGTGAGTTAATGCAACAAAATGAGCATACTTCGAGAAACGATCTATTATCACCAAAATTACAGCTTTCCCTTTTGACTGAGGGAGTTACGCAATGAAGTCCAATGAGACTGACTTCCATGCCCTCTATGGAATAGGTAATGGCTGCAAGAGCCCTGGATAAGCCACATTCTCACCCTTGTATCTTTGACATGTATCACATTACAAGACCCAGTTATATATTGCAGTTTTCATCCCTTTTTAATAGAAGTTGTATTTTAGTCTACTATAGGACCCCCTTATGCCTGAATGGCCTCTAATGGCAAAGTCATGAGCTTCTACCAGGAGTTTTTATTTGAGTTCTAAATCATTTCCATCATAATTCTACCTTTATATTTTAAGAGCCTATTCACATAAAAGAAATATGGTTTGGCCCCATTATCAATCATTAGTGCCTGAATCAAATTTCTACAGTCTTTATCCTTGTCATAACTACTAATTATCTCCTCCATCCATAATGGTATCACTCAAGTAGCCAAAGCTAAGCAGTCAGCCTTCTCTTCATCATTCTAGTCCCTTCTTGAAAGGGCCTATGCTATTTTGTTCTCATTGCCTCTTCTATACTCAATGTTGTAATCTAACCCTAGAAGCTTAGTAAGATCCTTTTGCTAAATAAATGTGTGGATTCTTTGTTACAAAAGGCACCTAATATTCTGATGGTTAGATCGAATGAAAAAAATAAGCATTCTCAAAGCAATGCCTCCATTTATCTACAGCAAAGAGGATCGCTAACTACTTTTTCTCGTAAATCGAATGATCTTGATTTCAAAGACTAAGAGCTTTACTTATGAAGGCCAAAGGTCTCTTATATTAAAACTGCCCCACTGCCTTTGCTATTGGCATCGGTATCCAAAATAAATGGCAATTTAAAGTTAGACGGTGCCAAGACTAGTGTTGTGCTCATCACTTGCTTAAGCTAATCAAAGGCATTCTTAGCTGCATCATTCCACTTGAATGCATATTTCTTTAGTAAGTTTATGAGGGGGAGGCTGATTAATCCATATCCTTATATAAACTTTCAATCATACCTAGTAAGTTTAAGGAATCCTCTTAAGCTTTTCAGAGTTTTAGAGCGAGTCCAATTTAACAGGGCTTTTATTTTTTTGTTGTAGTCTATCCCTACAACTAGCTATGAAATAATATGCCCTATATATTCAATTTTCTTCTCAGCAAAACTATACTGAGATAATTTAAAAAAGAAGGTATGCTTCATCATCAACTCAAACACAATCTACTAATGTTACTCATGTTCTTTTATTGTATTATTGTGGACGAGGATGTTGTCAAAAAACACCAGAATAAACTTACTCAGGTATGGTTCAAACAGGTGGTTCATCAAACTTTGGAAGGTGCCTAGTGAATTAGTCAAATCAAACGGCATTACAAGAAAGTCATAATTCCTAATGTGGGTGCAAAATGTCATCTTGTGGACATCAAAGGATCATATCCTTATTTAATGGTACCCTAAGCAAAGGTCTAGCTTTTAGAAGAACATAGCCTGCCTTAGTTCATCCAACATGTCATTAATCAATGGGATATGGAATTTATCTTCAATAATGGAGCATTTGAGTTAACGATTGTCAATGCAAAATCGCTAGATACCATCCTTCTTCTTGACTAGCAGTACTAGTGATGCGGAAGCACAGTTACTAAGATGATTCAACGGGCCAACATTTCCCTAACTTGTTTCTTAATTCAGTCTTTTGATGAGGTGGGTGTCTATGAGAGCATATGTTTACTGGTTGAGATCCTTCCTTGAGTGAAATTGCATGATCATAGCTGTACTCTTAAGAAAGAGAAGAAGGTTCCTAAAAAATGATAGCGTATTACAGTAACAAGTTAGTGATGTTAAGGTAAGGGATTGCTGGTGTTGTAATAGAGGTATCTAGTGCTACTAGCTGCCTAGTTTGTAATGCGCTGTCATTATGCTTAATTAAAACACAATGTATTAAAAATAAGTAAAAGGAGTCCATCTTCGATTAATTTCAGAATACTCTTACTCACTATTTCCTTCAGTTCACCAGCCTTATAGATTTTAACTTAACATTTAGTCCCCTCTTTTGATCCCCTAAAACTTGAAAAGGATAGGGTTATGGTGCTTCATCTAATTAACTCTAATCACTATACTGTGTTCTCTAAATTTTAGAACCCTAAAATAAAATTTGAATTTATGCCTTTGTATTTCCCATTTTAATTCTTTGCATTTTGCCCTACTAATCATATTATAGTTGTTGGCCATAATCACCACGAGTGTTTTAGCTCTAGTAATTGTAACCCTAACTTCTCTAACATCTTAGAGTTTATGAAACTATGCATACTCTTATTGTCTACAAGTATCGCTATCTTTCCACCCTTTAGAGTTTAATGTTGAGGGAATTTGCCACTTTTGTATCCTCGATAGCATGCATAGAAATCTCAACTTCCTCTTCTCATTTGCCCTCTTCCACCCTAGTGAGTAATCTTAATTGTTTAGGCTTACAAACGTGCCTTACAAAATATTTGTCTCCATATTTAAGGCATTATCCTAGGGTCTTTTTGGATATTTGGATAACCCACTTCAATCGAACCTTGTACTTCATCTTATTTAAGAATTCAACTATATTTAAGGCTTTTAATTCTCCAAATCAAACATTGAGATCCCCAGTAAAAGTTTCCTAGTCTAACTTAAGGTGTTGCATTTGCCACTCCTGGAACCAAACATCTACTTTCTCCCCAAAGTAGATTGAGGCTATACCCAACTTTTGATCATCCGGTACTCTATAGAACTGGAAGTACCCTAAGCACTTTCTTATCCATAACCTAGGGTTTGTTTTGTCAAATTGGCTCAACTTTGGTTTAGAGACCATTCCATTCAACCCTAAATTGGTTGGGGTTATTCCAGGTAGGTGTTTGGCTTGTTTCCCTATCAGATTATTTCTTATTGGTTGTTGGTGAGTGTTTTAATGATTGGGTTGCAAATGAGTGTGTGTGTTGGGAAGGATTCCAATTCCAGTTGACCTAATACCTTCACTAGATATTGTGTTTGGCTAGTTTGGTGTTGGTTAGGTAGTAAGTTGTGTGCACTAAATGGTATGGTTATTGGCTGAATGGGAAAATATTTAAATTTTAGTTGACCTAGTGCCTTAACTGGATAGTATGTTTAGAGAGTTTGATAGTAGAATATTATGTGTAATGAATGGTCTGGGTACAAACTGATATCTGAGTTGGTGTTATTTTGGTCGCAGGGGTGTTCTAAGTGGTTGAGTTTGGAGAAAATTTTTTTAGGGGGGCTGAGATGAGATGGTCTCCATCAATTCTACCTTCTGATCAATTTGTTTTTGGATCATGGTTTGAGCAATTTGTTGATCCTTAAACAATTTGTTTTACAACTCAAATCGTTCAAACACCTCCTTAGTAAAAGCTTAAGTTCTCCGATCCATAATTTGAATATGATCCTCCATGTGCTGTAATTAGTGGCCTTACTAAGTTATTGCATTGCTCTTCCTGGCCATTTGCTCTAAGGAAATAAGAGTTTGGTGACTATGGGATTCAACTTGATGCTCTAATACCAAGTTATTAGGTACATCATACATGTGTCATCTGGATCCTGTCTGTGACTATTTGGCTAGAGCTTCAAAGAAGCTTAAGTTCGAGTAATTCCAGCTACTGGATTCAAGGAAGAAATATAGGTGAGGGAGATAGTGTGAAAAATATAACTACTTTTTTCTTTCCTTAAAGTCTTTCTTAAATTATAGCTTTTGTCTTCTTTCCTTAAATTCTTTCTTAATTTTCTCCTAAGATTCTTCCTTAATTTCCTCCTTAATTTAGGTAATAGTTTCCTTCTTAAATTAAATAATCTCGTGTATAAATAGATGTTATATATTGCTGTAAATTCAATTCATTAAGAAATTCATTCTCTCATGGTATCAGAGCCACTTTTTAGGCACTGATTATTGGTGTATTTTTTTTAGTCTGTTATATTTTCTTTTCCTATTATTCAGACCAATACTTCATTATTTTTTTTATTTTTTGGGTCTATCTTTTTACTAATTTGAAAAATGAATGATACCAATAAAATAGAATCAACTTCTGGAGCTACTATAGTGGATAATGCCATTCAAAATTCAGCAAGTGAGTTGTAAAATATCCAGACAGCCTATCAATTGAATGGAAAAAACTACTTGAAATTTTCTCAAGTGGTTCGGACCTTTCTCAAAGGAAAAGGGAAGTTAAGCCACTTATTAAGTACAGGTCCAAAAAAAATAGGAGACTCCAAATTTGATGTATGGGATGAGGAAGACTCTATAATAATGTCTTGGCTATGGAATTCTATGCTACCTGAAATAAGAGATACTTGCATGTTTCTTGGTACAACCAAAGATATATGGGAGGTTATTAAATAGACTTATTCAAAGGTTCATGATGCTGCACAAATTTATGAAATTAAAACAAAGATCTCAAATGCCAAGCAAGAAAGTTGTTTTGTCACATAACATTCCAACTTTTTTAAGGGGCTACGGCAAGAAATAGACAGTTACGAGTGCATTCAGATGAAGTGCAGTGAAGATGTTGTTATCCTTAAAAGGTTTGTTAAAAAGCATAGAGTATATGAATTTCTAGCTGGTTTGAATATGAAATTTGATGCAGTACGAATATAGATCCTTGTAAAAGAAAAATTACCTTCATTGAATGAAGCAATTGCAATTGTTCTATCCGAAGAAGGTAGGAGGGGTGTTATGCTTGAAACACCATCTGTAGAAAGTTCTACTATACTACCCAAAACCATAAAAAATTCTAACATGGAGCAACACATTGGTGAGGATAGATATGTAGGTGTAAAAAGCCCTGCCATACTAGCGAAAAGTGTTGAAAGCTTGATGGTAAACCTTAAAACTTTAAAGGAAACCAATTAAGAGGAAAGGGACAAGCACATGTTGCAGGTTTTAATATAGGGGGTTTTGGTTCTCATGATATTTTTAGCATTAAAGAAGTAGAAAAGCTCAACGGTTTACTGGAGACCTATAGAAATAAAAATCACAGCCTTCAACAGGTATAAGTGCATTGGTATTTTTAGGTGCATCTTCTCACTACAACCCTATTTTCTTTTCTAGTTCTTCTAACACTTTAGATAATATATTTTCCACCTCTTAGAATATTAATTCAAGAGCTACTAATCACATGACCAACTCCTCTCATAAATTTACTTAATACACCCCTTGCCCAAGCAATAGAAAAATAACCACAGCTGATGGTTCAGTTACAACCGTAGCTGGTCAAGGAGATGTCTATTTGAATGAATCTCTATGTCTAAAAGATGTTCTCCATGTTCTAAAATTGTGTACCAATCTTATTTCTATTCATAAGTTAACCATTGATTCTAATTACAGTACATCTTTCTATCCTTCTTACTGTGTTTTTTAGGACAGGGATATAAAGAGGATGATTGGATGTGCTAAGGAAAGGGATGATCTCTATTATCTTGAAAATTCGAATGGGCAAAGTGGAAATTTGAGTTTGTCACCTACTACCTTTCTTTCTGATGTGTTAGAGTCTAGAAAAAGTAAATTTTTACTTCAACATCATCGTCTTGGACATCATTCTTTTAGTATTTTAAAAGTTATGTTTCCTTCTCTTTTTAAAGGACTTACTATTAAATATTTTCATTATGATGTATGTGAATTGGCTAAACACAAACAATTTTCTTTTCTAATAAGTAACAATATAACTGTGACTCCTTTTACTTTTATTCATAGTGATATTTAGGGACCATCTACTATTGCTAATATTTCAGAGCAAAATGGTTTGTGTCTTTTATTGATAATTGCACTCGGGTTACTTGAATTTTTCTTTTAAAAAATAAGTCTGATGTAAGTCACATCTTTCCTATCTTCTATGAAATGATTAAAACTCAGTTTGAAGTAGGAATAAAAAGATTTCGTTCAGACAATGCAAAAGACTTTTTTAAATCATGCACTATCTTCTTATCTTCAAAAATAAGGTATTGTACATGAATCATCTTATGTCTATATACCCTAATAAATGGAATAGTTAAAAGAAAAATAGTCATTTTCTCTCTATCACAAGAACTTTTTTGTTTCAAAATAATGTCCCAAAATATTTTTGGGGTGAAGCAGTTTTAACAGCAACTGATCTTATCAATAGGCTTCCTACAAAAGTTCTTAATTTTAAAAGTCCTATTCAAATACTTTTGCAGTTTTTTCCCAACTATACTTTCTCAAATAGTTTAACTCCAAGAATTTTTGGATGTGTGTCATTTGTTCATTTACATTCTCAAAATAGAAATAAACTTGATCCAAGAGCTCAAAAATGTATTTTTATTGGTTATTTCTCTACTCAAAAGGGTTATAAGTGTTATCATCCTCCTACTAAAAAGGTATATGAATCTGCTGATGTTACATATGCAGAGCAAGAACCTTACTTTCCAAACCCTTCTATAATAAAGAAAAAACTTTAAGTATTGATGAGGATGAAGATTTCTTTCTTCCTGAGTTGTCAATCCTAGCCCTGTGTTTAAAAGTCCTGCAAATTCACTTACAGTCCCTACTCCTATATATATATATGAGTCTAAAAATTCTCCAATTTTGCAAAATGAATTACATAGAAACCAAACCCAAAAATATGTTCGTTCATTTGAGAAGGATGAAACCATTACCTAGACTTGAGCATGTTCCATCAACTAAATCTGCTCATGATTCTATCACTGTAAGTAATTTCACCATTAATGATTTAGATATTCCTATTGCTATTAGAAAAGATAAATGGACTTGCACTAAATATCCAATCAACTTAGATATATCCTACATCTCTTTTTCTACTCCTTATAAAATATTTCTAGCTAACCTCCAATCCATTCCTATTCCAAAGATATTATCTGGAGCATTAGGAAATAAAAATTGAAAAAGGGCTATGTAAGTTGAGATGGATGCACTTGAGAAGAACAAAACTTAGGATATGGTACAACTACCTAGTGGAAAGAAGCCAATTAGATACAGATGGGTATTTACTGTAAAGTATAACTCTGATGGTACCTTAGAATGGATACACTCAAACCTATGGTGTTGATTATTTGGAGACATTTGCTCCAGTGGCTAAAATGAATACAGTCAGAATTTTATTGACTCTAGCTTCTCATTACTCTTGGCCACTAGAACAGTTTGATGTAAAAAATGACTTTCGTCATGGTGATCTTGAAGAAAAAATATACATGGAGATTCCTTCAGGCTTTGTTTGTTCAACAACTAAAAATATGGTTTGCAAATTGATGAATGCATTATATGGACTCAAACAATCTCCACGAGCTTGGTTTGATAAGTTTACTAAAGTGATGCTTTCGTTAGGTTATAAACAAAGTCAAGGTGATCACACTTTATTTGTAAGACATTCTACTTCAGGGGGAGTGTGTTTACTTCTTATATATGTGGATGATATTATAGTCACAAGAGATAATCTTGAGGAAACAGATAACTTAAAGCAGTAGTTACTAAAAAAATTTGAGATCAAAGAACTTGGAAAACTTAAATATTTCTTGGGTATTGAAGTAGCTCACTCTCAGAAAGAGATTTTCATCTCTCAACATAAGTATGTGTTAGATCTTTTGAAGGATACTGGTATGTTGGGTTGTAAATTTGTGGACACATCTATAGAATAAAATCATAGATTGGAAAATTTTCCAAAAGATATAGCAGTTGATAAAAGGTCTTACTAAAGGCTTGTTGGTAGACTTATATATTTATTATTGATAGACTTATATATTTATCTCATACCAAGCTTGATATTGCATATGATGTTAGTGTTGTAAGTCAGTTTATGCATAATCCAAAAGAAACATATTTCAAAGCTGTGAATAGAATCTTGCAATATTTGAAAGGTTTTCCTAAAAAAGGAAATGTGTTTAGAAAGGAAGAAAGGTTGATCCTAGAGTGTTATACAGATGCAAATTATGTAGGTTCTCCAGTTTATAGGCAGCCTACTTTGGAATATTGTACCTTCTTAGGAGGTAACCTTGTAACTTGGAGAAGCAAGAAACAGAATATATTTGCCAGATTTAGTGTTGAAGCTGAATTTAGAGCTATGACTCTCGGGATATGTGAACTTTTGTGGCTAAAGATCGTACTAAATGATCTTAACATTAAATGTGAAGGCCCTATGAGGCTCTATTATGATAATAAATCTGCCATCAACATTGCTCATAATCTAGTGCAGCATGATCGTACGAAACATGTTGAAGTTGACAGGCATTTTATTAAAGAAAAGCTTGATAGTAGTCTGATTTATACTCTCTTTATTTACACTAATGATCAGTTGGCTGATGTGCTCACTAAATGTTTGACTGAAATAGTATTTCAATGGATGATACGCAAGCTTGGAATGAATGATATCCATTTACTAGCTTGAGGGGGAGTGTAAAAAATACAATTACTTTTTTCTTTCCTTAAAGTCTTCCTTAAATTATGGCCTTTATCTTCTTTTCTTAAATTCTTCCTTAATTTTCTCCTAAGATTCTTCATTAATTTCCTTCTTAATTTAGGCAATAGTTTCCTTCTTAAATTAGATATTCTCTTGTATAAATAAAAGTTATATATTGTTATAAATTCAATTCATTAAGGAATTTATTCTCTCATTTAGGAAGAAGATAAATGAAGGAAGAAGGTAACATAGAGAGAGAGAAGAAATAAGTGAGGGAAATTAGATTGTATTTATTACTCAATGATTGAATATTGTACTCATTACATAACGATTATATAATAAAATTTAACTTTTCCTCAATAGTTGCTTCTATCACACAATTCACACACATTCATAAAATACCAGTTGTCACTGTTTTCAATACAAACTAACTCATCAAATAAATCTATGCTAATAGTTTAAATACTTAATTCCCCTCTAGTTCTAACCCAAAAATAGCAATTGACTTCTATGCTCTTTGGAAACTAATCGAACCGGCAATAGCATTGGCCTCAATGGGCTTCTCAGTCTCCAAGGGTCCTTGAATTATTGTTGCTTTCAATTATTCTGAGTCCTTGTTCAAAAAGAGCCTCTTTGACTGTAGCTGGGACATGATACTTTAGCATGCATCATCTCCCCGCTCAACTTCAAATACAATCAAACTTTGCTAAATTACCATAAAACTCAAATCCAACCACCCTAGGTGAGTCTTTCTCCCTTGACTATGTGATCAATGCTTGGGATCTCATATGATTTTTCTTTTTATGTTGTGAACTCTGAAAAAACTATAGTTGAGAAGTCAATTTTATCTAAAGTATGAGGAGTTGGATTTTACAATTTTTTTTTTACATCGGTTGATCTTTTTAGTTTTAGTTTTCTAATCTTATATATTCTTTTAAATGTTTGATGAAAAGTTTAAAATCATTGATTTTTTAGTTTTTAGAATTTCTAATTCTATGTTTTTCTTTTATATTTGTGATGAAAAGTTGAAAATCATTGATTTAGTTTTTATATTTATAATTCTGTGTTTTTCTTTTTTTTAATCAGTTATGAAAAAATTGAATAATTGTGACTTTTAGTTTTTAACTTTTGTAATTTTCTCTCTCTCTTTTTTTTTTTAAATTTGTAATGAAAAATTGAAATCTTAAATAAATGGATTATTATTGACATATCAAAGAGAAGTAATAATGATATGATATCACTTTTCCAGGTATAATTGGCTTGATATGGTACCACTTTTCTTGATATAATTAACTTGATATGATATCAATTTTCATGATACAATTGACTTGTTATTCCAACAAAAATTCCCAATTGGAAAAGGGAAAATTAGTGTCATAGATGAGTTAAATTATTTAAATTTGATTTGAGCTTTAATTTAGTAAAAATTTATTTAGATTTAGATTTTAACTACTTATTTATTAAATAAGTTAAACTCATATCAAAAAATACTCCTCATAAATTAACTTATTTAAAAATTTTATAAATTAGACTCATAAAATAACTTATTTATTATGTTAAATTAAAAATATACATAATTTAATTTATATACTAAAATATATATTTAAATATATTAATTCTTCAACTAATTTAATTTATATAATTTATTATTATATCATATATTATAAATAAATTAAATAATATAAAATAAATAATTTTGATATCACATCGTAATTCAATTCAATAAATTTTATTTAAAATTTTTTCATATATTATATTTTTAAATTATAAATATTGATATTTATTTAATAACGAGTAAAATTAATATTAATATAATATTTATTAGTAAAAAAATTATTAAGAGCTTATAGCTTATAATAAAATATAAAATTATATCATATTTTATTTTTGTTAATTTATTTTTATTAATATAAATATAATTATATTGTTCATCATTTATAAAGATAATATTAATTTCAGTATTTTTATTATGAAAAAATAAAAAAATAAATTAAAATTAAAATAAATTTATTAAACTCACTAAACTCAGTTAAATTTAATTTAAATTCAAACTTTAAATACATAATATATAAAGTGAATCATACGAGATGAGACTTGACTTAAGCTTAACTTGAATTTGAATTCTTATTCAACTATTTTATATCAAATCAAACTTGAACTTTTTTAAAACTCAGTTCAGCTCAATTATATCTCTAGTAATGATACTATATAATATCTAATTAGGACAACCAAAAAATTTGATCTTTAATATATCATATAATTTTTAAAAAATTAGAAAAAATAGTGTTTCTATCATTTTTTTTTTCAAAACACTCAGTTTGAACCTCAACCTCTGAAAATTTTGTTTGGATGATAATGAACTCAATAGGGGGAAAAAAGAAAAGAACAAGAACTTCAACTTATCACTGCTATAATTGTAATAAAACAATATGATACATAACCACCATACTAAAAAGTTACAGGCGCTTGACGTCATAAATAACCAGCCACAACAGAACCATCATAATACTTCAGCTAATCTTCTACAGAATCAAATTAATTTTTTGGCTTACTTCCGAAAGGCATATGGACATGAGCAATGGTAACTGGAAAGTGATCACATTCTTTTTCCACCAAATTCACATATTCATAACAAAGGTACTGGTAAACATCAGGTATTTCCAATCTTTTCAGGAATACAAAAAAAATATTGTTCTTCCGCAGAATTTAAGCAAGTCAAATGCTTAGCAAAGCCCGAGCAATCACACACTCAAGGCTCCATAAGGTCAGGTTCCCGACACAAAATAGTTGTAGAGGAAAATGAGAATATACTTACTAAACAAATAAAAAATGTAGCTTGTTTATCTCAGTAAGAAACCCTTTGCAGCATGTTGAAGTCCAGCCGAATTGGATAAACTTCAAAGTATATCTTTTAAACTTCAACCACCCTCACATCTTACAAAAGCTTCAGCATTTTCAGCCGTTCTTCGTGTTCTGAATCCAATTTTGGTGGTGTATAGCAACCATGAAGATCCTCTACTACATATTCCTGAAAATTCTGACAGTGAGTACTCCTAAATTGTGTAAAGCCAAGTCCTCAAGGGTCTGTATGTTACAGCACAAAATTAGCAGAGAAGATTGAAAGATTACCTTTGTTAGCTCCCTCTTAGTAAGGATGTGATAGTGTCTCTGCCAAATCTTCTGAATGGCCACAGTGGCAGCAAGGAAACCATAAGCTACGCCAAGAATGGCAAAGATAACAACAAATACCAAAACCAAGGCAAAGCATGCCTCCATAGAAGCAGGAAAACAGTCCAGAATGCCCCATCCATAACAGCAGTTCTGGCATCCAGCCATCCGTGGATCATTACTATTAATGGAGGAGCAATGGAGTATGAGGCCGAAAATCCCAAGCAGCACAAAGAATGCCAGAACCCCTGGTGAATATTTATCAAGCATATATACATAATGGTTAGTTATTATTTTGTATCCTGCAATCAAAAGGACAGGGAGGGGATTTGCGAGCAAGTAATATAATTCTCCATTTTGCAATATTAGAATATATACAAAAAGAAGCAATAAAGCAGCACCAAACTACCACAAAAAAATAGACACTGCAACCAAATTAGTCCCAGAATGAAGCAATTCTTTATTGTAATCCAGGAAGCCAACAAATAATTTGAGCATAACCAGGAGCAAAGCCATCAACAAGTAAAATTTCAGCCAAAATAGTTCTAAAAGAAACACTTTCATCAGCCAAAATGGTTCTAAAAGAAACACTTTCATCATAAAAAGAAGTGCTTTTCTGCATAAGAATATTATCAGACGCAAATCTAGCAGTAGATAACAAAAAAAAAAGAACAGAATCTACATGTCCAGGACATGGACACAGACATACACAATTAAATAATGAGAAAATATTAAAGAAAAGCTCAGGGATTGAACCTTAACTTAGAAACAAAATGAGAAAAGGGATGATATTATGTTCCATAACTTTGAACAATGACACTGAGGAAAATGCCCCGAAAACCACCAATTGCTGAATTAGAAAGAGAAACATAAACCAGAACAAACAAATCCTTTCTCCCTATAACCCACTTTCTTATTTCTTCCAATAAGCACAAATAAAATATTACTGTCAGAAAATAGCTGATAAATTAATATGTCAGTAGAATTGTTTAGCACTAGAAATTTTGAATAGATTTTCTAGTCCTACCATTCCAGTAAATGAAAAAAATTATATAAATCAACTTCCAAAACCATAAAGTTACCTATACAATAATAAAATGGTATAGGATGTTTTGAGAGGATGCTATCCCAACCATCACTGAATGAATTTCTAAAGGCGCCATCTTTATCCATAAGGTATGCAAGCCCACCAAAAGCAGCAATCACCTGAAAGAGACAGATTTTCCCATATGTGAACTAACACTTCAAATAAAATTGGAAGGTATATAATATCAGAATTGGATATATTTCTTAATTTCAAACCATGCAAAAGAGCTAATGTAAAGATAAGTAGATATGCTTAGAAGTTGATTATTTAGGATAAAGCTCCTATAGAAGAAATGTCGGTTGAATTCATTAATACCTTTTATCTCAAAATTAAGATTCGGTGAGTTGCTTTTTGTCCCTCCAGTCTTTTACAGTTTAAAAGAAAAAAGTAATAACAAAGAAGAAGAAAAGCAGTTGAAACATTTTCTGGATTGTTTATACCTACATGGTTCATTTACATAATGTGGTCTGGATCGGGAATTTCAAATTGAAATCTAGATTTTGAAGTCCACCTCAATTTTTTTTGGATAAGTTGTAATGAAATAAGAAAGGTCTAACCCTACTGGGCAACTCAAAGCAAACCCCCAAATGAACAGAAACAAAAAGGACAAGCACAATAGAAACAAAAGCACTCACAGTCTGCACAGCCAGAAATACTATGATAACATCTCTTGTAACAAAAAGTCTGAATTTCACTTTATGCCATGAGTTGTCCTCAAACGATACAACTCGAAGATGAAACTGGGCTTTGCAGGTTGTGCAGTGAGAGAAAGCAAACCCTTCCTACCAAAGAAGAAAGAAAAGAAGAAGAAACAAGGTCTATTAGATCAACGGTAACAATAAGTTAACATCAGGAATTAATTGAAATTTATCATTCCTAAAAATTAACATAGAACAGTACTTACCTTAACTGAGCGCCAATGATCAAGACATGACCGATGAACAAACTGCTGGGTGCCTTTGCACATGCATGGAGATATTAATTCATCATCTACAAAATCAAAGAAACACCATAAGACAAGTTAAAACATAAATAAACAAATATACATATATATAACAAAGTAGAGCTTCAACATATAATGAGAGCCGAGAATTTTAATTTATGGCAATCCAACAAAAATAGGGAAATACAATCAAATAGTTTCAATGAGCAGACTTTAATTGCAACCAGCAATTAGAAATTCAAGGAGCGTTCATTAGTAACTAAAATTTTATGCAATGAAAAGGCTGATTTCAAAGTCTGATCTCAAACTTCAGTTTGGTTTTATAACTTGATTAAATGAAAATAGTCAGAAGAATGACAACACTTCCAAGAAAAATTCCAAAAAAATACCAACGAGGATGCTGAAGGTGGGAAGGTAGGTCTAGATTATTTGCCAGTTTGCCAGGCATCCAATGATTCTCCAAATGTACATAGAGCATAGATCACAGGAGGGTTAAACATTGAATCACATATATGTAAGTCAGTCTCCATCTTTACAGCAGAGATTTTTCTTCTTCTACCAGCCCTGATGAAGCAGAAGAAGTACTCATTTTTGTTAACTATCGGCCATGTTTATCCATGTTCCTTGTATAAAAAAGACCTTCAAATTTTGCCCCTCTTAGAATATATAAAATCCACATAAGTTCTTCCCGATACTAAGCTAGAACAAACTATTAAACAAACCGTCCATTTACCAATTTAGGCACTTAGGCATTTTATTTAGGGTTTGAATGTGTGATTTCCCAATAACTTGTACCATATTTCCTAAAGGTTTAGCTTGGGCCACCTTAATAGAATGATGAAATCAGCTAAATTTATGAGCAAGCGTCAGGTATAATTTCAGTCCTCTGCTGAATATTCAGTTGTTATTAGTTAATCCACTTAATACAAGCACCCATGAGAGGATCAATATCGAGTAAAATTCAGCAATCGCCAATTCCAATATAAAATAAAAATTGATCCATATAATACAATTAAAAATTGATCACCTAATTCGCAATCGCTCTCAAGACAAATGCGGCAACAAGGAACGGACCCATTCTCAACATCTTCTTCATTGTTAATCTCATTCAACGGCGGCGGCGACGATGAATCAGCCTTGCTTTGAAGCAGAGGATCGGAGTCACTCGGATTCTCTGCAACCACTGGCGCCAGCTGCACCTCCTCAATCATCGATAACCCTCTCCGTCTGTCTCTGTCTCTATATATATCTTTAAAACCCTAAATTGGTCACAAATTCATAATTTGAATTTTGTCTTAGGTTTTCATAATTTGATTCTGAATTTTAAAAACCGAAAATGCCAAGGTAATTTTCCGAACTACCAAACAGAAAGCTAAAGAATCTAGCAAAAAGAGAGATTAACACTAGAAATTGATTAAGGGGATAATAGAGTAACAACCTAGAAATTTTCTCAGGAAGAAAAAGCCACTTAACTTTTCCGAGACGTTAGCCTGAAAATTATGGGTCCCAAATTAAATACGCTGCATACTATGGCGATCCTTTTTCTAGTTTCGCCGTTGCCGTACACCGCATTCCCTTTTGGTTTAGATATTACTCGCATGCTGAATTATTATTATGCCTTGAAGAATGAAGACCCTTTTGTCTTCCATGTACAATCCACGTCAGTTTTTTACATTAGTGAACTATACGCTGTCGTTTTTCCTTATATAACGCTTGACAACATAACTCATAATTTACTTTAAAAATGGTTAACGAATCAATTTTCAATTTTTTAAATATTTATTATTTTATCGATTATCAATCAACGTTAAACTAATTGAATTTATTAGAATTTAATTTCACCATTTTTATTTAATAATTGAAGCGATTTTAAAAATATTAAAAATATATAAATCATCTTCCAAACAAAATTATAATAAATGTTATTTAATAGTCATAATTCCTAATCAAGAAGTTCAAGCAAATGATTATAAATGAAACTAGAATAAATCTCGTGGAATGTTTCAGATATTTTTATTTTTTTAAATTCTACAATAATTTTAAATAAATAATTATTTACTTACAAACTATAAATAAAAAAATAAAATTAATATATATTAATAGATCTAAATACATAATATATAATTATCAAATTATAAAATATACGGAGATTTATAATTTTATAATATTATCATAATAAATTAAATAAAAATAGAAATTATTTGTTAATTAAATAAGCCAACACTATCCATAACAAATAAAAATATACTTACAACAAAAATCAAAAGAGGAAAACTGAAAACTAAAAATAAACTTATCAAATTTAGTAATTCTAACAATTGAAAAACTCCAAAAAAAATAAACCCAAAATTTATTAAATATAGTAAGCCCAATCAAAGTAAAAGTAGATAATATAAAATGAAATAAACAATAGCGTGCAAATAGTTGAATGCTGAAATTAAAATGACAAAAAAAAATATTTTTAACAAATTAAAAAATATTTATAATAAAAAATAATAAAAAACACATATATGTATAAAACTCTCAACTATTGTGAGATGTGCATGCATGTTGCAATAAATTGAATATTACTATCCAAGATGAGTAGCTCAATTAGTTAAGTAGGGATGAGCAAGTGGATGAGGATGCAAGTTCAAATCCCACTAAATATTCTCTCAAAAAGGAGCCATGAGCCTTAACCTACGACCTCATCTCCGAACATGATTAGTTCTATATTTAGAGTTAAATGGATAGATGTGGGGATACATTTAGGTAAAACAAAAAAAATGAATATTACTAATGAAATTATAAATATTATTATACTTAATTAGAGAAAATAAATGAATCTTATTATTAAGTTATTAACTATTATGAGATATGTGTGTATGCAATATTAGTTTAAAATAATAAATAAAGAAAATATAAAATATGAATCTTCATAAAAAATTTAAAATAAATAAATGAAAATTTTGAGATTATAAAGGAAATATTGAGATTAAGAACTTGATGGGCATTAATTAAGATTAAGATTTTTGACTTATATTTAAATGAATGGGCATTGTTTTTTTGTAATGCTTGTTAATTTATTTTTTTAGAATAAAAAATAAAAAAAAGAACTAACATGTCATCAAGATTTTTTATCAAAGTAAGATTGAGTGGTCAAAAAAAATATTTGAAATGAAAAATAAGTTAATGAACTAATTTATTAAAAAAATTATAATAAAAGTGAAAAACCAAGTAAAGTTAAACATTTTTTTAGTAATGAAGCCTATAAAATATGTATATATATTTGGTACATAAGAAATGAGCCAAAGCTCATAAGAAATAACTAAGAAGAATAAGAAACCCCATAACTATCATAAAATAGCCACAGTTGCATAACTATAAGAGGATGATCTAAAACAGTAGCACCCAAAGAAAAAGTCTTAGCTTGATCTGTCAAAAAGTCTGCCGCAAAATTTGCTTCTCTAAACACATGTCTAAAACCAATCTCCTCAAACGTATTACACAACTCCTTAATAGCTTTGATGAGAGTTAAACAAGTAGCCAAGCTATGACATCTCCTCAAAATCATCTCAATAACACACAAATTATCTAACTCTACTACAAGCTTCCGAACATCAAGAGATTTATCCACCTTCAACCCCTCATAAACAGCCCTAAGCTCAGCTCGAATAATATGACATAAACCAATATTAAGAACATAGCCTTTCAGCCAAAGACCACAATTGTTTCTTAAAAGCCCACCAGCATAAGCTGACCATTATGATGGATAAAAGAGCCATCACAATTAAGTTTTGACAACATCCATAGCCAGAGCCTCCCAAAACACAAACCTTTTGGCAAAATTAACAATTCCAAAAATGGGAGCTAAACAAGATAAGACCAAAGTAATTGAAGAAACATTAAGCCAAATCTCCCTTAAAAGCTCATCAATGGACATAGCATCATACTGGAAAATAAAGTTATTTCTTCATTGCCAAAGAAGCCAGCAGGTCACCCTAAAAATAATACTTCCAGATACCCCATTGCATTCTTCCTTGGAAAGGATATTAAATGCTACCCAATTAGAAAGAGAGAGGGGGTTATTACTGGGAGCAAAACTCAAATATGGACCCTACAAGGATTGCCACACACGAGAAGCCCATGGACAATCACGAAACACATGTAAAGCTGACTCATCAAAAAGACAACAAACATCACAACAAGTGTCAGCAGATAAATGTCATTTATATCTTTCACAGTTCGTGGCATTCTTGTATCGCATATTCGTATATTATATATGTTGGGTGTATGTATTATACGTGTATAGGTTATAAGGGTGTTATATTTATTTTGGTATCAGAGCCTAGGTTTGAGGTTCTCGACCTAGGTGGATTGTAATAGAAAGAAAATTGAGATTTTTAAATATAGTTTTTAAATATGATACATGCATTGGCACTGACAGTTTCTGATCTTTGATGTGGTAATTTCTACTGTGTTTGCAGATATAGATAGTTCTGACATCTCAGACGCATCAATCTACAGAGGGTATTGCAGAGAGTGTGGCTCCTGGTGAGGGTAGAGATGGAGCTAGAGCTGAGATTGCTGGAGGGGCACCCGCTCCTGTGTCAGAGAGACTAGCAGTTGATGAGATTCAGCCGGGCTGGGTATGGCATATGGTGGAGCTGTTGAGACAGACTCCAGTACAGCAGTCGCTGCCATCGCAGCCATAGCCATAGTTGCTGATTAGAAAATATGATAAGCTGAGGAAGTTTATAGCTGATGACTTTATTGGTACTACAGACTCTGCTGTAGTAGAGCAGTAGCTAGACAAAGTCTAGAGAGTGTTCATCCAGCTGCAGGCTACTCTAGAGAAAAAGTTTGATTATACTAGATCTCTTTTGCAGAGGGATGTGTATGATTGGTGGAAGACGGTTCCATATGCTCTGGATGATTTACCAGTTCTGACCTATGATGATTTCCTACGGGAATTCGAGCAGAAGTATACTCTGAGAGAGTATAAGGATGCAAAGAAGATAGAGTTCTTGAATTTGAAGCAAGATACTAGGACAGTATCGGAGTATGAGATAGAGTTTACCCGGCTGAGTCAGTATGCTGGTGGGATCATTTCTGATAAGATTGACTGGTGTCAGAGGTTTGAGGAGGGGCTGAGGCCCTCTATCATGTGCATTATTGTAGGCTCCCGATATCAAAATTTTTTCCTGTTGGTTACAGCTGCTAGGAGTGTTGAGATAACACAGGGTCTTGCAACAACTGCTAGGGATGAGGAGACCAGAGCTAGAAGATCCCAAAGTGAGACAGGGTCTTCATCTATAAAGAGAGGCCGAGGAGGATATTTTCAGAGATTCAGTAGGAGCCAGAGGTAGTTTGACAGGTCAATATAGCAGCAGAGATAGAGACCTACAGTTTTAATGGCTAGTGCTTCAATCCCAGTAGTTCAGAGACCAATTTCATATATTTGTGTCCATTGTGGTAGGGCACAAGGGGGTGCCTGCTGGAAGAGAGGTGCACTAACACTGTGTTATAGATGTGAGTCACCATATCACTTCTTTAGAGATTGTCCAGAGCCACCAGAGGATAGACAGACAGATACTACAGCTTCTCAACCCAGTGTTAGAGGAGATCGTAGTAGCAGAGATTTTGGTAGGGGTGGTAGATCTGGGTCTGGACAAAAAGGAGATTCTACAGTTGGAGGTAGACCAGATGAGGCAGGCTATCACAGTGGGTATATATGATGCAGAGGCAACCTGATGCTTCAACTTTTATTGCTGGTGCTTTTTTTTATTTGGTACTTTAGTTCTTGCTTTGATAGACCCTGAGTCGACTTATTCATATATTAGTGCATCCATCTTGTCTGTGAGTAATTTGCATTCAGAGTCTCTAGGATTTGATGTTTTGGTGACAAATCCTTTAGGACATAGTGTTGTGGCTAGCAGGGTGTACCGAGATAGTCCGGTTGTAGTTCAGGATGAGAAATTCCTCGGTAACCTGATTGAGATGCTTTTCAGGGAGTATGATTTGATTTTAGGCATGGATTGGTTATCCAGACATGGGACTGTGGTAGATTATCAGCAAAAGTGTGTTACCTTGAGAACCTGTGATGGTATCTAGTGAGCAGAGATATATTTCATCCATATTTATTTCAACTATTTCAGAGAGGAGGATGATTCGGAAGGGATATGAGGCTTATCTTGCTCATGTTGTAGATACCAGAGTACTAAATTTTCAGCTTGACAGTATATCCACAGTTGTCGAGTTTTCAAATGTTTTTCCTAAGGAGTTTCCAGGGATACCCCCTGAGAGAGAGGTTGAGTTTGGTATCGATTTATTGCCTGGTACCACGCCCATCTCTATTATTCCTTATGGTATGGCACCTACTGAGTTGAGATAGTTAAAGGTGCAGTTGCAGGAGCTGTTGGATAAAGGGTTCGTTCGCCCTAGTGTCCCCATGGGGAGCACCCATTTTGTTTGTGAAGAAGAAGGATGGTACCTTAAGATTGTGTATTGATTATCGGTAGTTGAATAAGGTGACTATCAAGAACAAGTATCCATTACCTCAGATAGATGATCTCTTCGATCAGTTGAAAGGAGCAGCAGTATTCTCTAAGATTGACTTAAGATCAGGGTATCATCAGTTAAGAATCAGAGGTGAACATGTATCTAAGACAGCTTTTCTCATGAGGTATGGGCATTATAAGTTCTTGGTGATGCTCTTTGGATTGATGAATGCACCAGCAGTATTTATGGATTTAATGAATAGGGTATTCAGACCCTATCTAGATCAGTTTGTGGTGATTTTTATTAATAATATTTTGGTATATTCACGTAATGAGGAGGATCATGACAAGCATTTGCGGATTGTATTGCAGACTCTGAGAGAAGCAATTGTATGCTAAGCTGTCTAAATGTGAGTTTTGGCTTAATCAAGTGACTTTTCTTGGTCATGTGGTTTTAGCAAATGGTATTAGAGTTAATCCGAGTAAAGTTGAAGCTATATTGAATTGGAGTCCACCGAAGACTGTGACAGAGGTTAGAAATTTTCTGGGTTTGACAGGCTATTATAGTCGATTTGTGAAAAATTTTTCTATGATAGCTACTCCACTCACCAGATTACTTCGAAAGAAGTTATATTTGTGTGGACATATCAATGTCAGGTGAGTTTTGAGCAGTTAAGGGAGATGTTGACTCAGGCTCCTGTCTTTACCCTACCTGTGGAAGGTAAACCTTATGTGATTTATAGTGACGCTTTACATAGTGGTTTAGGTTGTGTTCTGATGCAGGAGGGTAGAGTTATTGCTTATGCCTCTCGACAGTTGAAGCCGCATGAGCTAAATTACCCGACGTATGATTTGAAATTAGCAACTATAGTTTTTTCCTTGAAGATTTGGTGGCATTACTTGTATGGGGAGAAGTGTTTCATTTATACGAATCACAAGAGTTTGAAATATCTGGGTATTTAGAGAGAATTGAATCTTCGGTAGAGATGGTTGTTAGAATTGATTAAAGACTATGACTGTTTAATTGATTATCAATCTGGCAATGCAAATGTTGTTGATGATGCCTTGAATTGAAAGTCTTTGACAAGTTTGACTGCTTATTTGCTCTTATTGCTTGTTGAGTTAAGAGCGTTATGTGCTAGATTTGAGTCATGTGATGATGGTGCTTTGATGGCTCAGTTGCAGTTGAGGCCAGTGTTATTGGATCAGATTAGGGAGACTTAGTTGGTAGATGAAAAAATCCAAAAGATTGTATTAGATTACCAAAAGGAGGAGAACCGAGACTTTCATGTGAGAAGTGATGGCAGTTTGTGGTACAGAGATAGGTTGTGTATTCCTGATGATGCAGGACTAAAAAGGGTAATTTTGGAGGAAGAACATTAGTCAGCTTATGCTATGCACCCTGGGAGTACCAAGATATATCAGGATTTAAAGCAGTATTATTGGTGGTCAGGCATGAAGAGGGACATAGCAGAGTTTGTATTCAGATGCCTAACTTGTCAGAGAGTGAAGACTGAGCACCAGGTTCCTTCAAGATTACTTCAGCCATTATCAGTGCCAGAGTAGAAATGGGAGCGAGTGACGATAGATTTTGTGACTAGATTACCTTTGACTCAGAAGAAGCATGATGCGATTTGGGTAATAGTTGATCGAATGATGAAGGCAACTCATTTTCTTCTAGTTTAGATAAATTTTTCTCTTGAGAGATTGGCTGAGCTATATATCAGTAAGATAGTGAGGTTATATGGAGTCTCAGTTTCTTTGGTATCTGACCGAAATCCCCGATTTACATCAAGATTGTGGAGGAGTTTGCAGGATGCTTTAGGTTCTCGGTTACATTTTAGCACTGCTTTCCATCCTCAGATAGATGGGCAGTCAGAGAGAGTGATACAGATTTTAGAGGATATGTTGAGGAGTTGTATCATCGATTTCACTAGGAGCTGAGACAGATTCTTATCACTGATTGAGTTGGCTTATAACAACAGTCATCAGTCCAGTATTAAGATGGCACCTTATGAGGTATTGTATGGTAGGAGGTGCAGGACACCTCTATGTTGGGATGAGGTTGGAGAAGATAAGTTGATTGGTCCCGATTTGATTAAGAAAGCAAAAGAGAAAGTGAAAGTGATTAATAATTGTCTGAAAGTAGCCACAGACAGACAGAAATTATATTCAAATTTAAAAAGAAGAGACATAGAGTTCAGTGTGGGAGATAAAATATTTTTGAAGGTGTCTCCTTAGAAAAACATTTTGAGATTTAGCCATAAAGGGAAGTTGAGTCCTCGTTTCATAGGACCTTATGTGGTACTGGAGAGAGTTGGACCAGTGGCCTATAGACTGGCTTTGCTGCCCGAGTTGGATCAAATGTACAATGTCTTTCATGTCTCTATCCTTCAGAGGTACAGGTCAGACTCATCTCATATTTTATTAGTAGAGTCAATTAAGGTGAGTCCAGATCTGACTTATGAGGAAGAACCAGTGGCTATTTTGGCACGAAAAGTGAAAGAGTTGAGAAATAAGAAGGTGCCACTTGTGAAAGTTCTTTGGAAGAATTATGCCACTAAGTAGACAACATGGGAGAGTAAGGAGATGATGCGGAATCAGTATCCTCAGTTGTTCCAGACTTGAAAGCAAGTAATTTCGAAGACAAAATTTATTTTTAGAGGGAGAGAATTGTAATATCCCAAAATTTTAATTTTTAAAAATTAAATAAATGATTTAAAAAAATATATATATATATATATATTTAAGTGAAAAAGTAAAATGTGTATATGATATATATATGTAGATATACATAACATATATAAGTCAATATTTTAAATTGGTTAAAATTTATTTTAAATTATTAAAAATTAATTGTGTAGCTAGTGAAAGATATTTTTTTATATTAATTAAGTAATATATATATATATTTATATATTTTACTTGGTGGAGATTGAGAGTGTGAAATTTGTGTGGTTAAAAGGGTATTAGTTGGATAGAAATGAGTTTAGATCTTCTTCTTTTTCTTCTTCTTCTTTCTCCATTGAAGGCCAGCTATCTCCATTAAAGGAAAGGAGGAATTTACTTCTTGCGAGCTCAAGTAATTGAAGGATTTCAAGTGTTCAAGTTAAAATTTTGAGGATTTTCTCCATATTTAGTAAGTTTCCAACTTGTTTTCTTGATTTTCTATGAAAGTTTGTATATGTGTGAATTTGATGTTTGGTGTAGTATGTGTTAATGGTTGGTATTGGTAAGTATGAAGTTTTTTTGAGTAGTTAACTATGAAATTAGGGTTGGATTGAAGAAATGGTTAAGTTTGGTGAAGAGAATAAGAGTTTTGGATTGTGTAACTTTTGCGTTGTGAAGTCATGGTTTTAAATTGTGTATTTTGCTTTTAATTGAGTTGTTTTGATGTATATACAAGTATTTTATAGTAAAATGATGGATTTGGGTGAGTTTGAATAGAGTTGGAAAGGGTAAAGAAAGATAATTTTGGATGTGACAATTATGTGTTGATATCAAGATTTTGGCTTGACACGGCCATGTCTTTGGGCGTGTCGATGGTTCTATTTTCAGTGTTGGTGACACGTGAAGTGACATGCCCATATCACTGAGCGTGTCACAGCTACTATGTTTTAGGAGCTTTGGTACGGGCAGGGACACGTCCATGTCTCTGGACGTGTCTTATCTGCTGTAATACAGAGCTTAGGATACGGTCATTGACACGCCCATGTCTCTGAGCGTGTCAAAGCTTTTGTGTTGTGGATTTAGGATACGGTCGTTGACACGCCCGTATTGTTAAGCTTGTCATGTGTAGATTTTTCCCTAAATAGTTCTTTTCTTTATTTTTTCTCTGTATTTCTTATCCTTGTGTTGAGAGGTTTTGTATATGCCTATAAGTGTATTACTAAGTAATTATTTATAATCACATTTGGTTTAGGCTTTGAGGAGACTTGAGTTACCCAATCCAAGTGTTGAGGGATATCTTAGAAGAGGAGGTTGAAAGTGGTGTTTGAGCTTGTTTTGTTGCTTTTAGAGGTAAGTTCAAACTTTAAATAATTGATTATATTTGCACGATATTTGGACTTAACAAATTTGATTGAAAAATATGTTAAGTTACTTACTACATTATTTGTGCATGAGTAATATGCTATTATTTGTATAATGTCATAAATGCATTATATGTAATGTGAACTATATGCAAGATATGATAATGATCGGGTAATGTAGATTGTTATGTATACATTAAAGATGTTATCTAAAGCCATTGGTGATGGCTATATTGATATAAATGAGATAATTGAGGCATTGTGCCTAGCTTGATCATGAGAAAATGAGAAAGATATTGATAATGGAATTATGAAAGAATTATGTGCCTAGTATGTTATTCAATTTTTAGAGTTTTGTGTTTGGCGGCATGCCTAAGACGTAGCAGTTTCTTGAAGCTGGGTTAGACTTAGCCCTTGAAGCCTAGTTGGAATGTTACATGATGTAGCAGTCCCTTAAAGCTGGGTTGGGCCTAATCCTTAAAGCCTAGTTAGGATGTTACATATGAGTTTATCCTCATTCTGATATGATTTTCCTTCGAGGCTAGACACATGGTGTCAATTTGGACCAAAACAGTAACTCTGGGATTTGAATAGCATATTAGATCCGTTGGGCCCATGCTTATGTTTGTTTTTATGTGAGTTATGAATTGTGAAACAATTGAGCAATATATTAAGATACATTATTATGAGATATAATATCATTATGCATTGTGCATTGGCATTGCATTTGAACATTATTGTTATCAAAGTTTGTATTACTAGGCTTTTGGCTTAGTGCAATTGTGATTCATCGCGCAGGTGACAGGGTAGATCCGGTTGAGCCGAAGAGTTCATCTAGACCGAGTCGAGTCTATGCTTGAGATCTTGAGTGCAGAGTTGATTGTTGACATCAAGATCAGAGACAAACTACCAGCATGTACATATTTTATATTTTTGTACATTTTGACTTCATGTATATTATGTTATATTTTGATGTATATATATGTATATATAACAAACTATCAAAAATGTTTTGGATAAAAATTTGGTAATGAAGTTATATATGTGTTTTAACAAGTAATATTTTATCTATTATTTATATTATATCCGTTAAATGAAGGGTTTATTTTATTAAAATGGGTTGTGGCATTCTTGCATCATATATTCGTATATTACATATGTTGGGTGTATGTATTATACATGTATAGGGTATAAAGGTGTTATATAAACACCATTTTTCAATAGTTAAATGCAACATTCACATTACACACATATTTATACACTTAAACATAATGCCACATAAACACAATGCCACTTTAAAGGATTAATAATATCCTTTAAAGTATGTCCAAGTAAATGGTGTCAACCATGATTATGCAATTTAAATGTTAAAAAAAATATGTACTAACCTTGAAAAAACATTAAAATCAATCCAATTCTCTCTCCGCCTCTTACTTTCATCAAAGCCCTAATTATCTTATTTAGAGCAACATTGGCCTAAATACACATAAACCAAACAACAATCAAAGTTATTCAATAGAATCATCTATGCTTAATTTATATCAAACTACTACTAATTACACAAATTTTATCAAAATCCTAATAAAAACCCTAATTTTCGTTCTTACCACCTTACTCAAACTTTAACTTAACTAACTCATTTCCATCATCCAACCATAAAATCATTACATGTTCATCCAAATAATCTCAAAACTAACCACTTTCACAAATTATAGTTAGCTGTGTCAAAATATGACATGCGAGCACGACATGCAAAATACGTAAAATTAGCATATTAGTGTTGACCTTAAACGAGTTAATGCCATAAACAAGCCAACTCATTTATGACACGACTATAAACGAGTTGTATAGTGGGTTGACACGAGAACCCGCTATAATCCATTTTACTAAAACGATGTAGTTTTTATACAATTTAAGACTATATTATTTTATTATTGTTTGCTCTAAGAAAATAAAAATAAGTATTGTATATTTATTATATTATTATAATTTTATTATTATATGATGTATTATTATTTATTTAGAAATAATTTATTTAATTTTTGTTAATTTTTATGAAAAATTTATTAATTTCATCTAATTACTAAAATTTTTTAATTATTTTATTAATTTAATTATTAATTAAATTAAATTAAATTCTTAAATCAAATGTTAAAAATTAAACAATTTTTATGATTTAAATAATCTAATATTATATATTTTATATCAAACATAATACACATTCATCATTTATTTCATACTAATTATGTTATATATTTTATTTTTATATATATATTTTTAATACATTTACATTTTAAAATTATTTTAATTATAATTTTATTATATGAATAATTATTTAATTGGTTATTTAAGAATATAAAATTATTTTAAATTAAAAATATTATATGGGTTAAACGGATCGTATCGGGTTATATAATTCCTATATAACTCATTTAAGTAAATGTGTTATAAGTGTAATATCCGTGTAACCCATTTGATTTTTGTGTCGTATTCGTGTCGAAATGATTAATAAATAGGTCATATTCATTTTGAGCTTAATTATATTACTAGAGTGGGTCAACCCGATACGAACACAATCCACCAATCCATTTTGACATCCCTAATTATAGCAATCTCTATCACAAATTCAAATTTCACGTAATCACCCATAAATGCTAATCCTCACTTTTTTCTTCAAATTTCAACGAAACTTAATCATTTCCATCATTCCACCATATAATCATAACATCCACATCAAAACAACTTCAAAACAACCAATTATAATAATTATAAGTTTATTCATCAAAATTTCAAAATTTACATAATCTAAAATTCATAGAGAACTTACTTAAATTTAGATAATACTTATCTAATCCTTGTTTAATATTTAAAATCATCTTAAAGCCCTTGAAAATCTTGTGAAATTTGAAGTGTATAAGGAAGCAAAACTCTCCCTCTCTCTAAAGAAGAATTTCGGCCACTATGGAGAAGAAGGATGAAGATGACTCTTTTTTATGTACTATGATTTCCATATTTACCCCTCATTAATATATATGTATTTATAAAATAATTAATTATAAAATATTTAGATATTTTCCATCTTATTACTATCTAAAACTATTTTTAATTTTTAATTATATATATTTAACTTTTAACTTTTTTGACTTTTACTTTTTAACTTTTGTCTTTTAGTGAAATATATATTATATATATATTGTATATACATTAAGTATACACTATATATCCCTCTCACAATTCTCTAATAATCCTTCCATATTTATTAATCAAGATCCACTAAAATTATGAATGTTACACTAGGGGCTCTCAATCTAGTAAGCGGAGCTGACTCAATCTTATATTTAGATTTTAGAACTTGCACCCAAAAAGCATTTTGATTATAAACAATATTCCAACATAACTTCATGAAGAAGCATTATTAAGCTCAACTAAAGATTAGAGACCTAAACCTCCATCACTCTTCAGCCTAGTAATAACATCCCAAGGCACCAATGGAATACGATGGTGAGTCTCATCACTCCCCTAGATAAATTTCCTAATCACATGTTCAATAGCATCACAAGTTGCTATTGGGATTTTGGCAATTTGTATCGTATAAATAGGAAAAGCAAACAAGATGGACTGAGCCAAGGTTACCCTCGTAGCCAAAGGCAATTTTGTAACATTCAAGCTTGCCAATTTCTTCATAGCTGTATCAACCAAATATTGATAAGTTCGTTTCACAACCATAGAGTGAAGCAAAGGTACCCCTAAATACTTCCCTAGATCAGTAGTGACAACAAAGCCCAACTTTGAACTAAGATCCCTCTAGAGACTTTATAGAACATTGTTAAAAATTAATATTTGGGTCTTTTCAATACTAACTAGTTGGCCAGAAGCCTCACACAAATGTTGGAGAACATTTTGAACTGCAGAGACTTGATTAACTTTGGCATTAGCAATTAAAACCATATCATCAGTAAAAAAAGAGATACGAAATTAGAGGGCTACTCCGGTTCATATGAATAGGATCACATTGGCCATCATCCATTACTCTAGTAATACCATGAGAAAGCCTTTCCAAAAAAAATAAAGAGATAAGGTGATACCTTAACCCCCTATAAGGGAAGAAAGGATTTGAGAGAAAGCCATTCCAAACAATTTACATGCTGCTAGACTTAAGACACCTCATAATAAGAGAAGCAAAAGGCAAGGGAAATTTAGCATCCAATAAAGTATCAAAGAGAGAATCCCAGTTGATCCTATCATATGCCTTATCAAGATCCACTTTAATGGCCATGTAACCAACCCTACCTTTTTTTTTCTTTATAGTGTGCATAAAATTTGATGCCCAGAAATAAAGCTTGTTTGTTAGGGAGAGATAAGAATTGGCAAAATAGATTATATCCTATTAATAATCACCTTAGTAACAATTTTATAAATAATGTTACAGAGGGAAATAGGGTAAAATTGTGAAATACTGATTGGATGCTCCACTTTAGGAATTAAAGAAAGCAAATTATTGTTCATATCTGCATCAAACTCTCCACCATTAAAAATGCGCCTAACTTCCCTACACACATCATTTCTAGCAATGCCTTACTGACTTTGGTAGAAACCTATATGAAAATCGTCGCTTCCAGGAGCCTTCTAAGGTCTCATCTCAAAAAGAGCCTTCCTTATTTCCTTATTAGAAATAGGACTCATAAGAGATTCCATGTCTCGAGGAACAAAAATAGGAAAACAATTCCTAATATGATAAGAAGGGCATACCATTGAATCTTTTGAATAAAGAGTGCTAAAAAAAATGGACAACCATAGCACAAAGATCCTTCTAATCTTCAACCCAGTCCCCATTGTCATTACGAAGCTTGACAATTCTATTCTTCTTCCTCTGGATCATTTGTTGATGAAAAAAAAGAAGTGTTACAATCACTAAAGTTCACCCAATCTTTGTAAGCCTTCTGAAATCAAAACTGCTCTTCCTGGCAGAGAACTATCTGTAATTATCAATGAAGACTTTATTCAAAAAAAATAGAGATTTTGAGAGGAATAGCCTCTAGTATCAATGGCTTTCTGAATGCCATCAATATGGGCTGGGAGTTGATATTTTTTCTGAAAGATATTACCAAACACATCCACATATATAACGAAGAAACCAATAAAATATTGTTAATACGTGGTCTTGTTATTGCTATAATGTGATGGGAGGGACTGTTTCCAAGTTATAGTAAGTTTAACTTAAAGCCTTGTTAGTTAAAAATCTAATTTGAAATTGAGTTAAAAAATAATTTACATTTAATTAAGAAAATCCAAATTGAAATTTGTTGAGGATATGGCTATTTAAACTACTCATAAACTTGATTAATTGGATTCAATTTGAGTTAATTAAACCAGTTGGATTGGATTATTAAGAATTAGGCTTAATATATCCATATCCCATTCAACTTGGCAGCATTTGTCATTTAGACCCTTATACTTTTCGAGTAATCAATTAGCCTATTTAACTTGTTATTTTCATTAATAATTGGCCTGTGTCTGCTGAGGTAGCATCCCTATTTGATGAGATGGCAGTGAGCGTATAATTTACTTTCTCATCATGTGTGAACGCATAAAAATTCTAATGTTTTTATTATAAAATGATGATACTATCATTCTTTAGCATAAATTAATAATTGCAAAAAAAATGCTTATCCTCATGCACGAGTGACACATGGAGATAAGAAATAATTGGCTAGTAAAAAAAGGTCTGACTAATCTTCATTATTTTATTAAAACATAATTTTTCCAAAAAAAAAAAAACTAAAATTAAAGACCATCATGGCATATTCCCATTTTGATATCATCTTCTTCCTTTTCTTCTCAACGATCCTGAGCTTATTGTCTGCAGTTGCTAATTAAGTTTTTTCCCCAAAAAAATAAAATTATTTCTCAGAAGAAATAGATCTTAGCTTTCTTACTGCTAAGAAATATTTGATACTATCTACCAAAATTGGTTAGAATCAGTGATTTCGATAAATAAATATGGGAAATACAGAGAAAAAATCAACCAAACACAACCAATAAAACACCAAATATTACTTCATAAAAACACATAAATCTAGTAAAAAAACACAACTGAAAAGGAATAGAGAAGTATTAAAATCAAGATTATCATCAATTGGAAGACCTAATTTAGCTTGATGTTTAGAAACCACTGATTCAAATGAATTATCAAAAACATTTGTTATGTTGTCCAAATCTTCGATCTTTAAACAACTGAAATGGTGGAGCCACTTTTTGAGCTCTGACATGCCGGTGATGATGTTGCCTCTCTTGGCATTGAGAAAGCTCATGAAATGATGCCAAGTTTCTAGCGGCAATGTTATAGAGGCATCGGTGATGCAAGGAAGGTTATTATGGAGGAGAAATATGAGAAGGAAAGTATAGAGAAATTGAAGCATAGTTTGTTTTTAGAGAGTTAGGATGTGGCAAGGAATCAGTGGAGGGTATTAAAATAAAGTCTTGGGCTTGTTGTCACTGGCATTGGTAGCATCTCGATCGACAGAGACATAAAAGAGATTTAGTTTCAAGCTATCAGTTTTATATTGGTGCATTGTATGGGTTTATTTGTGAGTTGGATTTTTTTTTATTGATATTGAATTTTGAAATTTTGAATTGAATTTGAATTTTGAGATATTAAAATTGGATTTTCCAGTGATGTTGAAGTTTTCCGGCAAAAATCTGCAGAGATTTTTATTGTAATTTCATTTTTGGTTACCGGCGTATGGTTGGTGAGGCGGTGAGAAACCATGGGTTTCATCTTTTCTTAATTTTTTGTTTTAACTTTTTTTATTATTGAAAATTATAATTTTTAAATTTTTTATTATTTTAAATTTTCAGTTAAGTGATGTGTCAATGACATGTTATGTTTGTAGAACACTCGCCATTAATGATTTATTTAGGTTATTTAAAGGGTTTGTTAGCCAATAAAAATGGAAGTTGAAGGGTGTAAATGGTTACTCGAAAAGTATAAAGGACTAAGTGGCAAATGCTGTCAAGTTGAAGGAGCTATAAATGTGTTAAGCCTTAAGAATTAAGTTGGCTTTGGATTTTGTCAAGACTTTTGATATCAATTCAAGTTTCGAGTTTGAGTAAAAAATTATTGAGCTAATATGACCTAATTTGACCCAACTATGTATATTCTAAAATCTTATATACCCAAAATGATACTATTTTGAACAAATATAATATCTCTTTACCATCACTCTCATAAACCATTATCTAACACTAGTTTTTCTCCTCTCAAGTGTTACCCCTCTTCCTCTCCCCTCTTTTGCTTCACTACTCCATTCATTTCCCTTTATGTCATCACCATCATTCTCCTTTAAACCTTCACCCCCTCTTCATGTAGATTTAAAAACCATTAAACTATTTCTTATGAATTTTCTTTGTGCCTTAACCTACTAACAAGCTCCATTCGTCATTCATAATAATTCTTTTTTTTTTTACTTTTTCTGTATTTCTTTGATTAAAGATATGAATAGGATTCTCTCATATTTCATTTTATCTCATCTCAAATTCTATGATGAGTCAAATAATATAATTTTTATCCATTTTAAATCTCATTTCTAAGATGTGTTTCCATTTCGTTGCAAAACTGCTCAATTTTCAATTGTTCCATTCCATTTTAAAATAGTTTCTATTTAAAAATGCATTTCTGTCCATTTCTAATTTTCATTTTTAAATTATCAAATTCTTGTAATGATCCATTGTGCACCATGTGAAATTCATCGATAATATATGAAGAACCTCTGTCCTTCACTACATAGTCTGTGACTTCTGAATCTACAATCAATAAATGATAAGATTTAGTTAAATAAACAAAACTAAAAACATTTATTGCACTCACAAGTGCATAAAGGTCATTTACCTTTCTGTGATCGTTACAATTACGAGCAAAATGTCTCTTGTTCCTACAATTATGACATTTTACTTTAGCCATATTTTTTTACTTCTTCTTGAAAAGATCATTGCCTTTGTCACGTTGCTTAAATTTCTATCTTTTGTTAGCTTCTCCTTTTCTCCTTCATGATGAGATGCACCTTCAAACTTTCGTTTCTTGCCTTTTGCACATTAAAGTTAGAGCCAACCATATACATATTAGTACTTATCCTGTTGACTTCAAGATGCACTTTCTTCAGCTCAAGAAGTCTCATTGCATCTTCTACCGTCTTGATATTCTCATTATGGGTTAGGTGCAATTTTTATATTCTACTAGTTATGAGGTAAGGAGAGGATGACAACTTGAACTTGTTCATTTGTCAAGTTATGGCCATCATTTTTAACTTCACTAACCATGTTAGACATCTACCTTAAGTTCTTTCCAATTAAATGTTTAGGACTCTCCTTATAAAACTCAAATTTTATGGTTAGGGAATGGAGTTCAGTAAAAAACATACCTCCAAACTTCTCTTTCAATATAGACCATATGTATTCGCATTGTCATATCTCCTAAACTCCCTTATCACATCATCATCCATGCTACTAAGCAAGGTGATATGGGCTATGGAGTTCTTCATTTTCCATGCTTTATAAGCATCATGATCCTTTATGTCTTAGGTTATGTTGTCATCTTCTGGTTCCTCCATGAACACATTCAGTACCTCTAGAGCCTCTTGCTCCTCAAATCTTATACTTTAAATCTTAAAATTGTTACCATTAGTTTCTTTCCTTTTTTAAGTACAACAATTATATCTTTAGATGAGGTTACCATTAAAACACAAAATTTTGTCATATAGAGACATTTTGCACACCAATTAATGTCTACTAATACATGTATTTTATGTGCGAATAATTAACTATGTAATTAATAATTTCATAATTAGGTTATAGATCAAAAGTCACTAAGTTTCCTATCATCATATAAAGATCCTATAATGAAAAATATAATTAACATGTTCTAAAATATAACATTTAATTTTAGAACCACACTCCTATAACATTAATAATACATAATGAATACATAAAAATATTCATTCTTAATTCATATACAAACTTAATAAAACAAGCATAAACACAAAGTTTATATATAAGTTCATATGTATTTCAAGATTCAAATAACTATATTATGAACATGAATAGTGTAACATCCTTATTTTTAATATACCCTAAAATTGAATAATACAAAGGGATAATTAAATATGTTAAAAGAGATATAAATATAATAATATTAATAATAACAATGTTGACATAAGTAAAAGAAAAAAGAAGAAACAAAGAAAGTTAAGCATTGTGTGAAAAAGAAAGAGATATACATTATATATACATAAGATATACACATAACACACACACACACATATATATACATATATACACTTAAGTTAAAAAGAAGAAGAAAATATGCATATATATATATATATGCATATATATAAACGTGAGAAGTTAAAAAAGAAGAAGAAAGAAGTTGGACTGTGGAGATTTAAAGATAATAATAATAATAATAATAATAATAATAATAATAATAATAAAAGGTATATAAAGGATAAGGATGAAAGGAAAAGAGAAAAAAAAAATTTCTTCTTCTTTTTCTTTCCCTCGTTTGGAAAACATTTTCTTCTTCTTTTTCTTTCCCTCATTTGGCCAATTTTCCTCAGGAAGATAAAGGAAGGATTTTTCTTCATTTTTCTATTCAAATTTTCATCTAAAAATAAAAGAATTCAAGTTGATTTTGAAGGGATATTGAAGAGTTCAATTAAGAAATGTTCCTTTAAGCTTATTTTTATGAGTTTTGGTTATATAAGTTAGAAGTAAAGAGAGAAAGATAATGTAGATGAGAAATAGCCTAGATAATGAAGAGAATATGATGTTTATATGTTGAATATATGATTAATAGACTGATTTGAGTTTGAATCAAGAAGTTAGGGTTAATGGAACTTTTAGATTTAGGGTTTTTTATGAGGTTTAGTTAGGATTAATATAATTAAGAGTTAATTTAAGTATTTTAAGTATGAATATGTGTTTAATTGAAGAATTGAGTTGATTTTTAGAGCTAATTGAGGTTTGTATTTACTTTAAAAATATTTAATTAAAGTTGTTATATTTTGACATAAACTTGCTTTGGTTATTTTTAAAAGAAAATTATTATTTAATGGAACTTGTAGTTTATGATGGATTAAAGTATTTCAAAAATTTATTTGATTTTTAATTTTATTTATTGATATGAATGTTAAGTTTGAACTTTAACAATGAATTACTTACCTTTTGAATTATGAAAATTTTATATGTTGATTATGTAAGTTTTGAGAAATTATAGAGCTGATGACTACTTGAGATGGATTGAGAAAGATTTATGAAAACATGATTGTATTTTAAATTCCCTACATATGTTCTTCAATTGTAATATTGAGTTTCGCTGTATCGAGTTGGCATGCCGACGATTATAGATGTGTCATGATGCAATAATTATATTTACGCCTATGGGCAAGATACTATAGTATAACAATGTTTCGATGTCGAGACACTATGGTATCAAGGAGATTTATTATATGATATTTATACACCTTCAAGTAAGATAATTTGGTATCGTGGTACTTATCTCCAATGTCGAGACCAATGGGTCATGATGGGCATGTTCAATGTTACTGAAACTTAGACATTTGTGTATGGACATAATTTAAGTATATTGTGATATGAAATGTTAAATATATTATAGTTGTATTTTATGGAATTCTTTTAACTTGTGATTATTTCATTAATGGAAAGATTTATCTCAAATTTGTTACAACTTGAGGTTTTTATTTTATTTATCTATTTATTTATTTATTGTTAAAGTAAGTACTTCTAAGTTGTATAGCTTAGCGTGATTAAATTTTATCATGCAGGTGATAGGGTTACAAAAAGAAGAAGCCCTGATAGGTCTGAAAAGGCTTAAAGTTCTTATCACAAGACCATTTCTATTGGTGTTGCATATCATGTATAGCTTTTATATCCAATACATTCTAGTTTTGCAATTATAATTAATTTTGTATTTGATAAACTATTTAAAGTTTTGTAAATATTTTATTTATATAAATATTAGATATTATTTTGTCTAATGTCAGATGGTTCATAATATAATGATTTAGGTTGATTAAAATGAAGTAGTGGTAGAGTTTGTAAAATTGGATTTTAGAAGTGTATTTTTCTCATAGGATTTTTAATTTTGAAGCTTTGACAATAATGATTTTTTTTAAGCGAAACTCTGGCAAATTTTGTTTAGAAATTTTTATGTAGTTTAATCAAAACAATAACTTATTTAGTATTATTTATTTGTATTATATATTGCATATAGTATTTTAAATATTGAATAATCTTAGATTTTTATATTAAGGTTAAAGTGTAACTTCTATAGCACTCTTGTATTATATATATATATTTTTTATATAGGGTATAAATGTATTATATTTATTTTGGCATAAAAGTCTGGCTTAAGATTCTTGACCTATGTGGGTTTTAAAAAAAATATTTAAAGTGTGATTTGAATTAAGATACATGCATATGTATTAACATCTATATTGGTCTTTAGTGTGGCAATATTTATTTATGATTTTATATTTAGGTGATGATGTCTTCTAGAAATCAGGGATTAGGAGAGGAGATTGCGGAGAGTAATACTCCGGATGCTAGGGGGAATGTGATAGACTGAGAGTGAGTATAGATGATGCCACAAAAGCTTCACAGCCTGTTAGATCGATAGCACATTGTCCTCCTCCAAATTGGGTACAATAAATGGTAGAGTATTTTCGTCATGTCCCTTCCTCTTAGCAAGGCAGAAAGTATGATAAGCCTACAAAGTTTGGAGCTATAGATTTCATGGGTACTGCAGACGTAATAGAGGTAAAGCAGCAGTTAGATAGAGTTGAACGGGTCTTTATGCAATTAGAGGCTACTCTATAGGAGAAGTTTGATTATGCAATCTCATTGCTTCAGACACATGTATATAATTGGAGGAAGATTGTCCCTCATGATTTAGATAGACCATCGTTGCTGATATATAATGACTTTGCAGAGTTTGAGGAGAGGTGCATGCCCAAAAACTATAGAGATTAGAAGAAGCAGGAGTTTTTTACTCTTAAGTAGGGTTCGAGGTTAGTGTCAGAGTATGAGAAGGAGTTCTTATGGTTGAGCAAGTATGTCGGAGGGATTATTATTAATGAGAGAGATAGATACAATTGTTTAAAGAGGGGTTGAAGATAAATACAATTGTTTAAAGAGGGGTTGAAGCCTACTATTTTGTGTTAGGTAGCAATATTTTGATATAAGATGTTTTATAGACTTGTATCAGCTATTAGGAATATAGAGAAGGCTCAAGAGGCTGCAACTACCACTGCTTTAGAGGAAAGTAAGAGTAGAAGACTCCAGTTTGATGCAGGATCATCAACTAATAAGAGATGGCATGAAAGTTTACCATAGAGATTTAGTAAGAGCTAGAGGTAGCCCAATAGGTCATTTCAGTTAAGACAAAGGTCTACATCATCCGCTGTCAATGCCCAATCACACTATATTCAGAGATTTGCTCTCCCTATATGCACTTAGTGTGGTTTGATACACAAGGGTACTTGTTGAAGGATGAGTTTAGGGAGTTACTTTATATGTAGGTCCAGAGACCACTGTGTGGAAGACTGTCTAGATATGAAAATGGTCAGACAAATAGAACTATAGTGCCTAGGCCGAGCATTAGAGAAGGCAGTAGTGGCAGAGTTGGTCAAGCAAGATCTAGTTAAAAAGAAGAGGCTATGTTAGTGAGCAGACCAAAAGAGGCTAGAGCTTCTCAGAGAGTCGATGTGATCCAGCAGGAGCAGAATACTATAGATGTGGTTATTAGTAAATTCTCTTTATTTGGCATTATTATTCATGCCTTGATTAATCTCGGATTAATGCATTCTTATATCAGTGCTTCTGTATGCCTTATGCATTCTTATATCAGTGCTTCTGTATGCCTTATGCCTATTAATGATCTACATGTTGAGTCCTTAGAGTATGATATATTAGTTACTAATCCTTTAAGGTATAGTATAGTTGTCAGTAAGATATACTGAGATTGTCATTTGTTGGTATATGATGTTGAGCTTTTAGGTGATTTGATAGAGATGCCTTTTCAAGATTATGATCTTATTTTGTTGATAGATTGGTTATCAAGACATTAGACTATAGTAAATTGTCAATTAAAACGTGTTATTTTGAGAATATGAGATGTTAATGATGTTGTGGTTTTGGGTGAGCAACGATACCTCCTATTTAATTTTATTTCAGTTATCATAGCTAGGAGAATGATTCGGAAGGATTGTGAAGCTTATTTAGCTCATGTGATTGATATCAAGGATAAGAAACCTAACCTTAATAGTATCCCTACAGTTTTTGAATTTTCTAATGTGTTACCTTCTGAGAGAGAAGTGGAGTTTAGCATTAATGTGATTTGGGGATCCACACCCATTTTCATTACTCTTTATCGGATGACACCTATAAAATTGAAAGAGTTAAAAATGCAGTTACATGAGTTACTTGATAAAAGGATTTATTTTTCCTAGTGTATCACTGTGAAGAGCGCCTATATTATTTATAAAGAAGAAGGATGACACCTTGCGGTTATATATTAATTATCGACAATTAAATAAAGTGACCATCACGAATATGTGCCATTTCCTTGCATTGATAATCTCTTCTATCAGTTAAAGGGGACAAGTGTGTTTTTAAAGATTGATTTAAGATTAGGGTACAAAGATGTGGATGTGCCTGAGATTGCTTTTCGTACGAGGTATGATAATTATGAATTTCTTATGATGCCTTTTAAATTAATGCACTAGCTGTTTTTATGAATTTGATAAACTAGATCTCTAGACCATGCTTAGATCAATTTATAGTAGTGTTTATTAATGATATCCTTATTTTCTCACTTAATAAGAATGATCATGATAGGCACCTATGGATTGTACTGCAAACTTTTAGGGCGAAGCAACTATATGCTAAGTTGTCAAAATGTGAGTTTTGCCATAATGAAGTTGCTTTCCTTGGCCATATGGTATCATTAGATGGTATCAAGATTGATGCTAGTAAAGTAAAGACAATTTTAAATTGGAATCCACTGAAGAATATGACAGAGGTTAGGAGTTTCTTGGGTTTGGCAAGTTATTATTATTTATTTGTTAAATGATTTTCTATGATAGCTTTGCCACTCACCAGATTACTTTAAAAAGATATGAGGTTTGTATGGACAAAATGGTGTCAAGCGATTTTTGATCAATTGAAGGAGATGTTGACTCAAACTCCAGTTCTTACCTGACCCATAGAAGGTAAGCTATAAATAATTTACAATGATGCTTCACATAATGGTTTAGGATGTGTCTTGATTCTGAGGGGGTAGAGTTATTGCCTATGCTATCAGACAGCTGACATCTCATGAGTTGAATTATCTGATGCACAATTTATAGCTGGCATATATAGTCTTTGCTTTGAAAATTTGACAATACTATTTATATGGTGAGAAATATTTCATTTATATAGATCATGAGAGACTGATGTATCTAGACATCCAGAAGGAACTAAACCTTAGACAAAGATGACAATTAAAGTTGATTAAAGATTATGATTACTTGATTAACTACCACCCGGGCAACGAGACTGTTGTTGTTGATGCCCTAAGTCATAAGTCTATAGTAGGATTAACTGCTTATTCTTTATTATTATTGTTAGAGTGGAGGGCTCTATATGCTTGCTTATAATTAGTAAGGATGGTGTTGTTATGGCTCAATTGCAAGTTAGCCAGTTTTAGTCAATTAGATTCATAAAACTCAGAAGAAGGATCAAAAATTGCAAAAGATAATTGAAGAGATACATATGGGAGAGAGCAGGGATTTCATGATTAGAGATGATAGCAGTTTATGGTATCTAAGTCGATTATGTTTTTTTGTCAATGTAGATTTAAAGAGAATAATTCTGGAGGAAGCACATCGATCCCCGTACCCTATGCATACTAGGAGTACTAAAATATATCAAGACTTAAAAGAGTATTACTAGTGAATGAGGATGAAGAAAGATATAGTAGAGTTTGTAACTAGATGCCTTACTTGTCAGTAGATTAAGGTCAAGTATCAGGTTCCTTCTGATTTATTGCAGCCATTATCAATTCCAAAATAAAAGTGGGATCAAGTGACAATGGACTTTGTGTATAGATTCCTCTCACCTAGAAAAAACATGATGCAATTTTGGTGATAGTGGACCAGATGACAAAGTCAACATATTTTCTTCTAGTTTGGATAGATTATTCCCTTGATAGGTTGACAGAGTTATATATCAATGAGATAGTGTGATTTTGGTGTTTATTTTCCTAGTATCAGATCGAGATTCACTGTTTACATCGAGGTTTTGAAAGAGCTTACAATATACTTTGGATACTTGGTTGTATTTTAGCATTGTTTTTCTTCCTCAAACTGATAAACAGTCAAAAAGGGTGATACAAGTGTTGGAGGATATGTTGAGGAATTGTGTAATTGATTTAACAGGAACTTGGAATCAGTATTTACTTTTGATTGTATTTGCTTATAACAATAGTTTTTAGTCTAGTATAAAGATGTCACCATATGAAGCATTATGTAGCAGAAAGTGTAGAACACTCTTATGTCGGATGAAGTTGGACAGAAGAAGTTAGTGGATCCCGAATTGATAAAGGAGACAGAGAAAAAGTGAAGATTATTCGACACCGATTAAAAGCAGCATCAGATAGACAAAAGTTCTATTTTAATTTGAAGTAGAACGATATAAAATATAATATAGATGATAATGATGATTGTAACACCCTTATACCCTATATACATATGATACATACACTCAGTATATGTAAAACATGCAATACGATATAAAAATATCACAATTCGGTTCAATAAAAATTTTTCACTTTTCAAATTTAAAATCTTAAATATCTTAAAATGTATACTTAAATAACAAATAAAATATTATTACAAATCATAGGTTCTATAATAAGCACTTTTCATAAAAAATCTCTAAAAAAATTCGCTAGAGTTTTATCTGTAATTTGAACATTCTTAAATTCAACAAAACCACAACATGTACACAAAAATACTCCCAAATAATATCAAATCACCATTTCATCTATACTTCTCAATTTCTCCAAAATTTTACAACATATTTATACATATAAATATATTTTCAAACATATATCAACCCATTCTTTATAATTTACATTATTATACCTCAACATAATATAATATACATAATATCAAAATGTACGATAATATAAAATGTATACATGCTGCTGGCAGTGTTTCTGATCTTGATATCAACTCTACAAGCAAAACCTCACGTCTAGACTCGACCTGGTCTAGAAGAACTCTCCGGCTCAGCCAGATCTCCCCTGTCACTTGCACGATGAATTACATTCTTGCTAAGTCAAAAGTCTAGCGATACAAACTTTGATAACAATAAAGCTCAAATGCAATGCCAATGCACAATGTATATGGATATTATATCTCATATCATCTTATTAAAACAAATTTTTTAATTATTTTACAATTCACAATTCATATAAAAGCAAATACAAGCATGAGCCCAAATGATCTAATATTCTATTCAAATTTCAGAGTTACTGTTTTGGTACATATTGACACCCAGTGTCTAGCTTGAAGGCAAGTGACGCCCAGTGTCTAACCCTGAAGATAAATCATAGTAATGCCCAGCATCTAGCTTGAAGGCAAGTGACGTCCAACGTCTAGCCTGAAGGCAAATCAATAATTGCTCAAAAGTTAGCCGAAGGCAAATAATGAGGATAACCTCATAGGCATGCCGCCAAACACAGAACTTTAAAAATTGAATAACATACTAAGCACACAATTAATTTACATTTCTCATTATCAATCTCTTTCTCATTTTCTCATAATCAAGCTAGGCACATTGCCTTATTTTCTCATCTTTTTCTCACATTTCTCATTTTTCTCATTTATAACAATATCAATTCATCACATTTCATCATATCATCACATTGCATTACATTTTACCTTAAAACTCATTACCCAAATATTTTAGATAATTTCACATAATCCACATATGATTCACATTTTATATACTTTAGCCATTACCAATGGCTTTTTAACAATGTCTTTAATGCATACACAATAAATGGCATTACCCAAATGCTTTGGACCATTTTCACATAATATACATATTTCCAAAATCCAAAATCAATACTTTCATTCTCAAACTCCAATCAAACTCAATCAAATCTAATATTTGACTTTAAAATACTTATTTATGCATCAAAAAAAACTCATTTGGAATCAATTTTTAAAATTAAAACCCATGATTTCTCAAATACGAAAAGTCCATGACCCTAAATTCTCTATCTTCACCAATTCATACCCAAACACAACCATTCCTTCAATCCAACCTTAAAATCATTGTTAATCACTTAAAATAACTTCATACATACCAATTTCAACAATTAAATCATACCGCTTCACATACCCAAAATACACATATTCAAACTTTTATGAAATTCAAAGAAAGAAGTTGAAAACTTACCAAAGTTAGTGAAAATCACCTAAAATCCACTTTGAACACTTGAAATCTCTCAATTTGTGGAGTATGGAAGAAGTAAAACCTTGAGCTCCTCTTCCATGGAGGTTCGGCCATGATGAGAAGAAGAAGATGATGAAGATTAAAAATAAATTTCTCTTTCTTTCCACTTTTATTTATAGCCATATATATATAATTTAATATTTAATAATTTAATAATTTATTTATTTAATTAATTAAAAGTCCAAAAATCCATCTTTCATTTAAAATAAATTATTTTTGAATAATTTTAATAATTTTAAATTTTTAAAATTTATTTACAAAAATACCATTGGACTTTGACTTTGACTTTTTTTAAAAAAATTAATTTTTGTTGACTTTATATATGTTAGGCAGATTTTGCATATATGTCACATATATATTTCACTTTTTCATTTAAAAATTCTTCATTTTTTATTTAAAATTATTTATTTAATTTATCCAATTAAATTATAATTTATTTTATTAAATTTTTAAAAATTAGAAATTTTTAAAAATTTAGGATATTACAATGATGATGATGATGATGATGATGATGATGATAATAATAATAATAATAATAATAATAATAATAATAATAAAAGGTATATAAAGAATTAGGATGAAAGGAAAAGAGAAAAAAAAAAGGTTTTCTTCTTCTTGTTCTTTCCTTCATTTGGCTAATTTTTCTAAGGAAGACAAGGGAATCATTTTTCTTCATTTTTCTACTCAAATTTTCACCTAAAATCAAAAGAATTCAAATTGGTTTTGAAGGGATATTGAAGAGTTCAAGTAAGATATGTTCTTTTAAGCTTGTTTTTATGAGTTTTGGTTATGTAAGTTAGAAGTAAAGAGAGAAAGATGATGTAGATGGGAAATAGCTTGAGTAATAAAGAGAATATGATATTTATACATTGAATATGTGATTAATAGATTGATTTGAGTTTGAATAAAAAAAAGTTAGGGTTTATAAAACTTTTGGATTTAGCATTTTCGATGGGATTTAGTTAGGATTAGTAAGAGTTAATTTAAATATTTTAAGTATGAATATGTGTTTAATTAAATAATTGAACCCTTGTTGACCTAGGGGTATTCTTTAGCCAACTTGGTTCAAGGTAGTGGAAAAGCAATTTCTTTATTTTTATACTTTTAAAAGATTTGAGTTGATTTTTAGAGTAATTTTTTAATTAAAGTTGTTATATTTTGACATAGACTTGCTTTTGTTATTTTTAAAAGAAAATTATTATGTATTAGAACTTGTAATTTATGATTGATTAAAGTATTTCAAAAAGTCATTTGATTTTTAGTTTGATTTATTTATATGAATGTTAAGTTTGAACTTTAACATTGAATTACTTATCTTTTGAATTATGAAAAATTTATATGTTGATTATTTGAGTTTTAAGAAATTATGGAGATGATTACTTGAGATTGATTGATAAGGATTTATGAAAATGTCATTGTGTTTTAAATTTTCTACACATGTTTTTCATTTGTAATATTGAGTTTGGCACTATCGAGTTGGCATGTCGACGACTATGGATGTGTCATGACGTAATTATTATATTTATACTTACAAATAAAATATTACAGTATCGTAATGCTTCAGTGTCAAAACACTAAGGTGTTGTGGAGATTTGTGATATAATATTTATATGCTTTCAGGCGAGATATTTCAATATCGTGACATTTTATCTCTGGTGTTGAAACCTATGGATCGTGATGGGTCTGTTCAATGTTACTGAAACTTGGATAATTATACATGAGCGTAATTTAAGTATATTGTGGTTTAAAATGTTAAATACATGTATTTGTTTAAATCATAGCTATAGTTTATGGAATTCTTTTAACTTGTTATTATTTCATTAATGGAAGGATTTATGTGAAATTTGTTACAATTTGAGGTCTTCATTTTATTTATTTAATTATTTAGTTATTTTAAAAATAAATACCTCTAAGCTATATAGCTTAGCGTGATTAAATTTATTGCACATGTGACTGAGTTATATATAGAAAAAGCCCTGATAGGTCTGAAAAAACTTAAAGTTATTGTTATAAGATCATTTTGACTAGTATTGCATATCATGTATAGCTTTTGTTTCCAATATATTCTGATTTTGTAATTATAAATAATTTTGTATTTGGTAAACCATTTAAGGTTTTGTAGATTATATAAATATTAAATATTATTTTGTCAAATGTTATATGGTTGATAATATATTGATTTGGGTTGATTAAATTGTAGTGGTGGAGTTTGTAAAAATTAAATTTTAAAAGTACATTTTTCTTATAAGATTTTCAACTTTAATAAGTAAAACTCTGATGAATATTTTTTAGAAATTTTAATGCAGTTTATTCAAAATTATAACTTTATTAGTACTATTTATTTATATTATATATTGTATATAATATTTTAAATATTGAATAAGCTTAGATTTTTATATTAAGGTTAAAGAGAGATTTTTTACAGTTTTTAACTTTTGTAAAATTCTTATATTCTATATATATATTTTATGATAGCTTATAACTCACTTTCGGTAAAATATAATTTTTTAGTAATTTTTGTTTTCCATTAATGCCTATTGGCATCTCAAGTGAAAGACTTGAAGTCTTTTTAGCAACCCAACTCACATATTAGTATCTTAAGTCAAAGACTTGAAGTCTTTTTAATATTTCAACTCACATACTCCTTAATGAATCATTTGACAAGATTTTCATAAGACCTATGGTTGCCATCATTTTTCTCTCATAATGAATCAAGAACATCGTGTTTAAGTAGGGTAGGCATCACATGCCTAAAAGTCTGATATTTTTATCTATTAACTAATAAAACACATTGCCAAATAATATTTTATATCATTTCATTAAACTTAATGATGTGGTGTACTAGACAAACTAAATCATCATTTTTATCATTAGAGTCTACTCTTAAATTTAATAATGAACTTATCATATTATTCACCCTACAACGATATCAATCGACATAATGATTTTAGGAGTTTTAGTAATTCTTGCTCTAATTTTCCATAACAAATACAAAAAAATAATTGTCATTAGACATCATTTATTCATTAATAAAATCAAGTAAAATTAAAAAATAAATTTAGACAATAACAAAAAATAAGTTAATTGTAATAATTTTATTTATTTACATAAAATAAATAAAATTAATAATGTCCCAAATTAAAAAATGAAATAATTGTAACTATTTTATTTATTTACATAAAATAAATAAAATAATTATGCCAAATAATAAAAAAAAACTTAATTTTAACTATTTTATTTATTTACATAAAATAAATAAAATAATTTTATCTAAAGTAATAAAAAAATTTAGTTATACCTATTTATTTATTTACATAAAATAAACAAAATAATTCTATCCCAGATGATAAAATTAAATATTTCAAAAATATAGAATAACTTAATATTTTGTCTATCGAAAGATTGAAATAGAAACTTTACTCTGACGGTAAGGTATTGTATTATATGACATTGTAAACAATGTTTATTATATTTGAAAAGATATTATGGTATGGTATTGTTAAAGAAAATTATTTTTATTTAATTTGATGATATTTTAAAATTTTAATGTGTTATAGAGATAAAAAAAATTATTTTATTAGCATATATTTGATATTTAAAAAAATTATTTTAAATATTTTTGAAAAATAAAATTATAAATCCATGGAAAATCACCAAATTACATTATTTGAATGATTGACCGTATGATTTATTAATGTACGGTATTATATAGTACCGTAAGTACTATTTATTATGTTGTGATAGATAATATAGTATGATATGATTAAATAAATTATTTTTATTTTGTTTGATAGTATGTGTGGTCGCAGAAATGATAAACTAACTAGAATATCCTTAAATTAATTTATATTAAATTCAACCTAAATTCATATAAAATAATGTCATATTTATTTTTTTTATATATTTAAAAAATTAAATTCAATTATAGATATAAAAATATATATTAAAATCTTCCAAAATACAAATTAAATTATTACCATTAATCTAAAATTAATAAAATTATAATAAAACTAATGCAAAAATAATAAATGAAAAATCCAAATCAAAATCCCTCAATTTTAGCCCTTTTATCATAAAAACCATTATCTATTCAATTTTCTTGTTCTTTTCTCCTTTCACTTCCAAAATTTCTTGTAGGAGTTTTCTTCTTATTTTCTTTTTTTTATGCTATAAATACCATTACCCATTCAACCTTTCTTTTTTCCCCTTTTCCTTCCAAAATTATCTTATAGGAGTAAAATTATCTTCCAAAAAGAGTTTTCTTTCTTTTTCTGTGTTATCCAATCATGTTTGCTTTAAGATAGATTGAGCTTGAGATAATTTTTCCTTGCCTTGTTTGTTTCTCAAGAAAGTTTTTTCTTTTATTTTATTTTTGTCTTCTTTTTTCATATTTCACTACCCATTCAACCTTCCTTGTTTATTTTTTTGTGTTATCCAATTTTTTTTTTTGCTTTAACTCATAATAGCTGACAGTCATAAAAATTGATGATGATAACAACCTTTTATAGTAAATAAGAAAGAAAAAGAAAGAGAGAAGGCTAGAAATTGAGAAAAAAAAAATAAAAAATAACAGATGATGTTTAAAATGTTAAATTTGAAATTTAGTAAATTTAATAATGGTAGTTTTGGAAGAAAAATTTATAAAACCATAAGAACCATCGATTTGGTGGTTTGAAAAACTAATGGAAAAACATAGTTTTTAAACCATATAATTACAATAGTGTACTATACTATGAATACGAAAATCAAAACAAACAACTTATTGAACAATACCAATATATCATACTATAAATAATCATGGGCTACCACCATCCAAACTTAGGGTTAGTGGTTCGAAAACCTATGATTTTTAAACTATGATATTATTATGAAAAACCATACCATTTAGGATAAAAGTCAAAATAAATAATAAATTAAACCATATTATATTATATCATATCATATAATGATAAACCATAAAATAGACAATGTATAAATGTTAAATACTTCAATTGCTACTTCGTGGATTCACTTTCCAGTAGTAGCAACAAGCCACTTTTTTCCTTTTCTTTATTTCTTTTATTATTATTAATTGAGATAAAAGTAAACGAGATATAGTTTACTCTTTAAGGCAACAATAAGGATGTAATATGTGACATATTGTTTATTCAAAATGACATATCATTTGGATTATCTTCAATCTTTGATCTAGAAATTTTTCTAAAAAAGATTTTTTAAGGGGAAATTTGAAATCTTATATTTTTCAATTTACTGATCTAAAATTTGCAGTCAAATAATTAATCAAAACCTTGAAAACTTCAAACATACCAATTTGATCATGCTTTCTGAAAATTTCAAAAATTATATTTTAGACAATCAACCTTGAGAGCCTATATTTTTCATGTTTATAAGCCAAAATTTGCATATACTATACATTTTTAAAGGTTGTAATATATACTTTCTAAAGGTTTAAAGTAACCATGTTATCAAATATCATATAACAAAATAAAATTACATGATATAGTCTACTTGAACATGAAAAATAAAGAATCTAAAAATATGTTTCTATCATGTTTAACATATTAATTACTTTTTGAAAAATAAAATTAACATTCTGATAAAATTAAATATAATTTCTAAAAACATATAAATAATACAATTCAAATATGTCCATTATTAACTATTTTTGTATTACAGGAAAGATAACACAAAGAAAGAAATACTTAGATTTTCATAACCTAAAAGTTCTTCCAAGCAGAGTGTGTTAATTTTACAGAGAGTTTTTTAAAGAGATTTTGGTTTTTTAGTATATTTTTTTATGTATGTTTTTAACCAAAAGGAGAAAGTTTTTTCCTATGTGTAGTAACTACCTTGAGCAGTTACTTACATGCATTCGCATCATGATGTGGATAGTTATCCATATTAGATCCACTAATACTACTAATACTAGTACTCAAGTTTGAGAGATGTCTTCAATTCTATTCAAAATCATTTCATATATGATGTAATGGTTATTGATCAATATAAGTTTCTTTTTCTTTTTTTTTTGAAAGCAGGAAAGAAACTTCATTCATCAACTAGAAACTAAATCAAACAACCCCTATGGAAAATTGTCCTAGTATCTAAAACTGGAAAAGAAAATAGATTTCTTAGCCAAAGGTGAGCCTTAATGTTAGTCCTCTCCTAATCCAACTGAAGGAAAAATTAAAGATTGTTTTACTAATTAAACAAAAAATTGAATTCATATAATATGCCTATTAATAAAGTTTAGTTTACTAAAAAGGTAAATCACAAGAAGGAAATACCCGAATTCCACAGCCTAAAAGTTCTTCAAGCATAAAGTCAATTTTCAGAGAGAATTTGTTTAGAGAGTTCTATATCTTTTTTTCTGTATGTTATTCTCCAACAAAAGAAGTTTTCTCCTTTACCGTGCAGTAGCTACCTTAAGCGGTTATTTGTACATATGATGTGGGTGGTTATTAGTTGGATCAACCCACATCCAATTTAAATATGGGAGGATTATTTTCAGTATCGGATTGACCCATCATAGCAACCCGTCTCGGAATCCATTATCTTTCACTTGCCCATGATGAACTTAAGTCAACAATAAATCCAACTCCTCTCTGCAATGTTCATATTAAATAATAGGCCGTGCAACCATATACTTAAAGAGCCATATGTTATATATTCATTAGAAAAATATAACTGCCCTATGCTAATTAATCATATTGTATGAGTAGTTTCAAGTATGTAGTACCTTAGATCATTTAGACATAATTTTATATCTCAAGATCTCAAAATTTATTATCTTTATATATTCACAATTATGAACAATAACACAAAACAATCATAATAGGTCGACCAATGAATACAATTAAATATGATATCAAAATGATCTTCCTCGAATATAATATTTGTTAAATAATTAAATCAACTTACTCGTCTAAAATGTTCTATTACGTTGAATCCATCATAATTGTTGACAATATTTCAAGATAGCAAACATAAAAAAAAATTAGAGAAAAAAGATAGAGTCAATGAGGGTATTTATCTCAATATTAAGGGTCTTACACAATCTTAAAAGTCGAGATCAATTCTTTTATTACCCTTATAGTCAATTTAAGCACACGTAGTATGAAAATATGTGTTATGATGTTTTCTCCTTTCCCATAAAGCATATGTCTTAACTTTATTTTTAATATCGTACAGATAAAAATTTAGACATACATAATATATGAATTGAGTTCTTTAAGAAAAACTATTCTTTCAATAACCTCAAAACTCACATCTGACATTTAACATATTAAAGTGAATAGTAGGAATATTCACTTTCAGATATAGTATTATTCGCATATCCTCATCTTAATTCTTTATTAAGGCAATAATCATGTTTTAGGCTTTGGCTCTTATCATTATAAATAATAAACTTAAAACTTGTCTCATCTATATTGTCACATGATTTAAGAGGCAATTATTTATATAAGAGGACTAATCATCAATATGTCTGACATACATTTAATAAATATATTAAGCATCCCAATGTATATATTAACAACAAACCATAGGCACTAGATTGACATTATATATTATTGTGAACATTATAGGAAACATCATTAATTATTCAGTACATTAACATTTATGTAAGCTTAAAGATTTTACATGTCTCACAAATACATCTCCGGGAATTGGTTTTGTTATTGAATTTGCTATCATGTTATGAGTAGATACGTATTGTATGCTCCCCTCCTTTCGTACAACCATGTCTCTTACAAAATTATATTTAGTATCTATGTGTTTAGTTTTATAATGAAATTTTAGATCTTTTGTATAAGCAATCACTACTTGGCTATCACTTTTGACTTGCATTAGATTCGTAACATTGCTAACTACCTCTAAATGATCCAAGAATCTTCTAAGTCATACTGCTTCTTATGTTGCCACTGAAAGTACTATAAATTCGGCTTCCATTATTATTAAAGATATACAAGTTTATTTCTTGCTATTCTGTGATATGGTGCCATTATTTAACAAGAATACAAATCTGGAGGTAGATTTTCTCTCATCTAAATCACCTCCCCAGTCAGCATTTGTGTTGCCTTTAATATGCAGATCACTTTCTTGATTACACAACTGATAATCAACAGTACCTTTTAGATATATTAGAATTCTTTTAACTATTGACCAATGTGCTTATCCTAAATTGGATTGGTATCTGCTTATCATTCCAAGGGCAAAGGTCTTACACACATCATCACATATATTAAACTTCTAATAGCACTAGAATATGGAACTCTTTTCATTTTATCTTTCTCTTCTAAAGTCTCAGGACATTGTCTATGACTTAACGCCTCACTCCTTACAATAAGAGTATATATGGATTTGCAATTTTGCATATTAAATCATTCAAGAATTATTCTTTATATATGGTTCTTATGATAGAGATAATAATTTCATTGAATGATCTCTTGAAATCTTAACTCCAAGAATATATGCATCTTCACCCATATCTTTCATTTCAAATTATATGATAACCAATCTTTGATAGAGACAACACAGTCTTTATCATTTCCAGATATTAATATACCATTTCCATACAATAACAAGATAATAAATTTATCTTTTGATCTTTTAACATATACACAATGATCTTCATCTAACATAATAAAGTTATATATTATGATAGAATTGTGAAATTTAATATACCACTGTCTAGAAGACTGCTTAAGGCCATAAATTAATTTTAATAATTGACACACTTTATCTTCTTTTTCTTTTCAATAAAATCACATGTTATATGTTAATTTCTTCTTCTGATTCTCCATTGAGGAAAGTAGTCTTATATCCATTTGATATAACTCAAGATCCATGCTTGCTACATAGCCAAGATGAGGTGTATTGAGGTAAATCTCAGAACAGGGAAAAAGATTTCTTCATAATCAATACCTTCCTATTATGTAAGCCCTTTTACCACTAGGCTAGCTGTGTATTTCTCAATTGAGCAATCATATTTTTTCTTTATTTTAAGAACCCATTTATTTTCAATGGATTTTCATCCTTTTGGAAGATTAACCCATTCCTAAACTTGGTTTGACCTCATAGACTCCATCTCTTCTTCCATTGCTTTCATTCATTTCTTTTAACGGGACAATTAAAAGACTGATGTATATTCTTTAGCTTTTCTTCATCTTATAGAGTAACTATAAAAGCTTCCCCTTCAATTTAATATGACAACAGGGAATACTTGTAAGACTTATTCATCATATTTGAGATTGAATAATTGATTTATCAATATTTATATTACTCCTACTTGAACCAATATTAGTAGTTGGATCTACCACAAGGTGCAATTGAGAATCAGATGAAACTAATCCATGACCTCTTAAATTGCTCCCACTTGGAAATAGATCCACTTGAGTGTTTATATTGGAAGATATTTGGTCCAGTGTTTCATATAAAGTTAGGTCTTGACCTACCTCTACCTATTTTGGAAATTCATTATCTAAAAATGTGATATCTTATGATTCAAATTCAGTTACGTGGTTGCTTGTTTTCTCTCAAATGAAAATATATCCTTTTGATTGTTCAAAGTATCTTATGAAGATACATTTCTTCCTTATTGCACATCCCCAAGGTTTTGAAAAACTTGGTTTGATTTATGATTAGTCCATAACTCATATGGTATTGATGTAACTAATTTGGAGGGCACACAATTAAGTATAAAAGTGGTAGTTAATAATGCATCACCCTAATAGGTGATAGGTAAATTAGTTTGTGCCATTATTAACCTAATCATTTCTAGTAAACTTATATTTCTCCTTTCTACAATACCCTTTTGTGCAGTGTACCAGGAATATTCAACTAATATTTTATTCCTTTTGCCATCATAAAAATCCTTAAATTGGCTAATAAGTATTCACGTCCTTGATAAGTTTTTAAAGCTTTTATTTTCTTATCTAATTGATCCTCAACAAGATTCAAGAATCTTTTGAAGCAACTTAAAGCCTCAGATTTTGAGATATCAAATAGACATAACCAAAATGAGTAAAATCATCAATAAATGCGATGAAATAAATAGCTCCAGGCCTTGCCCTTACATTCATTGGACCACAAATGTCAGAATAGATTAATTGCAATGGAATATCAGCTCTAGTTCCTTTTTCCAAATGGTTTTTTTTGCCATTTTTCCAGCTAGACCATGTTCATAAATAGGCAAGTCTACTTTATTAATATCAGTCAATAAGTCTTCTTTGGCTAATCTATTCATTTGATGCTGACCAATATGGCCAAATCTAGCATGCCACACATTCACCCATGAATTAGAAGATGTGAACAAGGAAAATCACACAAACTTATATTATAATGAACATCCAAGACAATAAAACCATCTAAGAAATATCTAGTACCATACAAACTTGTGCCTAAAAATAAGTTCAAACCATGTTCATACAAGTTAATCCAAAAACTAAGCTTTAACAAAACCAACACATAGATAAGATTTTGACGAATCTCTAGAGTACATAAACATTATATAGGAATTGAGTCCGACCACCATGTATGGCTAACTTGCATGTGCCAATTGTTGCGCTTTAGTAAACACTACTAAAGCTACACTCGCAAGTATACGAGGCTGCTGTAGTATTTCGGTGAACACCTCAAGGTCGTCTCACAAGGAAGCTAGATCAGATAATTATTTATCAAATCGTAATAAACAAATTATTAATTAATAGTCTTTGGTTTATAAAATTGAATTGCTGGACAACTAATTAAAACAGAAAGGAATTGAATTTTTAACAATGAAAGAAAACTGAACAAATAGATTGATTCACTTAATAGAAAAGTCTAGGGTTTGCACTTCTCTGTTATGTATATGTATGAACAGCTATTCCTCTCAACTGATTTAATTTCAAAGATTAGATTTCAAGCAACTTAATTAATCAAATCAAGGAAATAAGCTCTCGCATTTAAACCTCTTTCAATTAATCTTATTACAATCAAAATGATCTTTTCCTTAGGTCTATATTTCTAATTCACCTAAGTCCCTAATTGAATTATTTCAGTATTAGACTTCATTTCTGAATCCTTCATCTAAATACCTAAAACACATAATTGGTGGCCAATCAATTATATATTAACATTATTCCATTCAATTAAGGATAAGAGAAATAAATCAGTTAAGAGAAATATCCATTTCATACGATCATAGTAGATCCATACAAACCCTAGACTAGATCAAAATTAGTTCATAAGGATGCTATCAAACAAATTCATTTCATTAAAATTCGAAGAAATTAATTTAGACATCGGAGAATTCATAAATACAATTTCAATGAATCTTAAGAGATAGAGTTTAAGAACAAAACCAAATTACAAACTTTCTTTGGCTTTTGAGGATTCTCTTGCTCAGATTTTTGCTAAAAGAAAAATGCAATGGCTAAAACTAATTTGATATAGAGTGTTTGAATGAAAGTGAAATCAATCTTCAAGAGAAAAGTAGAAAACTGTTGAAAGAATGTGTAGAACGGCTGAAGAAGTAGTCTAGGACGGCTGGAAGTGTGTATATCCCTTTTTTCTCTTGCCCTAATCTTCTTATTTTTACAAAACCCTCGCTGAAAATCCGTGCTTTCTTTCTTTCTTTAGTCCCATGGAGTGACACGGCCAAGCTTGTGGCCGTGTCATGTGACACGGCCAGTGGCTTGGCCGTGTCACCTGAGTGTGTCAGCTTCTGTTTCTCCTTGCTCTTCTTTGTTCTTTGGAGATGAGAGCGACACGGCCAAGCTCCTGGCCGTGTCTCCTGGGTGTGTCAGCTTCTGTTTCTTTCCTTTGGTTCTTCCTTGTTCTTTGGCTTAGGATGGGACACGGCCAAGCTTGTGGTCATGTCAGCTTCTGCCAAATTTTTCTTTCTTTCTTGGTTCCTTTGGTTTTGCCCTTTAGGTGAGACACGGCCAGTGGCTTGGCCGTGTCTCCTGCCCGTGTCATGTTCTGCCAAGATTTCTTTTGAGGTGACACGGCCAAGCTTGATTTGGCTTGGCCATGTCTTGCTGCTTCATGCTCTTCTTTCTTTGTTTTGATCTTCCAAGGGAGTTTTTGCACTTTAACCTAAAACAAACTTTAAACAAGAATCAAATGAAACATTAACTAAAAACACATAAACATCACACTAAAAACTAGTACAAAAATGACATAAACACTGGGATAAATTAAAAACTACCAAATTGATGAAATCACTAAATAAACAGATTAAAACTTCCAAAATGCATGAAGAAAACAATAATTATCATAATAAATAAATAATAATTTTATGACAAAAACTAATAAAATAACTACCTCGCACTTAAAACTTTGCTTGTCCTCAAGAAAATTTACATAGCATAAATTAAAAACTCAATTAACCTTAACTATAATTCAAGTATATAAGATGAAATCCTTCAATACTCAGTAATAAATAAATGCAATTTACTTCACTCAAGATTTTCTTAACTCATTCATTAATTCAGACATAACAAATCTCATCTCTCATCTAAGTGTTTCTCTCAATTTCAAAGGTTAATTCACTCAAACCAATCATGACTGCATACTGCCATAAACTTGCTTAATTATTCGATCTCTCTCACTAATTTTTCTCAAGAAATAATCCGAAGGTCTTTTCGTTTGGATTAATGGGGCTAAGGCGAAGGTGTGAGAAAAGACATTTAAGTTGGAACATTAAGAAATGGAGTCTCTAAATTAGACAATAATCTTACGTAGAAACTCGTAACTCCCTCAAATAGCATATTCACCAACCCTTGATAGTCTCACATACTTGCATACTTAAAGAAAAGTAAATGAGTCGAAATTCCTCTTTGATGACTAATGCTAGAAAATATATGAATTTTGTATATATATATATATATCTTCTCTTTTTATTTTTATTTATTATTTTATATATATATATACAAAATATAAAATTGCATTGAACATCTAGCTCAAATGTAGAGGAAAAGAATAATCGACTCTTAGTCAAATACAATCTGCTAAGTATGCATTTTAACCCCAAATCTTACTAAAGCAATACTATTTTTTTTTAATTGCTTACCCCACACTTATGAATTAAACCACTCCTATTGTCATATCATAAGAAACTTCATTCCTTAATGAAGGTATGATGATAATAGGAAAATGTTGAGTTGTGAATTGTGTTGATCAATCAAGAAAAGGTCAAAGGCTCAACTTAGCTCACTAAGGAATTCATAATTAAGGGAGGTCTTTTTAAGCTAAAGGGGGTTATCCTAATTTGCTTTCATCATTTTAAAACTTGAGATGAAATCATAATGTGAGTTCAATTAGTATGCAAAAGCAAGCTCTAGAGATGCAAAATCATAAAGGTGCACACTTAAGAAAGAAAATTGATTAACAATAATATTCAATCTATGAGGCTCAAAACTTACAAAGGTTGGGTTCTCAGAGATTTATATATCATGAATAGCAGAATGTCAAAATTGATCCTGAATGAATTCAAATGCTAATCTCTATGCTGATACTCAATGCTCAAATGTAATGCTAGAATTACAGAAAAGTCAATAAGTTTCCAACAATTATGCTATGAGAATAAGTTTCCAACAATTATGCCATGAAAAAAGCACAATATAACTCACAAAGAAAATAAAACAAAAATTAAAGAAAAGCTTAAAAATTACCCTCACACTTATGAGTTACATTGTCCTCAATGTAAACAAAAGAAAAGATAGAAAGAACCTCTTTTGTGTCACGCATAGTGAAGCTTTCGTACAAACAGTCATATGAAAGAAAACAACAAAAGCAAATACCGCAACTTCAGCATAAACATGCGATCAAGGAAAGTTGGAACTGGATGGCCACTCCTTCTCTCAATTAAACTCCATGCTCCTGGCCTGTTCTCTGCAAGTATAAAAATACTTCCAATCTCCAAACCATCAAGCCTTAAGGAAAAATAAAAGGAAAAATGAATAAATAAACTGAAGATACTAAACTAAAATGATAAAAACAATAACAATGGGTTGCCTCCCATCGAGCACTTCTTAAACGTCGTCTTAGCTGGACGTTACTGCAAGAATTAAGGATCGTAGATCAAAGCACTATCGACAATCCTTACTTCTTGGAACCCCTCATTATATGGTTTAACTCTCTGTCCATTTACTTTAAAAGTTTTATTCGTTCAAGAGTTAAGTAATTCTATAGCATCGGAAGGATATACCTGAGTTATCTCGAAAGGACCGCTCCATCGAGACTTGAGTTTTCCTGAAAACAGTCGGAGACGAGAATTGAAAAGCAAGACCTTCATACCTGGGCTCAATGTCTTTCATACCAAAATTCGATCATGAAGTGCTTTAGTACGATCCTTATAAATCCTCGAACTTTGCCTTGTCCAAATCTAAATTCAAAGTCTTAATTGCCCAATACGCCTTGTGCTCTAACTCCACTTGTAAATGACAAGCCTTACCGAAAACCAATCGGTATGGACTCATACCCAAGGGAGTCTTGAAAGCAGTTCGATATGCTCACAATGCATCATTCAATCTACTTGCCCAATCCTTCCTTGAAGAGTTGACTGTTTTTTCCAAAATTCCTTTGATTTGCTTGTTGGATGTCTCAACTTGTCCTGAAGTCTGTGGATGGTATGGGGTTGCCACTTTATATTTCACGCCCGACTTGTGCATTAACTTCTCAAAAAGTTTATTGCAGAAATGACATCCCCATCACTGACTATCACTCTTGGCTTGCCAAATATGTTAATAATGTATTCCTTCACAAATTTAACAACCACATTAGCATCATTAGTTCGGGTGGGGATTGCCTCCACCCATTTTGAAACATAATCAACAGCAACTAAAATGTATTCATAACAAAAAGATTTGGAAAAATGACCCATGAAGTCTATTCCCCAAACATCAAATAGTTCAACCACAATATAAGATTGAAGGGGCATTTCATTCCTCCTTCCAATGTTACCTACTCTTTGACAGCGGTCACAATGCTTACAATATTCTTGAGCATCTTTGAATAGGGTAGGCCAACAAAATCCACTTTGAAGCACTTTTTCGGCAGTCTTTCTCCCTCCAAAATGACCACCACAGTGAAGGACATGACAAAATTGAAGAACACTCAGTTATTCTTCCTCAGATACACACCTGCGAACTATCTCATCTTTGCATATCCGGAATAGGTAAGGTTCATCCCAAAAATAGAATTTACTCATGTGTAAAAGCCTTTTCTTTTCCTGAAATGACATGTCAGAACGCAAAATTCCACAAGCAAGATAGTTAGCAATATTTGCAAACCAAGGTGAATTCATTACCGCAAACAACTACTCATCAGGAAATGCTTCTAAATTTCTATGAATGCTATTAGATGCAAGATTTTCACTAAAGAAAGGTAAACTAGATAAATGATCAGCTACAACATTTTCACTTCCCTTAGTATCTTTGATTTGAAAATTAAATTCTTGCAATAATAGCACCCATCTAATTAAATGAGGTTTAGCATGTTATTTTGTCAAGAGATATTTTAGAGCTGCATGATCTGAATGCACAATAATTTTAGGCCCAATCAAATATGCTCTAAACTTATCTAAGGCAAAAACAACAGCTAGCATTTCTTTTTCAGTTGTTGTGTAATTAACTTGTGCGCTATTTAGGGTCAAGCTAGCATAATAGATCACTCTCAAAAATTTCTCAACCCTTTGCCCAAGGACAGCTCCTACTGCATGGTTGGATGCATCACACATAATTTCAAAAGGTAAAGACCAAATAGGAGCTACAATTACCGGTGCACTGGTCAATTTTTCCTTAAGGGAATTGAAAGCTTGCATGCATTGTGCAGCAAATTCAAATGGAACATCTTTTCCAAGCAAATGACACAATGGTTGGCTTATTTTAGAAATTTTTTTAATAAACCTCCGGTAAAAACCTGCATGCCCAAGAAAGCTTCTTATTCCCTTAATAGAGGTAGGTGGGGGTAACTTAGCAATCAACTCTACCTTAGTTTTATCCACCTCAATCCCTTTACTAAACATAACATGGCCTAATACAATGCCGTGAGTAACCATGAAATGACTCTTTTCCTAACTCAAAGTGAGGTTACATTCAATGCATCTCTCAAGCATAAGAACAAGTTTACTGAGGCAATTATCAAAAGAGTCACCAAAAACAGAAAAATCGTCCATAAATACCTCAATAAAGTCATCTATCATGTCCATAAAAACAGACATCATGCATCTCTGAAAAGTTGCAGGCGCATTGCACAAGCCAAAGGGCATACGTCGAAATGCATAAGTCCCAAAAGGGCAAGTAAAAGCGGTCTTGGATTGATCCTCTGGTGCTATCGGCACCTGAGAATAACCTGAAAGTCCATCCAAAAAGCAATAGTGTGAGTGTCCAGAAAGTTTATCCAGTATTTGATCAATAAAAGGAAGAGGAAAATGATCTTTCTTTGTGGCATTATTTAACTTCCTATAGTCTATACACATTCTCCACCCAGTGGTAGTCCTAGTAGGAACCAATTCATTCTTTTCATTTTTTACCACAGTGATTCCTGATTTCTTAGGTACTATATGTACTGGGCTAACCCACTCACTATTGGCTATCGGGTATATCACTCCTTCATCAAGCAATTTAAGCACTTCCTTCTTAACCACTTCACTGATGTTTGGGTTAAGCCGCCTTTGGGTCTCTCTCACAGGTTTAGCTCCCTCTTCTAAAATAATTCTATGCATGCACATTAAAGGGCTAATACCTTTGATATCACTCAACCCCCATCCTATAGCTCTTTTCAATCTTTTTAGTTCACTCACCAACCTCATCTCTTCCCTTTCACTAAGTTCGCTAGAAATTATAACAGGTAAGGTGTTGTGATCTCCTAAAAACACATATTTCATAATTTTAGGCAACTCTTTTAGCTCTAACTCAAGTGAGGGGTTATTCTCTTCTTTTTGGATGGAGGGGAGCTCAAATGACGGTTCCTCTTTAAATTCATCTATTTCAGCACTTTCTAATATATCAAGGCAACTGGCTATTTCTGAGTAAAAAATATCCAAGCCACGATCTAAGGTCAGTGCCAGCTCCAATTTATCCGAAGAACCTGTTTGCAAGAAAACATCTGAAACAACTGCTTCAATACAATCAATTAAAGAGCAATCCTCATATAATGCAGTTGTAGGAATAGGAGAAGTGTTAAAAATAGAAAATTCAACCGTTTGTCCCAAGATAGTCATTGATAATTTACCATTTTTAACATCAATCAAGGTGTTGGTCATAGCCATAAAAGGCCTACCCAGTAAAATAGTGGATGCGGATGGTGTAGGGTTATTTCCTTCCATGTCAAGGACTATAAAATCCACGGGCGCTATCAACCCACCAGCCTTAACTAACACATCTTCTATCACTCCTTTCGGGAATCTAAGAGATCTGTCAGCTAATTGCAAGACCGTTTTAGTAGGTTGAAGTTCCCCAAGTTCTAACTCAAGATACACAGAGTAAGGCATCAAATTAACACTGGCTCCTAAATCACACATGCCATCAGTCCCCTTTCCATTCCCCATTGTAATTTTAATTATGAAGCTGTCAGGATCCTTTAGCTTCGGAGGTAGTTTATGTTGCAAAACAGCACTAGCTACCTCTGATACTATCACCTTTTCATTTGGCTCATACCTCTTTTTCTTGGTGTTCAATTCCTTAAAGAATTTGGCATAAGCCGGCATATTCTTTATTGCTTCAAGTAAAGGTAAGTTAATACTTACCTTAGACAACATGTTGAAGATATTTGAAAATTGCTTATCTTGTTTATCATTCTTCAATATGCTGGGAAATGGTATAGGCGGCCGGTAAGGATTACTTCCCTTGTGTAAATCTGCTGAACGAGATTGCTCCATTGATTTTTCTCCATCACCCTTGTCCTCTGGTTCTCCTTCCTTTTTATTTTCTTGATCACCTGCATTCACAGAATTATTTTCAACACCATTATTTATTACCTTGCCACTTCTAAGAACAGTCACTGCTTGTGCTTGCTCAGGTTGACTCCAAAATTTTCCTTTTTGTTGAATCTGCATCTGTTGTGCAAGTTGTCCCACTTAGGTCTCCACTTTCTTGAAAGACGCTTCCAATGAATCCAACCTTTTGTTATTCATCTCTTGATTCTTGGTACTGACTTGGATAAAAGCATATAAACTATCCTCCAAACTCTCTCTCTTAGGCTGCCCTTGATTTGAAGATTGCCCTGGCGGTTGATTTTGTCTTTGGAGCAAATGGAAAGGCTGTTGAGAATTATTTATTGCCCACGAAAAGTTTGGATGATTCCGCCAACCAGGATTGTAAGTGTTTGAGAAAGGATCATTCCAGGCCCTTGGTTGATATCCCCCCATAGCGTTAACTTGCTCAGCCTCATTTCTATAAGGCTCGTATGCAGAGGGGCATATATTTGCTCCATGCCCAAAAGTTTCACAAATTCCACACACTTCTTGAGTGGATGAGAAAGCATTGTTCTTCATGTTCAGCATCTGCACTTGTCTTGTCAATTCAGCTATCTGATTGACCATCTCACTGTTGGCTTCCACTTGATTTACCTATTTACTTCTTCCTCTTACACTTTTCTGTTGGGAATTAGCTCCCGGCATTTCAAAGATTTCATAATTCTCTTCTGCTGTCTTTTCTCCCATAGCTCCCCCAGCTGCATTATCAACAGTATTCTAAAATTACTGGGTTAGACCATTGTAGAAAAACTGATTCAGCAGTTGAAGTGGGTAATGATAGTATGGACACTGGATTAACAACATCTTAAACCTGACCTAAGCCTCATGAAATGACTCTCCTTCAAATTGAGCAAATGTAGCTATTTTTCCTCTTAATTCAGCTGTCTTCTGATGTGAGTAAAATTTACCCATAAACTTGTTTTATACTTGCTCCCAAGTTGTCAACGAATTTTCAGACAACATCATAAGCCAACTTTTTTCCTTGTCCTTTAATGTGTACGGAAAATACCTCATCCTCAACTGGTCTTCTGTTAGTCCTCCCAATGGAAATGTGTTGAGGGTGGAGTAGAAATCCCGGATAAAATTCAAAGGATCTTCATTCAGAACTCCATAGAAAGATGGCAGCATGTTGTAATGGATATTCTTCAACTCGTAATTTGTTGCTGCATCTGTCAATCTTATACATGAGGTGGAAGTCCCAATGACAGGTCTGGCAAAATCCCTCATAGTTATTTGCCTTTCTTCTCCCATTTTGGTAGATTGCGCAGTATCCGACTCAAAATCAGAAATTTCCTCTTTTGTATCAAACCCGGTGTATAGTTCAAACTCTTCTCTACTCCTTTTCACTATTTGAATTTCTGGAAAAACTGGGCAAAGCTCTCCTCCAAGTGATCTCCTACCTTGCATAAACAAAATTTCTGAAAGAAGGAATTATTTAAAGCAAAAGAAAAAATGAAATAAAATGTAAATGATGAAAAATAATTTAAAATATTTATGACTAATAAACAATTACGCCAATTAGCTTCCCCGGCAATGGCGCCAAAAACTTGTTGCGCTCTAGTAAACACTACTAAAGCTACACTCGCAAGTATACGAGGCTGCTATAGTATTTCGGTGAACACCTCAAGGTCGTCTCACAAGGAAGCTAGATCAGCTAATTATTTATCAAATCGTAATAAATAAATTATTAATTAATAGTCTTTGGTTTATAAAATTGAATTGCTGAACAACTAATTAAAACAGAAAGGAATTGAAATTTTAACAATGAAAGAAAACTGAACAAATAGATTGATTCACTTAATAGAAAAGTCTAGGGTTTGCACTTCTCTGCTATGTATATGTATAAACGGCTATTCCTCTCAACTGATTTAATTTCAAAGATCAGATTTCAAGCAACTTAATTAATCAAATCAAGGAAATAAGCTCTCGCATTCAAACCACTTTCAATTAATCTTATTACAATCAAAATAATCTTTTCCTTAGGTTTATATTTCTAATTCACCTAAGTCCCTAATTGAATTATTCCAGTATCAGACTTCATTTCTGAATCCTTCATCTAAATACCTAAAACACATAATTGGTGGCCAATCAATTATATATTAACATTATTCCATTCAATTAAGGATAAGAGAAATAAATCAGTTAAGAGAAATATCCATTTCATATGATCATAGTAGATCCATACAAACCCTAGACTAGATTAAAATTAGTTCATAATGATGCTATCAAACAAATTCATCTCATTAAAATTTGAAGAAATTAATTTAGACATCGGAGAATTCATAAATACAATTTCAATGAATCTTAAAAGATAGAGTTTAAGAACAAAACCAAATTACAAACTTCCTTTGGCTTCTGAGGAATCTCTTGCTCAGATTTTTGCTAAAAGAATAATACAATGGCTAAAACTAATTTGATCTAGAGTGTTTGAATGAAAGTGAAATCAATCTTCAAGAGAAAAGTAGAAAACTGTTGAAAGAATGTGTAGAACGGCTGAAGAAGTAGTCTAGGACGGCTGGAAGTGTGTATATCCCTTTTTTCTCTTGCCCTAATCTTCTTATTTATACAAAACCCTCGCTGAAAATTCACGCTTTCTTTCTTTCTTTAGTCCCATGGAGTGACACGGCCAGTGGCTTGGCCATGTCACCTGAGTGTGTCAGCTTCTGTTTCTCCTTGCTCTTCTTTGTTCTTTGGAGATGAGAATGACATGGCCAAGCTCCTGGCCGTGTCATGTGACACTGGCAGTGGCTTGGCTGTCTCCTGGGTGTGTTAGCTTTTGTTTCTTTCCTTTGGTTCTTCCTTGTTCTTTGGCTTAGGATGGGACACGGCCAAGCTTGTGGCCGTGTCATGTGACACGGCCAGTGTCAGCTTCTGCTAAATTTTCCTTTCTTTCTTGGTTCCTTTGGTTTTGCCCTTTAGATGAGACACGGCCAGTGGCTTGGCCGTGTCTCCTGCCCGTGTCATGTTCTGCCAAGATTTCTTTTGAGGTGACACGGCCAAGCTTGATTTGGCTTGGCCATGTCTTGCTGCTTCATGCTCTTCTTTCTTTGTTTTGATCTTCCAAGGGAGTTTTTGCATTTTAACCTAAAACAAACACTTAAAACAAACTTTAAACAAGAATCAAATGAAATATTAACTCAAAACACATAAACATCACTCTAAAAACTAGTACAAAAATGACATAAACACTGGGATAAATTAAAAACTACCAAATTGATGAAATCACTAAATAAACAGATTAAAACTACCAAAATGCATGAAGAAAACAATAATTATCATAATAAATAAATAACAATTTTATGACAAAAACTAATAAAACACCAATCTCTTTTACTTCTACTCGCAAGTTGTTTCCCACATATATCCATCTTGTACCATATGGAATTCATCAATAATCTATGAAGGCACCTCTATCCTTCACTACATGGTCTGTGGCTCCTGAGTCTACAATCCACAAAGGATAAGATTTAGTTAAATAAACAGAACTAGAAACATTTATGGCAGTCACAAGTATATAAAGGTCATTTACCTTTTTGAGCTTGATATAGTTATAAGCAAAATGTCCCTTATTTCCACAATTATAGCATTTACCTTTAGCCATTTTTTCTTCTTCTTCTTGAAAGGACCCTTGCCTTTGTCATGTTTGTTAAATTTCCGTCTTTTGTTAGCTTCCCCTTTTCCTTCCTTATGCTGAGATGCACCTTTAAACTTTCATTTCTTGCCTTTTGCACCCTTAAATCTAGAGCCAGCCATGTACACATTAGTACTTGTCTTGTTGGCTTCAAGATGCTTTCCCCCCAACTTAAGATGCCTCATTGCATCTTCCATCATTTTGATACTCTCATTATGAGTTAAGTGCATTTTCACGTGTTCTCAACTTTGAGGTAAGGAGCAGATGACATCTTGAAGTTGTTGTTCATCTGTCAAGATATCACAAGCATCTTTAAGCTCACTAACCATTTTAGACATTTGCCTTATAGTGCTTTTTTTTTAAATGTTTAGGACGCTTCTTACAAGTGTCAAATTTTATAGTTAGAGAATTAAATTTGGTAATAGACGTACCTCTAAACTTTTCTTTCAATGCATACCATATGTCCTTCGCATTGTCATACCTCTTAAATTCCCTCATCACATCATCATCCATGTTGTTAAGTAAGGTGATGCAAGCTATGGAGTTTTTCTTTTTCCAAGCATTATAAGCATCACAATCCCTTTTGTACTGGGTCGCGTTGCCATGTTCTGATTCCTACATGAACATATTCAATACTTCCAGATTCTATTGCTCCTCAAGCACGTATTTGATTTTCATGCTCTAAATCTCATAATTATCACCTTTAGGTTTCTCACCTTTGTTAAGCTCAACAACTATACTTTTAGATGCAGTTGCCATTACAACACAATGTTCTCTTGTATAGAGACATTTTGCACACTAATTAATACCTAGTAATACATGCATTTTAAGTGCAAATAATTAATTATGTAATTAATAATTTCATACTTAAGTTGTCAAATTGAAAGTTCACTAAGTTCCTATTCATAGTCTAAAATGCTAGAATAAAAAATATTATTAAATAATTAATTATACACAGACTCATGTTCTAAAATAAAATACATTTAATTTAGAACCCTACTCGTGTAACATTAATGATAAATAATAACACATAAATATATTCAATCTCAATTCATATGCAAACTTAATAAGACATATATAAACACAAAATTTATTTATAAATTCATTTATACATATCAAGATTCAAATAACCATATTACAAACAGAAATAAACTTAATTAATCTATCATTGAGGTTTTAAGGTAGTTCATAACTCACTTTCAACAAACTAGAATTTCTTAGTAGTTTTCGTTTTTCCATTAATGCCTATCGACATTCCAAGTGAAAAACTCGAAGTCTTTTTAGCAATCAAACTCACATACTCTTTAATGAATCTTTTGATAAGGTTTCTATATGACCTGTTGTTGCCGCCCTTTTTCTCTCACAATGGATCGGGGACACCTTATTCAATTGAGGTGGGCATCACATGCCTAAGAGTATGATATCTTTGTTTATGAACTAGTAAACCACCTTGCCAAATAATATCTTCCAACTTTTCATTAAATTTAATGATATGATTTACTAGATGGACCAAATCTTCATTTTTGTCCTAAAAATTCATTCTTAAATTTAATAATGAACTTATCATTTTATTTACCATAAGACAATGTCCAATCATCCTAATGACTTTAAGGATTTTAGTTATCATCGCTATAATTTTCTGTAATAAATACAGAATATAATTATGTCATTAGAATTTATTTATTCATTAAAAAATAATTTTGGACAATAATAAAAATAATAACTTAATTATAATTGCTTTCTTTATTTACATAAAATAAATAAATTGAATTGTGCCCAAAAAAAACTTTACAATATTTAATGAGCAAATTAACCAAACTCAGAAAAATCTTCACTAGATAAAGCTAAAGAGACTAGGTGAGAACCAATGTCAATAAAACTAGCTCCATGAACGTTTTGAACAGCCCACCAAAGAGCTTGGCGCATTGCCATTGCTTTCACCACCTTATGGGCAAACCAGCTTGATGACCAGAAATTGTTTGAATAAAACTTCCTTCCTAGTCTTGAAAAATACAACCAAAACCAGAACTCTGAATGTTTTCGAAGCAAGCCCCATCAACAAAACACAGTCAACCATTGTTTAACACTTGCTCTTCCTATACGTGCCTAGATTGGACTCTAGCATGCAAAATCGACCTCGCCTGACTTTTATGTTGCCATTCACGTAAAAAAAGAAATGGCTTGTTGTACTAAAGTTGAGGAAGAAAATTCCGCATTATTCCAGCAGCTGTTATTTCGGTACCGCCAAATTTTCCAAGCAATGCAACTCAATTTCTCTACTTTCACTAGTTTTGGGATTGAAACACTAATAAAAAAAGATCACTGAAAGATTGAAATGAAGATCACACTGCCCTTTCCCAAGATTCCCATATATCACAGGCTACTTGACACCCAAGAAGAGCATGATTTAAATCCTCAATCCGACCACAAGCACCACATTCCTCCTCCACCTCTACATCTCTACCCCGCAGATTAACCATATTTGATATCAGGTGAGAAGTCAGACTTTTTAATAAAAAGTGACAAAATAAAAATATCATATATTTTTTTAAAAATTTGAAATAAACAATTAAGTATTTTAAAAATTTTAATAATATATATATATTAAAACAGAAGGGGGCAACTACCCCCTTCTAATGTGAGTGTCTTCGCCCCTATTTGATGTAATGGTTATTGATCAATAAAAGTTTCTTATTCACATAATAATAATAATAATAATAATAATAATAATAATAATATCGTATTTTCATACCGCAAGAAACAAATGATGCCTCCTTCAATAGTACATCCAAAAAAAATCTCCAAATAAATAAGAGTAGCATGAGAGTAATCAATTCTAATCTTCTGTGATATATGTGACAAACATTCAAATACAAGATCTGCTCATATTAAAATCAAAGTATGATTAAAAGAAAGATAAAAATTGAAAAACCATGTAGCATGCTATATGAGATAAATAATGGGACCCTTTAGTTAGAAACAATTTTTTCATATTTTCGTTATTTAAAATGTTTGAAAAAAAATTATTAGTCAATGAATAATAATTTTATAATTAAAGAAAAATAAGGCATCTAAAAACGCGCAATTTTTTAAATTACAAATATTTTTTTCAAATTTACTAAACTCATTACAATAAGAAAAATAAAAACATAAATTTATTATTCAAAACAATTGATGGTGACTATTAATGACCATGCTGCGGTGGATCACCAACCGCCACTATAATATAATTTTGAAAATACTAATTTTTTACAAGGTTAAGCAAGTTTATCGTCTTTTTAAATTAAAATTGTTATTTTTCCTAAATATAATTTTCTAATATTGTAACCAAACAGTAATTATATAAAATAAAATTCTATGGAAAAAGATTAAAAAAATGTTTTTCTTAAAAAAATATTTTTGAGATACAAATTATATTTTTTGATAAACAAATGGGTCCAGCCTTAATTAGACTCTAAATAATTTCTCTTTCGTTTTAAGAAATGTATTTTCTCATTAATTTGCTTCCTTGACTTTATACAACATACATCCAATAATTAATAGTTGGATTGAAATGACCGTTAAAATTCCCTAGGCTTAGCTCTCAAAAAATAAAAATAAAATCCCCTTTAACATTCCGCGTGCTATAATGTTAGCTTTTTCTTAACAAAATTATTATTTTTTTTTTTGATAGAAAAATACATCTAAGACAGCTAGGAAAAATAATAATAAACTATTTAGCGCCGGTGCACAGTAGCAATATATAGCATGTAAATATGGCAAAAAAAACAAGTCAATTCTACTAACTATGACTGAATATGAGATTTCACATTTCAGAAGATTCCAAAACCAAACGAAGCATCCACCTAACTTTCATCTAACTAATAATTTTAAAAACCATTCTATCATTTCTTATTATGAATTTTCTTCCAGCTACCTTAACCTACTAACCAGCTCCATTTGTCATTCACAACAATTCTTTTTTTTTTTTTTCACTCTTTTTGGATTTCTTTTATTAAGGATATTAAAATTTTTAAAATAATGAAAATCACAAATTAATTATTTGACAACTCAATAAAATTTAGGAATTTTTATAAAAATGCCAGAAAAATAAAAAAAAATCAAAATTAACAAATTTTTAAAATATATTTAAATTTGCAAGAATTTATAATTAATTTATTAATTTTTTAGATTTATATAGTTTATTATGAATTTATTATAATATGATTAAAATATCTATGATAAAAATGAATAAATTTTATAAAAAATAGTGGATGGTGTAATTTTTTCTAAAATTTATAGTTTTCAAATAATTGAGATGGTGGTAGCAAACAGGACTTTGAGTTTGAAAGTTGATCTGAATATGTTAACAAACAGGCTGAGTAAAGAGACTAGAATGACAGATCAAATTGGCATCCACATATATATATGTATGTATTAAAAAAAAAAAAAGATCAACTGTTAATTTTACATGAACACGATAGGATTTTAATCAGGAAGAGCACATATATATTGGATTAATTTACAGAGAAAAGAAATTTCCTCAAATCTTCTTTGATGTGCCTCTTCTAGAATTCTTTATGGCGACTCACTCTCTGTACTATAATCTGTATAAAATTAATAATCAGCAAATTAAAAATTAATTAATTATCTTTCCCCAAAAGTTAATTTAAACTAAAGTTGACCACAAAAGATGTGAGAGAAAAGTTTACTGTTGAAATTCTATATTGATTGAAGTAGCCGTTGAATTGGCGATATTTGCAAAAGCCGTTACCGATAAGACAATGGTGGCGCCGGAAGTCGAAGGCGGTCTAGGCGTTGAAAGAGCATAATCAACAATTTTTATTTTAATCTTCTGACCTGGTTTACAAGAACCAAAAACCGTCGCACTAATACATCTAACCAAATATTCTCTTCCACAAGATGCCCCATTGTCCCAGATTCCATCTCCGGCGGCGCCAAACAAGCTATTCGAAGGAAATTGCGACGCATCGCTGTTGTAGCACTTGCTGGCTATTACCAAATCCAAACAATTCAAAATTAATGTAATGTGAGAAAAATCAACATCAGAAAGAATAAAATTGAATCTAAAATTAGGATTAGTATCTTCTTAACTATTTAAACTAGAGAAATGGAAGCGGATGAAAACTGCAAAAATTAGGGGTATTTACGTAAATAGGGAGGGGAATATTGAGCTGCAGTGCCGACATCAGCATAACAGGTATGGAAAAGCTGTGAGTTCAATAATGATGAGAAGGTGAAGAAGAAGAAGAAGAAGAAGAAGAATGGAAGAAGGCGAAATTGAGTTACAGAGAGCATGTTATTTAAATTGAGCTATTTATTTTAAAAATTCTTGCCCATATATCTCAATTTGTGTATTATATCTAAAAAAAAGTCAATAGTATTAAATTGTTCTTTAAAAAATAAAGAAAAAAAAAAAAAAAAAAAAAACGTAGGAGAGACGGCTAAGTGGCCCTTGAAAGTTCTCATTGATGTTTGCTTATTACGCAGATTCAGACTGGTCCCCCTTAGGCTTCGGCTTTGTTTATAAGACTTCTAATATTACATATAATTAGGCATTTATCCGTGCACCGTATGGTGATAAAAATAATAAAATATAAATAAATATATTTAATAATAAATAAATATAAAATAATTTATAGATAAATTTATAATAAATTTTATTATAAAAAATAAATAATAAAATATTTATTTCAATTTGTTTGATAATTTTTTTAAAATAATTTAAGTGAGCAAATATAATATTTTTATTTTATAATTTAATAATTTTACTATTTAAGAATAAAATTTACACATATTTTTATTATAAAAAAATTATAAATTCTATTTAAAAAGATAAAAGATAAAAAATAAAAATTCAAGCAAACTTAGAAATATTAAAAGTGATATATTTTATTATTTAATTTTTAAATTTATAAAAATATATAAATTAATTGTTATTATAAATAAATTATTAATTTATAATTAATTTATTATGAAGATTAAGAGCATTTTTTTAGCTTTTCAAATTTTAAAAAAATATAATTCAATCAAAATTACTAAATTATATTAATATGTAAATAATTTATAGAAGATTAAAAGCCACAAATATAATTTGTTTAATGAATATTATGAAATTATATTAATGTGAAATTCTTTGAAATTATTAAATTTTAAATTTTATATAAATTATTAAAATTAATTTAAAAAGTTAATTAAAAAAGAAAAATGAGAAATAATATATTTTAAAAAATTGATGATGTGGCAATTTAATAGCCCTTCTCTTTTTGTTGGCTTATATATACACACACACACATATATAGATTATAAACACTTCTAATAGTATAATATATATCAAATCAATTAATTATTATTAAATATAAAACAATAATTAATTATTCTATCCCAAATTAATAGATACATTTTTTCTTTTTATTTTTTAAAATTATAGCCTATTTATTATTTTAATAAATTTGTTAATATGTTAAATTTTTATTATACTAATATTACGTTATTTATTAAAAATATTTGATAATATATAACATACTAAAATAATGAGTGCTATAAAAAAATACATATAAATTTATATTTTCAACAAAAATAATTAATTATTTTAGTTCTTGTGAAATAAAAAGTATGTCCATCAATTAAATATTCAAAATATTCTCTTCATTTCGAATTGGCAAACATATTATCTGCTTCACAAAAATAAAAAAATAATTAAATTATATATTTTTTATATTACACTCTTATTTTAATATAAGATATATTTATAAAATATTTTTAATAAATAAAATTAAATATGAATAAAAAAATTTTTTTAATATATTAACTAACTTATTAAAATAATAAGTGTACTATAATTTGAGATAAATAAAAAAATATATTTACCAATTTAAGACAGATGAGTGTATATATATATATATATATATTATTGTTAAATACGTTTTTATTAGATTTGAACTACAATGTTGGACAAATTTATCTAATTATATAAAAATATATACGTATATTCTTTTTTGAAACCTTGTATATTCTTAATGTAATTTTCTCTTTGTGTTTAGTAAGTGCATACGTTTATTTATCCTTCATAAGATCTTTTTTTTTTTTTGCGGGATCCACTTTACTCACTTTGGCTTATAACAGTATTTAATTTATGTTGAGTAGAAAAAAACCAATTTCTTCATTAATTAGAGAGAGCGAAACAAACAAATGAACACATTTCATGTAGGGAGAAAGTGCACACAAATTCTTATAATTTTCGCATAGATACAACTTGATGTATATATAGATGTATATATATATATATATATTAGCTGAATTTGGTACAGCTTTTTGCAAATTTAATTATTTAAGCCCTTTATTTAACAGGCACTTCAACATTTTTTGCATTCTTGTTAGTTTCTGCTGACTTGGTTATTAAAAAATAACTTTTGTTACTTTTTTTTTGACAAAAAAAAATAATTTTTGTTACTTGATGAAGCCATTAATGTCATTACTCTCTATTTTTCCCTTTCTCATATCAAAAAGAGTAACAATCATAAAATATTTTGAATTTCTATACAAGTAATCAAAAAAAAGGTGCATACCCACAAAAAGAAGCATCAACATAAATTCACAAAGAAACACAGAAATGCAATAAAAAAAATGAAAACAAAAATGAAATTGTCACCCATATAAACATTAGCAGCAAGAACCAAAAGAATTTCCTTTGAACAAAAAATTTCCTTGACAGTGTAAGACATGAACTAAAAGAAGCCTCAAGAGATACGTATCAGCATTCGGCAATGAGAAATTGGCATAATAGTTTAATCTAAAATCCTAGAACATTTTGAAACTGGCAATGAACGAGCCACACATATGAAATTGATACAATTATGTTTGAGAAACATAATTAGAAGATCTACACCCAATGCTAATTGCTATCGAGAACTGCGATTCCAATCAAAAGCCAATACTTTCAGGCCACATTTCTGCACAATAGTAGCTACCAACAACTGCTACGATCTTGCTTGAAGATGTGTGGATCTTTCATACGCTGGAAAGCTTTTGATGTAGAGTAATTTGGATGTAATGGCCGCAAAATTTGACCACATTGTCAAGAATCTATCCGGGGTTTGTACTGCTAGGATTTTGACTCGGGGGTTTGCCATTGTCATTTCTAAGCCTGCGGCACTACAAGAAACACGGGCTTTATCTACAATATTTATCAATAGAAACAAATAGATGGTAATTAGAGAGAATTTGAAAAAAAATAAATTTATTAAAAAATTTAGTAATTAAAATATCGATAGAAAAATAATATTAGTTAATAAAAATACCGTGAAAATAATGGTGCCATAAGTTACTGACGACACTTATAAATACTACAACTGATCTGTAAAAATGACACTAGTTATCGATAGATAATACAATCTCCCAATAAATATGCGAGCTAGGTATATTAGACGTCTTATTTATTGATAGATATAATTATTTGTCGGCAACCATTAAAGTAAAAACTTTAGATGACAATTTTAGCGCCATAAGTATCGAGAGGAAGTCGTTTCTATCACTACATATAGGATGCAGTAAGTTATTAGATGTTTTATTTGCCAATGGATATATTTATCTCTCAATAATGATTGCAGTGAAAAAATTTTTACGGTAATTTTAGCACCACAATGTATCGAGAGAAATATACTTCTCGATAAAATTTTCTCTAGAACTGAGAGAATTATATTTCTATCAGCAATGTTTTAAAATATTAAATTCAAAAGATATTTTGAGCACTATAAATTTTTATAATGCGGACTTTTAGGCATTGTTTAATATGTTTCTCATTTTGGTACAAAAATAAATAGTATTTAACATCAATATCACACCGGCCTTGAGTTCGACTAATACTAATAATTGTGCAAATCAAAAAATCATTGCAGCAACTGGTCCTACTACTTTTGCACAAAAAGAATATGATATGATAAACTATAAAAAGTACTTTTAATTTCTAAAATAATTTAGTACTATTAAATTCTAGAATAATTTTCATAATTTCTTTTTTCAATTTTATTATGTTATATAATGCATAGTTTATATAATTAAGACCATAGATGAATGAGGAGAGAGGTAAAGCACCAAATGCTTTGAAAGTGTGGATAGCTAGACATGGATTCTTGAATGAATAAGGCGAAGTACAGTAGCATGATTCAGAATCATCATAGATATATGTAAGTAATTTGATTGTGAAACAGTTAATGTTTTTAGATTAAATATTAATTTATTAAATACTCACAAATTTGGTATAATATTTTGTAGGAAGATAAGATAAGGATCGAGAATCAGCCTACAAGTAATAATGAGCCTAGTCCTACTTTGGATAATATTTTAAAAAAGGCATTTGATGTTAGATCATGTTATGTTTGTGGTAATGGATTAGGATATAAAGTAACTACGAGAGGAATGGATTATAGCTCTAGAAATCAGAAAGTAAATGAATTAAAAGAAGAGGTAGCAAGATTAATTGATCGTTTAAAGGAATGAGAGGAACATAATAATGAGATAGAACAACTACATGCTCGACTCGAAGGACAAGAAAAGCACAATGATGAGATCGCTCAACTGCATGCTTGACTCAAAGAACAAGAACGAGTAAGTTTAGAATTCATGACAAAAGTTGAAAGTTGGATAGGATACAAACCATCACAAAGCCATGATATGACAATAAGAATTTTTTATATATAATTCTTTATCACAATCAATTTTATGGGATTTTAATATTTATTAGAAGTATTTTTTTTATTGGTCTTTTACTTAAATTTATTGTAGAAACAACCTGATTAGTAATAAAGACTTGAAGATTAGCCTAGAAGTTGCATTGAAGTTTAGGAATAATATTGTGATAATAGTTTTATTTTGAACATTATTAAATATGGTCATTGTTAAAAAATAGTATAATTTATATTGAATTCATTTTTGTTTATTTTGGACACTATTTTGACTCAACGGTTCAAAATTTTATATTTGCATTATACTTTCAATGAAACTTTTGTAATTATTATGTTAAATATTAATTTTATTATATAATATTTTAAATTAAATATGATATTTATTAATATATTCATTATTAAATCAACTATTAAAGGTGATAAAAATATAAATAAAAATAAGGACAAAAATCATCCCTAAATATTCTCCTAAGTAGACTATTATTGTTCCCATACTTATGGATGACATTCGTCCCTATATTTGGAGATGATAATCATCAATAAATTTGGAGACGATTATCATCTTTATATTTGAGGACAATTATCATTCCTTTGATTAGGATGACTTTTGTCATTAGTTTTTGTAGACTGCTTTAGTTTCTTTTTATGTCATCCTCTCATTTAAGGACGACATTTGTCTTTAGTTTTGAAAATGAAAACCAACCTTAGATTTGGGGATGACTATCATCCTTTTGACTAGGGACAACAATCAAAGTTGTCCCCATATAAAGGGCGACTATCATCTCCGCATTAGGGATGACCATGTAATTTATTGTCCTCTATAAAATAAGGTATAGAGATAAAGAGGAAGACAAATATGAACGATTAATATCGTTCCCTACATCTTTGGAGATGATTTTTTATATTTTTGGGGATAATTTTATGTGTCCCTTATGCTCGTTTTTTTTGTGACAAAATCAATTATAAACTAAAAAACCACTAACTAGCTACTGGTATTTTTATCCCTTGAATTTAATTAGATTATGGCCAGCTCCAAATCGACAGCTTAAGTCGAGAGGATTCTAACCATACCTGACTCGTAGGAAAAAGAGGCCGAAATCGGCAGAAAAAGCCAATGAAAAAATAGCTATAAATAAAAATATTACAAATTTAAAATATAATAATTATTATATTATAATTATTATAAATTAAATTTGAATTGAAGTGAAATATAATTAATTATATTAATTAATTTAAATTAATTTAGATTTGCAAATTTGATTTGAATTTAGATATAATATTATAATTAATTAATTGTGATTAAAAGAGAATTATTGAAATATAAAGAATTAAATGATTTTAGAGTAAATAATTTAAGTAGTTCATTAATGAATTGTGGATAAAAAGAAATTGTGGAATTTAATAAATTAAGTGAATTTAGAGTATGTAATTTTAGTTATTTGAAGAATAAATTGTATTAAGGAGAAAGTAATAAAAATAAGTAAATGTGATAATATAAATTAGTTTAAAAATAATTTATTTTATAATAATTAAGAATTAATTAAATCTAGCAATAATGATTTAATTAATTGATGAATTAATTATGTTTAAAAGGAATTTAGAATGAATAAAATAAAATTGAATAAATAATGAAAAAATGGATAACTATATATATTAAATTTAAAAATAAAAATATATAAGTGTAAGGAATTAAAAGAATTTAAAAAAAATGATAATTGCGGTATAATTGTTGTTTATTAAATAGTTAAATGATAAATAGTATTTTATAAAATAATATAATATATAATTGTAAATTATTATTACTATAGTATTTATAATTATTACAAATGATTATTGAAATTAAGATAAGATATTATTAAAGTTAAAGTAAATAAATTATGAGTATTTAGAATTATATATATATATATAATTATGATTTATTCAAAAGATAAAGAAATCATTTTGGAAGACTAAGTAAATAATATTAAAGTTATTTTAATAAATTCATTTTATTAATGTTATTAATATTATAAATTAATATTTGTGGAAATAAATTTAATGATAAATATATATATTAATAAATTTTCATTAAAAGACATTTATCAAATGTATTTTTTATTTAATTGATTAAAAATTAATTTAAGTTGTATTTAAAAAAATTGATAAATAATAAGTAAGAAGGAAACTAAAAGTGCAATACCTATGTAAATATGAATGTAGGTTATCACATAATTGACTTGACATTATTAGTGGTCAAGAAAAATCAAATCTTCAAATTTAAGGTGAGTTATAGTGTCTAACCCTTCTTTTGTTACTTTGAAATTTCTGATAAATTGTGAGTCATTGATACTTTTATTAAATGTTTTCTTAAGATTGTGTTTTATAAAGCTCTATATGGCCTCTTGGCCTATCTGAACATATCAAACCATTTATTTAGCTAATATGATATAATTCTAACTTGATGGGAGTTATATCATCATACTATGTGCACATAGAGTATTGTGATAAAAATATATAGAAGTTACTGCTCTTATATAAATATGATGTGTGATAGCACTGAATGTACATAATAATATATTTTCTTCAGTATTTTTGCTATATGATGTGTGATAGTATATAAATGTTATTGATATATGATTATCTGTCATATTATTTAATTTATTTTTTGATATCGGTCTAATTGATGTAGGCTTTCATTGTGAACTGAATTTTATTGATATATCTTTATAACACTATAATCTCACTAAGTTGACGATTCACCCAATCATCTATGTAGTTTCAAATAAAGGTTATTCAGGTCAACCAATTTCTTAATTTCTTCTTTATAGTAAGAAATCTAAGAATAATATATTTAGCCAATAACTGTTATAGATAATTAATATATTAAGTTTGTATAATATTTTAGTTGCTCAGTGGTATTATTTTAAATAACTTAGTTATGATTTGAAGATTTAATATGAAGAAAGTAATATGTTATATGTGAGAGTACATTTGTTGGTTTTGGTTCTACATGATGCCTGATAACTTTAAGCTTTCCTAAACCTTAGGACCGTGATTTTCTGAAAACGGGATATGACATATATATATATATAGCAGTTAAATAAGTCTATTTAAAATATAGCTTTGATTAAATTACATATAAATATTTAAGAAAATTTTACCAGAGTTTTATCTATAATTTTATTAAAAAAAACCAAAATTTCAAAATATACAATTTGCATTAAAAATACTCCTAATATTCCAAATTTCTCAAAATCCTTACATCCAAGTTTATAATAGAAAGAGACAATGTACAATTTATAAATATTTGCATAACATCACAAAACTTTGTTTACTAAAAACAAATTTATATATAATATTTATAATATATAAAACTAAAGCTTGTTAGATGTAAAAACTTACATGCAATACAGCAATGGCAAGATGGGTATCGTGGCATATTACTCTAGTTGTAATATCGGCCTTAATCCTAAACCTACTCAGATCTATCAGGGCTTTTTTCTCTATATCCTTGTCACATGCGAGATAAAAATTAATCACGTTAAGCAAATAGCTCAATGATACATACTTTGATAACATAATATATTTAAAACAAATATTTCTTTTATGGTATAAAAATACATTCATCTTCATTTAAATGTAACACACAATTAATAACTTTATGTTTTATAAATCTTAAAAACACATAACATTAGAACATATTAAACTCAAACAAATCTCTACACAATATTCTAGTTTCAGAAATATTGATTTGACTTATTGCGATCCAAAAGTCTTGGCACTGGAGACTGAATGTCATGTGATACCAGTGTATCTCACCCGAAATGTAACACACTTATATTTCATATACATATAATAACTTTATGTTTTATAAATCTTAAAAACACATAACATTAGAACATATTAAACTCAAACAAATCTCTACACAATATTCTAGTTTCAGAAATATTGATTTGACTTATTGCGATCCAAAAGTCTTGGCACTGGAGACTGAATGTCATGTGATACCAGTGTATCTCACTCGAAATGTAACACACTTATATTTCATATACATATAATAACTTTATGTTTTATAAATCTTAAAAACACATAACATTAGAACATATTAAACTCAAACAAATCTCTACACAATATTCTAGTTTCAGAAATATTGATTTGACTTATTGCGATCCAAAAGTCTTGGCACTGGAGACTGAATGTCATGTGATACCAGTGTATCTCACCCGAAATGTAACACACTTATATTTCATATACATATAATACATGCACTCAATATATGTAAAATATGCATATAAAGTACATGAATATTGCAGTTCAGTCTTTTCAAAACTTTTCATAATTTAAAAAGAAATAACTTAAAACATTAAATTGTGCTTCAATAAATAAATAAATAATATTTATTAGTAATTTACATGCCAAAATAGTGTTTTCAACCATTCTTCAAACCATCATTTCAATAATATAAGTTCTAATCATAACTCAAAATATTATTTATCATAATCAAATACATTTATACATATACACAACCATCCCAAATTCTTAAAACAAACACAAGTTTCATGATTCAATAACATTATCTAAAATACATAAAGTTATAATTATATATGTATGCAGACGACACTGTTGGTCCTAACACTTAATATCTCCCAAAGGTCAACCACCACCTAGATCCCTTTGATCAATAATTCTTTCACATGTGCGGTTCACACAACCACGCTAAGCCATACATTTTAGTGGTACAAAGCTTAAAATAACACATACACACATGTACACGTATATATACATTTAAATTCTTCCTCCCAATATAATTTGCAACATCTAGATATTTATCATTTGTTTTATAATTCATTAATCAGATATAATTATTCAATCACATTAACACACACATTGGGCCCAATATCCCCTATAAAATTTCTAAGTCCAGTTATCACAATGTCAATATCATCACCCAGCTCTGCTCGGGTCTATAACCATTCTCAATCAAATGACCTAGTTCTGCTTAGGTCTATCAACACATATATAATCAATCTCAATAGTACTGGATAAGTAATTGTATAGGTTATAGACACACACAATAACATATTTTTCTTTCATATTCTCATCTCAATATCACAATTCTCAAGTGATCAACCTTATCATGATCACTTCCATTTTATATTATTCATATCTTATCAATTTTCATTATTCACATTCTTTTTCCTCACTTTTCCATATCTTCTTTGTTTTTTATAATTTTTATCCACAGTTTTCAAGTGATCATCACATTTCATGATCACTTAACATTTTGCCATATTTTAGATATCTTTCACATATTCATTTCATATCTTTTTACTCATCTTTAAGCATATCTTACATTTTATATATTTTACACATAATCATTTCAAAAATGAAAAGTGACATAACACATTCTCAAAGTCACAATGTGTTATGCCATCTACATCATTGTTTAAGCAATAACTATTATAAACTTATACCAATCTTTTTTCTCCTTCCCAAGCCAAATTCTAAATTCCACCACTTTATCACTTTAACCTAGACATACATAATTAAATAATAAGTAACATTTCTCATTTAAAGTCACTTACATGCTTATTGATTATCAAATTACCATTATTTATCCAATTATCATCAAAACCTTATTAATACTCTAATTTCACCATCACTAGTTTATTTAAACTTCATTCTACCAATTTTATTTTTAACATTTAACCTTAAAAATATTACTTTTATATCAAATTAACATTAAAATAATTTATTTCCACAATTATGAAAATCTCTCTCAAAAATTCAAATTTTACATATTATAACCATCAACATTAGCTTCACCAAAACTTATCTATATCATATTTTCAACCTTAAAATCATATTATTTATATTAAAATAATATTAATTCATTTCATTATAATAATTAATATCATCTATATCAAAACCCTAATTTTTACATTACCAAACCTTAGATCCAAACTTTATCCAAATTTGCCCATAATTAAATTCTAACCATAGAATCTTTATAAACATATAAAAATAGCATTAAATTCATTCATTCCAACAATTATCTTCATCCATATAGAAAATCCTAACTGTACATTCTAACCAACCAAAATCCTAATTATTTACTCATGTTTATTTCCATGAATTACTCATCAAATAACCACATATACACCTCACACATATCATAACTAGCATCCTACTCAATTAACCATTTATTTCTCTCACTAACTATATCAAACATATTCTTAAAATCCATTAAAACAATCTTAAGAAAAGAATATTTACTTGAATTTCTTGCTAAACCTTTTAAAACCTTCTTAAATCCTCTTTAAATCTCTTATAAATTTCATATAAGAAAGACTACACTCCAATCACTCTCTCTTCAATGGCACGTTCAAGAAAGGAAAAGAAGAAGAAGAAATATCCCTTCTTAATTCCCATCCTTATCTTTATATAAAAATAATTATTAATTAATTAATTCAATATTAATCTACCAATCATATCTCTTCCTTCTTTGACTTTTCCTCTTCTCTTATTATTATTATTATTATTATTATTATTATCATCATCTACATCATCATCAACATCACCATCATCATCATCAACTTTTTCAACACCAAATTATATTTTATATATAGTGTATATTTTGGGTATATGTATATGTTTTATATATTCAATTTATATTTTACATATATTTCAAATATATGTAAAATATATTACATCTATTATATATATTCATCTTATATTTTCTTTTTACCTTTCACACTTGTTTACTCTCCCATATTTACTATTCTAATATACACCAAAAATCAAGATATTAGATGAAAGTGTATAAATAATATCTCTTCGACACCGGAGTGTCATGATACTAGTGTATCTCACTTGAATGAGTAATAATAAATATAATACCAGTATATCTCACCTGAAAGCGTATATAATATCATGATATATCATTGGCATACCAACTCAACAGTGCCAAATTGAATATTCCAAAATAAGAAATTATGCAGCGCAACCAATCACAACAATATTATATCAAACTTTCACGTTCTCATCTCAATTTATCATTTTTTCACATTTCTCACATATTCATCATATTCCATAAATCACATTCATATTACACATTATTCTCCATAATAATAATGTGCCTCATTAAAATGTTACAAATCCACAATAACATAATAGTTTTTAAATCCAAAGTAATACTTAAATCACAATTTTTTAAAATGCATAAAATTTATAAATAGCTTCATTTTAAATAAAAGCAATCAACCTTTAAAATTTTTAATGTAGATTATATCAGACATGAACATTTTAATTAAATATTTTTAAAATATGTACAAACGTGTCTTAGCTCCAAAAAAATCAATCCAATAACACTTCTCATGCTTCAATTCTAAGAAACTCTAAGCTTTTCCTCTTGAATCAATTTGGCTTAACCACTCCTAAAACAAATAAAAGTTTAATTCTTCAATTAAAAGCATATTCATACTTAAATTACTCAAGATAACCCTTAATTATTATAATATTAATCAAACTCCATCAAAAACCCTAAGTTCAACAATTTCATAAATCCTAACTTCATGATTTAAGTTCACTTCAATCAATTAATCACTAATTCAATATATATGCATCATATTAACATCATAATCATCTTTTTTTTAATTTAAACTAATTTCTCTCTCTAACCAAATAATTATATAATCTAAAACTTAAGAAAAATAAGCTTAAAGGAAGAAATCTTACTTGAATCCTTCATTAATCTTTAAAATCTACTTGAATCTCTTAGATGTTTAGTGAAAATTTGAGTGTTTAAGAAGGAGAATCTCTCCCCTTTCTTACTTGAGAAATTCGGCCATGGTGGAGGGAGAAGAAGAAGAAGATGGTATTTTAATTTGATTTTTAATTCCATCCTTATCCTTTTATACTAATTAATTAAATATTTAAATATTATATTTTTTTAATTCCCATTCATAAATAATTTTCTCCTTACTTTGACTTTTTTTTTTTTACTTTTGTAACTTAAATATGTGTATATGTATACATTTCATATATACCTTATATATATTATGTATATCTCTTTCAATATACTTAGTTATTTCTTCATATTAATTTTTTATGTATATTAAAATTATAAACATTACATTTATCATTTAAAAAAATCTTTTTACAATCAAATTTCATATTTACATATTATGAATTTATTTTTCTTTTACCTTTTATACTTTTACCACATTTTTTTTTGTGGGCAAGCATTTCGTGGAGAATAAAGTACATAAAACTCTAGAGCATTAGTACCAATATTTACGGCAAAATTAAGAATTCTTCTACATCTTTTGTTTGAAATTTAAATACTAGAAAAGAAATAATTATGATATATTTCTTCTTTTTGGTAGAATTTGATGATTGATAGACTAATGCTTTCAAAGATTTTAGATTTTCCCGATAATGATGTAATTATACAAAAGAATTTGAGTATTAAAAAAATAGAGCAACAAAAAGTTAAAAAAAAGTTTAATACATACATTGTCCCTCGAACTTGGTCGCTTTAGTTATTTTACCCCATGTATTATTCGAGTAACCATTATGCATCTCAAACTTGACTTTTTCATAACAAATTGACCCTTATTTGTTGGATTGACAAAATGTTTATAATTCACTTTTTAAGAGCGTGTGAAACTGATTAAAATAACATATTTATATTATAAAATATTAAAAATACTCTCTAATAACTTAAGAAATTCTAAAAAAATTACTATAAAATTATAACAATCCCCTTAAACCATTAATAAAATTTTATGCCAAAATTTTCAATGGCTAGCCCTAGAAAATAACAATTTCTTTTATCTAAAATTTGATTTAAATTTTATGTTTTGAATCAATTTCTTTCTAAAACTCTAAGAAGAAAAAGAATAAATTTTTTTGTCAAAATCTTCAATGATCTGAAATTTCTGTTTTTTGTCAAAAAAATTTATTTGTTTCTTAAGAAAAAGACAGATTTAAGAAGAAAAAAAAAGAAGATAATTTTTTTGTCGGAATCTTCAACGGTCAAAAATTTTATTTTATTTTCTAAAATTTCTGTTTGCTTCTTGAGAAAATGGATAGATTTAAGAAGAAGAAGAAGAAGAAGAAAATTTTTGTAAGAATCTTCAAGGAATAGAATTTTCTATTTTTTGCTGGATAATTCTGTTTATTGACCGAAATTAAAGAGAAGACGATTGAAATTCTTGATTTCATGGGGTTTGTAACTCACACACCATTAAAAATTTGAGTATATTAAAATAAGGGTCAATTTATTATGAAAAAACTAAGTTTGGTGGGTAAAATGGTTACTCAAATAGTATAAGAAGCAAAATGACCAAAGTTATTAAATTCGGAGGACAATGTATGTATTAAGCAAATAAAAAAAAAATTGTGAACATTACCATGTTATTATTAATAATTAATTATTCACAAATATGCGTAACTTTAAAAAAATGAATTAGATAAAAAAAGACTTTGATAAATAAATATCCATTTTTCCTTTCCTTAATTTATTTATTTTTAGTTTTATCTCAATTTTTATTTCTTAATTGCTGTTTTTAAAGTTAAAAAATTGTATCTTAGTTATAAATATAATATTATTTTTTTATTTCAAATTTAGCAAATGCATTTCACTTGAATATAAGTGCAAGTGGTTTGAGAATTATGATAAAATTAAATATTTTGAGCAAAACCGAAAAAAAAAACATAAAATTTTGAATTATTTTCACCATTAATCATAACTAGTCACGAACCCGCATAATATGCGATTATAATTTTTTTTTTCTTTTGTGTCTGTTCCTAGCTAATTTCACACAAACAAATTATTTTCCAAAAGTTAAAAATACAAGTTGCTTTTAGAATAAATGGAAATTAAAAATGTAATTCATTACAACTCACCATTTTTTTTTCCAAAATTTGATTCTAACTTGATTTTGAATATGATCAATCATTTGACACTAATAATTTTTCCTATCACAAAGTATTCAATGAATTCAATTAGTGAATAGGACAATTACTATTTATTACAAAATCATGATGATGATTTTGAAAATATTATTATTTTTTGAAAGTTAAAAATATTAAATGTGAAGTGTTGATTTTATCATAGTTACATCTCTTTGCATCTAATACAATTTTTTCTATATAATTTTATTTCTTTGTAATATAAATTTTTTATGTACAACCATAAGAAATTGAAGAGATATGAAATTAAATGGAAATAAATAATATTTATTTATTGTCTTTTTAAATTTCTTACCTTTTAGATTTATCAATTTTTATAAATCTACAAAAATTCCTTGCTCTTTTTTTAATAATGCCGATAAATAGTATTTAATATGAATAGGTAGTCCTTTATCATCTTTATAAATTGCTAATCTTTTGGATTTTTAATTTTTATAAATGAATCTACAAAAATATATTACTCTCGTTCCAATAAATGCAAAGAAATAATATTTTTCTTTTTATATTATATATATTTTTATGTATACAATAATGCATTTTAGACCATAAGAATCTAAAGGATTATAGAAAAATGAAAATAAATAATATTTATCATTTGTTATCTTTTAAATTACTTATCTTTTTATATCCGATTTTCATTTTTTTAATAAATATCAATAAATAGTATTTAATATAAATAAGAAGTTTTTTATTTTTTTTTAAATTATTTACCTTTTGAATTTTGAATTTTTATAAATGAAACCATAAAAATAAATTATTCACCTTTTTCTTTCATTAAATGCTAATAAATAGTATTTTTCTTTATTTTTTATATTACATATGGTGATGTGGAAGTTTATATTTACCCCATTTTTCTCAGTTTTATATATATAACTAGTCTCTTATTCATGCGTTGTACGATATAATAAGAATAATAAATAATATAATCAATAAATAAATATAAAATAATTTATATATAAATTAAAAATAAATTATATTATAAAAAAATATAATATAAAATATTTACCTTAATTTTTGTAAAAATTTTATTGAAACTATATTGGTAAACAAATATAATTTTTTTATTTTATAATTTGACACTTTTATTAATCAAGAAAGAAACCATGAAAAAAAAAATTCAAGTAAACTTTTCAAATATAGAAAAATATAAGTAGGAAAATTTATAATTATAAATTTATATTAAAATTAATATTAATATTAATATTGCATAAATTATCAATATATAATTAATTTATTAGAAAGTTAAAAAATCATATTTTTCATCCTTTAAATTGTAAAATGTCAAAAAATATATAAAGTAATTATTATTATCAATAAATTATTAATTAAATGAATTAAGTATTAAATAAATTATGGATATATAATTATTTCATTAGAAGTGTCAAAAATTATATATTTTATTATTTAATTTTTAAATTTCAAAAATATATAAATTAATCATTATTATAAATAAATTATTTAATTTATAATTAATTTATTATCAAGATTAAGAGTCATATATTTTTTTTAACTTTTTAAATTTTTAAAAAAATATATAAATCAATCAATATTATTTAATTATATTAATATATAATTAATTTATAGAAAATTAAGAATAATAAATATAATTTATTTACTTAATATTATTAAATTATATTAGTATATAATTATTTAATAAAAGATTAAAATCATAAATATAATTAATTATTAAATTTTAAATTTTATATAAATTATTAAAATAAAAATAAAAATTAATTAAAAATAGAATATTATTATTTTAAAAAAATTAATGATATGTGTCCCTTAAAACACTTTTCACTTTTACATATATAATAATATAGGTAAATTTCACTGACCATCTCTGAGAAATATGCTAAATCCTCAAATTATTTTATCGCCATTCCTAAAATTTATCTTCAATTCTCGTTGTCGTCCGTCTGCACATTTTTTAATTTAAATATTTAACGGAGTTATATGGCAACTGACCCAGTACCATGTCAGCTTTTGAAATGACGTGACACTATATTATTTACCATATTATTTTAGGAGCCGTGACGTCAGCTTATTTGAAAATGCTTAAAAATTCTTATAAAATTATTGAGCTGCAGTATTGGGATTTAAATCATGCACCTCTAGATGTTTTGGCTGCACTTTATCTCATTTGAACTTCGTTAAATTATAAATTTTGAAAAAATTATAAATTATAAAATAATTTTATTTAATAATTAAATAAAATTTATTAATTAGATTAATAAATTTGTGGGTAAATTATTAAAAGATTTAATTTTTTAAAATTAATTTATAAAATTTTTATTTATAAATAATTTAAAATTATTTCAAAAAATAGATTATATTACAAGTAATCTAATTAATTTTTTTCATTTTTTTGCATTTGAACAAATTATTTGATTATTATTTAAATTTTAATTATTATTTAAATAATTTATGATTTAAATATTTAATAAATTATTTAAATAAAAATGTGATTCAATTCTTAAATTATTTAATTTTTTTATAAATTAAGTTTAATAAATAATAACTATTATTTAAATTTTAATTATTATTTAAATAAAAAATATGATTTTGGTTTTAAATCATTTAAATTTTTTTATTCAATTATGTTTAATAATTAATAATTATGTTTATTTTACGTTAGAATTATTTAAATATAAAAAAATAATTAATTAGATTATTTATAAATATAATCTATTTTTTTTAAATTAAATTATTTATAAATAAAAAAATTTTAAAAAATTAAATATTTTAATAATTTATTCATAAATTTATTAATCTAATTAATAAATTTTATTTAATAATTAAATAAAATTACTTTTTAATTTATAGTTTTTTAAACTTTATAATTTAAATATAAATAAAGTAATATAGTTTAAAAGAGATGGAGAATAGTCAAAATAGTTAGCTATTTCACTTTTGAAACGTTTTTTGATTTTTTAATATTATTAAATAGGTTGAAGTGATAGTATAGTCAGTTTCTATAATGATTGACAAAGAATACAGTGCGCATATTACTTTTAAAAATATATTTAAATAGTATAAAAGATGAAATGATAACATTAAAAAATGAAATTAATGTGATAACAACCTTTATCAGTATTTCTTTACCTACAAAAGATAAGAATCTGTGTTTCCATGATTGTAGCTTGGATAAAATTCTCTCACTGAGGAATCCGAGTGCTTCTGTTTTTGACTTGCCTCATAGGGAGGGAATGCTTAGATATTTCTCACTTCTTGCCATCTTTTTTAACTCCCATAAAGTCAGATATATAGCTTCTGGTCTTAAAAGGAGCGAACTTGCTGAATGCTAAGCTTGATTTAGAAAAGTTCACCAATTGTCCTAAAGCATTGCAATAAAGCTTGGGGATACTAGCCAAATTAGAAACTTCAATAATGCCAACTATAGAGCAGAGAAAAGTATCACCAGTAAATAAAAAAATGATTTAAAGTACGTAGGGGCAAGTCTATCAAGCTTCAACCAAGAAATATTGTGATTCTGTACAGCTTTATCCAACCAAAAAGAGTGTTACATATGAACGGAAGATAAAAGGTGAAAGAGGATCACAATGCCTCAACCCTCTAGGTAGATGAATAACCTCAATATTGCTAGCATGGAATAAAATGTTACAAGATATAGTAGAAACACAATGCATAAGAAGATTAATGGCCCTTTCAGAAAAACATAGCTCTCAATAGTTTCTCTAGGATGCACCACTCAGCAGTGTCGGAATTAAGAATTTACTGAGAGGGGTCAAAATATATGCAAAAAAAAAAAAAAACTACAGACGAGTTCATAATAAAATTGAACATTTAATATTACAGTGTCAGTAGTTCAATAATTAATTTATGTTATTTGATTGACTACGACTAAAAAACGATAATTGTATCCTACGAATTTGCATTTTTTGAAAACGTTGCATAACAGTCTCATTATCAATTTTTAAAAAAATATCTCTCTCCATATAACAAACCAAGCAGTGAGTTAAAAAATCATCTTCCATCTTGTTGTGCAAATTCGTTTTGATAATATTCATTGCTGATTAAAAATTTATCCATATCTATTAAAATATATAATGAGTATATATTAAAAAAAATAAAGTAGTTTAACCTAATAAACTACAATAACAAAATCAACTAATATAATTAAATAAATTAACAACAAAGCACAAATAAAAATATTAATTATTAAATAACAAAATAACCTATATCAAAAACTTATTATTAATTCCCTTAAAAAAAACTTATTATTAATAAACCAACATTTCAAAGCAAACTTCAAATTATAATAATTTAATCCTAATGAAACAAAAAAAACAACAATAACAAAATTAACAAATATTAAACACAAAAACAACAATGACAAAATTAAAAAAAACACACAAAATTAACAAATATTAAATAATCTATATCTATTTTTTAATAAATTAAATCTTATTATATATTTCTATAAAACTCCCAAATTACAAAAACCTATTATTAATAAACCAATATTTCAAATTAGATTTTTAAATTACAACAATTTAATTAAACAAATAAACAATAATAACGAAATAAAAAAACCACAAAATTAACAATTATTAAATAATCTATATCTAATATTTAATAAATTAGACATTATTATATATTTCTAAAAAAATCAACAAAAAATAATCATATTAAAAAAATAATAATGTTTAACAAAAAATAACCCTAAATTCAACAAAAAAAAATTATCATATTAAAAACAAATATATAATCTATATCTAATATCCCTAATTTCAAAAAAAATAATCATATTAAAAAAATTTTACCTCTGGACTGTGGAGGCTTACTGACAGCAGTGCAATCGCCGGTGAGGGCTGGCGGGGATGGACCAACGCCGGCGGTGGTGCGGTGGGCCGGTGGTTGGCTAGTTGGGTTGGGTGAAATTTTGGGGGAGGGGGGCTAGGGGAGCAAGGGAGAAGGGAAGAGAAAGGGGGCTGCAACTTTTATTTTTAAATTCCGTCTCAATAAAACAGCATCGTTTCGCTGGGCCGTTATTTATTTATTTTTTTAACCCCCTGGCGAAATAGCATCATGAACGATTTAATAAAAAAAAACTTTATTTGCAGCGAGGAGTTCATTTATCCCTCGCTACAAACAAAACAACTCAGCCCTCTGTGGGGTTTGAGTTGTTTTCTCATGGGGTTATGGCCTCACCGGTGCTCCTTCTAGGCGCTGATGAGGGAGGGTCGTGTGATCACATACGACCCCATGGTGGCTCCGCCACTACCACTCAGCCTTGTCATATGCTTTATTCGTATTTAGTTGGAGAATCACATTATGCTTCTATTTAGCACCATTGGAGTGAAGATGATGAAACAATTTGTGGGCTATCAGTACATTCTCATGTATAAGTTTCCTAGAGAAAAAGCCTCCTAGGATGGGTGGATAAAGTAATGTATATATGGTTTTAAACTAGACTCTAGCAGCCGAGAGATGATTTTATATGAGAAATTGCATAAGCTGAAAGGTCTGAATTGACTTACAAGTTCAAGAGATAGGAGAATAAGCATAATATTCGACTTGTTTAGCTACCTCAACATTCTGCCATTATTGAAGAACTCTTGGACTGCTTTAATGACATCTTCTTTGATAATAGATCAGAATCTATGAAAAAAAAAATTCCAGGATATATATACATTTGAACCAGGGGATTTATAAGCCTCAAGTTTGAAAACTGCATCTCTGATTTCTTGATCCGAGGGTGAAGCACACAAGGTTGTATTGAGTTGATTTGGGACCACCTTATTAATGCATTCAATAACTTTCTCTTGATCCAATGAATTACCTCCCCGAAAAAAATTGTGAAAATGTTGCATTACAAGGTCATGAATTTCATCTTCTGTTTTTAGCCATTGGCAATTAATTTTCTATCTGAAGCCCAAAGATGAGGTTAGTCTGTCTTCTATGGATTGTTGAAGCATGAAATTATCTTGTATTTTTTTTCCATTCTCCAATTCTCCTCCAATTCTTCTATTATCTGCTTTGCTCTCTCCTGCTGGTTTTCTGATGTGGGATTTTGTTATAAATCTTCTAACTCATTTTGTAGTTGTTCTATTCTTTTCCTCGTGCTCAAGTTGCTATTTTTCTCCCAAGTCTTCAACCCTCGTGCTGTGTATTTGAATTTCTGACATAAAATGAATTGGTTGGATCCTTAAAATGTATTGAGCCAACTTGGTATCTGATTCATATACTCATTCTTTTCCAACCATTTTTTCTCAAATTTGAATCCTATAGGCCTGAGTTTTCTATTCAAGCTAAATTGAAGAATGAGGGGTCTGTGACCTAAACCTCTAAAAGGGCCATGCATAAGACTGGCTTGATTGAATTTCATTCTCCATTCAAAGTTGGCTAGGCCCTTTTCTAATCTATGTTTGATATTAGTTTCACTGAATATTTTGTTTGTCTAGGTGAATAGAGGGCCACTAAAACCAATATCACTCAGCTGAAATTCGTCCATCCAAGTAACAAAAGTTTTCCCCATCTGAAGTTGAAAGCATTGCCACCTTTCTTTTCTGAGGAGTTTAGAATGAGGTTGAAGTCTCCAAAACATAACCATAGTAAGTTAGGGCCCGGATTAAGCTCAACTATGGCACTTAGAATGTCCAGTTAATACTCATAGTAGGAGCTTCCACGCACAAAGGTGATGATAGTAAACTTTTGATCATGGTCATATACTACTGTGTGTAAAAAATTAGGGCCTATGGCTAAGTCTTAAATCAGCCAATTGCCCTTCCACCATAAAATCAAACCACTAGCTATACCGTTAGGTTCTACATAAAACCCAAAATCAAAACCAAACTTACGCCTATACACCTCCATGAAAGTTTTTTCTGCTTGGTTTCAAAAAGAAAAATAATACTTGGTTGGTATTTATGGATAGTATCTTGTAGCCCTTTTCTAGTAAGAGTTTTACCGAAACCCTGACAATTACAAGCTATAGTTGTCATAGAGGAAGAGATGAATATAGACTACCAACCAAATTAGTAATCCAGGTAGCACTCAAAGAATAATCATAGACAGTATAGAATTGCAATCACAATCAACCCCAATTATAAAAGTCCATTAGTGGCATCAAGAAATAAAATTGTATTTTAAGCAATGAAATTTGTATCCAGCTGCAAATTAACTCAAGATTCTGCTCTGATTAAAATGAAGCAAATGCAAATAGTGAAGACAAGTTTACCGAAAGCCAGTGGGAACTTTTAAGCTAAGACCCAATTGGTGGAGCCGAAATAACATATAGGGGACCGAAGGAACCCAGATAAACCCCTAGAATCTTGTGGTAAAAAAACTCAATCTTAAAATTCAAAGTTGATAAATGAAGCAGCAATACTGCAGTAGACCTAGCAAATCCCAGAGATGCAAATCGAAGAAAATCGGCTATACCGGATGAAGAAAAGATCCCAATAAGGCTCTATCCAGAGAGCAGTTTTTATTTAGTTGGCTTCACTTCACTTTCTAATTGTTCAATTTTGAGAGTTGGACATCAATTTTGGCATTTGATCGTGCTGCTTGAAAGAAAATTTGTGTATGAACTACGGAAAAATATGCATTTGGTTGAGATTGTAAAATAACTAGAGAACGTGCAAAATTCATCTTAATCATAAACTTGAATGATATTTAATTAATACTCTCAAAAGCGTCCTGCACGTTAATATGCCAAAAGGACCCGAAGAGAATGTCTTATTTCTTGTCGATTTTTCTACCTAAGGGTTTTTATTTCGATCCTATTAATTCCCTCCACCTTCCCAAGTCTCATCAACAGCATATAAACAAAACCAAAGTTCGAACTGATAAATGAGTCGTTCATTTGTTTTTTTAGCGGGCATGTTCAACCACATAACAATTGGACTCCCAAGAAATACAGGAATCAAATAAAAATAGATAGATATTCAGAATTACAAATCCATAGGCCTTGCTTCTGTTTATAGCAGAGCAACTGTGTTTTACAGTCCCCTCAACAAGGAATGTCTCAGTACAATCGCTTCATCCTATTAATAAAAGGGCAGGCACGATAAAAAATAGGTCCAGACAGGGAAAACCAGTCCTGCACTTACTCCACAACACCGAACCATTAACTACATGATTCCCCTCCCCCTCTGCGGCTTCCATTGGTTTGAAAAACACAAACACAAATCACAGACCAGTTTTATTTCCAAAGCTTCCGCAATGACATATTCTTTTCTGTCTCCTTCTTCATAACCTTTGCTACTGCCATCTCGAAATCTTCTTGTGTTACATGCACCCTTCTCTCCCTCAGAGCAAACATTCCTGCTTCCGTGCATACAGCCTATGAAGGCACAATAAGATATAAGTAAGCACCAAGCAAACACAGAAAAGAAGTTCAAAGCCATTTTTAGACTTCAACATAAAAAAATTCCACATGTTTCTCCCCAAAGGCAATCAACAAAATAAATTCTGGAAAAAATGTAACAAACCAGAAATAGTAATGTTGGATTGTTGGTAACTAGAGAAAGAAATGCATTTTGAGAAATACTCAAGTTGGATGGCAATATTGCTTTATTTTACTAATCCACTCCTCTATCTCAGTTGCCAATGAACTCCTATCCTGTTCCTCTTATCATTAAACTATATCTTATTTATTACCTTTGCAAATTGTAATATTTTGCGACTGCCCATGACAGAGAAAAGTCGAGGTTAAGATTTATACTGTGCAATAGATGCAAGTACCAGCATCTAACTAAAGTTTGGAAAATATCTTTAAACTGGCAATCACAGGCAAAAATTTGAGAACATAAAAAACAAGAAGAAAAAATACCTTGAGCTCTGCACCAGATGCACCATTCATCTTCTCTGCAATCTTTTTCAAATCAATCCCACGCATCAAATTCATTCTTCTCGAGTGGATTTTCAAGATATCCAGACGTGACTGAAAATTCATTACTAAGAAGGTTACTTAATATGCCAGCCAAAGAAACAAGACAGAACCAGTGACAGAGCAAACATACCTCTTCATTGGGATTTGGAAACTCAATTTTCCTGTCAATTCGTCCAGGCCTAAGGAGAGCTTGATCCAGAATATCAATCCGATTAGTTGCCATCAGAACCTGTTGAAAAGTGTACGCCATTGTAGACAATAATCACTATGAGTAACTGTACCAAAACTAATGTTCTACTGTTTTTCTGAAGGTCTTGATGGTACCTTAATCTTGTTTGACGCTTCAAATCCATCCAGCTGATTGAGAAGCTCCAGCATAGTACGCTGCACCTCACTGTCACCATTTCCACTTCCAGATTCCATTCTTGCAGATCCAATACTATCAATTTCATCCATGAAAATAATAGATGGAGCATGCTCCCTGTAGGAAGGCCAAAAAAGAAAGAAACCACCAAATATATCAGATTTGACACACTAAGCAGAGGTATATAGGAAAGCAGATTTTTACACAGCTTATCCAGAAAACAAACTATGTTGATTTTGGGTTGAAACATGAGCTAGACATTTACAGAAGAAAAATGTTTTAATTTGTCCATCAACAGTTCCTGAATCTGAACAGTGATATAAATAATATATATTCTCATTAATGGCATATTAACACTTGGCCAATGTTATAAACTATGCATACTAAGATAATACTCATTAGTGGCATAATAAGATAACTTCAACTACCCTCCTCATGTAGTTTTATTTTCAATTGGTATAAGTATGTCTCATTGCCTATTGTAAGCTGCATAAGGAAATAGAGAGAAATGGGGGTACGGATATCAAATAAATCAATAGTAAAATGACAACTATGAAGCTTCAAGGAGAAGAGAGAGGTAGGGAGGGGGAACACAAACCTTGCCATGACAAAAAGTTCTCGGACCATTCTAGAGCCCTCACCAATGTATTTCTGAACCAATTCAGAGCCAGAAACCCTAATGAAAGTACAGTCAGTATGATGTGCTACTGCCCTAGCCAATAGTGTTTTTCCTGTACCAGGTGGCCCATACAGAAGAACACCCTGTCACGAAAGAGAAAGAGGGCAAGTGAGTTCAAATAATTTGCAGCAAAAATATTAATTAATCAAACCAATAGCTTAACAAGGCTTGTATAACCTTTGGTTGAGCAATTCCAAGACTCTCAAACAATTCAGGATGTTTAATTGGAAGTTCAATGACCTGAGAAGATCACCACAAAAGCAGGTTAATAATGAAGTCAATCAACAACCCAACACAAAATCCATAAATTAACAACCAAAAATTAATGATGTTGGTACAATATTTCCAGGTATTCCCACACCTCCTTTATCTCCTTGATTTGCTTGTCAAGACCACCAATCATGTCGTATGTAGAATCTGGAACCTTTTCAACTTTCATAAGGTTGACTAATGGATCCACTTTGCTTGGCAAGATCAAATGAAGAACATAGCTGTCATTACGGAGGGCAACCCTTGTTGATGGTGTAATCTTTGTAATATCAATATTTTTATCAATATCAACAACATATTTCCCTTCCGGATGAACCTGGAAAAAAGTAAAGCATGTAAATGACATAGAAAGAGGCAACTCCTAGATTTTCAGAGGAGAAGTCATAATCATAAACAACTGATGTCACTTTAAGCAATGAATAACAGACTTTCAAGTTCATTTCCTTAGTGTGGAACATCAACCAAAAAAAAAGACTACATAGTAACTTATATATGTTGATAGGTCTAGTATTTTATATAAAAAAGAGTAGAATTCCGTAACTTACATATATTGATAGGTCTAATATTTTATATGAAAAAAGTAGGATTCCATACATGTTCAATAATTTGTCAATTTAGTAATACAAAAAATCTACAAATGTTCAATGATTTGTCAATTTAGTAATAAAAAATATATAATTATCTTCTTTTATACCCACCATACAATTGGAATACTTCTTTTACTTTTTGGTCCATTTAAAAGATTTTACCCCTCTCTATGCTTTTATACATATAGTGCAGACAAAATAATTTTCATCGAGTATAAAAACAGAATGGAAAACCAACTAGGAATTCCTATTTCTATATAATAACTATCTATAGCAACTCAGGAAAACGATTCACCTATTGCAGCTCAGCAACAAGATTTTCCTGGATAGTGGATACAACACTTTTCCATCAATTCTATGAAGAGTAATGAGTTATACCATATCCTAGCAACCAGTCTAGTCCAGCCAGGGTTCCCAAATGCTCATTTCAAATTATCTCCAAACCACATGCATCACAACAAAATCTTTAATCTCAATAAGCAATGTAAGTTCACTTCCAAAAAAATGAGTATTGAGCCAAGGTTCATCATAAAATGGTGTTAAAACCAACACCCAAATGCCCAATAGACATAAAACAGCTCACAAGCAAATTGACTATCTGTCAGGAGTATGTTATACTATTCATATGTTTGCAAACAAATTAAAATGCAGTATAAGAATCAAAAGTACTTTGGCTAGGAGTGAGAGAAACTCAATACCTTAACTAGCACCTTATTTTTCCCCATTACTTTGACAACTTCACCAACATAAGAGCCAGGCTCCTGAAGAAGCTGTAGTTCTTCTCTAAGCATCCTCACTGATAATACAAAAAGTGCCAAACAATATCATTGAATAATTCAACATTTATATTCTATTTTTTTTTAATAATGAACTAAAAGCAATAAGATCCAAAAATAAAGTAGCAGAGGAATTGCAGCTTAATAATATGCAGGATAACTAAACTGCATAACATTAGCAACCAGCTAAAATAGCTAATTTGCTTAATTATATATTATGCTGCAAAAAATCATAAGTTTCAACAGCATTACGCTCACTCCAAAATGCAGGAAGACTTCTGAGCATAGAGGGCACATGGCCATGAGACACGCTAACATATAGGTCCATTTTGCGTAGGCCTTGAGAAATTTTAATTGCAATCAGAACTAGAGTGTTTTTAAACTGTCTCGCTTTACAGCATATGAGGAAACTCAGATCAAGAATGCAAATCATTGAAAATTATTTGGTCTAGTTCATTCGACACCAGGTTTAAGTTCTAGATCGAAGCACAAATGAAAATTCAGGGTATTAGTTGCATAATTCCACATCTGGCGTACAGGAATTCAAGTCAAAAATCAATAAATAAATAATAATAAATTGAAAACCAAAGCTCCAAACCCTAGCTGCCAAAATCCATCTAGAAACTGCTGAATAAAACCCCCTACTATCCAATTAAAATGACAATAAACGCAATCCCAAAACCTAGTTTTTTTGATAGATACATCAAGATAAGGGTGATGACAAAAAAATTTCGACTACGTACCCCTAGAATTGAGCTCATTACGCTGAGCTTCTAGACGATTGAGATTGTGAGTCTTCTGGCGAACCTGAAGCTGGAGTTCGTGGATGTGTTGGAGATAGTATTGTCTGAGGCCCTCTCCTTGCTTCGCCGCCTTAGCGGAGCATGTGTCCTCGGCGATTATTGAATCTGGGTATTTAGTCTCCACTGCGGCGGTAGCCATTGTTGAAAGTTTTGCAGGTAGGTTTCAAGTGACGATTGGGATGTTAATATCGAGGGGTTTCTTTGAGAACAAGTCAGACGAGGTGCTAGAGTAAGATTTCTGTTCTACCGTCTGTCGTGATAAAATGATAAAATTTTGCTGGTTAGGCGGAACTATAGATTGGCTGTGGGATATGGCGGTTTGATATATTGGGCCTTGGCTCTACCTTTCAAATGTACTCGCGTTTAGCGGTCGACTGAAGTCCTCGCCACGGTTCGATCCATCAAAATTAAAACCCTCAAGAATTCGCTTACTTACCTCAACTACCCTACTCATCTTCAAACTAATGCAAATAATAATAATTCTTTTTACAATATTTAAAATTAAATAATTTTGAAAAAATAAATTTTTTTAACAATTTATCAATAGATTTATTAAACTGATTAATAAATTTTATTTTTTATTAAATAAAATTACTTTATAATTTATAATTTTTCAAAAAATTATAATTAAAATATAAATAAAGTTATAATAAAGTGAGATATATCTTGAATGGCTAAATATTTATTTTTAAAATAGAGGTGATTTTAAGTGATTTCTTCAAGTAATATTAGGGAATTTTTCAAAAACGACATGTAAAATTTATTTTGGATTGTCATTAGTAGAACGGATAAAAAATATAGTTAGAAACTAACTTGTTATAAAAGTTCAAATTTGAAGGATATCGATATAAAAAGTAAATTTTAAAAATAATAAAGTGAGTAAGTGAATTCTTTAAGAATAACAAATATAAATTACTCGATTTAGTTACACAACGTTCAATATATTACTATTACAATAATAAATATTAAAAAATGTATTCTTATTGACATTTATAAATTTTAACAATTAACATGCTATGTTTATTAATACTATTTTAATAAGAATATATTTATATTTTATAGTTGTGGGATATTATATTTTTTTACATTTATGTTCATATATATTTATGCTATACTAGTTTTTTATATAAGTCTTGTATGTGTAGTTTTTTTTTTTTTTTCAGTTTATAGAATTGTATATCATAATAAATTATGTATTATTATTTATTAATCTACAAAAAATAACAATAAAGTATTTATATTTCAATAAAGTTATACATTTTTAACCAATTGATAACAATTATATATCCAAGGAAACTTATTCTTAGCAATAAATTAAAAAAAAATGGAACCCACCACTATTTTAAAAGTAAGACAAAATGAAAAGTAATTCAAAAATATATTTCAATAAATTATTATAATTTTCTAAGGGAAACTTATTATTAAAAGTAAATAAAAAAAATACACTAAAGTGATAATTTTTTTTAAAAAAAACTTAAAAATGGAAAAGAAAAATAGAAATTCAAAAATATATGTCATAAAAAAATATGAAAAAGTTATGATCATATACATATTTTCATGTAAAAGTTTAAAAAATTTTCCATTATTGTTAATACAAACTTTCTAAATCTAAAAAAAAATTGAATAGTCTTGAATTATTCAATAGATTGAAAATTATCCAAATTTTTATTAAATAAATAATTTTGTTTTCTTGCATTTAGAAGAAAAAATTATACTGTAATATATGATTTGAGAAATTAAATAGATATATCTTTAAAAAATCTTACAAATATTTATAAATAATGGGCAATTGATAATAGAATAATAAAAACATTCAAAAATATAATTGGTAATAAAAACAATACAAATCAATCGATTATTTTTTATAGTTACTATTTCATCATTATTATACAATAGCCTTTACCATTATTATATAACCTACCTTAATAAAATTTAAATTTCAGGTTAATTAGAGTCGACTATATAATTTTTTTTCACTCAAAGCAATTTTAGGCTATACTTTTCAATAAATGTAAAATTATAAGATTATTTTATACCACTTTTATCTAAATTAATTTAAATATATTTCTAACTCTCCTAGTTATATCTACTTTTAACTTGTTTAATTTTTTTGACTAGTGTATCACTAAATTTTTGTTTCATATTGTTAAACTGTCTCAATCTATGCTCTTTTATCTTTATCTTCGATAGATGTTGTGGGTGTGTCTCTAAACTCTCTCTCGAAGCCCAAAAGCCAGAAGCTTGTTCTGCTCTTGTCAAAACGCTGCGTATTGAAACTGTTAGGGTTACATATGTAGCAGCTATATATACTAAATGTTAATCAATTTTAGGGTCAGATTTATTTTTTTCGCTTTCTCTTGTAATATAAGCCACTGCTCGTTTTTCTTCTCTCTGCTAGGGTTTCAGAATCCTTAACTTCTACCTTTCTGTTCTTGAATGTTTGAGAGGTTGTTTAGAGATCATCTTGTTTCTTTGATCTCTGTGTGAGTTGGCTTGATACTGTCATTTGAGAGACTGCTGTAAACTCTTGTAATCTGTTGGTTTCTGCGTTTCTAGTGGAAAGACTGAGAAAAACTCCTCCTTGGATGTAGCTCTGATTTGTTCAGAGTGAACCAAATAAATATCTGTGTTGGTTCTTGCTTGTTTAATTGTTTCAGTTTTCTTCTTCGATCTATTTACTGTTCAGATCCGTAACAAGTGGTTACAGAGCGACGCTCTGGATCTCAACAGCAAACAAAAAACGAAAGGTGGTAATGTTTCTTGTCTTATTTCTTTAGATCTGTACGTTTTGTTGTTTCTCCAGTTTTTTTTCTTTCTTCGATTCTTTAAGTTTACTTTTAGATCTGGTACTGTCGAGTATCGTTCTGTGTTTGACAGGATCTGAAGGTTGTAGATCGGGAAGAAGACGATCTGGTTCATCAAAACCCTAGATCTAGAAGACTAATAGGCAAAGGTGGTAACTGTCTTTGTCTCTAGTCCAATATCTAGTGCTCTCATCTTCGATTTCTGTTTTCAGTTTGACTTTCTTCGTTCTTTTAGTGATTTCTTTATTACTGTAAGATCTGGTACTACCGAGAGTGTTTCTGTTTGACAGGATCTGGTTGTAAAGGAGTCAGAAGGTGTCAATCTGATCGGTGAAATCAAAGATTGAGAAAACTGATGTCGATCGCTAAGATCAACGTTGAGAAATTCGACGGTAAAAGGGGACTTTACTATCTGGAAGGAGAAAATGACTGCAATCTTGGTGCAACAAAAGTGCAAACGTGCACTTGATGGTGTAGAGGCTCTTCCAGAGAGCCTTAAGGACGAGGAAAAGCAAGATCTCATGGATCTTGCCTACAGTACAATAATACTGAATCTTTCCGATGGTGTACTCAGGAAAGTCAGAGGTAAGTCCACTGCTCCTGAGTTATGGTCAAAATTAAATGAGTTATACAATGTGAAGTCTATATCTAGGATTGCTTTCTTAAAGGAACAATTGTTCAGTTTTAAAATGGATGCTTCTAAAACTGTTGATGAAAATTATGACTGTTTTCAAAAATTGGTCTTAGATATGTCTGACACAGGAGAAGACCTAAGTGAGGAGAACCAGACTATAATACTGTTAAATTCTATCCCTGACAATTATAAGAATGTAAAAGATGCATTGAAATATGGCAGAGACAAATTAGGGTTAGAAGATGTAATGAATGCATTGAAACTAAGAGAAATGGAAAATAAAACAGTTAATAAACTCAGTAACAATGCAGAGGGTTTGTATGTTAAGGTAAAGTCCAAGAATAAGAAAAGGAATAACAAAAACAAAGTCTCAAATAACAGTCAAACCCAACAGTAAAGTGGTTCTTCTAATACTAATAATAATCAAAACAATATGAACTCATCTAAGTCTGATAGGATTTGTTATTATTGTAAAAGGAAGGGTCATATAAGAAAATACTGTAGGGAAAGACTAAAGAAACTTGAACAAAAGAATTCTGAATCAGGTGCTATAAATGCATCAACAGATGTTGATGATATTGAGGCACTCACTGTCAGTACAGTAAGAAATCCTGATAATTGGATTTTAGACTCTGCATGTTCCTTTCATATGACCCCTAACAGAACCTGGTTCTGTAAATATCAGAGATTAGATGGTTCAAATGTGTTGATGGGAAATGAATCCTCCTGTAAGATAGAAGGTATAGGTACAATTAGATTTAGAATGTGGAATGGGAAGCTAGTTGAGCTAGACCAAGTAAGACATATACCTAATCTTAAAAGAAATTTAATCTCTTTAGGATTATTAGAAGAGAAGGGGTACCCACACACTGCCAAGGATGGTGTACTGTGTGTGTACAAGAATGATAGGTGTGTCCTAAAGGGTCTAAGACTTAACAGACTCTATCATCTTGATGGATCTGTTGAGTCTGACATTGCTGGAAGTGTAACCTCTGGCACTGATTCCACTGTTCTATGGCATAAAAGATTAGGACACATAGGTTATAAAACCTTAGAACACCTAAGTAGGAATGGGAATCTAGAGTTGACTGATTTTAGTAAACCCGATGTGTGTGAAAGTTGTGTGATGGGAAAACTACACAAGCAAAGCTTTAGCTCTTCTTTGTATAAGTCAACAGACTATCTTGATTATATACACAGTGACTTATGGGGTTCCAGTTTTGTGCCTTTGTCCTTATCTGCATCTCAATATTTTGTAACATTCATTGATGATTTTTCAAGAAAAATTTGGATTTATTTTCTTAAAAACAAAAATGATGTGTTTGAGAAATTTTGTGAATGGAAACTGTTTGTTGAAAATCAAAAGAATAAGAAGATTAAAGCATTGAGAACTGATAATGGGCTAGAATTCATTAATAAGCAGTTTAATGACTTCTGTTCAGAGAATGGAATCCTTAGGCATAGAACTTGCACATATACTCCACAGCAGAATGGGGTAGCTGAGAGATACAATAGAACAATTTTAGATAAAGTGAGGTGTATGCTCTTTGAATTAGGTTTGAGCTCAAAGTTTTAGGCTGAAGCAGCTCAAACTGCTTGTTACATAATAAATAGATCACCTTCATCTGCTTTGAAACTTAAATGCCCTAATAAAGTCTGGAACAACAGACCAATTGTGTATACTCACTTAAGAGTCTTTGGCTGCATAGCATATATCCACAACACTGCCAGTAAACTAGAACCTAGAGCTAAGAAAAGTGTGTTTATTGGTTATCCTCCTGGAATTAAAGGCTATAAATTCTGGTTACCTGATGATAAGAAAATTGTTGTCAGTAGAAATGTTATTTTTAATGAATTGGAATTTCCTAGAACTAACTTGCAGGTTTATAAGTATGACATACAGACTGATAGGTCAACTCTTGAGGTGGAGCTTGACAGTTTTGTACAAATTGATCAGAAATGAGCCACCTCAAGTAGAAGACATCCAACCAGGAACTGAAGCAGAGCAGGACATACAATCTGATGGTTCTGATCAGGAAGGTGAACCTGATCCAGAACCTAATGATTATATGTTAACAAGAGACAGACAAAGAAGGCTAATCAGAAGACCACAGAGGTTTGATGATTATACCTTGAATGTTATGAATTCTGACTTAATTGCATTTGCTTTAGTGTCTGCTGCAGAGTTAGAAGGAGGTGAGCCTTTAAGCTATGAGGAAGCCATGAACAGCAGCAATAGCAAACAGTGGTATAAGGCTATGAAAGAAGAAATGTCTTCCTTGTGGAAGAATAACACATGGAAGCTAGTACCAAAACCCTTAAATAAGAAAGTAATTAGCCGTAAATGGATCTTTAGGAAAAAGCCTGCTATTCCTGGGGTAGAGAGAGAGAGATTCAAGGCTAGAGTTGTAGCTAAAGGGTTCTCACAGAGGGAGGGTATTGACTTTCATGAAGTTTTCAGTCCTGTTGTTAAGCATGTGTCAATTAGGCTGTTATTGTCTATTACTGCTTTGTTAAATCTGGAACTTGAACAACTTGATGTGAAAACAGCCTTTCTCCATGGAAACCTGGAGGAAAAGTTGTATATGTCACAGCCACCTGGTTTCATTCAAACTGGTAAGAAAGATTGTGTGTGTTTGTTGCAAAAGTCACTGTATGGTTTAAAACAAGCACCTAGGCAGTGGTACAAGAGGTTTGATGATTTCATGCTTAAGAAAAATTTTAAGAGAAGTCACTTTGATCCTTGTGTGTATTATTCTGTACTGCCTGATAATGTGTACATTTATCTTCTGCTGTATGTGGATGATATGTTAATTGCCTGTAAGAGTTTGAATGAAATAAATAAACTGAAATTTGTGTTAAGCAGTGAATTTGATATGAAAGATTTAGGTCCAGCAAAAAGAATTCTTGGTATGAACATTGAAAGAGATAGAAATAGGAGTATACTGTTTTTAAATCAAAAGGATTATGTGATTAAATTTCTTGAACACTTTGATTTGAATAAAAGTAGAGAAGTTTCAACTCCTATAGGAGCACAATTCAAGTTAAGTGCTAGCTCTAAACCATTGACATTGTCTGAAACTGAATATATGTGTAATGTGCCATATCAGAATGTGGTAGGAAGCATGATGTATGCCATGGTCTGTACCAGACCAGACATAGCCTATGCAGTCAGTCTTGTGAGCAGATTTATGTCAAACCCTAATAAGGAACACTGACATGCTGTAAAATGGTTAGCTAGATACTTAAAAGGATCTAATTCTGTTGGCTTGTTGTTTAAAAAATTTGTGAATGCTGAATTTGATCTTGTTGGCTATTGTGACTCTGATTTTGCTGCTGACCTTGATAAAAGAAGGTCTATTACTGGTTATTGTTTTGTTTTTGGTAACAATGTTGTGAGCTGGAAGTGTAGCCTGCAGCATGTTGTGGCTTTGTCTACAACAGAGGCTGAATATATAGCATTAACAGAAGCTATCAAAGAAGCCATATGGCTTAGAGGTATTTTATCTGAACTGGGTTTTCTACAAGGTAAGATTGCTGTGTTCTGTGACTCACAGAGTGCAATACACCTGTCTAAAAACAGTGTGTATCATGAAAGGACCAAACATATCGATGTCATGTTACATTTTATTAGAGATGTTATTTCTAAAGGAGATATTTCTGTTAAGAAGATATCCACTTTAAAAAATCCTGCTGATATTTTTACTAAATTAGTTTCTGTTGGAAAATTTCAGGCTGCCCTTGGCAAACTTGGAGTTTCAAAGAGGTGACACTTGAAGCTGGTGATTACCCGAGGAGAATTCCAAATGTCTTTCCTGTTTAGGTGTTTAGAGTCAAGGTGGAGTATTGTGGGTGTGTCTCTAAACTCTCTCTCGAAGCCCAGAAGCCAGAAGCCCAAAAATTGAAGCTTGTTCTGCTCTTGTCAAAACGCTGCGTATTGAAACTGTTAGGGTTACATATGTAGCAGCTATATATACTAAATGTTAATCAATTTTAGGGTCAGATTTATTTTTTTCGCTTTCTCTTGTAATATAAGCCGCTGCTCGTTTTTCTTCTCTCTGCTAGGGTTTCAGAATCCTTAACTTCTACCTTTCTGTTCTTGAATGTTTGAGAGGTTCTGTTTGAGAGGTTGTTTAGAGATCATCTTGTTTCTTTGATCTCTGTGTGAGTTGGCTTGATACTGTCATTTGAGAGACTGCTGTAAACTCTTGTAATCTGTTGGTTTCTGCGTTTCTAGTGGAAAGACTGAGGAAAACTCTTCCTTGGATGTAGCTCTGATTTGTTCAGAGTGAACCAAGTAAATATCTGTCTTGGTTCTTGCTTGTTTAATTGTTTCAGTTTTCTTCTTCGATCTGTTTACTGTTCAGATCCGTAACAGATGTTACTCACACATTTTCTCTAATATAGCCATTACAAATTCTATTCATCTTAATATATATATACATTTATCTTATTATTTTTATTTTCGCAACATGCATATTGCTCATATATTATCCTTTCACTATCATTAATATGTAAGATAGAAAAATAATTTTAAACTCAATATTTGAAATATGAAATTTTATAATTATTTATATCTAACATTAATACTTATATAATCAATAAAATATATATAAATATAAAATGTAAGACTGAGATTTTTAATATAAGTTTATTAATTAAAAAAATAAAAGTTAGCTAATCAATTATTAATTAAATAATGCTCAAATTAGCATATAATTTTTGGGATTTCACCTCTAAAATACTATTTACTAAGAAGTTAATATTTTTTAGACCTTAATATCCTCAAATGCATCATTTTGGACAAAAATACTATTTAACCTAAACAAAATATCATTTTTTTTCTTTTCTTATTATCTTTCTCATCCTGTCAAGTGGCCTCTTCATCTTTCTCTTTTTTTTCATTCATCTTCCTCTTCTTTCACTTTTTTTTTTATGAAACCTCATTGAAATTCATCATTTATTTTTCATTTCACTTAATCTATTGAATTAATAAATTATAGATTTAGCAATTCATAATATTTTTTCAATTGCAAATCAAAATTTTATAAATAGATTCCAATTTCATATTTTAATCTATATAATATATTAGAGAGTATTATGAATTATTTTAAATGATAGTTAAAAGTAGTTAGATGTGAGTTAGGGATGGTTAGAGGCAGTTACAGATAATTAGGAGTTTTTTAATTTAACATTTTTTTAGATGCAAATTAAAATCTTGTAAATAGATTTTAATTTTATATTTTAATCTACATAGTATATTAGAGAGTATTATAAAATATTTTAAGTGTTAGTTAGGGATAGTTAGAGGTAGTTATGAGCATTTTAATTTAATATTTTTTTTAGTTGCAAATCAAAAACTTACAAACAGATTTCAATTTCATATTTCAATCTATATAGTGGGTTAAATAGTATTATAGAGTGTTTTAAATGACATTTAGGAGTAGTTTGAAGTGAATTACAAATAGTTAAAAGCAGTTAGGGACTTTTAAATTTAACTTTTTATTGTAAATTAAAATATTGCAAATAGAAACTAATTTCATTCATATTTTAATCTATATAGTGCTTTAGGGGTATTATAGAGCATTTTAAATACCAGTTAAGGGTAATTAAAAATGAGTTAGAGGTAGTTAGAGGTAGTTAGAGACTTTCTAATTTAATATTTTTTAGCTACAAATTAAAATCTTGCAAACAGATTCAATTTTATATTTTAATCTATATAATATATTGGAAAGTATTATGAAGTGCTTTAAATGACAATTAAGAATAGTTAGAGGTAAGTTAGAAATACTTAAAGATAATTAGGGGGCTTTCTAATTTAAAATTTTTTTAGTTGCACATAAAAATTCTAGAAACACATTCCTATTACAAATTTTAACTTTCATAGTGTATTAATGAGCAATGTGGAGTGTTTTAAATGATAGTTAGAAGCAGTTAGAGGTAGTTAAGAGGCTAACAACCCATTGACTACTCCTAACTCACTCTAATTGTCTTTAACAACCCTGTAACAAGCCTTAACAGCCTCCAGTAATATACAAAATTGCTTCAAATATAATATCGCAACCTCCATAACCTCTATACAACTTTTCGAGAATTCAAAAATTAAAATGAAGGAAGAAATGAAGATTAATGAAAGATAAATAATAAAACAAATCTAAATTCATTGTAAAACCCAATAAAATCAATAAGTTTCTTATGGTGAAATGAAACGAAATCAACAAGTTTCTCTTAGAATCATCATTGTTCAAAAAAAATTATGTATTGCTAAATCTATAACTTTCTAATTTGAACGCATCAAAACTTTAATACATTGAGTGAAACAAAAAAAATAATGAATTTTAATGGAGTTTCAAAAAAAAAAGTGAAAGAGAAGGAAGAAGAATGAAACAAGAAATGGAGAAAGAGGCAGCTTGAGAGGGAGAGAAAGATAATAAAAAAAAAAGGAAAGATGATTTTTTTATGTTGTTGTCCCAAGATGGAAACCAAGAGGAAGGGTGAATTGATTATTTTAAAGAAGTAATGGTAAATTAAAATTTTCAGTAATAAGAAGATGAAGATGAAGTAGAGAAGAATTAACACAAAAAGTTTATAGTGATTTGGATTTACCTCAATCCTACATCCACTTCTTTAACAATTTGTTAATGTTTCACTATTCTTGAGTTTTTCATGAGCTGAACTCTACATTGGTGTTTTCATAAGCTCACACTAAACTTTTACAAAATTTGAGTATCTTTCTCACAACTTAACAAGAGTTTTTTCAATGCTCACTCTAAAATTTAAGTATTTCAAAGCTCGCACTTAAACTTACAATGGTGTTTAATGCTCACACCCAACACTCAAATGAATACAAGTATAAATTTTGAAATAAGAAAATGAAAGATATTTTTCTTAACAATTGCAATTACAATCAACATAAAAAATGAAGTATTTATGGTATTTATAGCCTTTAAGTTGTCAACTAGCCGTTAAAGATGAGAACGAATATATTTGAATATTGTTTCTCACTTTAATTAATATCTGGAGCAACTTAATGGTCAGACTGCATCTAGTCCGGTCAGCTTGGACTCAGCACGGTTAGGCTGAGAAGTAGTCCGATCGGTCTCATTCTTTTTCTAACAAAACTTCTTCAACGTCTAGTACACATGACATCCAATAATTGAGTGGATAAGTAACGGCTATAATTTTTAAATCCTATTTCATTGGTACGGTCGAATAATTTTTAATCCTATTAGTCTGCTCGTGGTATGCTGAGATTTTAGGAGTACCGGTGACCATGTTCACTTCTGTAACTTTGTTAGATTTTTGGCTTTAGCTCAGTTCGAGCAAACTGCATTAGGTCGGTCGGTCTAAGCGTAGTATTCTGAAACTTTCAGAGTACCATAGATCGTGATTACTACTAAAAATATTAAGGATTTAGCTTGACCTCGGTACGGACGGGCTATAGCATAGTCCAGTTGATCCATATGTAGTATATTGAAATTTTGAGAGTACCACTAGTCGTGAGCTTCACTAGATATCTTTATGATCTTGAGCTTAAGTTTGGACTGATATGCTCAAGATCATAAAGAATATAGGATGCCCAAGTACTCTATCTAAAGATATCTAGTGCTAAGTCTCGGTCTAAGCTATAAGTATTTGGTTTTATATCTTTCTTAAGCTCATTTCTGGCAATTGAAGCTCGGTCAAGAATAGAGGAGCTGGGTTTGTTTTAGCTCAACTTGGTTGTCGGATGCCCAAGTACTCTATCCAATATCAAAGTTTGTTTGAGCTTCAAATGGTCAGTTCTCTTGTCACCTTGTTCGGTCAGCTCATACTTTATATGCTCAGCTCGTGCTTTGACCAGTCATACCATACTTAGCTCGATTTTAGAATGTTCGCGTCAGCTAGGTATGAGTGTGGTCTGACTATCTTTTAGTCTGTCAGCTAGGTAAAGGTTTTGTCATGCTAGTACTCAATATGGTCTTCTTTTCTTGAGTATGGTTGGCCTAACTTTTGGTCCGGTCAGGCTCTATGAGTTTCTTCCAAAAATTAAAGTCCTGCAAAATATAATCTTCATAAAATATTAGTTCTATTCAATTTAATTGCCTAAGATTAAAATAGAAATTATTTTTTTGACTAACAATCTCTCCCTTTTTTACTTTGGCAAATAAATTGAATTGATTTTAAATGAATTTGAAAATCTCCTCATTAACATATGTTCTTTTTGTATTTTTCAATTGCTCCTCCTTAATATATGCATTGCTCCCTTTAATATATGCTATAATTTACAATTTAATCAATTTAATCAATTCAAACTATCTTTCCCCCTTTGACAAAGACAAAAGGAATGCAAGCATATAGCAATGAACTAAACTTTTATTTACGTATGATTATTTTCATTAAAGGCCAATAAAAAATATAAAGACCATATAAAAAATAAAAGACAAAAAGAAGGTTAAGATAGTGGGGAATAAGGAGGATAATCTAAATCATCATCATTATTTCCATCTTCATCTTTATCTCTTTTAGTTTCATTTCCTTCTTCCTCTCTTAAGCCTTCATCAAGGGTGTCGGTTGGTTTTTCTTCATCTTCTCCATCCGATGAGAGACATTTGGGAATGCCCATAATTTCTTTTACATCCCTTTTCTTCTCTTCTTCACTTAAATATCTTGGTTTATAGGTTCTTGATTTATAAGCTTCTTCCATAGGAGGGGAGAAAGTTGCTACTCCTTTCCCTTTCTCTTGTCTTTAGATTATCTTCTTGTGAGAGTCTTTTAGAGGCATTGAAAGAGGAGAATTTGAAGTATAGAAGATGATAAATGATTTAGATGAGTTTAATTGAGTTTGAATGTTTTGGAAGTGAGTTTAAGTGTTAAAAAAATCATAAATTTTGAGTAGAAGAGGGTTTATATAGAGTTTGGGGGGTTAAACTAGTCATTTATAACTGTTGAAAAAAAATTTATACACTTTAAAAGAGTTTTCAACAGCTAAAATTTTAAAAAAATTATGAGTATTCCAGGTCGGACCTCGGTCAGTTCGGGTAGACTATTTTATCCCAAGCTCGAACTATGAGGCGCGAGCGAACTAAATGTATTGCAACAAAATGATCAAAAAATTTTGGTAGAGCTTGGTCGGACTAGGTCTCAGTATGCTCAGTTGAGCCAGAAAACTGCATGGTATGGTCGAACCGAGCGTAGTCCAAGCAGATCGAGTAGTATTTAAGAGAAAGAAGTTTTGATATCTATTGGAAATGTATCTCAATTTGTGGCTTTAATATAAGATCAAAATAATTGTGAATGAGAAATTATATCAAGTAAAACATATATATTTTCAAGCAATTCTAATTTCAATATTGATATGCACAAAAGTAATGTATGTCAATTCAAAGTACGTCCATCTATCATCCCTATATGTTGTTTTATAAAATTCATTCTTTCTTCATTCAAAGGTTTAATAAAGATGTCAGTAAGTTGATTTTATGTATCAATAAATTCTAAAATAATATTTTAATTTTTAATATTATCTCTTAAGAAATAATGCCTAATGTTTATATGTTCGACCTAGAATGTTAATTTAAATTTTTAGATAGATTGATGAAACTTGTATTATCATATTTAAGTGGAATGTGATCAATATTTTTTTACTATAGTCTATTAATTATTATTTTATCCATAAAACTTGTGTGCAACAAAAAATATATTTGGCTTATGCGGTAGATAGAGCAACCGATACTTGTTTCTTGCTAAACCAAAAAACTAGGTAATTACCAAGAAAATAGTATGCTCCGGTGGTGTTTTTCCTATCTAGTATGCTACCGGCAAAATTCGCATCCGAAAAACCTAATATATCAAATGATGTGTTTCTAGGATATCAAAGTCCTAGATGCAATGTTCCATTTAAATAATTTAAAATTCTCTTGGTGGCATTCAAATGTGATTCTCTAGGGCAAGATTGAAATCTAACACATAAATAAACACTATACATTATATTGAGTCTTGAAGCAGTTAAGTAAAGTAGTGATCTGATATTACCTTGATATTTCTTCTCATCTACTACCTTAACACTTTCATCTTTGTCAAGTCTTAAGGATGTACTCATTGAAGTTTTACTTGCTTTACAACCATCAATTCCAAACTTCTTAAGAAGTTTCTTTGTGTACTTGGATTGGTTGATGAACATCTCATCCTTGTATCGCTTGATTTGTAGTCCAAGAAAGAATTTGAGTTCACCTATCATACTCATTTCAAATTTCTTAGTCATACAAGAAGCAAACTCTTGGCACAAAGATTCATTAGTAGCACCAAATATAATATCATCAACATAAATTTGAACAATTAAAATATTATATATTTTCTTTTTAACAAAAAGAGTTGTGTCCACTTTACCTTTTGAAAAACTATTTTCTAGCAAGTAAGCATTAAGTCTATCATACTAAGCTCTTGAAGCTTATTTCAATCCATATAGTGCTTTGGTAAGTTTAAAAATATAATTTGAAAAATTAAAATCTTCAAAATTGGGGGGTTGTTCAACATATACTTCTTCATTTATAAATCCATTTAGAAATACACTTTTGACATCTATTTGAAAGAATTTAAAATTCATGTGACAAGTGAATGCAAGTAAGATTCTAATTGCTTCTAGTCTAGTGACAGGGGTAAAAGTCTCATTATAATTAATGCATTCCTCTTGGTTATAGTATTTGGTTACCAATCTAGTTTTGTTTCTAGTGATAAGATAATTTTCATCAAGCTTATTCTTATATACTCATTTGCATCCTATAATTGGATGATTTTTAAGTAGAGAAATAAGTTTTCATACTTTATTTCTTTCAAATTGGTTGAGTTCATCTTGCATGGCAATCACCCAACATTCATCATTAACAGCCTCTTCAATAGTCATTGGATTAATGTAAGAAAAAAAAAAGGCAATATTAGCATCCAAGTATTTAAGTTTAGATCTAGTAGTTACTCCCTTTGATGTATCACCGATGACAAGTTCTTTTGGATGATACTTCTTTTATTGTCAATATTTAGGTAGTTCTTGAGATTTTTCTTTTTGTTCCATTCTTGTCTCAATTTCATTGTGATTGTCCTTTAGAGCATTATTTATTTTTTGTTCTTCAAATGTACCTATAAAATCATCAAGAGTACTATCTTTCCTTTGATCAGGTTTAGAGGATTCATCAAAAATAAAATAAATTGATTTTTTAACTACTAGAGTTCTCTTATTAAATACTCTATATGCTTTGCTAGAAAATGAATACTCTAAAAATATACCTTCATCTTATTTGGATGAAATTTTTTCAAGATTATCCTTGGTATTCAATATAAAACATTTGCATCCAAACACTCTAAGGTATAAAATTTTGAGTTTTCTTCCATTTCAAAGCTCATAAGAAGTTTTGTTTATCAAATGCCTTTTGTAAATACGATTTGAAATATAACACGTGGTATTAACGGCCTCCGCCCAAACGTAAGATGGCAAATCATACTCATTGAGTAGTATTCTAGCCATTTCTACTAATATTCTATTTTTTCTTTCAATCACACCATTTTATTGTAGTGTTCTAAGAGCCAAAAAGTTATGTGAAATACCAAACTCATTGTAAAAAATTTTAAAGTTTTCATTTTCAAATTTTTTATCATGATCACTTCTAATAGATGTGATTAAATAGCCTTTTTCATTTTGAACTCTTTTTGCAAAAATTTTAAAATGGTTAAAAGCTTCACTCTTTTGAGTTACGAAATTGACCCATGTAAATATTGAGTAATCATCAACAAGCAAAAATATATACAACTTGTCGTCTAGACTAGCAACTCTATTTGGTCTAAACAAATTTAAATGAATTAGTTCTAGGGGGTCTAAATGTGCTTACAACATTCTTGGTTTTAAATAAACTCTTGTGTTGTTTTTCAAATTGACATGGTTCATATATTTTGTCTTTATTGAATTTAATTTAGGAAGATCATCAATAAGTTCTTCTTTATTAATACATTATAAATGATTCATACTAGCATATTCTAGTCTCATATGCCAAATCCAAGCATCACTACTAATGGTAATTAAACATTCAAATGCATTATTAGAATGTAAGTCAATTCTATAAGTATTACCAATTCTAACTCCTTTGAATGCAAGTTCACCATTAAAAGAAGTAACGCTGCATCATTTAGAGTCAAAATTTACACTAAATCTTTCATCACATAATTAACTCACACTTAGCAAATTATGTTTTAACCCATCAATAAGTCATACATTATTAATCATATTTTTTCCAAGCATGCCAATGAATCCAATGCCTATGATTTTACCTTTAGCATTATTTTCAAAAGTTACATTACCTCATTGCTTGTAGGTAGGAGTTGTAAAAAGCTTTGCATTACCCGTCATGTGCCTTGAGCATCCACTATCCACAACCCAAACACTTTCATTGATAGTAGACTTTAGGCATATCTACAACACAATATGTTTATCTTCTTTAGATACCCAAATGAACTTAGAACCTTGGAGGTTAGTTGTAGAAGGATCCTCTAATTTTAGATGAGCCTTCCTAATATAGCAAAATGTTTTTTATGTCCAAAATTCATACAATAAGTGCATTGATACAATATTTTATATTTATGCACTCTTTTATTGAAATTTAAAGAACTATGTGCACAATTGCAAGTGTATGTTGAGTGAAATTATTTTTGTGCATTTTGTGTTTTATATGCATGCCTTGTATATGTATATATATATATATATATGCATGGTTTGCTCTTGAAATTTTAGTTCTAGAGCCTTGTGAACCTAATATAAACCTTTTAAGATTTTTAGGTTTGGTGTGTGCATTAGTATTCTTTACAACTTCAACACTAGAGGACTGAGTTGTAGATGCTTTGATAAATGTTGGTGCATTAGATGTAGTGATAAATGAACCATTAAACCTGTTTTATTAGTTTTTGTCATAGAATTGTAACTTATTTAGTATGATGATTGTTTTCTTCATGCATTTTGGTAGTTTTAATCTGCTTATTTAGTGATTTCATCAATTTTGGTAGTTTTAATTTATTCCAGTGTTTATGTCATTTTGTACTAGTTTTTAGTGTGGTGTTTATGTGTTTTTGGTTAATATTTCATTTGATTCTTATTTAAAGTTTGCTTCAGGTTAATACACAAAAAACCCCCTTGGAAGACCTAAACAAAGAAAGAAGAGCATGAAGCAGCAAGACATGGCCAAGCCAAATCAAACTTGGCCGTGTCACCTCAAGAAAATTTTTGGCAGATCATGACATGGGCAGGAGACACAGCCAAGCCACTGGTCGTGTCTCACCTAAAGGGAAAAACCAAGGGAACCAAGAAAGAGAGGAAATTTTGGCAGAAGTTGACACTGGCAGGTGACATGGCCAAGCCACTGGCCGTGTCCCATATTTAGCCAAGAAAGAAGAGCAAAGAAGAAAGATTACATAGAAGCTGACACACCCAGGTAACACGGCCAAGCCACTGGCCGTGTCACATGACACGGCCAGGAGCTTGGCCGTGTAACATTCATTTCCACAGAAGCAAAGAAGAAAGATTACACAGAAGCTGACACACCCAGGTGACACGGCCAAGCCACTGGCCGTGTCACAGCTTGGCCGTGTCACTCCATGGGGCTAAGGAATGAAAGGAAATGCGAATTTTGAGCTAGGATTTGGTATAAATAAGAAGATTAGTGTATTTGAAAGGGTTACACATTTTTCCCAGCCGTCCAACATAAACTTTTGAGCTATTCTTCATTTTCTTTTGGAATTTTGATTACACTTTCATGCAAACACTTTAGATTAAATTAGTTTTAGCCATTGCATTATTCTTTTAGCAAAGATCTGAGCAAGAGATTCTCCAGAAGCCAAAGGAAGTTTGTAATTTGGTTTTGTTCTCAAACTCTATCTCTTAAGTTTCATTGGAATTGTATTCATGAATTCTCTAATGTCTAAATTAATTTCTTTGAATTTTAATGAGATGAATTTGTTTGATAGCATCATTATGAACTAATTTTGATCTAGTCTAGGGTTTGTATGGATCTACTATGATTGTATGAAATGGTTATTGCTCTTAACTGAATTATTTCTTTTATCCTTAATTGAATGTATTAAAGTTAATATATAATTAATTGGCCACCAATTATGTGTTTGAGGTATTAGATGAAGAATTGAGAAATGAAGTCTAATGTTGGAGCAATTCGATAAAGGACTTAGGTGAATTAGAAATATAAACCTAAGAAAAAGATCATTTCAATTGTAACAAGATTATTTGAAAGAGGTTTGAATGCGAGAGCTTATTTCCTTGATTCGATTAATTAAGTTGCTTGAAATCTGTTCTTTGAAATTTAATCGGTTGAGAGGAATAGCCGTTCATACATATAAATTAGTAGAGAAGTGCAAACCCTAGACTTTTCTATTAAGCGAATCAATATATCTGTTCAGTTTACTTTCATTGTTCTAAATTCAACTCGTTTTGTTTTCATTAGTTGTTTAGCAATTTAATTTTTATTGATAATTAATTATTTATAATTTGATAAATAATTAGCTTATCTAGCTTCCTTGTGAGACGACCTTGAGGTGTTCACCAAAATACTACAGCAGCCTCGTATACTTCCGAGTGTAGTTCTAGTAGTGTTTATTAAAGCGCAACAAGTTTTTGGTGCCATTGCCGGGGAAGCTAATTGGCATAATTATTTATTAGGCATAAATATTTTAAATTATTTTTCATTGATTACATTTTATTTTTTCTTTTGCTTTTAATAATTCATTTTTTCCAGAAATTTTGTTTATGCAAGGCAGGAGATCACTCGAAGGAGAGCTTTGCCCAGTTATTCCAGAAATTCAGAGAGTGAAAAGGAGCAGAGAAGAGTTTGAACTATATACCGGGTTTGATACAGAGGAGGAAACTTCTGATTTTGAGTCGAATACTGCACAATCTACCAATATGGGAGACAAAAGGCAAAGAACTATGAGGGATTTTGCCAGACTTGTTATTGGGACTTCCACCTCATGTATAAGATTGACAGATGCAGCAAGAAATTATGAGTTGAAGAATATCCATTACAACATGCTGCCATCTTTCTATGGAGTTCCGAATGAAGATCCTTTGAATTTTATCCGGGATTTCTACTCCACCCTCAACACATTTCCATTGGGAGGACTAACAGAAGACCAGTTGAGAATGAGATATTTTTCGTACACATTGAAGGATAGGGCAAAGAGCTGGCTTATGATGTTGCTTGAAAATTCTTTGACAACTTGGGAGCAAGTCTATAACAAGTTTATGGGCAAATTTTACTCACATCATAAGACAACTGAATTAAGAGGAAAAATAGCTACATTTTCTCAATTTGAAGGAGAGCCATTTCATGAGGCTTGGGACATGTTTAAGATGTTGTTAATCCAGTGTCCACACCATCACTACCCACTTCAACTTCTAAATCAGTTTTTCTACGATGGTCTAACCCAGCAATTTCAGAATACTGTTGATAACGAAGCTGGGGGAGCTATGGGAGAAAAGACAGCAGATGAGACTTATGAAATCTTTAAAATGTTGGGAGCTAATTCTCAACAGAAAAGTGTTAGAGGAAGAAGTAAAGGGATAAATCAATTGGAAGCCAATAGTAAGATGGTTAATCAGATAGCTGAATTGACAAGGCAAGTGCAGATGCTGAACATGAAGAACAGTACTTCTTCATCCACTCAAGAAGTGTGTGAATTTGTGCAACTTTTGGGCATGGAGCAAATATATGTCCCTCTACATACGAGACTTATGGAAATGAAGCTGAGCAAGAAAATGCTATGGGGGATATCAACCAAGGGCCTAGAATGATCCTTACTCAAATATTTACAATCCTAGTTGGCGGAATCATCCAAATTTTTTCTGGGCAACAAATAATTCTCAACAACCTTTCCATTTGCTCCAGAGACAAAATCAACCGCCGGGGCAATCTTCAAATCAAGGGCAGCTTAAGAGAGAGAGTTTAGAGGATAGTTTACATGCTTTTATCCAAGTCAGTACAAAGAATCAGGAGATGAATAACAAAAGGCTGGATTCATTGGAAGCATCTTTTAAGAAAGTGGAGACCCAAGTGGGATAACTTGCACAACAGATGCAGATTTAACAAAAAGGGAAATTTCTGAGTCAACCTGAGCAGGCACAAGCAGTGACTGTTCTTAAAAGTGGCAAGGTAATAAATAATGATGTTGAAAATAATTCTGTGAATGCAGGTGATCAAGAGAACAAAAGGAAAGGAGAACCAGAGAATAAAGGTGCTGGAGAAAAATCAATGGAGAAATCCCTTTCAGCAGATTTACACAAGGCAAGTAATCCTTACCGACCACCTATACCATTCCCCAGCAGGTTGAAGAATGATAAACAAGATAAGCAATTTTCAGACATCTTCAACATGCTATCTAAGATAAGTATTAACTTACCTTTACTTGAAGCAATAAAGAACATGCCGGCTTATGCCAAATTCTTCAAGGAATTGAACACCAAGAAAAAGAGGTATGAGCCAAATGAAAAGGTGATAGTATCAGAGGTAGCTAGTGCTGTTCTGCAACATAAACTACCTCCAAAGCTAAAGGATCCTGGTAGTTTCATAATTCAAATTACTATGGGTAATGGAAAGGGGACTGATGGCATGTGTGATTTAGGAGCCAGTGTTAATTTGATGCCTTATTCTGTGTATCTCAAATTAGAATTTAGGGAACTTAAACCTACCAAAATGGTCTTGCAATTAGCTGACAGATCTCTTAGATTCCCGAAAGGAGTTATAGAAGATGTGTTAGTTAAGGTTGGTGGGTTGATAGTGCCTGTGGATTTTATAGTTCTGGACATGGAAGGAAGTAACCCTACACCATCCGCACACACTATTTTACTGGGTAGGCCTTTTATGGCTATGACCAATACCTTGATAGATATTAAAAATGGTAAATTGTCAATAACTGTCTTTGGACAAACGGTTGAATTTTCTATTTTTAACACTTCTCTCATTCCTACAACTGCATTATATGAGGATTGCTCTTTGATTGATTGTATTGACGTAGTTGTTTCAAATATTTTCTTGCAAACAGGTTCCTCGGATAAATTGGAGCTGGCACTGACATTAGATTGTGGCTTAGATATTTTTGACTCAGAAATAGCCAGTTGCCTTGAGATATTAGAAAGTGCTGAAATAGAAGGAGGACCCAGCATTTGAGCTCCCCTCCATCCAAAAAGAAGAGAATAATCATTCACTTGAGTTAGAGCTGAAAGTGTTGCCTAAAAATCTGAAATATGTGTTTTTAGGAGATCACAATGATAATTTCTAGCGAACTTAGTGAAAAGGAAGAGATGAGGTTGGTGAGTGAACTAAAAAGATTGAAAAGAGCAATAGGATAGGGATTGAGTGATATCAAAGGTATTAGCCCTTCAATGTGCATGCATAAAATCATCTTAGAAGAGGGAGCTAAACCTGTGAGGGAGACCCAAAGGCGCCTTAACCCAAACATGAGTGAAGTGGTTAAGAAGGAAGTGCTTAAATTGATTGATGAAGGAGTGATATATCCAATAGCCAATAGTAAGTGGGTTAGCCCAGTACATGTAATGCCTAAGAAATCAGGAATCACTATGGTAAAAAATGAAAAGAATGAATTGGTTCCTACTAGGACTACTACTGGGTGGAGAATGTGTATCGATTATAGGAAGTTGAACAATGCCACAAAGAAAGATCATTTCCCTCTTCCTTTTATTGATCAGATGCTGGATAAACTTTCTGGATACTCACATTATTATTTTTTGGATGGACTTTTAGGTTATTATCAGGTGCCGATATCACCAGAGGATCAATCTAAGACCACTTTTACTTGCTCTTTTGGGACTTATGCATTTCTTCGTATGCCCTTTGGCTTGTGCAATGCGCATGCAACTTTTCAGAGATGCATGATGTCTGTTTTCACTGATATGATAGATGATTTTATTGAGGTATTTATGGATGATTTTTCTATCTTTGGTGACTCTTTTGATAATTGCCTCAGTAAACTTGTTGTTGTGCTTGAGAGATGCATTGAATGTAACCTCACTTTGAGTTGGGAAAAAAGTCATTTCATGGTTACTCAGGGCATTGTATTAGGCCTTGTTGTGTCTAGTAAAGGGATTGAGGTGGATAAAGCTAAGGTAGAGTTGATTGCTAAGTTACCTCCACCTACCTCTGTTAAGGGAATAAGAAGCTTTCTAGGGCATGCAGGTTTTTACCGGAGGTTTATTAAAGATTTTTCTAAAATAAGCCAACCATTGTGTCATTTGCTTAGGAAAGATGTTCCATTTGAATTTACTGCATAATGCATGCAAGCCTTTAATTCCCTTAAGGAAAAATTGATCAGCGCACCGATAATTGTAGCTCCTGTTTGGTCTTTACCTTTTGAAATTATGTGTGATGCCTCTAATCATGCAGTAGGAACTGTCCTTGGGCAAAGGGTTGAGAAATTTTTGAGAGTGATCTATTATGCTAGCTTGCACAAGTTAATTACACAACAACTGAAAAAGAAAAGCTAGCTGTTGTTTTTGCCTTAGATAAGTTTAGAGCATATTTAATTGGGTCTAAAATTATTGTGCATTCAGATCATGCAGCTCTAAAATATTTTTTGACAAAACAACATGCTAAACCTCGTTTAATTAGATGGGTGTTATTATTGCAAGAATTTGATTTTCAAATCAAAGATACTAAGGGAAGTGAAAATGTTGTAGCTGATCATTTATCTAGATTACTTTTCTTTGGTGAAAATCTTGCATCTGATAGCATTCATAAAAATCTAGAAGCATTTCCTGATGAGCAGTTGTTTGCGGTAATGAATTCACCTTGGTTTGTAGATATTGCTAACTATCTTGCTTGTGGTATTTTGCGTTCTGACATGTCATTTCAGGAAAAGAAAAGGTTTTTGCACATGAGTAAATTCTATTTTTGGGATGAACCTTACCTATTTCGGATATGCAAAGATGAGATAGTTCGCAGGTGTGTATCTGAGGAAGAACAACTGAGTGTTCTTTAATTTTGTCATGACCTTCACTGTGGTGGTCATTTTGGAGGGAGAAAGACTGCAGAAAAAGTGCTTCAAAGTGGATTTTACTGGCCTACTCTATTCAAAGATGCTTAAGAATATTGTAAGCATTGTGACCGCTGTCAAAGAGTAGGTAACATTGGAAGGAGGAATGAAATGCCCCTTCAATCTTATATTATTGTTGAACTGTTTGATGTGTGGGGAATAGACTTCATGGGTCCTTTTCCCAAGTCTTTTGGTTATGAGTACATTTTAGTTGCTGTTGATTTTGGTTCAAAATGGGTGGAGGCAATCCCCACCCGTATTAATGATGCTAATGTGGTTGTTAAATTTGTGAAGGAATACATTCTTAGCAGATTTGGCACGCCAAGAGTGATAGTCAGTGATGAGGAAAGTCATTTCTGCAACAAACTTTTTGAGAAATTAATGCATAAATCGGGTGTGAAACACAAGGTGGCGACCCCATACCATCCACAGACTTCAGGACAAGTTGAGACATCCAACAAGCAAATCAAAGGAATTCTGGAAAAAACAGTCAACTTATCAAGGAAGGATTGGGCAAGTAGATTGAATGATGCATTGTGGGCATATCGAAGTGCTTTCAAGACTCCTTTGGGTATGAGTCCATACCGATTAGTTTTCGGTAAGGCTTGTCATTTACCAGTGGAGTTGGAGCACAAGGCGTATTGGGCAATTAAGACTCTGAATTTAGATTTGGAAAAGGCAAAGAGAGAACATTTTCTGCAAATTTCAGAGTTAGATGAACTAAGGAATGAGGCATATGAGAGTTCTAGGATTTATAAGGACCGCACTAAAGCACTTTATGACAGAATTTTAGTGCGAAAGACATTGAGCCCAGGTATGAAAGTTCTGCTTTTTAATTCTTGTCTTCAACTATTTCCAGGAAAACTCAAGTCTCGATGGAGTGGTCCTTTCGAGATAACTCAGGTATATCCTTCTGGTGCTATAGAATTGCTTAACTCTCGAACGAATGAAACTTTTAAAGTAAATGGATAGAGAGTTAAACCATATAATGAAGGGTTCCAAGAAATAAGGATCATCGATAGTACTGTGATCTATGATCCTTAAGTCTTGCAGTAATGTCCAGCTACACGACATTAAAGAAGCGCTAAATGAGAGGCAACCCATCGGTTTGCATTTCCTTTCATAGTTACAATTTTATATTTAGCAATTTTAATTTCATGTTTGGTTTAAATAAATGGAATAGGTGCTTTGATCGATTTTTATTATATTTTTTTAATGTGTTTCAGGGTTAATCAAGGAAGAGGATTGCATTTCTTTTAGATTTGGTGACACAAAAAAAAGATAAAAAAAAAAAAGAGGAGCCAAAATGGCAATGAAGGACACTGCCACTTGACACGGCCAAGTCACTGGCCGTGTCAAGCAAACCCAAAATACACAGTCCCAGACACGGCCAAGCTTATGCCCGTGTCCCTTTCTTTGTCTTACAATATTTTATTTTACAGTATCAAACACGTTCAGGGGACACGACCAAGTCACTGGCCGTGTCCCTCCAAACCCATCAAACACGGCCAAGCTAAACCAAGCATGGCCGTGTCACCTTGATTTCCAAGTTTAAAAATACGGTTTCAGCCCTTTTCTTTCATTTTAAATCCCTAGTTTTCCTTTTTCTTTTCTCTCTCTCTCTCGACTCCTTCTCTCCAAAACCTCCATTTTTGTTTTCTCAAAGCTTCTAAAATCCCATTAATTCTTCATTTTTCTTCACCAAAACCAAAATCAACCCGTTCAATCTTCTTCTTTTCTCATCAAAAACCAATTAAATCTGTTAAAGCTTCAAATTTTTCCAAATCTAGCAATATGCCTAGAACAAAGATGGTGTCCCACCACAAGAGGAGGCAACCTCCAACTGCAGCTCCATCTTCATCTTCTTCATCTTCAAAGAGAGTGACTCTTTTAGCTAGGAGTTTCTTTCCAACGAGGTATGGAAGCGATGAATCCCTTAATGCTCTTCATATTAGGGATAATTTTTATAGCTATGTTCAAAACCTTGGGTGGGAGAAATTAGTCTCCCTTCAACCTTTGCAATTTCAAGAGCTTACTTTGGAATTTTTAACCTCTCTTAAAGTTGAAAGAGATGAACAGAAAATTTGCACTAGGTTGAATTTTAAATTGCTTGGAAAACCATGGGTAGTTAGTATTGAGCAATTGAATGCTATCTTTGGTTTCCATCAACAAGGTGAAAAATCTGTACCTAAGGGTTTTAAACAGCAATTTGCATGGGGAGCACTGGGCTCGGGAACATATGTGGCCAAATCGGCCAAAGCAACAAAATTGAGTAATCCCGCTTTAAGATATTTACATCGTTTTATGTCTTGTGGGTTCTTTGCATGGAAGGAAAGCCTAGGTGTAGTGAAAATTAGTGAGCTCTTTTTCTTAGACTGTGCTTGTAATGCCATACCCGTTAGCGCCGGCTATTGGTTGGCCGATGTTTTTGACAATGTGGCGAACAAAAAGAAGGGTGCTCTTTGTATTGGAGGATTGGTTACCACTTTAGCGACAACCCTTCTTGATGATTTTGACCCGAGTAACTGCCGTATGACTAAAATTTCGGGTAATGATTCGTTAGATTTGGCCACACTTGAGAAGATGCATATAGTTGTGAACAGAGGAGGGGCATATGTGATGGCTTCAGTTGAGCCAGATGCACCGGGGGGTCTTACAAAAGAGAACATGAGTCCATGAGGAGTCCATGAGAAGGGTGCTCTTGATTTGGATGAAGATGCTCCGGTCCCGGACAATCAGGAGATAATTAATAGGATAAAGGCATTGGAAAGCAAGGTTGATCGTAACCATGCTGCGGTCTTGCAACAGTTGGACCAAATCAATAGCAACCTTGCTAAGATTCTGAGTCTCCATCCTTCAGCTGCATCATCATCACATCCTCCGTCACCATAGATCAAATCGGCTCTAATCTTTTGAGAAAATTCCTTACTTTCTTGTGTTTAGTTATAGCATATTTTCGTTGTTATTTTTCGTTTTTGTTTTTAATGTTAACACTTTATATTTTGGTTATTTTATATATATTGTATTTTGTTTCTGAACAATTGATGTTTGTGGGTGAAAAGATAGCGTTTGCCTCGCAAGGGAACAATGAAAAATAGGTTGTACCTTAACTCTTTTTCTTTATTATCCTTGTTTCCATTGAGAACAATGTAATTTATAAGTGTGGGGTAATCTTTAAGATTTCCTTTAATTTTTGTTTTGTTTGTCTTTATGTGCTATATTGTGCGTTGTTCATGGCATAATTGTTGAAAACTTATTGACTTTTTCTGTAATTCTAGCATTATATTTGAGCCTTTAGTATCAGCATAGAGATTAACATTTGAATTCATTCAGGATCAATTTTCACATTCTGCAATTCATGATATATAAATCTCTGAGAACCCACCCTTTGTGAGTTTTGAGCCTCAAAGATTGAATATTATTGTCAATCAATTTTCTTTCTCAAGTGTGCACCTTCATGATTTTGCATCTCTAGAGATTGCTTTTGCATACTAATTGAACTCATATTATGATTTCATCTCAAGTTTTAAAATGATGAAGGCAAATTAGGATTACCCCTTTTAGCTTAAAAAGACCCTCCTTAATTATGAATTCCTTAGTGAGCAAAGTTGAGCCTTTGACTTTTTCTTGATTGATCAACACAATTCACAACTCAACATTTTCCTATTATCATCATACCTTCATTAAGGAATGGAGTTTCTTATGATATGACAATAGGGTGGTTTAATTCATAAGTGTGGGGTAAGCAATTAAAAAAAATAGTATTGCTTTAGTAAGATTTGGGGCTGAAATGCATACTTTTCACATTGTATTTGACTAAGAGTCAATTATTCTTTTCCTCTACATTTTGAGCTAAATGTTCCATTCAATTTTATATTTTGTATATATATATATATAATAAAAAATAAAAGAGAAGATATATATATATATATACAAAATTCATATATTTTCTAGCATTAGTCATCAAAGAGGAATTTCGACTCATGTACTTTTCTTTAAGTATGCAAGTAAATGAGATTATCAAGGGTTGGTGAATATGCCATTTGAGGGAGTTACGAGTTTCTAAGCAAGAGTATTGTCTAATTTAGATACTCCATTTCTTGATGTTCCAACTTAAATGTCTTTTCTCACACCTTCACCTTAGCCCCATTACATCCAAACAAAAAGACCTTCGGATTATTTCTTAAGAAAATCAGTGAGAGAGATTGTAATATCCCAAAATGTGCCCTAGAAGTTTTGGTATTATTGTTATAATTGGATTTAATGTATATGTTTCTTTGGAAAGAGAAACGAATTATAGAGAGAGTGTATATGTTGTGTATATGAAAATATATACAACATATACCCAAGTCAAAGTCAAAGAAAGTTAATGGAAGGAGATATTTATGTTATGATTTATGGAATTAATTAATAAGGAAATTATGAATGGATGAGATTAATTTGGATTATTTTAATATTAAAATGACTTGGTGGAGGTTTAAAGAGATAAGTGTTTGACTTGTTGTCTTCATTTCTTCTCCATTTCCTTTTCTTTTCTTTTGTTGGCCGGGCATCATCAAGACAAGAGAGCAAGAGAGAGTTTTGTGTTCCAAGCTCAAAGTTGAAAGGTGATTCAAGTAACCAAGTTGGAAATTCAAGAAGTTTCATCATTTTTGGTAAGTTCTCTCTTGATTTCCTTTATTTTATTTGGAGTTGTGTTTGAGTTTGATGGATTATTGTTGATAGTAGGAGTGTGTTTGATTGTGGTGTGTTTATGAGTGTTTGGATTCTATTGATTTTGTATTTTGGGGTTGGTTTGAAGGAAAGAGTAAGTTTGTTGGAAGAGAAAGTGTTGTGGGTGTGTTTCGGGTTTGTGGTGATGATTTTGATTTGTGTTGGATGTATGTTTTTAGTTGTTTTGGTGTTTTTGCAAGTTTGTTATGGTTCTTGGGTATGTTGAGCTAAGTTTGTTTGAAGTGGATTTTGGTGAAAGGAAGTGATTTGTTGGATAAAGTGTTGTTGTGGCCGGAATATGTATTTTTGGCTTGACATGCCCTTGAGCACGGCCAGATCTTTAGACGTGTCAATGGTTATGTGTTTTGGATGGGTGACACGATCATTAACACGCCCGTGTTATTGGACATGTCATAGCTACTGTGATATTGGAGAATTGACACGGCCATGAACACGCTCATGTTGTTGGACGTGTCAATGTTTCTGTGAGACAGAATGTATTACACGTTCAGTGACACGCCCGTGGTTCTGAGCGTGTCAAAGCTTCTGTGTTGTGGAGTTAGGGCACGGTCAGGGACACGCCCGTGTTGTTGAGCGTGTCATGTGTAGAGTTTGCCCTAGTTGGTTTTTAGCCTTATTATTTTATGTGTATTTCTAAGTGAGTGTGTATGATTACCTTTGGTTTAGGTGTTGAAGAAGTTGTATTGCCCTAACCTAAGTGTTGAGGATTCTTGGAGGAGGAAGTGTATAGATTGGTGTGAGTTGGTTTTGAGGTAAGTACAAACTACATTATTGCATACCTTTATATGACCTTGAGACTTAACACATTTGATTGTAAATGTGTTAAGAAATCTATTGCATTGTTGATGCATGTTAATAATGTTATGTTTTGCATAATGTGAACTTTGTGGAATATATGTGGAAGATTCTAAAGATATGATGATATGATGATCATTCAAAAGGTATGTGCAATGCAATTGATTTTGATGAATTATTTTAATGTGAATTGAGATATAATGAGTTGTGAAGCCAATGTGATTGGTTATGATGATTCAAATGAAATAAATGGGGCATGTTTGCCTAGATGATGATATTCAATGCAATTAATTATGTATACTCTATTGATGAGATATGAAGCCATGGTTATTGGCTATAATGATGCAAATGAGATGGTTGAGGCATGGTTGCCTATTTGGATTATGCAAATGAAATGAGAAATGAATTGAGAAAGAAATGTATAAAGGTATAAATGAAAAGATTGTGTGTCTAATGTGTTATTCAACCTTCAGAGTTCTGGGTTTGGCGGCATGCCAATAAAGTACTGGATAGGTAAAAAGACAGGGTCGTAAGCCGATTCCAGTTGATAAATATGAAATGTGAATTATAGTAACAGTCTTGCCGGGTTGAGGATTTCCTCGGGTTTATCCGGGTTGAGGTCCAAGAGACTGGGTCTGTTACAGGTAACAGTCTTGCCGGGTTGAGGTCCAAGAGACTGGGTCTGTTACCCTATCCATGGATAGAGATATATATATGTATCTCCTACGGGCTTGATGATTGTGATTATGGACCAAAGCAGTAACTCTGAACTTTGAATAACATATTAGTGTCTTTTGGGCCCATGCTTGTCTTTGTTTTCAATGTGATTTATGAATGATGAAATAAATAAATAATGAGATTCTTGAGAATTGTTTATATGTTTGAAGGTATGTCATTTGCATTTCATTATAGTATAATATTATTGTAGTTTGTACCACTAAGTCTATGGCTTAGCGCGATTGTGGTTCATCGCGCAGGTGACAGAGTAGAACCAGAGAGTTCAGCTAGACCGAGTCGAGTCTAGATTCTAAAGAGTTGATAGAGGACTTAAAGATCAAAGACTAACTGCCAAACATGTATAAATTTTATGTTTTGTGAAACTTGAGTTTTGATGTATATGTATTTGTAAATATTGTTATATTTTCCGCTGTGTATTGAATAAATGTTTTATTTACTGTGTTTCAAAAGATAACTTAAATGTTTTGAGTTTGCTTCTCTTATTGTAAAAGAAGTGAGTCATTTGTTTAGTAAACCGTGACATTCCTATATTCAGTATACGTATATTACGATTATAATAGCATGCTGTGTACGTATACGGGGTATAGGGGTGTTACAGAGATTGGATAATTAAGCAAGTTTATGGCAGTATGCAGTCATGAGTGGTTTGAGTGAATTAATCTTTGAAATTGAGTGAAGCACTTAGATGAGAGATGAGATTTGTTATGTCTGGATTAATGAATGAGTTAAGAAAATCTTGATTGAAGTAAATTGCATTTATTTATGGCTGAGTCTTAAAGGATTTCATCTTATATACTTGAATTATAGTTAAGGTTATTTGAGTTTTTAATTTATGCCATGTGAATTTGCTTGAGGACAAGCAAATTTTTAAGTATGGGGTAGTTGTTTTATTAGTTTTTGTCATAGAATTGTAACTTATTTAGTATGATGATTATTGTTTTTTTCATGCATTTTGGTAGTTTTAATCTGTTTATTTAGTGATTTCATCAATTTTGGTAGTTTTAATTTATTCCAGTGTTTATGTCATTTTGTACTAGTTTTTAGTGTGGTGTTTATGTGTTTTTGGTTAATGTTTCATTTGATTCTTGTTTAAAGTTTGTTTCAGGTTAATATGGAAAAAAAACCCCTTGGAAGACCTAAACAAAGAAAGAAGAGCATGAAGCAGCAAGACATGGCCAAGCCAAATCAAACTTGGCAGTGTCACCTCAAGAAAAGTTTTGGCAGATCATGACACGGGCAGGAGACACGGCCAAGCCACTGGCCATGTCTCACCTAAAGGGCAAAACCAAGGGAACCAAGAAAGAGAGAAAAATTTGGCAGAAGTTGACACTGACAGGTGACACGGCCAAGCCACTGGCTGTGTCACATGACACGGCTACAAGCTTAGCCTTGTCCCATATTTAGCCAAGAAAGAAGAGCAAAGAAGAAAGATTACACAGAAGCTGACACACCCAGGTGACACGGCCAGGAGCTTGGCCGTGTCACATTCATTTCCACAGAAGCAAAGAAGAAAGATTACACAGAAGCTGACACACCCAGGTGACACGGCCAAGCCACTGGCCGTGTCACATGACACGGCCACAAGCTTGGCCGTGTCACTCCATGGGGCTAAGGAAAGAAAGGAAACGCGGATTTTGAGCGAGGGTTTGGTATAAATAAGAAGATTAGGGTATTTGAAAGGGTTACACATTTTTCCCAGCCATCCAACATAAACTATTGAGCTATTCTTCATTTTCTTTGGAATTTTAATTACACTTTCATGCAAACACTCTAGATTAAATTAGTTTTAGCCATTGCATTATTCTTTTAGCCAAAGGAAGTTTGTAATTTGGTTTTGTTCTCAAACTCTATCTCTTAAGTTTCATTGGAATTGTATTCATGAATTCTCTAATGTCTAAATTAATTTCTTTGAATTTTAATGAGATGAATTTGTTTGATAGCATCATTATGAATTAATTTTGATCTACTATAGGGTTTGTTTGGATCTACTATGATTGTATGAAATGGTTATTGCTCTTAACTGAATTATTTCTTTTATCCTTAATTGAATGTATTAAAGTTAATATATAATTGATTGGCCACCAATTATGTGTTTGAGGTATTAGATGAAGAATTGAGAAATGAAGTCTAATGCTGGAGCAATTCGATTAAGGACTTAGGTGAATTAGAAATATAAACCTAAGAAAAAGATCATTTCAATTGTAACAAGATTATTTGAAAGAGGTTTGAATGCGAGAGCTTATTTCCTTGATTCGATTAATTAAGTTGCTTGAAATCTGTTCTTTGAAATTTAATCGGTTGAGAGGAATAGCCGTTCATACATATAAATTAGTAGATAAGTGCAAACCCTAGACCTTTCTATTAAGTGAATCAATATATCTGTTCAATTTACTTTCATTGTTCTAAATTCAACTCGTTCTGTTTTCATTAGTTATTTAGCAATTTAATTTTTATTGATAATTAATTATTTATAATTTGATAAATAATTAGCTTATCTAGCTTGCTTGTGAGACGACCTTGAGGTGTTCACCAAAATACTACAGCAGCCTCATATACCTGCGAGTGTAGTTCTAGTAGTGTTTATTAGAGCGCAACAAAACCCTAGACCATGTTTCAAAGAGGGTGATCTTTGATTATTAATCAATGTGTCTAAGGCCTCCTTTCCCTTGTGAAATTTTGAAATAGATTCTTTTAGTTTATTTATTTCATCCTTCAAAATTTTATTTTCCTTGATTATATTTTCTAAGCCATGTGAGTTTTTAGGCATTTCATCAATAGATTTTAATAATTATTCATTTGATGTCTTTAATTCTAGAGTGAAATTTTTCAAAGAAGCAAAATCTTTTTCTAGCTTAGAGTATTTATCTTTATAAAATTTTATTTTAGAGAAATATTTTTCTACTCTAAGGTTCATATGCTTATTTACATCACTATCATCTAAGGTATTATCAACATTATCAGCATATGCAATCAAGTTCAAGGATTGAGTACCTACCTCATTGATATGATTATCATCCTTAATGGCTATGAGACATAGATTGGCAATTCCTTACTCATCTTCCTCTTCTTCTTCACTTGAGAAATCATCCTCCCATGTGGCTTTGAGTAATTTCTTCTTTTCCTTATCCTACTTCTTCTTGTTCTTCATTTTGAAGAAATCTGATTTGATGTGACTCGTTTTGCCACATTCATAGCATTTTACTTCATTCTTTTTTCTATTTATCTTTGAAGGAGGATTTAGAAAATGTACCTTTGTTGGCTTGAAGTCTTATCTTTCTCTTCTAAACACTTATTCTTTTGGATAGCATAGTCATTTCTTCATCATCATCACTATCTTCATCACTTGAGCTCTCAACTTCTTTAATAGCTTTGAGAGCTATTGCTTTTGTTTATCATTCTCACCTTGTTCATCTTCCTTTTTGGTGTGTAATTCAAAGGTGAGTAGTTTTTCCACAAGCTCATCGGTTCTCAAAGAGCTAAGGTTATGAGCTTCTTCAATTGAGAAAACCTTAGACTCAAAACTCTTCTTTGCTTTAAGTGCCCTCAATATCTTATTATTGACATCACCTTGGTCATAGATCTTCCTATATTTCTTTAGTTCATTGACAATAGCAAGCAATCGATTTGTCATGTCGGTGACAATTTCGTTGGGCTTCATCTTAAATAGCTCATACTCATATATAAGCATTTAGGTCTTGGTGAACCTCACTTGAGTAGTATCCTCATGATAGTTCTCAAGATTTTTTCAAATACTATATGCACAAGTAAGATGTTGGACTCTTTTACCTTCTTCTCTTGACATTGAAGTCATCAAGATGGAGGTTGTCTTATTATTCTTGTATAGAGCCCTTTCTTGAGCATCACTCAATTGTGCTCTAGAGAGAGGCACTTGAATACCATTAACCTTATGAGTAGGAGATTTTTATTTATTTATCACATGTTTCCAAAGCTCAATGCATTCACTATCAAAGAACAAATAAATCTTATGTTTCTAATATGAGTAACCAGTTCCATCGAAATAAGGTCCAAGATAGGAGTTTAGATTTCCATGTGAAGGGGCTATGGAGTTGGAAGTAGAAGATGATGTAGATGTGGTTGTCATTGTAGATTAAATTTCACAATTAAGCTTCTTAAAATTCAGAGGCTCTGATACCAATTATTTTTTCAAGATGGCAACCAAGAGGAGGGGTGAATTGGTTGTTTTGAAGAAGTGATGACAAATTAAAATTTAAGCAACAAGAAGAAGACATGAAGTAGAGAAGAATTAACATAAAAAAGTTTATAGTGGTTCAAATTTACCTCAAGCATACATTCACTTCATTAACAACTTGTTAAGGTTTCACAAATCTTGAGTTTTTTCACAAACTAAACTCTAACTTGTTGTTTGCACAAGCTCACACCAAACTTTTATAAGGTTTGAGTATCTTTCTCACAACCAAACAAGAGTTTTTGAGTATCTTTCTCACAACCAAACAAGAGTTTTTCCAAGGCTCACTCTAAAACCTAAGTTTTTTAAAACTCACAGTCAAACTTACAATGGTGTTTAATGCTTATACCCAATACTCTAATGAATATAAGTATAAATTTTGATGCAAGAAAATAAAAGATATTTTTCTTAGTGATTACAATCACCATCAACATAAAAAATGAAGTTTTTTATAGTATTTATAGCCTTCAAGTCTTCAGCTAGCCATTAAAGATGGGAGCCAACTTGTTTAAATCTTATTTTCCACTTTAATTAATGTCTGGAGCAACTTCATGGTCGGACTGCATCTAGTCCGGTCAGCTTGGGCTCGACACAGTCAGGCTGAGAAGTAGTTTGGTTGGTCTCATCATTTTTTTTTATAAAAGTTCTTCAACGGCTATTACACATGGTATCCAATAATTGAGTGAATAAGTAATGACTATAATTTTTGAATCTCATTTCACTAGTACGGTCAGACGGCTTTTAGTCTGGTAGATCTACTCATGGTATGCTGAGATTTTGGAAGTACTAGTGACCATGTTCACGTCTAAAATTTTGTTGGATTTTTGGCTCTAGCTCAGTCTGGGTGGACTGCATCAGATCCGGTTGATCTAAGCGTAATATGCTAAAATTTTTGGAGTACCAAAGACCGTGATTACTACTAGAAATATTGAGGATTTAGCTCAACCTTGGTATGGGCGGGCTATAACATAGTTCGATTGGTCCATGTGTAGTATGCTGAAATTTTCGGAGTACCACTGGTCGTGAGCTTCTCTGGATATCTTTATGATCTTAAGCTTAGGTTTGGACTGATATGCTTGAGCTCATCCCTAGTGGCTAGGGCTAGATCCAAGCTACAAATGTTTGGTTTTATGTCATTATTGAGCTCGTTTCTAGCAATTGAAGCTCGGTCAAGAATATAGGAGCTCGGTCTGTTTTAGCTCAGCTTGGTTGTCGGATGTCCAAGTATTCTGTCCAATATCCAAGTTTGTTCAGGCTTCAGGTGGTCGGTGTTTTTGTCACCTTGTTCGATCAGTTCGTTCTTTGTATATGCAGGGAAACCAGATAAGTTTCTAGTCTTGTTTGTTCTTGCTTTTTTTCTCTTTATTTATTGTTTGGCTAGTGGGAGTGTGTAACTATCATTGATTTGATTTCACCTTACCGATTCTGTTTTCTCTTCTAGGATTGCCAACGGATAGGGTACCTGCAAAAAGTGTCCTACCCGAACTCGAACCCATTTAGTTTTTAAAATACCCGAACCCATTTAAATCCGATTATAGTTATATCCGTACCCGTCCCAAACAATTTAATGCTATTTGAACCCGTTTAATTACCCATTTAAACATAAAAATTCAAAAATATTATAAAATTTAAAATATAAATTATAATTTTTTAATTAAATAATTATAAATAAATATTTAATATTAACATAATTTTATTAAAAATAATTTTATACTATATTATTTTATAATTAAAATAAAATATAATAAATATATAATTAAAATTTTAATAAAATATAGTTAATATATAATCGGGTTCGGATAACAGGTATTCAATGGCTTATATCCAAACCTGACCCAAACCCGTCATGAGTAGTAAAAATATTACTCATACCCACCCAAACTCATTTATAAACTACATGTATTCTATATAAACATATCAGGACGAATAGAGTATCCGAAAGTATCCGACATGTTGTCATCCCTGATCTCTTTCGCCATTTTCTCTATATTTCTGATCTTTTTCTGGGGACGGTCATTGATATATTGTGAATTACAACCCTGATTAGACGATGATGAATAGTATGCTCTTGTAACTTGCAGTTCCAGTAGGCAGGATCTATCTCTTGTTGAAGTCAGTACCACGGCTCATGGGAGAGTAGGAGCAACAGCTGCTGTTTATTCTGCTGTTATTTTGGAGTATTTGACTGCAGAGGTGTTGGAGTTTGCTGGAAATGCTAGCAAGGATCTCAAGGTGAAACGTATCACCCCCATGCATTTGCAGCTTGCAATTCGCGGCGATTAAGAACTTGATACACTGATCAAGGGTACCATTGCTGGTGATGGAGTCATCCCTCGTATCCACAAGTCGCTTATCAACAAATCGTCCAAGGAATAGCACTGATAGAAGCATTTTATCCATATCATATCGCCAAAAGTGGTAAAAATCCGTTTGCTGAAGCAAGCTTGTTTCCTGTAACGGTGGGTTTGGTCAAAAATTGCCATGAGATAAGTCTTTACATTGTTAACTCATACTTCGTGTTTTTCACATTTCAGTTGCTGGACTCGGAATGTTTCTTGTATGCAGTGGAGATGTGGACAATGACATTATTTGGCAACACTAATCTTTGTGCAACTTCATTATGGTATTATTAAGAAGTCAAATTGGCATTAAAAAATACATTGATGAAAGAATGAGTTGTTTTGCTTTATGCATCTTTTGGATAAGCTAGTTGATGTGCGTAAATATTTACCAAAATTCTTGCAGCTCAACAATCATTTTAAACCCTATATCAGGTGTATTTGTTTTAAATGGTACTGTTGAAAAACTTAGGAGGATGAGATTGGATATTCACCGGAACAGTATGATTACTTTTTCTAAGATTCAACTCGCATCTTTAACTATGATTACTTTTTTCAGATTCAACTATCTAAGATTCAACTCGCTTCTTTAACTTTTCAATACCAGAATCTGTAAGCAATGATCATCACTATACAGTCAAACTAAACAGAATGGTGGGAAGCTACAAGATGAAGAAAGAAACACGTGCCAATGGGTACTCCTCAAGATTAATAGCCGGTCTATTTTGTTAAATGAATACTAGTATATAATAAGATTCATTGGCCTCTCAACTTGGGCTTTGGAAACCAAATGTAAAGTACCTGAAATCTATCTTTTTCATAACAGACCAAATGGCCATACGTTGGCTATGAACAGTTGTTACAGTTCATTGCAAAGGTGATGGCCAGGAGTTAGACCGGTATTCTGGGTTAGTTTAGCAACCATCCGTCAGATTAAGCGAAAATTCTAAATGACTAGTTCCACACTGATCTGCTGCTTTCTTGCCTTTCTGATCATATTCATCCGCCTCTGAAAACCCAATTTTCTATGCATATAATGTGGTTTGGCAAAAGAAAAAAGAGAAGCAATTTAAGCAGCAATTTTGTGATGTTAACACTGAAAGCAGAAGTGAAATACTAGATAAAAACAGTACAAATTCCAATTCCAGCCCTCCAAATAAAATGATCTTAATTCTACAATAATTAAGAAATGCCAATGTCATACATCAATTAATTCCCTTCAATAATCTACACCATAACTAACCATTTTGAGGCTCAGATAGTTGCTATCCTTGGAACATCAACTGGGAACTTATGGATCTCATCCATCCAGGGATTCTTTTCCTTCGCAGGGTTTATAGTCTTTAGAGCTTTCCAAACTGCACTGTTACACTTAAACCCTGAACCAAATGCTATTTGCCACGTTCTATCTCCCTTCTTCATTCGTCCTTTGGCTTCTGAATAAGCCAATTCGTACCAAAGGGAACTGCTTGATGTATTGCCAAACCGATAAAGTGTCATCCTTGATGGCTCCATGTGCCAATCAGACAGCTGCAAGTTCTTCTCCAGTTCATCCAAAACAGCCCTTCCTCCAGCATGAATGCAGAAATGCTCAAAAGCTAGTTTGAAATCAGGGATGTAGGGCTTGATCTTCATCTTGAGAAGTTTCTTGCCAACTAATGTGGCAAAGAATAGCAGCTGCTCGGACATTGGCAGAACAAGAGGCCCTAATGTTGTGATGTTAGTTTTTAAAGCATCACCTGCAACAGCCATGAGATCTTTCGACAAAGTAACACCGACCTTTCCAGTGGAGTCCTCTTCTTGAGTAACACAAGAAAAGCACTTATCATCAGCACCCTTGTGAGTGCGGACAGTATGTACTAATTGGTACTTTGACCTTCTTCTGTCACACTGTTTGTTTGAAAGCAGTATTGCAGCCCCTCCCATTCTAAACAAACAGTTTGAAACAAGCTTTGATCGATCATTTCCAAAGTACCAATTCAGTGTGATGTTCTCCATGCTGATAATCAATGCATAGGAGTTGGGATGGACCTGAAGAAGATCCTTAGCAAGAGCAATTGAGATCAGACCTGCACTGCAACCCATCCCACCTAGATTATAGCTAACTATATTCCCTCGAAGCTTGTAATGGTTGATAACCATAGCAGAAAGAGATGGTGTAGGATTAAACAAGCTACAATTCACAATCAAGATTCCAATATCTTTAGGCTTAATGGAGGTCTTAGCCAAAAGCTCATCAACACAACCAAACATCACAGCCTCAGCTTCTTTTCGAGCTTCTTGCATTGATGGGTTAGGAGGAACATTAAGTACAGCCTCTGGAAGATAAGTCGAATCCCCTAGACCGGATCTCTCAAGGATCCTCCTTTGGAATCCAAGATTCTCCTCCGTGAAGTTTCCTGTCATCCGAGACTGATCCATGAAAATCCTTTTGGTGCATTTCCGAGATTCTTCAGGCTTGTAGCAGGAGAAGTTGACAAGGTATACGGGCCGAGGACGAGTCATGAAATAGAGTGTAAATAGGAAAACAAGAAGTGTTGAGCAGAGGATCACTGATATGAGATTATATTGTAGATGCTCCCAAAGGGTATAAAAATCTTCAAGAGAAAATGTTGAAATCTGAGCAGCAATTACAACTACAAGAGGTGAAATGAAGAGGTACATTCCATGGGTGATAAGATAATGGTAGCCCAACTTCACATACTTTAGCTTCACAGATTTTTTGAAATCAGGAAGGTTTCTTGATGATGAGGATGAGATCAAAGGTGTGGTTGGTTTTGGTTCTGTCATCGCTCCCCCTGTTAAAGAGGTCCAACTAATTTGGTAAGAACTAAGAATATATGTGAAAGAAGATAAACAATATAGTCAATTTCAAGCAAACAGAGAATAAAAAGTGAACGAATAAGTCAAAACTCTAAAAGATGCTACAATCTTGGCATATTTAAAATCCGAAATTCACTTCCAAAATGACTTTCCAGATTTCCATAATGACTTTCTAAATTTCCTAGTCTTTTATCTCAAAATCTGAAATTCAATTCCAAAATGACTTTCCGGTTGTCCATTTCCTTCACTTATCTTATCTAACTTTTCAGAGCAGAAAAATTAAAGTTAATTTTATTTATCCCTATATCTACAGATATAAAGTTCTTTGAGCAATGAACGATCTAGTTCCATTCATATTAACAAAAACAAATACTGCATTACTATAATTTGACAAATATCCCTCCTTTTTGTGCTAAACCTAGTATTTAACTTGATTACAGATCAAATTTAGCTGAAACAAAACAACTCCCAGAACAGAATCTCACAGAAAAAGCAAAACTTTCATGCAGTTAGAAAATCATAGTAGCGGATAAAGAAATACAAATCGAAATCAAGATCACCATTTCTTATAATTAAAAAAAAATCAATTAAAAAAATCCAGATCCAGAAAGAATTATCAAAAAGAAAAAAAAAAAAGACAAATCAAACAAGGCCAAAATGACATTGCCAAACAGAGCAAATACGAACAAGAAAACAAACCTTGAATGGCAAATCCGAGACAGATCGCTTGAATATCCAAGGAAAGGCCAAAGAAAGGAAGAGAAAGAGAAACAAAGAAGAAGCTAGTTGAGAACGGCAGCCAAATGAAATGACATATAAAATGTGAAATTGAGAATCATTATTATTAGCACTCTTTAAAAAAATAAAAAATAAAAAAAGTTCTAATCTTTGTGTGGTCGAATATATGATTAAATTATGAAAATTAAAAAAAAATAACAAGCAAATAATAATAAGATATAGAATAGAATAGAAGAGGAAGAGAATTAATGAAAAGGGCGATGAGAAATGGGAATATATAGAGATGAAAAGGGAAAAGGGGACAATAAAGGTAGCGAATTGGACGCGTTTTGAGGTTTCAAGAAGAGGAGGCGCCAACTGAGTTTCAAATCTTTGACTGTCAATCAACCAATTTATATTTCCTTTCCGTTTATGAAAAACATTTCATGATTGTTTCCATATTTATAAGTTTTTTTTTTTGCGCGATATATTTATAAGTTAAAAATCATTTATAATTAATGAATACTAAATTTTCATATCACATATTTTATTAGTATTCATATTTAATTATATATTTATCAAGGACACTTAGACATAATATAGTGATAATGAATATCTTTTTTTTTTGAATAATTGATTCAATATCGATTCTCCTCTTTTAATATAGTATTTAAAAAAATTAAATATTTATCAAATGCTTATTGTTTGATAAATATGAAATTTTATTTTGAGAGGGATAAATATGGAATTAGGTATGAATAATATTAGACTTTATTATTATTATTATCAAACAGGTAGTATATATTAGCATTAGATATTTATCAAAAAATTAGATTTTGTTCTTGTTACAATCAAACAATTAGATGTTTAATTGTTAAACATATCAAATTTAATATTTTATATTATATACAGATAAAAAATAATTATTATATAAAATTTTTTAAAAGCTGAAAAAAAAAAAAACTATTTCTATTTGTTTTGTTAATATAACCTTAGCATTCTCCGTAAAAAGCTTGAGATATCGAGTAGGTATGAATTATTCTAATGGAATGAGATCATGTATAATATTTTTTGGTTAAATAGAAATGTATTTTATTGCTATGAGTTGGAAAAAAAGATATATAATGATTTATTTTATTTATATAATTATCAATAAAATTATTCATTAGAGAAAAAAAATGCAACGGATTTAAATAAATAATTGTATAATGGCATATTAAAATTTTCCCAATCAATTTAATAGAGATATAAAAATTTAAGTAGTATTGAACAGTACGTTTTAATTCTTTTTTTTGACCTAATCATATATATTTATATATCTTTGAGCATTTTATTTCCATTTATTTTATTTCATAATGATAATGGCAACGTAATAATAATGATGGTGTCTGAATTATTAAAAAAACATATACCAAATTGTCACATATTATTATAATTTATTTTAAAACAATATATTTAATTTAATAGTGTATTTGATATATTTTTTCTGTATATAATATGTATAGATATATTTTATGACATAAATTTTTATTATGTATATTATATTTATATTTAATATAATAATTAAAAATAAAAATAATCTAATGCTTTTTTCATTCTAAATTAAGAGATGATTTTTTGGTTTGTTTTAAATTATAATGTGCTTACTATTTTAATAAATTATATTTATATTTAATATTATTTTAATAAATTATTTATATTAAAATAAAAAATATAATGAGAAATATATATATATATAATTTTATATTTTTAATAAAAACAATTGATTTTTTAAAATTATTATAAAATAAAAAATATATTTTAATGAGGAGGAAGCTAACATAGACATGTCCATATCCAATTTTGCTAATATTTGAATTTGACAACTCATATGGGAATAGCAACTTGTTTGTTCACAACTCATAATTAGATCTCATGAACTATCTGCCACCCATCATCTCTTTGATAAGCTTTGACTTAGCTTTAATCTCAATTCATTGAAGTTTTTTTTTTATCAGAATAATTCATTGAAGATTTGTTCTTTAATTAATTTCAGAAAAAAAAATTAAAAAGAAGAAGATTAAATCGATGTACAAGGAGTAGTATTTATAGGGTGAATGTTTTAAGAACAGGCGATAACATTTAATTTTTATCAATGTTATTTTTTTTTATATCAGTGTTAAAAGAAGATTGAGATCATATGAAGTCTATTTAAATTGAAATTTCACGTTTATAATTTTAAAATAATATATTATTATCAGTATTACTAAACAATATTTTTTAATAATTTTGAATAATTTTTTAACAAATCACATGGAGCAGAAAAGCAGGTCACATGGATCTTTTTTTTTTTCTATAAAATGATTGTTTTCAAGTGCTTATATATATATACACACACATGCTTTTTTCTTTTTCTTCTCTTTCAACATAATTATTTATACTTATATAAATTAAATGCATGAACCAACCACATTTTATTTTGAGGGTGTTTCTCAAAACTTAAAAGCTGGTCAAAACTGACTTTTTACGTTAAATGCATAAATTTTTTTACGTTTCTTCTTAAATAAATATTATTATTATTATTATTATTGCAAAATAAATTTTAAATTGACATTTAAAAAATTATTTTTATACAATAAATAAATTCAGGGACAGTTTGGTCATTTTAACAGCTTCTGCAATTAAAAACTGATTATAAGCTGATTTTACAAAAACACTTAACTGATTATAAACTGATTATCAGCTGATTATTAACTAGTTTACAGAAACGCTTAACTGTTTATTTTTAATCTGATTATAATCTAAAAATCACTTATTCACGATAAGCTGAAAAGCTCCAATTTTGAGAAACACCCTCTTTATATTCTGCTGAGAAATTAGTACTGGGAGGAAAAGTAATAAGGTCAAACCTACTCCTTGCGTTTAAATAGAAAATTTTGAAAAAAAAATTTCATTGGATGATGCCAATTTATATTTGGTAATGCAACCAAACAATTTAATAAACTATCAATAAATATTCACAATATAAATATCGTTTGGATTGAATTATTTATTTATTTATTTATTTCAGTCTTAAATTATTACCGAAATTGAGATTTAATAATATATATATATATATAGAAATATTTTTGAAATAGGAAGTTTTGAAATTGTTCTCTAAAAGAGTGGAAAATGTCACCATCTAATTTGTTTTGGCATGAAAGTGACTTATTAGCAAAAGAATACATTAGAAATTAGAATACGTATGAACTAAAAAAGAAACTTCCACAGTGGGAAATTATGTAGAGGACTTTTTAATTTTTGAAAGGGAAAATTGAGTATTAATTGCGATTGGTTACATAATAAAAAAAATGTAACTGTGGACGTTTGACTCTGTAAATTTGACTTCCATTTAGCTGAGTAAAGTGAAACACACCGTTTTTGCTAGGGTTAAAATTGGAAAAGGAGCCTGATATATATTCTGATGTTAAGGGTCAGGGTATTATGATTTTCCCTTTCTGTTTTTAGCTTTTCTCTCTCCAGCGGCGCGATTTTTTTCTGCTTTGCTAGGGTTTGATCGATCTTGCTGTTTCTTGTAAATAACCTGTAACAAGAGTGTTACCATCTTGTTCTGTGAGTGATTAAGAGCGAGGAAACATTGATCTGTGAGAGGAAGGTTGTTTGAGAGGCTGGAATCTGTAATATGTAATCTTTGATTCTGATTAGTAGATTGATCGACTGAGGATCTCCTCCTCCTTGGATGTAGGCTTTTTTGTGAAAGATGAACCAAGTAAATCTGCTGTGTTGTGTTTTGTATTTTTTTTCTTTCTTTGGTTCTGATTCTGGGCTTGAAATCGTAACAGTGGTATTAGAGCGATCGCGATTTCGGTGACTCAGGTTGTATCTCTCCTTGTTTCTGTTTAAGCGCTTTTCTGTTTTGACAAGTTTTTTTTTTCTTTCTCTGACTTCTAGGGTTTTCTGTTCTTCTCTGGTTCAACCGAGAAATTATTTTGATTTCGATTTCTGTTTTTCTCTTTTCTTGTTATTTACTGTGTTAGATCTGTTGACTACTGTTTTGTTGTTTCAGGTCTAGTCGAAGGAAGAAAAGAATAAACTAAATCGCTCTGAAACCCTAAAAACAGAAGAGTGATGTCAATCACTAAGATCAACGTCGAAAAATTCGACGGAAAGGGGGATTTCGCCATCTGGAAAGAAAAGATGTTAGCCATACTCATTCAACAGAAGTGTAAAAGGGCATTGGATGGTCTGGAAGCACTTCCTGCAAACCTTGATGATACTACAAAGCAAGATCTGATGGATCTTGCTTACAGTACGATTATTTTGAATCTTGCAGATTCGGTACTTAGAAAAGTCTACTGCTCCTGATCTTTGGGCTAAACTGAATGAACTCTATACTGTAAGGTCTATGTCCAGGATAGCTTTTTTAAAAGAACAGATATTCAGTTTTTAAATGGATTCCCAAAAAACTATAGATGATAACCTTGATAACTTCCAGAAATTAATTCTGAAACTTGCTGATGTAGGGGAAGAATTAAGTGGGGAAAATCAGACGATTATCCTCCTTAATTTTATCTCTGAGAACTACCAAAATGTGAAAGATGCTCTTAAATATGGTAGGGATAAGCTCACTGTGGATGATGTGATGAATGCCCTTAAACTAAGAGAATTGGAGATTAAAACTATTAATAAACAGAAAACCAGTACTGAGAGTTTGTATGTTAAAGAAAAATCTAAAGGAAAAAAGAAAAGAATTAAATTTAAATCTCAAGATAATAGTCAATCACATCACTCTAATAACAATTCTACACAGTCTGACAAGTTTAGTAGTCAAAACACAAATAACACTAGCAAATTTGATAGAACATGCTACTATTGTAAGAAAAATGGTCATATTAGAAGGTTTTGTAGAGAGAGATTGAAAAAGATAGAACAGAATAACAATAATGAGTCTGGTGCAGCAAATTCATCAACACAGGTTGATGATATTGAAGCTCTAACTGTTACTAACAATAGGAATACTGATGTTTGGATCCTAGACTCTGCTTGTTCTTTTCATATGACTCCACATAGGCATTGGTTCACACACTATCATGATTTGGCTGGTACTAATGTGTTAATGGGAAATGATACTTCATGTAAAGTGTTAGGTATAGGCTCTGTTAGACTGTCAATGTGGGATGGTAAATTGGTTGAGCTCACACAGGTCAGACATATACCTGATTTGAAGAGAAATCTTATTTCCTTAGGATATTTAGAAGAATTGGGCTTATATCATATAGGCAGAGATGGATTTTTAAATGTCTTTAAAGGGAATAGGTGTATTATGAAGGGTAAAAGAATAAACAGGTTGTATCATCTAGAAGCATCATCAGTAACTGATGTTGCAGCCAACACTGAGTCCAGTTGCAACTCCACCATTCTGTGGCATAGGAGGTTAGGCCACATTGGCTTTAATGGATTGGAAAAACTCTACAAACAAGGGGAATTAGACATAAATGAGTTTGATAAACCAAATACCTGTGAGAGTTGTGTGATGGGAAAGTCACATAGACACAGTTTTGGTTTTGCAAAGTATAGAGCTAAGGAATGCTTAGAATATATTCACAGTGATCTTTGGGGATCACCTAACATACCTATGTCATTGTCTAGATCACAGTACTTTGTTACATTCATAGATGATTTTTCTAGGAAAGTTTGGATATATTTTCTGAAAAACAAAAATGATGTTTTTAATAAATTCTGTGAATGGAAAATGTTAGTTGAAAATCAAAAGGACTGTAAAATTAAAACTCTTAGGACAGACAATGGACTTGAATTCATAAACAATTAGTTTAATGAATTCTGTACCAGAAATGGTATTGGAAGGCATAGGACTTGCATATATACACCTCAACAGAATAGTGTAGCTGAAAGGTTTAATAGAACTATTCTAAATAAAGTTAGATGCCTGCTGTTTGAGTCTGGATTAGGTAGGAAATTTTGGGCAGAAGCTACTTTCACAGCTTGTTACCTAATTAATAGGTCACCAGCCTCTGCTATAAACTTTAAATGTCCAAATGAAATCTGGAATGGAAGATCAGTCTCTTATTTGCATCTGAGAGCCTTTGGGTGTATAGCATACATGCATAATCAACAAAGTAAGCTAGATCCTAGAGCAAAAAAGTGTGTCTTTGTTGGTTACCCAGCTGGGGTTAAGGGGTACAAACTTTGGATCCCTGCAGAAAATAAAATGGTGATCAGTAGGGATGTAACCTTTAATGAGAGTGAATTTTATAAGACTAACTTGCAGGTGAAGCAATATGAGTTAAACTCAGACCTTGACATCTTTGAGGTGGAGTTAGACAAGTCCAAGCCAACCGATCAGACAGCTCCTCCTCAGGATTTAAATGATGTTGCAGAAAATGAAGAACATGTGCAAGCTGATGGTTCTGACCAAGATTCAGAGCATGAAGATCATGATCTGGCTGGTTACATATTAACCAGAGACAGACAGAGAAGGAAAACCAGAAGACCAGCAAGGTTAAATGATTATTCCTTCAATACTGTTAATGCTGAACTAACTGCATTTGCTTTTATGTCTGCAGCAGTCATTGAGACAGGTGAACCAATCAGCTATGAGCAAGTTAAGGCCAGCTCAAGCTGGAAATTCTGGAAAGCTGCCATGGAAGAGGAAATGGCATCTTTGATAAAAAAATCAGACCTGGAAATTGGTTCCTAAGCCTCAAGGTAAGAAAATAATTGGCTGCAAGTGAATTTACAAGGTAAAACCTCCTGTTCCTGGCCTAGATAAAGCAAGATATAAAGCTAGGGTAGTTGCTAAAGGTTTTTCTCAAAGAGAAGGCATTGATTTTCATGAAATCTTTAGTCTAGTTGTTAAACATGTTTCAATAAGATTAATAATGTCTATAACAGTTTTGTTGAACTTGGAATTAGAACAGATGGATGTCAAGACAGCTTTTCTGCATGGTAATCTTGAAGAAGAGCTGTACATGACACAACCAGAAGGTTTTGTGGTAACTGGTAAGGAGAATTATGTGTGTTTACTGTAGAAATCTTTGTATGGTCTTAGGCAAGCACCAAGGCAATGGTATAGAAGATTTGATGAATTTATGATAAGTAACAGATTTAAAAGAAGCTGTTATGATCCATGTGTTTACTATTCTGTTTTGCCAAATGGAATGAGTATATATTTGTTGTTATATGTAGATGCTATGCTAATTGCTTGTAAGTGTATGTCTGAAATTAACAAGTTGAAATCCAAACTGTCTAAAGAATTTGAAATGAAGGACTTAGGTCCAGCTAGGAAAATTCTTGGTATGAACATAGTTAGGAATAGAGATAAAGGCATTTTGTTGTTAAATCAAACTGACTATGTTTCTAAATTTCTTGAAATGTTTGGTCTAGATAAAATCAGAGTTGTTTCTACTCCAATAGGTTCACAATTCAAGCTGTATTCAAGTACTAAACCACTTACTATTGCTGAAGCTGATTATATGAAAAATGTACCATATCAAAATGTGGTTGGAAGCATTATGTATGCCATGATCTGTACAAGACCTGACATAGCATATGGGGTTAGTTTAGTGAGTAGATTCATGAGTAATCTAAATAAAACTCACTGGGATGCTGTTAAATGGTTGTGTAGATACCTTCATGGTTCAAAAACATTAGGTTTAATGTTTAAACAGTCTGATATGCATGATTTTGATGTAATTGGTTTCTGTGACTCTGATTTTGCTGCTGATTTGGATAAAAGAAGGTCTATTACTGGTTATTGTTTCTTATTTGGCGATAATATTGTGAGTTGAAAATCAAGCTTACAGCATATAGTGGCCCTGTCAACCACAGAGGCCGAATATATAGCTTTGACAGAAGCTGTCAAAGAAGCTTTGTGGATCAAAGGTATTGTATCTGAGTTGGGGTTTTCTCAAAGCAAAACTTGTGTGTATTGTGACTCTCAAAATGCTATTCATTTAAGTAAGAATAGTGTGTTTCATGAGAGAACAAAACACATTGATGTGAGATTACATTTCATCAGAAATGTGATTTTAAAGGGTAAAGTTGTTGTTGAGAAGATCTCTACTCTTAATAATCCTGCTGATATTCTAACTAAGACTATTTCTGTTTCTAAATTTCAGGATGCATTAAGCATGCTTGGAGTTCAGAAAGTTTAAACATAAAGATGGTTATTACCTGAGGAGGAGAGCTGAATGTTGATCAACCGGTATTTCAGAGTCAGGTGGAGATATGTGGACGTTTGACTCTGTAAATTTGACTTCCATTTAGCTGAGTAAAGTGAAACGCACCGTTTTTGCTAGGGTTAAAATTGGAAAAGGAGCCTGATATATATTCTGATGTTAAGGGTTAGGGTATTATGATTTTCCCTCTCTGTTTTTAGCTTTTCTCTCTCCAGCGGCGCGATTTTTTCTGCTCTGCTAGGGTTTGATCGATCTTGTTGTTTCTTGTAAATAACCTGTAACAAGAGTGTTACCATCTTGTTCTGTGAGTGATTAAGAGCGAGGAAACATTGATCTGTGAGAGGAAGGTTGTTTGAGAGGCTGGAATCTGTAATCCGTAATCTTTGATTCTGATTAGTGGATTGATTGACTGAGGATCTCCTCCTCCTTGAATGTAGGCTTTCTTTGTGAAAGCTGAACCAAGTAAATCTGCTGTATTGTGTTTTATATTTTCTTTCTTTCTTTGGTTCTGATATCTGGGCTTGAAATCGTAACAGTAACTTTTTAAAAAATTATAGTGAAAGGAAATTTAAAATTTAAACGCTTAAAAAATAAAAAAGAAGAAGAAGAAGAAGAAGAAAACCAATTGAAAATAAATAAGTCCAACATTTTATTTGACATCATTAAATCCAAGTAGAGCATTTAATTTAATTATATATATATACGTTAATTTTGGATGCAACTTTCAATTAATATAGGGTCAACTTTGGAAGGTTAGAGCATTTATTATAAAAATTAACGAGGTCAAGACAAGAGACCCCATATCACATATGGACTACAAACACAAAATCAGTCAATCACAAATTGCATAATATTAGTAACTCATTTAAAGGGTGGGACTATAAGAAATTCAACTCCGTGTAGTAGTTGGTGTATTAACATCTCCATGGACAATATTGATGACCTTTTTTTTTTTTTAAATATAGTATACAATTCAATTGCGTAGGAATTTTATTTGACTAATTCATGTATATGGATTTTTATCAATATATGGAAAAATGTTATATAATTTGATAAAATATAAAATTTTTAATAATTTTTTAATAAAAATTGGCCAAAACCGAAATAATAATAACAATAATAATAATGAAGATAATCATAATAATAATAATAATAATAATAATAATAATAATGAAAATAACCATGACAATAATAATAAAAATAATTATTATTATAATTATAAAAATAATAACAACAATAATAAAAAAACAAATATTATTAAATTTTAATTGAGTAATACATTAAAATATTTTAATATAATAATAATAATTAAAATATTAATAACAACAATAATAATTATTATTATTAAATTTTAGTTGAATAATATATTAAAATATTATTTTAGAAAATAATAATAATTAAATTATAAATATTATTATTAAAATAATAATAACAAGAATTATAATATATTAATAACAATTATTATTAAATTTTAATTGAGTAATACATTAAAATATTTTAATATGATTTTAGAAAATAATAATAATTAAAAAAATCATAACAACAATAATAAAAATAATTATTACTATTATAAAAATAATAACAAGAATAAATAATAACAATTATTTTTTACTGTGTCTTTTGGTTTAAAGTGTTTACAATCATCCTGGGTGAATACTTTTAGTCTGATTGTGAGTTTCAATCCTTTAACAAAAACTTAATTTTCAGACAAATTTAACTTATCACCCGTATATAATCAATTGATAAAATATTAACAACATTCAATTTTATTGTTTAAAATCAAAATAAGTTAGTTTAGTCAATGATTTGACTAACATAATAATTATTCAAATAAAATAAAAGTAATAAATTCAAACTCAAAATATAAAATTTAGCTTGCCGACTATGAATACTGCCTAAACTCGTTTCAAGCTATAAATTGAGCATGTCTCTATTGACGACAATTATAACTAAGAATGCCTAATCTTGGAAGTTGCAACCAATGCCTAATCTTGGAAGTTGCAACCAGAGAGAGAAAAAAGAAATTGAAATAAGTTGAAATATAATGCTTTTGAAAGAAAAAGAGCCTTGGCGTAGCAGTAAGTGCTGTCTTCATGTAACCTGAGATCATGGATTCAAGTCGTAAAAACTGTTTTTTGTAATTAATTGTAAGAGAACGCTGCGTATAAAGACCTGATAGGTTCGATCCTTTTCTAAACTCCGCTCATTGCAAGAGCATTTGTATATCGGACTTCCTTAATATTTTTGAAAGCAATTATATGTATGCGAAATCCACCGTATCTTATATTTTCCTGAAGGAGAAAAGTAATGAAAGACATTCATAACTACTCATTAATAGAATTGTAATAGTTACACAGCAATTTAAAATATTTTTTCAAAATAAATAGATTTTGGCCTCGTCAATACTTTTTATTTTTTACTTTTTTATACTATATTTATTGATATAGTATTTTTTAAAATAACTAAATTATAAAAATTGAGGTGAACATTTAACGGTTAATCAATCGAATATCTGGTTGGCTTGATAAAATATTCAGTTTGATTAACCGATCATATTAAATCATTGTCAGTTCAGTTAAAAAAATTTAGCTAATTCAGTTTTTAATTCTATTAACAATTAACCGGTTTAGTTTAATCAATTAACTGTTAAATTAAAATAAAAAAAATATTTTTTATTTAGTTCTTTATTAATTTTGTTTAATTTTTAATTATATTAATTTTTTTGCAAATATAATTTTGTATTATAAAATAATTTTTTTAATTTTTTTATTATTTATTTATTTATTTATATAATTTTTTTATTATAAAATAAAAATAATATGAGTAAATATGAAGTTAAACCAAACTGAAACGAAACTAAAAATCGGTCAATTCCATAAAAAAAATAACTTCCAAATAATTGACTAAGATTAACTTTGATTGATTAATTAACTCTACTTTTATCTAAAGGACATAAGTTTGTCCTAATAATTCTAAGTCCTCAATTATTTAAAGTCTTCACTTTTTACGAATGATATACTACTATATTAAAATTAGAAATTCAAGTATAGAATGAAAATAGAAGAAATAACATCATATATTACATTTTAAATTTTATTATCCATACTTTTTTCATTTTTAACTGTTTATTTTTTTAATTTTAATTTTTTTATATTTTTTTTTACAAAGATATGGTCCTACTTTTGTTATTATTTTTCTTTCGCTTTTCGCTTCATCCTTCTATATGCTTATTTTATCAGTGACAAACGAAACTCAACATCTTTGTAACACCACCTGGATGAGTATTTGTATTTTGAATGTGCAGGTAGACTTATATTGTTAATGGAGTTGACATTTTTTTTTATTTTTAAATGTTTGAATATGTAATTTTTTTTATTTTTTCAATGTAATTCTATTATTATAAAAATAAAATATATTATTATTATTTATTATTATAGTATATTTATTATAGAATATATTATTATTATTATTATATAGTATATTATATTTTATCTACAAATAGTTTATTTAAATTATTTTTATTAATTTAATTTAATTAATATGTTTTGATTTTGTTTTTGTATTTGAATTATAATGATTGATTTTTTTTGTTCTTCTAGTATAATATATTCCATATATTCAACAAAATATTTCAAATAAATATTTTTTTTTTACGATTTTTCAGCTTCACATCATATGTCGGTATTTGTTGATATATGTGAGTATATTATATATATATATATTAACAATATATATTGGTATATATTAGTACTCGTCGGTATATGTTGATATATGTCGATGTGTTATATATACTTTAACGGTATATATTGGTATATATTAATATATGTCAATATGTGTTACATATATTTTAATAATATATATTGGTATATGTTAATACATATCGGTGTATGCTATATATATTTTAATTGAAAAATAATATTTATAGGTATTTGTAAATATATGTTATATATATTTTAACTAAATAATAATATATGTTTGATATATATATAAGTATATATTCCATACAGTTTAACTAAAAAATTATATTTATAGGTATATGTGGATATATGCTATACATATTTTAATTAAATAATGATATATATATATATATGTAGGTATATGTTATATATGTTTAATTAAAGAATAAAATATATAAATATATGTAGGAATATATCACATATACTTGAACTGAAGAATGATATTTGCAGATATATGTTATATATACTTTAACTAAAGAATGATATATATAAACATATGCATGTTTATATTAAATATACTTTAACTAAAAAAATAATATTTGTAGGTATATATGGACATATATTATATATATGTTAACTAAAGAATTACATATATATAGATATAAGTAGGTATATATTACTTATAATTTAACTGAAAAATAATATTTTTTAAATATATATGGATATATGTTACGTATACTTTAATTAAAGAATGATATATGTTGATATATATAGGCATATATTATATATATTTTAACTGAAAAATAGTATTTATAGATATGTGAGTATATGTTAGATATGCTTTAACTAAATAATGATATATATAGATATATGTTATATATACTTTAATTGAAGAATGATATTTTATAGGTATGTGTTATATATACTTTAACTAAAGAATGATATATGTGGATCTATATAAGTATATATTACATATATTTTAATTAAAAAATGATATTTATATGTATATATAGACATATATTGCATAAACTTAACTAAAAAATAATATATATAAATATATATAGGTATATGCTACATATACTTTAACTGAAAAATGATATTTTGTAAGTATATGTTGACATATATTATATATATTTTAACTAAATAATGATATATGTGGATATATATATGTTATATATATTTAAACTGAAAAATAATATTTATAGATATATGTGAATATATATTATAAATACTTTAACTAAATAATAATATATATGAATATAACAACATATACTAAATTAATTTATAAAATATACTAAATTAATTTATATATCAATTAAATAATTTGTTTATTAAATTTAATTTTAATATATATATATATAATGAAGTTTGAGTTTTTCACAATGTATCAAATACTTTTTTTTAAAAAAATTAATTTTTATATATCATTATATTTTTATAAAATTTAAATAAAAGTTACATGAATTAATATATTCAATATTTCTTATTTATATTTAAAATTATCGTTAATCGAAATTTAATAAAATAATAATAACATAATTTATATATATCAAATTATATTTAGAAAATATAAATTAAATAAATATTAAGAAAATAATTTAAACAACCAGTAACCACAAGCTATCAATTAGATAGAAGCAAGCAGCACCACCCTTAAGCCTTTTGAATGGCAAATTCAGTCAACTTTGGTAATTGAACGAGTCTCCCCATGTGGTCCTAATGTTTTTGACGTAATTTTATAAATTGAAAAGTTTATTACCTTATTGAAATATTTATTTAATTTTCATAAAATTAAAATTAATTTTTATTTTTAGGTTATTTTTGTAAAAAGCCCATAAAAATATTTTGGCCCTCTTAGCCCGCAGTCCCCCCCCGGGACAACTTCGTAATCAACAAGACACTGTTGACAACTTGTAACAGCGTGTCTGATCGCTACCTCTGATTTGGTCTCCTACTCATCATAATACAGTTTTACCCGGTCATTTTCAAAATTAAATCATCAATTATTTTTCATCCTTTCACCATTATTTCTGAATCATTCTGAAAACTAAATCATCATTAGCTTTTCTTTTAGTGATTTTTACTTGGAAAAAAAAATATTAAATTCGAGTAGGAATTGAGGCCAAATTAATCTCCGTCGGAGAAGCCGAGCCCAGAAACAAACTCCATTCATTAAACTGAGTTTAGGTCTATATGAATGCACCCTCTATTTGTTCTATTCCTAAATGTTTCACCAAATACAATTAAAAAGCTTGCCATACAGGTGTAAATGATTCCTTTGGTAATGAAACGCATAATTTAAATTTTGAGTTCTATATACTACTTAGTTAATTGTTTATCTAGATCATATAATTATAACCACCATAATTTTTGGTCAGAAATGGAGGAAATGAACGTCTCACTTTCTAACCACCAAGGTGTAGCTAGCCCAAAAGCGTATGTTGCTTAGGTCTTAAGTTCGAGTCCTAGGTCTTAAGTTCGAGTCCTAGGCACTTCTCTCCCTCACACATAATTATTAAAAAAAAAGTCCCACCTTGTCACAGTAGAGAAAGAGAGAGAGGGTACTTCTTAGATTCTTTGTTGACAAGAAAATAAAGAACTTTGTTCTTTAAAATCATGTCATAAAAGAAAATACTGGATTTCCATATTTTCCCAGTTCTCACAGTGGTTCGTATTAGATCAATTGTGCAGCCAACACTTTTTCTGCTATTTTTCACATTGTGATCCTTTAAATTTATCTCCGTGAGAGAAATGCTCTGCTGCCGAAGTAGTTATATTTTTTATTCATCCAGGCACAGATTGCAATGATTCAATGAAAGGACTTGAACTGAGCTGAGCAGGAGAAAACAATAGGAAACGAACTTTGCAGATATAAGAACTATATCATACCATTGTAAAGCTCCATGTTCGGCCTGGATCATTATAGCGGGCAAGCAAACAACCAATCTTAGGTTTAAGACCATCCTCAACTAGACTTGAGCGCAGTGTTTTCTCTTTCTCACGGACAATTTCTTCAGCTGGTTTTCCACTGAACTTTAGTACTGCAGCTACGCCTCCTTCCACCTTTCTCAAGCTAAGTTTCTCTTGATTAGGATCTGGTAAACTGCTCCAAGACACATAATTGGTTCTTAAGCACTTGAGCTATAGAGTGAAATTATTGAATTTTATTCTCAAAAAAATTTATTTCTAACAGAGTTCCAATAAATCACTAATCCTTTCATAACAACTGGTTGAATTTTCTACCAAATTTAATATTGAACTTCCAGAGCCCTAAAAAATTGATGAACTTGCCTGTCTAAATCTTTTTCCAATGGAAGAACTATTTGAATGGACACTTTCGAAAGGTCAGCATCATTTGCCTGAGTGAAGACAGGTGTAGTCAATGGTATTTTTTCCATTGTGGAATTCTTTCCAAAGATATACCTACAAAGATAGCATCAATTATCCATATATACTGAGTGAAAGGAAAAAAATATTGAATTGAATTCCAATAGAATAGTCACCCAGCAACATCATTGAATCCAGTTAGCCAGACAATCTATCTCCTGTTGTTTCTACCTCAATAAACGGCACATGCTTTCTTACCTGCAAAAACATTCTGATATCCAATTAGAATTATGTCATTCTCTAAAATGCTTAGATTTTAACCTCTGAAATAAAATGAAAAAATACTGGTATCATTTAACTAATAACCAATGTAGCATTTTAGCTGAGGGCAAGCAAATTACTCAATGTAAAAGGTAATACAATGCAGCAGAGCACACTTTAGCATTCTGATTGTCAAATAGCTTGAGATAATTTCATCTTCGACTAGACTCTAAATGATTTCATTATACATCATCTGCTGGCAGCTCATGATGTATTGTAGTTCTGGCAGCTTAAATCTGGTTTCCAGGAAAGAGAAGCAAAACCTAGGAAAAAGATTTTGCTTTAATAACATTCTGATGACTCCCGCCAGATGAAATGACAGTTCTCATTTGTGTGTAAAGATAATAATAGCAAAAGCATAATCCCAAAAACAGAGAACAGTTTTCTCCAGGATAACGCAGACAAACCTCATAACTTGCACTCCTTTTCAGAATCTCATATTTGGGCGTTTCTAAGTCAGGAGTTTTATAAATTCTCAACTGCAGAAACCAGCAATACAGAATTTGGGAAAAATCATAATCCCAGAATTGACAAAATTAATTTCATTTACAAATAGCCATTTGATTTGAGTAAAGAAACCGTACCTGCTTAAATACATCCCACAAACCTTCAAGTGAAAAGAACTCATAATTCTTTACAGAATCCCAGAAGTCCTACAGATTAAATAGGACAAAAGCACAAATTGTTCATCTCTATATTACACTCTTATACATCTTTCTCTCCAATGGATAGATAAGAGGGAAAAACATTACCAAATGGCTGCAAAATTTCCCAGTTTCAGCAGGGTTGATGCCCACGACAGAGGTTCCTGTAAAGACCAACTCTGGTTTCCATGGAAGGAGCATGAACTTCATATCCATAGTCCACCTGGTAGTTATTTCATAAGGTCCTGTCTATAGCAAGTATATCAATCAACAGAGCAAGACCCAATTGAAATATTTGCATTCTTCAAATTGGACAATGACATAACAAAACTCAAAATTTCTAATAAATGTGACGTGGGTAATTGAAAAGATGGAATTTGTACAAATATTATGCCTCAACAGTAGTCAACGTCCACAAACCCAAATTTCTATGAGCTATGAAATTAACATAATCAGAAAAAATAAGACTTACCCATTGTTATAACATTATAGGCATTACTAGTTTGTATAAGAAACTAAAAGTTGCTAACAAAACCAAAATTCTAGAATGTACAAACCTGTTTGACCCAGTGTAAGAAAAACTGAGGCCTGAACAGAACCTTCAAAAGAGCAATGTTAAAGAGGTACTCACTTATACTGTCATGCTAGATGATTGGGTCCCTGAATTTAACACGTTCATCTTAAGCCGTTCTATCAATGCCCTGATCATCAAAGAGGTGAGGAAGATCATCATACAATAAGTCCACCAACTGTTTGACATCAAGCGCAGTCGATTCTGCAGGCGGACTTTGCTCCACCAGACTCAACCTGAGAGCCCATTTGGAGTTCCGATCGGTTCTAACTACTGCTAAGTTTCTGGTCCTGAGGTTGTTGCTGAGTCTCCGCGAAGGGACGCTGGTGGCGGGGATTGGTCGGAGGATTTGGAGGGAGAGTTGAGTGGTGGCCATTGGTTGCTGGTGTTTAGTTAGTACGTGGCACTATAGTGGGCTGTAGAGCGTAAATGTTTTTCATTTTTTATTAAAGAGAAAAAATTGGTTGGTTGGGATTGGTTCCAGCGAGCCTGCCCCATTCCCAGCAAAGTTGTAAGGCAGTTTTCTTTTGGGACTTTTAACAAACTACCGTCAAAAGTAATTAATGCTGCTTATTTAAGAACTTTATTATTTTTTTATCAAACAATATTAAATATAAAAATATATATATATTTTTTCTCAGATATATATATATATATATTTGACTTTGCACTTAATATATATTTATTATATATAAACTGTCGGGTTGATAAATTTTTTCTTTTTTTTTAATTCTAATACTTTAATAATATAAATTTAAAATTATATTAAAAAATAAAATATTATTGAATAACAATTCAAATATAAAGTAAATTATATTTATATTAATAGTTTTATATAATTTATATAAATTTTATTAATATATTATTATGAGTTTGTTATAGATTAAATAAAAATATTATTAAATATAATAAATTTTAGGTTAAATAATTATAAAATTTCTAAGATTTTACATATTATATTATTTATTTTTTATATTTTTAATATCCATTTTTTATATTTATATATTTTAAAAAATTAAATCACTTAGTCTTTTTATCAGTATTTTTTTGCAAAACAGTTAATCAACAACTTTGGCATTATCAATTTTTTTTTATCTTTTTTTTATATATGTCTGTCTTTATTATTTGTTAATTCATTTTATTTAAAATTTTTTATTTTATATATAAATTATCTATAAAATAATAAAAAAATATTATTCATATTATTTAAAATTATTTTTAAGTACTATTTATAAAAATAAAATAAATGATGTGTATGGATCGTCTACAAAATAATAAAAAATATTATTCATATTATTTAAAATTATTTTTTTATAATATTTATAAAATTAAAATAAATAATATGTAAAAAATATAAATAAAATTAAAAATGAAATGAATTAGTAAATAACAAGGACAAGCATAAATAAATAAATGGTAAAAAATTATTTTATAATATCAAAATTATTGACTGATAGTTTTAAGACATACAAAAATATCAACGAAATGACTAAATAGTTAGTTTTTTAAAATAAAATATCACAAAAAATATATATTAAAAATATATAAACTGGCTAGTGTAATATATAAAATCTTAGAATTTCATAATTATTTATCTTAATTCTTATTCAATAAATTTATATTTTTTTATTAAATAACACCAAATACAAAAGTTATAACAATAATATATATTGAGTTTATTATATAAGATAATATATATTGGATATATATTGAGTTTATTATGCAAAAACATAGCAAAGAATAAATCAATTCATACTTTTTGGATAAATTAGAGTGTAATTAAATAATAAAAATTAAATAATAGCAAAAATTAAAAAGTTATAATGAGCTTATGCTTTAGTATATCTTGGATTTATTATTCGCAAACTATAGAATTGAGTATATATTGAGTTTTATTTGTATAAGATAAAGTAAAAAACAAAAAGGAAAACACAATACTTATACATTATTTCACGCTCTTATTTTTCTTTTCTAACGTTTTGTTTTTTATAAATTTGGCACTAAATTTTTAGTTGAACTTGAGACATTTCAACTCCAAAACGTCTCCAATACAAATAAACTAAAAATTGATTAATTTTCTTTTTTTATTTTTACTAAATAGTTGCATTTTTTGTCAGTCTTCCTCTACTTGAACCTTAATTTGAATGCAAAATTTGGCCAGGGAGTGGATTTTGCTGTAGATGATGTCGTTTAAGGCCATTCACCCAAGGGCAGGCTTAAAGGAAATTTGAGTTGGATTTCGAGTTTTGATGTTAAACCCGAATGTATTCAATAAATTTATTAATAAATATATATAATATAAAATACATAATATTATTTATATTATATATAAAATATATAAGGGCCCTTAACCATGATTCTTAACAAATAAACTCCTTTTCCTGAGGAAGGTAGCAGTAGTATGTTCTTACTGTTGTAGATGATTTTATTAGGGCTATTTGGACTTTCTTACTTAGACATAAATGAGACACTTTAGGCTACTTAAAACAATTCTTTGCTATGGTTATGATTCAATTTTCTATGAATATAAAGCAAGTAAGATTTGATAATGGAACTAGATGTACCAATAGCCAATGTCAACTTTTTTTTTAATTCAATGTCAACATTTTTTTTTTAATCTTTAGAGGTTTGACATTAGAAAACCACACCTTATGCTCCTTAAGTAGAGAGAAAACATAGATATCTCTTATACATAACTAGTGTAGCTAAATGCTTTAGTCATAATTATAATTTTCTATAGCTCATTGTAGCTAAAAGAGACGCAGCTAAAAGTTAATCATGGTCATTTTTATAGTTAAGAGCTAGCAATTTTGCTAGATGAAATAATTATATAACTAAAAAGTCTATAAAACTACATATAACAGAAAAGCCTATAAATACAATAAATGTTTATAGGGACAGAACCAGAATAAAATTTTAAGATAGGTCAACTAGCTAAGACAAATAATTATAGTATTTTAAAAAAATTATAAATTTGACATAATCAATATTTACTGTTAAAATAAGTTTAAATAAATAAATTAGCAAAAAATTGAATTTTATTATTTTCTATCATGAGTTAGAGTTAATTTTTCTTTAAAAAAATATATTTTTTAAAAAAATCACTAATAATAATTAATAATGAGTGACCATAATTTATAAAATTATAATAAATATAACTTTTTTGTTTTAACAACTTTAAGCTAATGTAAATTAAATTTTGGTATCTCTTCTCAGCAATTAAATTGAAAAAAAATAAAAATAAAATGTAATTAATCATATACCTTAATTTAAAAAGAAATTATAGATAATAATGTCTCACTTTAAATGATTGAGAACTAAAGAAGAGAATTTTAAATAATTATAGAAAAAATAAAAAAATTAAATCATAGTCATTCTGAAACTAATATTAAATTTTAAGTAAAGAAAATCAAGTTGACAAAAAAGTAAATAAAAATTAAAAAAAATTCAAAAAAATAGAAAACAACTTACTTTTGTTGTAGAATCATTTTATCAAATCTCAATCATGATAAAATTACTGGCAAACACACAGAGTGGTAGTAGAGTGGAAGAACTAAGAATAATAAATTTATCCTATAAGTTTTCATTTTTCTTCTTTATATAAAATAAAATTTTGATTTCAGGTTAATACATATTTAGTTTTGATTCAAGTAAATAAATTTAGGTTAAGATTTTAGAATTGTACCAAATTTATATAAACATTTATTCAACAGGAGGGGTCCCATTTTTTAAATTTTATAATATATACAAATTTAAATAAAAAACTTAGGGGGGGGGGGATCAATACAGCTCCATATGAACCCTTAATTTTTTATTATAATGTTAAAATTTAGTCCAGTACGATCATAATGCAACTTAAATTACTCAAAACGGAAGTCAGATGAGGGATAACGAGCTTCTAGAATTTTGCTGCTTGAAAACCAAGCCCATAGAGTGCAGCTGCCTCGCAACAACCAAAAACTGTCGTGAGAGGCTAATTTTCTACCATAATGCTATAATCCGACTTTTTCAAATTTTTTCAATTTTAACCTTCAAAATATCTATAAATAGGCTACCAAACTTCACTTTTCAGGATATCATTTAATGAAACAAACCTAATTGCTAGGTTTCTTTTTTTTTTTTCCCTTCTTTTCTTCTTCTTTAAAGAAAAAATATTCAATCTTTCATAGTGCCAATCGTCTAGAATTCACTTTCTTAGTGAATTTGAATACTGATCGGCTTAGGATTGCGTTTTTCTTAAACAATCCCAAACCAGTTGCTTCTTTTACAACCAAACTCTATCGGCAGTGAAACTTCGGTCTAGACGCACACTCAAGCCACTACTACCAACATCATCAAGGAAGGTGTGAACCATAAACTTTGGCTTTTCTTCCTTTTGAAAATTTATTCTTTGGTTAAATTTAATTGTTTGAATTTCAAAAGACTATTATTTGGGCTTTTGAATTAGACTTAAATAATTTGAACCCAAGACTTTAAAAAATTCAAAATTAAAATTAAATCGTCAACTTAGATTTAAACGTTAAGCCTAAAATTAGATCATAGACTTAGGTTTAAATATTAAACCTAAAATTGAATGATAGACTTAGATTTAAACATTAAACCTAAAATTCAATCATAAATTTAGATTTAAACATTAAACTTAAAATTAGATCAAATCTTAGACTTTAGATTTAAATATTAAACCTAAATTAAAATTCACTTAGACCTAGACTTAAACATTAAAACTAGTTTTGTTTTAAGTTTAAATATTAAACTTAAAATTAGATCAAATATTAAATTTTAGGTTTAATGTTTAAACCTAAAATTGACTTAGGCCTAGGTTTAAACATTAAACCTAGTTTTGTTTTAAGTTTAAACATTAAACTTAAAATTGAAGCAAAACTTAGACTTTAGGTTTAAACCTAAAATCAACTTAGACCTAGGTTTAAATATTAAATCTAGTTTTATTTTAAATTTAAATATTAGACTTAAAATTGGATCAACTTGGACTTTATGTTTAAACATTAAACCTAGTTTTGTTTTAAGTTTAAGCATTAAATTTAAAATTTGATCAAATCTTAAGTTTTAAGTTTAAACATTAAATATAAAATTGACCTAGACCTAGGTTTAAACATTAAACCTAGTTTTATTTTAAGTTTAAACATTAAACTTAAAACTAGATCAAATCTTAGACTTTAGGTTTAAATGTTAAACATAAAATTGACCTACACCTCGATTGAAACATTAAACCTAGTTTTGTTTTAAGTTTAAATATTAAACTTAAAATTGGATCAAATTTTAGATTCTAGGTTTAAACATTAATGCTAAAATTGACTTAGACTTAGGTTTAAATATTAAACCTAGTTTTGTTTTAAGTTTAAATATTAAACTTAAAATTGGATCAAATCTTTGAACTTAGGTTTAAACTTTAAATTTAAAGTTGACTTAGACCTTAGATCAAACATTAAACCTAGTTTTATTTTAAGTTTAAACATTAAACTTAAAATTAGACTTAGAATTTAGATTTAAACATTAAACCTAAGGTTGACTTAGACTTGGGCTTATACATTAAATCTAGTTTTAAGTTAAAATTAGATTAAAACTTTGAGCTTACGTTTAAACATTAAATCTAAAAATTAGACTTAGACTTTTGAAAATTGAACGAAAGAATATAATGAATTTATGATTTGATTGCTTAAAAAAATATTTGTTACAGCAACTATGTAATATATATAACATAAATTTAAAATATTTTAAAATACAAATACAAGATTACAAATCTAATACTAATAACAATTGGGATATAAAATATCCCTTAACACCCCCTTTTAAGCTGATGCCGGAGGAAGGCGAACATGCAGCTTGTCGGCATGTTACTAAAAGACGAAATGGCCAAACGGTTTTGTCATGATATCTACTACTTGATCAAAAGTAGAAATGAATTAGACAAAAATCAAACCAGATTTGAGCTTTGATCGAATAAAATGATAGTCGACTTCAACATGTTTGGTGTGAGCATGAAAGTTCGGATTTGAACAAAGATAGATAGCTCCAACGTTGTTACACCACGTTGTAGTAGGTTGCCAATGTGGACAACCAAGTTCATGAAGGACAAAAAGCCATATAATTTCAGCATTTGCATTTGCAAGCGATTTGTATTCACTTTCTGTAGAAGAGCGAGCATCAGTCCGCTGTTTTTTTTTTTTTTGAACTCCATGAAATCAAGTTCCTTCCCAAATAGACCAGAAAACCATTCGTTGATCGGCGATCATCTGGGCATCCAGCCCAGTCACTATTAGAGAAGCATTATAAGGAGAGATTCGAGTGTTTAAAGAAGAATAAACTAAGATGACAAGTAGCTTTGAGATATTGGAAAAGGCATTTGCAAGCCTTCTAGTGGACATTTGTTGCATAGTGTAGAAACTGAGCCTTTATTTACTGAAAAGGCAATGTCAGGTCGAGTGAGAGTAATATATTAAAGGCCTCCAATCACTTGTCGGTACACATCAGGATTTGGTAATGGATTGCCCATCTGTTTGCTTAAGTTGGGCTTTGTTGCCATAGGCGTAGAATAACCCTTTGAATCTGCCATTTTTGTTTCAATAAGCAAGTCTTCTATGTACTGTGATTGTGAAAGTAATTACCCATCAGAAGTATAAAGTGGCTTGAACACCTAAAAAATAATCCAACAAGCCCAAATCACAAACAGGAAATTCACATTGAAGCATTTGTGAGAAACCATTGTAACTTTGCGAAATCAAAACAGGTAATCAAGAAATCTTCAACATAGACATGAATGTAAAATTTAAGTGATCCTTGCAATAGAATAAATAAAGAATGATCAGCTTCAGAGAAGTGGAAGCCTAAATTGCAAAGAAACTGAGAAAGACATTGAAACCAGGCTCTAGGTACCTGTTTAAGTCCATAAAGAGACTTGTGAAGCCGACAGACGTGATTCGGATAACTTGGGTGCACAAAACCATGAAGTTGTTCCATGTATAACTCAGTGTCAATATAACTATGGAGAAAAGCATTGGAGATATCCAATTGATGAATTGGCCAAGAATGAACTATTGCAAGTGCCAGAACCATACGAACAGTAGCAAATTTCACCACAGAAGAGAAAGTTTCAACATAATCAATTCCAGATTGCTGAGTATATCCTTTAGATACCAAATGAGCTTTGTAGCAGTCCAAAGAACCATCGGATTTCCTTTTGACTTGATAAATCTGCTTACTCTCAATAACATTTTTGTCAATAGGTCTGGGGACAAGAGACCAAGTATTGTTGTCATGAAGAGCTTTGAGTTTAGATTCCATAGCAGCTAACTACCCAGGAGATGATTTGGCTTGTTTAATTGTCTTGGGTTCGGATGAGATAGGTAGAGAAATAAAGGCTGAGTTGGCTTGTCTTTGAGATAAAGTGGATGCTCTAAGTTGCATGGAATGTATTCTAGGTGGTGTGGTAGATAAAGTAGATGGCAAAGAGGTAGAAGGTTGTGTTGTGTATCCAAGTGTAATAGAAGAATTTGGTGGTTGAGAGGAAGTAAAAAGTGGAGCAGAAAATGTTGATAAAGTTTTAGTAGAAATTGGCAAATTTGAAATGGAAGGCAGATGAGGAATAAAATGAGAAAGATAATTTGAATTTGAATATTTGAGTTTAAAGGCAAAAGAGAATCAAGATTAAGGGAATAAGAATTTAAATTTGAAGAAGGAGTTGATTGTGTAGATGAGGAATTTAAATTGGAAAGAGAATTTGAGGTAGAAGAATGAGAAATGTTAAAAGATTTAGTTGAAAGATTCGAATGAGAAATATTTGGAGATGTGATTAAAGAATTTGAAGGAGAGATATTTGGAGATTCAGTTGAAGAATTTGAATGAGAGCATCATGATTGTGAAGACGTAGGTGAGGATAAAGATTGTGAAAAAGAATTTAAATTGGAACTAGATTTTGAAAAAGAATTTAAATGGGAAGTAGAATGAGATGAGAACATAGAGTTTGAAGAAGTGGGAATAAAAGACAAAGATGGTGGTGGAGAATCACTACAAAAAGCGCAATCAGCGACGCATTCTGCGACAACTCTTATTTCGTCGCTGATTAGTGACTTTATCAACGACAACTTTACGACAAAGAATCAAGATAAGCGTCTTTCCAATATTCTGTAGCTGAATGGGTCGCTAAATGTGTCGCTGATTAACAACAAAAAAATGGTCGTAGAATCTGTCGCTGAATAGCAATAGAAGGTCGTTTCTCGCTGAATGTGTCGCTGAATTTTGCGCCAAATTTTGGCGCTAATAATCAGCAACGACGTTACGACTAATTTACGACAAATTAGCAAAGAATGTGTTTTTTTTTATTGGAAAGTTTTTTGTCACTAATTAGTCGCTAAATGGCTCGCTAATGTGCGAGAAAAATAATTCTACTCCGTTTTAAGTTGGTAAATATATTTATATATGTATAATAAATTTAAATATTCTACTCCGTTTTAAGTTGATAAATATATTTATATATGTATAATTAAACATTCGACTCCATTTTAAGTTGATAAATATATTTTTTTATTTGATTTTTTATTTTATAATAATTAAAAAAGATTAATTATTCTTATAAGAAACATTAAATATAATAAAAATTTAATATATTAATTAGTTTATTAAAATATAAGTGTATTATAATTTAGAAAAAATAAAAAATGTTTCATCAATTTAGAATAAATAAAAGATATATATTTTTATATAATGCGTAAATTTTTCATGGAAATAAAAAAAAATCCTATGACAAAAAATATTTAATTATGTTCTTAACTTCCACGTGGAATAAGATATATTTTGTCTGAAAGATATTTTTCAAAAAATTAATTAATAATAAATGCTTTATAAATTTTTCATCTATCAGTATCAAGACTGACAAGCACACTGTGGCTAGCTTATACTGCCATTGCACGAGCAAAGCTCTGGTTTTTACCTCTTGTCTCAGCAGCTCCGCCTCCAAAATCCAACGCCACTGATCCTAGTAAGCCTCCCATACCCGTTACTAAAACGATAGAAACCAGTCCCAGAAACAAACGCCAACCAAGCAAACTTCGGCAGCAGCTAACCCTTATCCGGATTGAACGTGCCGTCGGCGCTGGCAGTTATCGCGATTCTGATACCACGTCTGTTTTCTTAGTGTCTTAGTTTTAAAAAAAGTTACAGAACCAAGTAGTTCTTAGAATTGGGATTTCAGTGTTTTAATTCTGACCTTTCAATTATAATTAGGGGCTCGGAGCGCAGTGAAAGGGACTCTATTTTAAAGGGTCTTTTGGCGAATTTTGGTGATGCATTGGAGGGACCGGTGGAGAAGAAACTAAGAGAGACTGGAGAGTGGGTTCTTGAAAAAACGGAGAGACAATTTCGTTCTTTGGGTATTTTTCTTCTTTCTTCTTTCTTCTTTTGTTTCTTTTTTTTTTGTTTGATACACCGTATGCAATTAAGATTCGACAATGACAACATGAAATTGAATATGTTCTTGGTAATAATTTTAAACGGTATTTTTCATTCTAATTAAATCTTGTTACTGCCTTTTTCATTGATTTTCACTGTGATTGAACAATCTTCAATATTTTTATAATATAAACGTCCTTTAGATTTGTAAAGTAATAAATTTGTATTATGCTGTTCATGTTTGTTTGAAAGAGAAAGTGAAATTAGATGTTGATTATCCAATTTAGGGTTTTGAATCAAGTTTTAGACTTTGGCTCACAATGATATATACAGCTTTTTTGAGGGCCTTGTAAACGGAAGGGGGAAATTAGGTAGTTAGTACTTTAATTATGTTATATGAATTGGCTCAATCCAGCAGAACCACCTCTTGAGCTTTTTATATTCCCCAACCACACCCACCCATCTTAAAAGCTGAATACATTACGCTCAGCTGATTGCTTCGATTCTGAATTGCATCATTGTTAAATGTAAATAAATCCAATATCAGGTGCATTGTTCCATTAGAGTCAGCATTCCAGGTGTTCAGGCTAGATGTGGAGTAAATGGTTGCTGTCTTCTGGTGTTATTCTCATTCTCGTGCTTAGATTGAGCACTTCCCATTATATATATCAAATTGCATTATCCAGGCTGATGACTTATCTAATCAAAATTTTAGCTAGAGTTGCTGACTTCCCATCCGATTTTCTCCTTTTGGTTTCCTTCTGAATTTTCATGGGGATTTGTCGACATTGCTTTCTTCCATTATTGCAGTCTTATTCTTTTGATTGAAGTAGATAATGTAGAAATTATACTAAGCAAAACTGTAAAATTAGCTTATGTTTTCTGTAAGCTTAAATAATAGTTGTACTTCTCTGAGAAATAAAGTTATACTTGTTGCCTGATAACTTGCAGCCTACCTTTAGTACGCAATTGATAGTTAGTATGGAAGTCCAAATTTACCTTCTTTTTACGAGCAAAATTAGGTTCCCAAGTATATGTTGTATGATGACCACACCACACCAGCAAGTTTCACTTCCATTTCTATGTTTTTGATTTGCACCTTTAATTAGCATTTGATTTTTTTTCCATTATATCACTGCTGTTCTTATTTTACGTTCAAGTTCTTGTGACTATGGCTAATGTTGTTTTTGCTATCCTTTTTACAGGAAAAAGTATTTTGATCCTTGCTATAAATTCTTGATTGTTTTTCGTTCATATCATAAGTTATCTGCTCTTCTTGAGGTTAAATTGAACTTGCTCTTCTTGAGGGTTAATTTGAACTTACTCTAAGTCACTTGCAATTAATTAATAATTCGTAGGAAAATGAATTTTGAATGAGAATGGATGTACAAGAGGACAATTGATGGTTAGTTGAATGTGGATTTTGTACATGGATTAAAAGAGTTCTTAAGATTTGCCGTATCACAACCCAACTTTATGGACGGAGATAAAATAAGGTGTCCTTGTTCTCTATTTAGACGTCAAAATTGGTCCTTCTTTCCAATTGAAGATGTCCGTTACCATGTTCTTAAAAATGGTTTTGTTGAAAATTATTTTGAATGGACATCTCATGGAGAACGTTGGGGTAATGATGGTTGTGCATTTATGGAGGAAGAAGACTCAAATGCCACAATTAATTTAATTCATGGTGACAATGGTGGAAGGTACCATGAAATGGTGATTGATGGGTTTGGAGTTCAGGAGGAAGCTAATTACATAGAGGAGGAACCAAATCCCGAATCAAAGAAAATGTTTGACATGCTACGAGCTGCAAATCAAGAGTTATTTCCTGGATGTGAAAAACATTCTCAACTATCAGCCGTAGCACGCATGTTTAACATGAAGGCTGAGCATAACTTTTCAGAAAGATGCTTCGACCAATTGTCAGAGTTTATTAAAGAACTTTTGCCAAATAATAATGTGTTTCCTGATAACTTTTACCAAACAAAAAGGTTAATAGATGGTTTGGGGCTTCCTGTTCAGCAAATTGATTGTTGTGTACATAATTGCATGCTATTTTGAGATGATGATGCAGAATTACAAGCTTGTAAGTTTTGCCAACATCCAAGATTTAAACTGATTCATAACAGTTGATCGAAGCAAGCTGTTCAGAAACCATATAGGAAAATGCATTACTTTCCGTTAACACCAAGATTACAACGTCTTTATGCTTCTGAAGCAACAACAAAACATATGAGGTGGCATGCAAAGCATAAGTATGAGGAAGGAGTCATGCGCCATCCCTCTGATTCTCTGGCTTGGAAGCATTTCAATGATACATATCCCTCATTCTAATCAGAGACTCGAAATGTTATGGTTGGGCTATCTACAGATGAGTTTCAGCCATTTACTGGTCACATTAGCGAACCTTACTCATCTTGGCCAATCTTTATCACTCCATATAATCTTCCTCCATGGATGTGCATGAAACGAGAGTATATGTTCCTCACTGTTATTGTGCTCGGCCCAAGTAATCCGAAGTGGAAAATAGACGTCTTCCTTCAACCGTTGATTAAAGAACTACACCAATTATGGGATGTTGGCGCACCGACTTATGATGTTAGTAGAAAACAGAATTTTGTAATGCGTGTTGCATTATTACGGACGGTTAGTGACTTTCCTGCAAAGTCAATGCTTTCAGGTTGGAGCACCGGCGGAAGACTAGCTTGTCCCTATTGCATGGAATATACTGATGCCTTTTATCTAACTCATGGTGGAAAACATTGTTGGTTTGATAATCATCATAAGTTTCTATCACCAGAACATCCATGGAGACGAAATAAGACACGATTCAGAAAGAACAAAATTGTGAATGATGTACCACCTCCTTTAAAAAGCGGTCAAGAGATTTTACATGAGATTGAAAGCTTAGGATTGATGAAGGTAACAGAGGTAGGTAGTGATGAAGTCAATAGTGCAATTGAAAAGAATGGTAACAAAGGTTGGAAAAAGCGAAGTATTTTCTGGGACTTACCATATTGGAGTTCTCTTTTAATAAGGCACAATCTCGATGTCATGCATATCGAAAAGAACTTCTTTGACAATTTGTTCAACACAATAATGAACATTGATGGTAAAACTAAAGATAATGCCAAAGCGCGGAAAGATATGCAGGATATATGTCGCTGACCAGAATTAATGAGAAATGATGAAACTGGTAAGTATCCAAAAGCTATTTATTGTTTGGAAAAAGATGAGAAACAAGCCATTTGTGATTGGATGAGCAATTTGAGATTTCCTGATGGTTATGTTTCAAACATGGCGCGTCGTGTTAACATGTGCCAATTGAAACTTTTTGGATTGAAGAGTCATGATTGTCATGTATTCATGCAAAGGTTGTTGCCTATTGCATTTCGAGAGTTACTTCCAAGGCAAGTGTGGGAAGCATTAACTGAAATTAGTATCTTCTTCAAACAATTGACTAATACTGTTCTTCGAGAGCAAGATATGCATAGGCTTGAATTGGAAATTCCTTTAATACTTTGCAAACTAGAGGGAATTTTTCCACCATGTTTTTTTAACTCTCAGGAGCACCTTCCAATTCACCTTCCTTTTGAAGCTCGCATAGGCGGACCAGTTCAATATCGTTGGATGTATCCTTTTGAACGGTATGTATATGGTGTTTAATCAATTGGTGTTAACGCTTATAGTATTATTGATCTTAAATTGCTCCTTTGACATTTGGCATAGGCGAAATGGTGATTTGAAAAAAAATGTGAAAAATAAAGCACATGTTGAAGGTTCAATTGCAAATGCCTATTTAGTGGAAGAAGCATCTTCATTTTGTTCACATTACTTTGAACCACATGTAGTGACAAGGCATGATCGTGTCCCGCGTAATGATGATTGTGGTTTTGTCGAAGGAGAGGATACTATTGATATGTTGTCAATATTTAAGTTTTCTGGTCGACCGATGGGACAATGTAAGCGTAGAATGTTAACTAAAGAAGAAAGAGATGCAGCGTATTCATATGTATTACTCAATTGTGAAGAAGTATCTCCATTTGTTGAGTTAGTTATTTAGTAACTTTATCATTTAATTTTTTCACCAATAAGCTTGTCTAATCAAAATCAGCAATTATTTCTATACAAGAATATTCACTAATGAGATAAGGGCGCAAAGGCCTACTGTGAGTAGTGAAGAGATTGATGCTCTATTGGAACATAAGTTTCCGAAATTGTTTTACTCGTTCGTAAGTTTCACAACACTTGTTATTGTTTTTTCTATTTAATAATAATAAGAATGTAACATAATTATATTTTTTAATACTCGCTATGTAATAGGTGCATAACTCTGCCAATCAAGTAAATAATGAAATTATCAAAGACTTTGCACGAGGTCCATATTATGAGGTTAAAGCGTATTCTGGATACTATGTGAATGGATACAAATTTCACACAGAAGGAAGAAGTGCAAATAGAAAAACTATTAATAGTGGAGTTTGCATCAAAGGGTCTAATTATTCTGAACAATCTACTGATTATTATGGGAAGTTGCTAGAGGTTCTTGAATTAGAGTATCCAGCAATGCCTATTAAGCGTACAGTTGTTTTTTTGTGTGAATGGTTTGACCCTTCTCCAGATGTAGGAACGATTGTTCATCCTAAATACAACCTTGTCGATGTTAATTGAAGAAGAAAGTATGACAAGTATGAACCTTTTATTTTAGCTCATCAAGCTCAGCAAGTGTGCTACATCCCATATCCATCAAAAAGAAGAGCTATTGGTGATTGGTTAGCGGTACTAAAGGTCAAACCTAGACATGTGGTTGACTTACCAGATGGTCTACAAACATCGAGAGGAATAGAAAGGGCAACGGCGTTACAAGAAGAGGATAAAAGAACAGCTACATTTGTAATTGATGATGAAATTGATGAAGTTGATAAAATTGATGAAATTGATGAACATGGATATTTATGTCATCCGGATGGCGGGGAAGTTGTAATTCCTGATGGGTCCGATGTTGATCTTGATGAAGAATATACTTATTCTAGTTCAGAGGACAGAATCGAAGAAGATAATGACAATGAAGAATAAACATATTAACTATATGTACTTATTTCAGTTTATTTTTTGTTGCAACAAATGAAAACATAATTTTCTAGTTGTATGTTTGATGAAAGTTAGTATAATGTGTTTGCATACTTTATAATTTATAGCTCATCATGAAAGTGCTTATAATATATTTTCATACTTCATTTATTTATAGAACATATTAAATTTTGTTTTATAAATTGATATATTTCTACATAATTTATAATTTGTTAATTTTAAATTATTTACCAATACATTTCAGATATGCCAAGGGGAGGTGGTCGAGGTAATCGAAAAGATTGGGGGCGAGGTCGAGGTACAACATCCAATGGTAGAGGCACAAATGAACCACCTACAATGATGAAGAAAACTTCTTTTGTGGTCCCATCAAAAGCCACTACAGGAGTTGCTACGACATCATTTCCAGCACGAACAGCGCCTGTTGCAGCTCCGACAGCCCAAACAGCCGTTACTCCAACTCCGACGGCACCAACAGCCCCTGCTGCAGCTCCGACCACACAAGCAGCCCCTGCTACAGCTACGACATTACTAGCAGCCCCTGCTGCAGCTCCGACAGCACCAGTAACCCCTTCTGTAGTTTCGACAGCACCTACAGCCCCTGCTGCAGCTCCGACAGCACCAGCAGCCACTGCTGCAACTTCACCACACTCTGCATTGCCTCCAACACCCCCTGTTTTAGCTCCATTTATGCCATCGTCGTCTTCCACAGCCAATCTAAGTGGTGATGGGACTTTTGGAACTTCATCTCAAGCAGAAACAATGGTGAGATACAATGGGCAGGGAAAAATATTATTAGATTCGATGGCCTTCAGTAAGTATTTACAAACCCATGATATTTTCTTATTGCTTTCCTTTTTTAGTCATAATTACTGAACATGTTTTCTTTTGTGGTTGCTGAAATTTCATGCTGAACAGTTTATTATTGGAGTTTTGATGATATATTACTGATTTTATTTGAACATGTGATTGTGAGGTGTTGTATTCTAGAGACTTTCACTTGTGGTTGCTGAAATTGTGTTGGTCTCTTTATTTTTCATTGAAAGTAGATCCAAATTGTATGATTGGATGATTATACAAGTGTACCTTACTGAAATCATTTTTTATTCAGGTGCATGGATTCCAAATTAGTAGCTAATGCTGTGTGGAAGATTTTTCGGAGGTTGCCAAGTCTTGAGGGATCTTCATGGTCTAAAGTCACTAGAGAAACAAAAAATTTGTACTATTAAGAGTTTGAAGTACGTATTCTGGTTCTTTATAGTTCCCACTTAAATTGTTCATTTATTTTAAAGTAGAATGATATATTGAAGTATGTTTAATTTTTTTGGTTTTTGTGGATGTAGAAATATTGTCGATGGGACTCTAGAAATGAGAGTTTGATGAGTAACTACTTTGAGTCCAAATGTGGTGATGGGTATTCGGATTTTATTTACAATGTTAAAAAAGAAAGCATATTCGTACCTGAAAATATACTAACTCAATGGAAAGCTGATTGGAGTACCGATAAAGCAAAACATCGGTCTTCCATTGCTTCAAAGAATAGGTTTGTTTTTATTTCATCATTCATATTTATGGTATAATCTTACTGCTTGATGACATAACATGTGGTATAATATTATGACAATGTAGGCTAACAGAAAAAGCAGGGCCTGGAACTGGCCCTTCTAAGCACACATTTGGATCCATTTCCCAAGAAGCACATAGACAAAGAATGGTAAATTATTAAATTAGCCATTATTATTAGAAAATGTATGTTTTATATATGCAAATTTAATTACCAAGATATAATTTGACAGAGTAAAGAATTGGGACGTGAAGTTTTGCTTGGAGAGGTTTTCTTATTTGGTCACACAAGCAAAACCGATAGAACTAAAGTCGTCATTGATAAGCGCTCCGAGTTAGTTTATGTATGACTTTGTTTCTTCTCAAGTTAATTTAATTTTTTTATCCTATTTTAGATTAAATAGTTAAAAATGTAATTTGATTTGCATATATATTTGGCAGGAGAAATACCAAGAACTTAAGAATGACGAGCCTGAGTTGCAGACACTTGAGGTTGAGGAGGATGATATGCCTTCATTAACACCAGCTCAAATAGAGCTTGAGCGACGCGTGTTTGTGGAGGCTGCTGGTGGCACCGGTAAGACATCTCGTATTTATGGGCTAGGTTCTTCCTCATCCCATTATTCATGCTATGAACCATCTGGGTCATCATTTTCTACAACGTCTGCTAATCGCAATGACTATGAGGTATTGGAAACTATGAAAGTATTACAACAAAAGGTAGAAGAGCAAGCCAAGGTTATAGCATCAATGAATGAAGTTATAGCTAATGTGCGCTCGGTGAATGATGTTTTAGATGATATGCGCTTATTCTTATCTGAGCAACGAAGGAAAACAAATGCTCCTCCTGCTCCGGCAAATGACAATGTGGAGGAAGATGATGTTCGTATGTAGGATATACTTGATAGTTGGTGTTCTCTTTGTTTGTGTTTGGAGTGTCGGATTATCAAAGTTGGTGTTTTCTTTGTTTGTGTTTGGAGTGTCAGATTATTAAAGTTTGTGTTCTCTTTGTTTGTGTTTGGAGTGTCCGATTATTAAAGTTGGTGTTCTCTTTGTTTGTGTTTGGAGTGTCGGATTATTAAGACCTTATGTGTTCAATATACTTTCTTAAGGGGTAAACTTTACATTCGAATTGTTTATGTATACTTATTGCCACTAATAACTTAATTATGAATGTTGTGTTATTTGATTATTATTGTAACGAATGACTATTTTATAAACAGGTTTGGTTATTATATTTGAAATTCAACAGGTTCTTGAAAATGTGTAGACAAAAAAAAATTGGAATACTGGAAAAATATAGCCAAACAATTACAAAATTGCGACAAAATCAGCGACCAAAGGTGTCAAAAAAAATATTGAATTCTGCGACAAATCAATGACTGAAACAATGAGAAAAATTTGCGACATATTCTGCGACACATCAGCAACAAAATTTAGCGAGCAAATTGGCGACAAATTCAGCGACTAAATTAACGACCCAAATAGCGATGAATTCAACGTCAAAAGCTAAATCAGCGACGACTTTCAGCGGGAATAAATAATTCCCACCAAAATGAAAATGTCGTTGAATTTGTCTCTGTTTTGTCGCTGATTTGTCACTAATCAACGACACGCACAATTGGTCGCTGATTTGTCATTGATTTTTTAGCGACCATTATATTGTCGCTATCGTATTTTGGTCGTTGATTTCGTCGTTAATGGTGTTGCAGATTGCGTCGCAAATTGCTGTTTTTTTTGTAGTGAATTAGTGGGACCCTTACCTTAATTTGCATGGTCCAAGTGAGAAGTTTCAGCATGTATAAGGTGTAACCAAGATTCATGTGGGATAAAAGATGTGGTTGATTCATCTGGTACACGAAATAACAAATTTTTTGGATGAAAATTAACATACTTGGCAAGGTACACTCGTTGAGTAGAAGGGTCTAAACACCGGTAGGCTGCATGGGTTAGACTTTGACCGAGATAAACACAAGGAGTTGAGAGAAAAGAAAATTTATGATTATTATATTGACGTAATAAAGGGAACACAGTACATCCAAAAGGTTGAAAAGCAAGATAATTTGGATCTTTGTTAAATAATTTTTGAAAAGGAGAAGAATTTTGTAAGATATTAGAAGGGAGGACATTAATTAACATGACACTTTATTCCGAAGCATAATTCCAGTATTTTTTTGGAATATTTGCATGAGCAAGAAGAGTTAATCCAGTATCGACAAGATGTCTAATTTTTCTTTCAGCAGTCCCATTTTGTTCATATGTATATGGACATGCTATTCTGTGAATGATGCCTGAATTTTTGAAATAACAATGTAATTTTTGATATTCTCCTCCACAGTCTAGATGAAATGCTTTAATTTTGCATTGAAATTGTCTTTCAATCAATTTCTCAAAGGCAAGAAAAATAGAATAAATGTCACTTTTATTTTTGAGAAAATAAATCCAAGTATATAGAGTAAAATCATCGATAAAAATTACAAAATACTTATGACCTAAGCTGGATTGCACTGGGGCAAGTCCCCAAACATCTCAAAAGACAATCATAAAAAGGGGCAATACTAGTGTGCTCAATAGAAGCTAAACTGACACGAGCTAATTTTCCTAATTTGTAACTTGAACAAGGACTTAACACAGTAGATGAACTCGAGATTTGTTTATTTTTTACCAGAGCTGATAATTTCTGAACATTGGGATGGCCTAAGCAACAATACCAATCATCCATTGAAGGAGCAATTGAAGAGAAAGTAATTTTTGGAGAGAAGGACTGAAGTTTGTACACGCCATTCTCACTTTGACCCTGCATCAATATTTTCTTGGTTTCTTGATCCTTAATCATAAAATAATGAGGTCAGAATTCAAAAAAACAAGAACTATTAGAAATAAATTTTTGAACAGATAACAAATTTCTAATGATGGAAGGAGCACAAAGAACATATTTTAAATTTAAATTTGAGTGAGGAGAAGAGGGAGTCAAATTTCCAATATGAGAAATATGAAGACCATTACCATTACCAACATAAAGTTGATCACCACTATGATATTCATTCACAACACTAAGTTGATTGAGATCGGGGGTAATATGATAATTGGTGCCAATGTCTGATAACCAGGATGCGTTAAGATTTGTGGTGGAATGATTGGCTAAAGGTGTGGAGTTATTTTGGTTGAAGTTTCTTAAAGGATTTTGGGTGTTAGTGTTCTGGTCTCGGTCATAGCGTTTACAACAGGTTAAAGCAGAACGATTTTTTGAGACGACAAATTTGGCATGGATTATTGTTGTGGAAGCGATTATTGGAATTGTTAGGTCGATTTTGGTTATAGTTGTTAGTGTAATTGTTGTTGTGAGGACGATATGGGGTAGACAAAGGGGTAGGAAGAAGAGGATTAGTATTTTTGAGAGAAAGATTGGCCATGGGTTCATGGAGATTTTTCAAAAATACCTCATGCCCAGTTAGCCGTCCAAGTAACTCATAGAAAGAAGGAGGTCCAAGTCTTAGATTAAGAGCTGTAATGAATGGATGAAACTTTTGTCCAATATTTTTGTATATGATTGCCTTGAATTCAGGAGTGGAAAATCGGTCTGCCTGCTGCTTTCAATTCATCTGCCAATGATTTTGCTTTTTGAAGAAATTGAGGGATGCTCATGTCATTGCATTTGAGCTCTTACAGTTCTATGTGTAACTGCAATTGTCGAATTTGCGAGATAGCTCTAAATGCATTTGCAACTGATGTCCAGGCATTGAAAGATATTTCTACTCCTATAACATAAGAGAAAACTTCCTCACTGAGAGAAGATAGTATCCAAAAAAGAAGCATTTGATCCTTTTTGAACTAAGGGATAAATTCAGGATTGTCAGTTTCAATACTTGGATATGTAGGAGAAGGAATAAATTTAGGTGGCATGGATAGAGAACCATCAATAAAACCATGGAGATCTTTATAGTTAAGAATGGGAGTAAATTGTGTCTTCCATACCAAATAATTTTTAGGGTTTAGCTTTACAGAGAAAGAGTGAGAGGTTGAGATGGAATGGGTAGAATTTGGTGTAGGAACAACAGAGAGTGAGTCTACCATTTTAGGCTCTAATACTATGTGAAAATTGAATAAAAGAATATAATGAATTATGATTTGATTGCTTAAAAAAAATTTGTTATAGCAACTATGTAAAATATATATAACATAAATTTAAAATATTTTAAAATACAAATAGAAGATTACAAATCTAATACTAAAAAAAATGGGATATAAAATATTCCTTAACAAGACTTAGGTTTAAACATTAGACCCAAGATTAAATCTAGACTTAATTTAGGTTAGAGAACTACAATTTTTAAACTCAAAACCAACTATTGTAAAATGATTAGAATTGTATGTGTTTTGATTTTTATTCAAATAAGATATGCATGTTTACTTGGAATTTCACTCTAAGTATAAGTCCACTTTTTCTTAAAAAACTTTCTTCATATTTATTTTATTTATGAACTTTATTTTACTTTGTTTGCTCTCTTTTTGAAATATATGCTCAACTTAGAACTTATAATATTAGAGTTGAGATCCTCTAATTTTGGATTTTGATATATATTCTAATTTTATATTCTATTTTTGAATGGATTAATGAGTAAATGAATGTATAGATGTATATAACTGGCCATATTATAAATGTCATTTTACATGAAATGAATTTTGTAATTTTTTATTTAATTAAGATCAACCTTTTTTATTTAAAAGAAGCCTAAATCTAACCTCTCAATATATCATTTGATTTGATGCTATGAGATAATATTAAAGTCAACTTTATATATTTTTTTAATTTTTTTAATTTTTTTTAAAATAAATTTAAGTGGTCTACTCTTTTAAAAAACTATTTTACTTTATCTGGGAAGACAAGTGACATTGACATTTTTGTGTAAAACTTAATCCAATTTTTTAACATTTTAACTTGTATCATTTGCGGGCCGGGCATAGTGCTCGGGGAGGGATCTCAGATTCCTTCCCTGAATGTTTATAGCTATTTATTCGCCAACACAGCTTGAATTATATGCATTAAAATGAGGCAAAATTTAATTCAATCAAATTTTGATGAAGTTATTAATTTAACATAAAAATGTTATAATTTAATTTTTCATGTATAATAACCAAATTCTACATATAATTGAACAGTGCAACATTCACATTTGATTTTCTAACTACTTGAAAAGAATCTTACCAATTAATTATGAAACAATTCCTTGTAAAAAATCTCAGCTGGGTATTATTGCAAACCACAAACTACCAAAGTAGGCAGCATTACACATGAAATTAGAGGGAAAATTTCGTAGAAAAGAAAAGATAGATAAGGTTTTGATGGCATTTCACTATTTTATTTCTAGCAGATTAAAAACTGTCTTCTATTCTGAATAAAAGATAAATTAGGAATAAGATAAATATTGGTCACTGTACAATTATATTTTTTTTTGTTATTTTTAATTTTCGTTAAAATCATCTCTTATTCTACATAGAAGATAAAAATTAAGGATAATGACTATATTGATCTCTTATAATATATAGAAAAATTGATTTGAGGACCATAAAAATCTTCGATTTAAAGTTTTTTTTAAAAAAAATTAATTTGTATTTGTTTAAACAAAAAGACTATATTATTTAATTAAAATATTTAGTAAAAGATAAATATTAATATTTATTTTTAATGGTCATTAAACAAATTAACCATAAGAACTAATATTAATTTTACCAAACATTTAATGGCAATCAGTTAATAGCTAATAGCTACTTGCAACATTAACAGTTCCTACAAGAAACTAAACATATTAATACTATTAACTCATACATAAGTATTATGAATGGAAAATTTTATTATTGATCTAGTCTATGTTCTCACTCATGGACCTGGTCTATATTTTCATTCATGGACCAAATCAATTAAAAAGTCTAATTCAAATTATAATATATTTAAAAAATAATTTTAATTATTTTTTATTTTAAAATTATGCATACTAATTGGCCTGATCCATGAGTAGAGACATAGATACAATTTATATTAAATTTTTTTTATTAAGTTAATGATTATATCCTCTTAATTTTATAAAAAAAATTCCTTGGACTGCTCAAAAAACATCATCAAATTTTAAAGTAGCATGATCTAATTCAAAAACTTTACCCAAGCTAATTAGTATTAAGATTATTATACTTTCATTTTATTAATAAACTCATTATAATAATAGTATAGTTAAAAAAATAATTAATTTTTCTTAATTATATAAAAAGAAGAATTATCGTATTTATCCTCAATTGACTTAGGCCATTTTTTTTTAATTTTATCCTAATTTCAAAATTGTATCAATTGGATATATTACCTATACTTTTTGTTATAAATCTATCACGCCTCGCTTAGTCTAATAAGTTCATTGATATGTCATGATGATTTAACTTTAAATAATATAGATGAATTTGTGACATGAAAAAATAAAAGGAAAACTATCATATCTGTCACAAACTTAGGTTACATTTTTAATTCTATCCTAATTTCACAACTATATTATTTTAAATTATCTTTTGTTTATCACTATTTATTTAATTTATAAAATTTTGTCCAATAAATATGTTTGTACTTCTATTTTTTCTTAATAAATCATTAATTTTTGTCTAATATAATTTTTTAAATGAATGAAAAAGTTCAAAATGATATTTTAACATATTATTAAGTAGTTGTAAAAATCAAGTATAATGTAATTTTTTAATAAAAAAAACTCAAATTAAATATTAATTTTTTAATCTTTCACTTGATTTTTATAAAATAAATAAAAAATTAATATTATATATTTAAATATTAAAAATATTTTTGCACTATATACAAAATTTTAGTTTTAGTTATTTTTTGAGATGTAAATAATAATTTTTACTTATAATATAATTTTTATTGTTTTTATTAATAGAAAAAGGGAATTAAAAAACTTTCTTATTGTTAAAAATATAAAATCTTTTTATTTTTTTAAACAAAAATTAGGTTTTTATTAACCTAAATATAAAAAAATATTTTTAACAGGTTTTTATTAACGTAAATATAAAAAAATATTTTTAACAATGTCATATTAATTGAATCTAATTAAATTAAAAAATATTAATAAATTTGAGTAATGTATATAATTAGACATGTTTGGATATTTCTATTACTAAATTCATTTCTTAACAAAAATTTAAAGAGAAAACTAAACTGCACAATTTTTTTTATTAATGTTCAGTAAATATTTTTAAAATTAAAAATTAAAAACCGAAAATTAAAATTATGAGAGATTTAAAAAGTAAACTAAGTTGTGGATAAATAAAATAAATTTTTCTTTATTTTTTTATGTTATAAATTTATTTATATTATTTAAAATCACATCATTATAATATGTCAGCAAACTTACATGATTATGAAAGATTGAATACTTTTATAACAAAAAATAATGTTTATATGCCAAATTAATATAATTTTGAAATTAAGATAAAATTAAAAAAGTGACCTAAATTAAGAATAAACACGGTGGTTTTGTTTTTGTATAAAATAATAATTTTAGAGAAATAATTTTTTTTTTGTAAAATTGATAATTTCAGTAGGACAGAAATAATATATGATAGCAATTCTTTGAGTGGGATATTTACATCCATAAAAAATATTAATAACACACCCCTATTATAAAATTTAAAATTTAATTTTTTTTTTATTATACTCCACCAAAAGACCATCCTGCCTTTTAAATTATTATACCTAAATACACCCTATCATTAGATTCTCAAGAGAGAATGTAATCTTCTTCTTTTGCTTTAGAGATGGGTCAACAGGTGAAAATTATTGAGAGAAGAATAACCACACCATCTCTCTCGAGAATCGAGTAGCAAACCAAGAGTTTGGACTAAATAACATAATGTTCAACTCGCTCAACGAATAGAATGTTTTGTTCTATTGATAATGATGAAAATTAATTTTTATTCAGCAAAATAAACTTATACAAAAATGCTATTTGATCATCATCAATTGAACAATAAAATATTTCAGCAAACCAGAGCCAAAATTTATATTTAATTCATTGAATTAGAGCCAAACATTTATTTATATTCAACCATAGTTTGATGAACAATTTGAGATATTCAACAATGCATAGCTGAATATATTTAATTGTTTAGCCAAGCTCAATAACATAATCATTTAATCTTTTTTATATTATTTTAAACTCGTTAAAATTCTCACTAAATACTTACTTTAAACTTTTCAGTAGACTTATAATTTAATTTTTTTTTTATGATATAGCTTTAAGCAATAAAGGAGTGAGTGAAGTAATTGGAGTAGGAAGATGAAGGTTATTTGAGAGTTAGAAAGTGAAAAAAAAAATGATAGAATTGAAATAGATTGAAAAGTTTTTAGGGTTTAAGATAAGTTGTGCATAGTAATTTGAGTGGGTGGGAGTATAAATATAAATGGTAAAATTATAAATTAATATTGTAATGCAATGTATCCTTCAATACTATTTTGTTTGAGGGTAGTTTTAGAGAAAATATATTATGGGTATATTTATAATTTTTGTGACAGTTATTTATTATTTTTATAGGGTGTAAATATTTTCACACTCCAATTCTTTATTATATTGTCATTATATTTTAACTTTTAATTTAACTACTTAAAATAATTGGGGTCAAGACCGTGATGAGATGACGTTTTTGAAATTGAGCCCCATAAAATTATAAGGGTGCTAAAATTTTTTTTAATGAGTTTTAATATTAATTAAGAGGAATATTAGTCAAGCACATTTATGTGCTAGTGTACGCAAGAGAGAATGCATTTAATTATATATCATTATCATACATAAGAATCCAACTATTTATGCAGTAAACGGTCAACATTGTTATTAAATTTAAAGTTTGTTTTATAATATGCTTTTTTGAACATAATTATAATTTGCTTAATTAATTATTAATATGATGCATGGTATTACATGCCATATATTTATAAAGTTGTATATAAACATACTGCATACATGCTCTTCATTCATCAAAGGCCAAACCCTGAAAATGCTTTTTCTCCCACTTAATGCTTTTCCTGGCTGCCAATGTAGAATAAAGATCAAAGGTAGATTTCTGTTTCCACAGCTCTATATTAATATGCTATTGAGACATTGAGATTCACGCACGTGCGATGCCATGTAGGCATAAACTTGGCATTCTGTTTCACGTGCCCTACACATTTCTTAGGCAAATTTGCCACATCTCCCCACGGGTAGGTTCATGCCTTGCTCACTTCACCTTTTCTCCTCTTTATAAACCTCTCTTCCCCACCTCTGTCACTTAAAGCTGAGTTTCCACTTAGTTCAAGATTTTTATATCTGCCTTTCACAATTCTATGGTGATTTTAGCTGGAAGCAATCATGTTGGTCAAATTTATGTGCAAGAATATGATCATAACAATCATCTTTCTGGGTATTTTGATTATTTCTCAAAGAAACTGATGCCTCAAGAAGATGGGGATGCTAATGGTGGCTATGGCTATGCAGCAGCAGCAGCATCTTTAGAAGGTGATGGGGACGATGACGATGATGCAGATTATGATTATGCTCCAGCTGCTTGATCATATAGGATGTAACCCTCAACTTTGTCTTTCCAAAACCCTAGTTCTTGGAAAGCCCTAAATTATTAAAACCCTAATAATTTTGTACTGGTGTGGTTTATATATATGTAGATAGCAAGCGCCAACACTAATTAGATGTAGTGTAGTCTCCAACAATAAGGCAGCGTCTTATATATATATAACTGGTTATTATATGAACTGATTATTATATGTACTGTATATACTGAGAGTGATCATATGTTATAACTTTTTTTTATTAACTAATTGTTATAATTAAATAAGTCCAGCATATTGGTATAGCTAATCAAGTCTTAGCTAAGACCAAGAATGGCCATCATGACAAACGTTTTCAGTCAATCACTATGTTAAATTAGATCATATTTGATAATAATGTACTGTAAAATGCTTCTTAATTAAAAAAATTAAATAAAAACACTAAACTTATCATTTCCACCAAATCAAGAGGAATTTCACTTAAGTTACAATAAAAAGTAATTAATTAAAAGGCCTACGTAGAATTAAGTTTGACTGGATTAATTATTGCTTCTGATTTTTGAAGATGAGGACACACATAAGACAGTCATGATTAATTTGTTCAAAGCCTAATTGAGATATTTAACAATTCAAAGCATAAATATATCCCATTGTCGTAAAAAGATAATAATTATTTCTAATTAATTAATGCTTTCTTGTCGATTTATGAAGTAATTTCGACATAAGTTTTTCATATAAAAATTAAAAATATAAAGCTAGTCAAGAATTAATTTATGGGATCAGCTATTAATTCTTTCTTTTATAAATTTCGAAGCACTGAAATTTGTTTTCTTAATTAAAAGAAGAAACTGAAGGTGTGATGTACTTCAAAAATTGGTAAATGGCATTGTTAGGGTTATTATATACTTAGATATATTATGTTAGTTTTATCTTAAATATAGATAGCGCTATAAATGAACCAAGTTATTAGAGTTCGACTTGAATTTTGACTTAGTAAAAATTTATTTAGATTCGAATTCGAGTCGCTCATTTGTTAAATAAGTTAGATTCAAGTCAAAAAATGTTCGGCTCATTAATTTATTAACTAGTTTATTTAAAAAGCTCATGAGTTGATTCGTAATATGTTAGATTATAAATATACATAATTTTTTGAACTATGTTTTAAAAATATACATAATTTAATTTATATATTAAATTATGTATCTCATTTGAAAAAACAAATTTATTATTTTGAAGGATTAAATTACATCATATAATCTTTTTATTTTTATTTATATAATACAGTTTTCACAAATAAATGATTACTTGATTATTAATACTATAAAAATATAATACTTTACATATATATACTAAATATTTAGAAATATTTAGTACAATATATAAATAATATAAATAATTTAATAACTTAGTAATTTATAATAGAATATAAAATTATAGTAATATAATATTTTATTTTTATTAATATATAATTATATTATTTATCCTTTATAAAGACATTGTTAATTTTAATATTTATGCTTTGAAAAGGTAGAATAGATGAATAAAAATAGAAACTGAAATAAGTTCATTCAACTCGTTAAACTTAGTTAAATTGAACTCGAGTTGAAGCTCGAAATATGTGATATATGAACTGGATCAATACTAGCCTAAACCCGATTCGAGTTTAAATTTGAACTCAACTATTTTATGTCTAGCTGAGTTTAAATTTTTCAAAACTCGGCTCGACTACAATCTTAAATATATGTGGTATTAAAGTTTAGGTTATTGAAAAATCACAATCATAATTAATTAAAAGAAAAATTATTCTATTTATCCTTAATTTAAGTAATTTTTTCAATTATATCTTAATTTTAAAGTTGTATCAATTTGGTATATGAATTTTATTTTATGTTACAAATATATCTAATTTTGCTTAGTCATATGAATTTTCTGACATATCATGATGACGTGTTTTTAAATAATATAAATGAATTGGTGATATGAAAAAATAAAGGAAATTTATGTCACTTTTTAAATTTTATATTAATTTTAATTTTTAATTTTAAAAATATTTAATGGATAATAAAAAAATAATTATTTTATTTAATTTCTCTTTAAATTTTTAGTCAAAAAATGAATTTAGTAACATAAGTACTAAAAAATGTCTAATTATATACATGAATTAAATTGATTAATGATTTTTTTAATATACTAGATTTGATAACTACTTAAATAATATATTATAAAATATCATGTCAACCTTTTTCATTTATTTAAAATTTATATTAGAAACAAAATATGATTTGTTAATAAAAATAAATTTAGACGTAAAAATATATTAATTAAATTAAATTTTATAAACTAAATAAATAATGATAAATAAAATATAATTTAAATTGGTATACCTTTGAAATTAGAATAAAATTGAAAAAAGTTACCTAAGTTGGGGATAAACATGATAATTTTCCTTTAGTTTTTTTTTATTTTATTAATTTATTTATATTATTTAAAGCCACATCATCATAATATGTCACTAAACTCACGTACATAAGCAGAATTAAATAGATTTATAATATAATTTAATGTTCATACACTAATTGAATACAACTTTAGAACTGAGATATAATTAAAAAAAGTGACCTAAGTTGATGATAGGTATGATTGTTTTTCCTTAATTAAATTTACCAAAAAAATCTTTAATATTTGAACACTAAAGAAATGTTATAGAAAACATAAATAAAACATATGTTTTATAAATAAAAATGTATGTATAAGAATTAATTTCAATGATAAAATTATATTATAAAAATTAACTTTGATAATATTATTGTAGGCGTAGATAACAGAAAAAGAATAAAAATAGTTTAAGTTATGTTTTCCTATTTGGGTTTTTTTTCTCATTTCCGTTTTTCCCCTTTTTCCTATTAGAAATAGAATTGATACTTTTGTTTATTAAATTACAAAATTCACATCTCAAAATTTTTGCTAGTTTTCTACAAGTTTTCTCAAGAACATTTCTAAGAATTTCTAAAAGGTTTATAAAATTGAAAAAAAAAATGAAAAACATTTTGTTAAGTTTCGAAAAGTTCTTCAAAACATTTTGAAAGTATTTTGATGTTCAAAACTTGTCTAATATAAAAACATCTACTTTTAGAAATTTCTAGCTGACTGACAATATGCATTAATAATATATGGTATAGTGCAATACTGTATCTATGGTACTGTAACTGTTGTTTATAATATTTGAAAAAAATAGTAAGGTATAGTATAATTTATTTGATGATATTTTATAAAATTTTAGTAAGTATGGAAATGAAAAATTGTTTATAAGTATATATGGTATTTAAATAATTTATTAGTGATATTTTTGAAAGATTTTTAAAATCATGAAAAACTTCTAAATTGATAGTTTGAAAAACTAATTAAAATTTATAGTTTTTAAATTATGAAATTACTATAGAGAAAATTATAACATAAAAATGAAAATTTAAAAAGAAAATGAGAATTTTAACCGTATCTTACATTATGAAACCTTAAATAATCATGAAACAAATAAAGTCTACGGTATCCGAGCGAAATTTATGGAAAGTGGCATAATTTTTACTCATAATTATATTCTTAGAAGTTTAGCTATTAACTTCAATGTATATATATTTTTAGTATAAAAATTGATCACTCAGCTATTGCCTAGTAGCGGTCAAACGGCTATCAATTACCCACTAAAAACAAATTTTAGTTATAAATAATAATATCCTCCTCCTTTTAAAAAATGCAATTAATTATTAAAATAGACATTTTGCTATTAATGTTGCTACTGCAAATCATCTAAAAATGAAAACATAATGTTAATAACAATTAGCAGCACTATCACCATTATCACATTGTTAATATAAGTTGACACTTAATAAAATAAAATAAAATAAAAACCAATCGCTATTTCAGGTATATATTTGCTATTTTTATTTTTTAATTATTAAAAAAGAATATGAATTTATTATCTAAATCTTCATATATATATCATTAGAATATATCTGATTTTAACCACATATATTCAATGATGTTAAATTAACATATATATTATTAATATCAATATATGCTGCAGTCACTGAGTCTAGTATAATATATTTCATGGTTAATTATTTCTTGTTGCGTTTATAAGAAAACAGAAAACTTGGTGTTGGCATTGCTTGCAATTTGTTTTGAATAGGAGCAAAGGAACATTTCTTTCTCAGCCAAATATGTATTTGCCTCATCATAGACTCCAAGAGTCAAAAAACTATTCACATCAATTTATCGAAAGAGAGAAAACAAAATTGCCTTCAAATGGTAGCTAGAGTATAATTCGTTGACCTATAATAATGTGCCACGTAATATTCCCGAAGGGGATGCCTTGCTTCTCTCTCCAAGCACAAACAGTCACACATGTATGTCTGTATATATAATCTAAATTATCTTTGATGATAAGATGTTCGCCATTTTCATCTCAATTTGCAATTTATATAATGTGTACTTAGTACCATTCCCACAAGGACAATAAACAAAACAAAATCCTTTCATTCCGCAGTTTATATAATTTTGATATATGGGTATTATCTTAAACTTTATTTATTTAGTTAATTTATCCGTTAAATTTTATTTAACTATATAGCTTTATAAATTTATATTTTTTTAACTTATAAATATAAATTTATTGAATTATGTCGAGTCATATTGAGTCACATTTTTCTCAACTTATAAACAAAATTTTTTCTCTTTCTAAATCTTTTCTCATTTAAAATCTAATTCTTAAAATATATTTCATTTAAATAACATATGTTGTAAAAAAAATAAATCAATTACATTTTGAGAAAGAAAATTCAAGAAACATCAAACTAGCAACAAAAGTTTTAAAATTGTGCAAAAATATTAAAAAAAAAACATGAAATGAAGCTTAGAGAGTTGATTTTGGAGATTATATTTTAGAGATTGGATTTTAAATAGAAAGATATTTAGAGAAAGAAAAAAAATATTTATAAGTTAAAAAAAATGACTCAATGAGTTTATATTTATAAGTTAAGAAAAATATGAATTCGGTGGTCTATATGGTTTAAAATGAACGTCCAAGAGATAAACCGACCAAATAAATAAAGTTCAAGAAGTTACATATATATTTGATTTGTAATTTTTCTTCCATCACGCAACCTTCTCTATCATTTTCATCATATAAATTCTAATCTTTCAAAGCAATCCAACAATGATATTTTGGTGTTTAAGAAGAAAAATAAGCCTGAAGAACAATTTTGAAGCAACAAAAAAGAAAATTCCCAATTTTAAATGCAATATTTTTTAAGTATTTACCCTCAACTCTTACTTACCTATAATGAAAACATCCAAAAAATCATTTTTCCAAGTTCAAATATGTGCAAGAAACTCTAAGTATGCTTGATTAACCACCATAGCATCTTAGAATAACAACTTCTCTTGAGTTCATATCTATTTTGAATGAAAAAAAAAAATAAAGAAAAAGATCAAGGGTTAGATGGTTAAATTATAAATTTAGGGGGGCAATTTGGCTAATTGAGTAAAGTTCATATTGACTACTGATGAGTTAGACCCGAGAGTTGTTCTTGTGAGGTTGGGGTATAGGGTACCTACAAGAAAGGGCAAAGTGACCGAGCTCCAAAGAAGAGGCTTCAATACTTAATTTAGAGTCCAGTTGGTCAAATTCAAAGAGAGACTTAAGAGAGTGTGTAAAAAGATCTTTTACTTATAGTGATTCACCCTTATTTATAGATAGTGGAGGGGAGCATCTTTTGGCAATGTTAAGAATATGCTTTAAGTCATGTCAGTGCAAATCTAAGATGTGTTAGTGTAAATTCAAGATAGATCAACAACTTGTCCTTTAACGGCAGATAGCCTGTCACGGCATACCACTCGACCACGTGGGTCCTTTGGCTAGGTACCGTAGCTCTACACTAGCATGAGAGCTTAGATGGTGCAACAAGTGGCATATACCGAGTGACCATGTTACTCACTACACGCGATATCATAAGTCCCCTCCCCCTCATACTAGATGCGGTGAGGTGACTCGTATCCACGGATAGGGGCATTCTGTGGTGTGTGCCCTCCCAATGGCATAAAATTTGAATTTGAAATTGGCACCAAGTGTATTCAATGTGGTTGTATAACTTTCAATGCATCTAATACTGTTGTACAACTTTCGATGATCTACACTTATAAATAAGGGGTGGGTTCCCTTTCATTTTTTACTTGAGATATTACTATAATATTTCAGTTTGTCTGTAAGTTATTTGCAAGTTTTGAATAAGCAATCAAAGCTTATTAGGGTGGCCCGATGTTTTCCTTTTGACCAAGGTTCCTTTTTTTCACAAAATATGTGATCTTTCTTTGTAATTTTTGTATATTTCCATTTAAATTGATAAAAAATGAGCTCTAGTAGCGAGATTTTGAATATTGATAATATGTGAGTGGAAGAGGCAAACATCTTCAACAATGATCTGAGAGATATGGATAGGTCAAGGGACGAGGAAAAGACGAGTTCTCCCTTAAAGGACTGTGAGACTAGTTCAACTAGGGGCCCTCGAGAAAGTGGATTCGATAGGGTTGAAGGAGTAAAAGAGAGCAAGGATGAAGAATAAGAGGTTGAAGCAAGGGTCACTATAGAGGATAAAATTCGGGTAAAGGATGTTCGCTCGATTTTGACCTCTACTGACTTGATAACCATTAGGCAAAAGTATTAGATCCCTAAGTACAAGATGCGAGTATAGGGTGATCATGTGTAGGCCTACCATGACCCTGCCGACAAGCAGATGATTATTTATAAGGAAGACATAAGAATGGGGGTGCACTTTCCTCTGGGCCCCTTCCAAATGGAGTTCCTCGAGTATTTTGGAATTGTCTTAAGCCAACTTAGCCCTAACTCTTGGTAAACCATCACCGAGTTCAAAATTCTTTGTGAGGATCTGGGCCTCGTCCCCTACGCTAAGTTGTTAAGCACTTTTTGTCTATTAAAGGTATGCCCATAGTAATATGATGATTTTCTTTTCCATTAGGGGTGCCCTTCTCTCGGGTTATTTAATGGAAAACTTGATCCAATTAAGGGGAAAGATTCTTTCTGCTGGAGCATAAGGATTATTCTCCCTATTAGACAAAATGAAGTGAGGAGATTAATGGGCCTCGAATGGTGTTTCTCTTGGTATGGTTTGGTCTTATTGTTTTAAAGGGCTCAATTTTTGGGGCTTTATTGATGGTGCTAGAGGTTAAGGCTTTATATAAGGTATTGAGTTCAATTCAGAGGCAGAAATTTTCATTCATCCGGATGCATTTGTGAGCTCACTCCATGAGTTGTGTGAAGTTTCGAGGTGGGTTTTTACTCACTGAGTCAGAGAACTGGATACAATTGGTATTTCTGCTAAGTGACTTCGTGGCCAACTCAAAGTTAACATTCGGGATGTCTACCACTACTTTGTTCAACCTATTGATATAGGCCCTGAAAGTCTCATCCTGCTTCTGAACTACCTCTAATAGATCGACTAATGTGTACTCGGAGTTAATGGAGGTGATGAATTTATTGATAAATAGGTCATTGAGCTGTTGGAAGTTGTGTACTGAGTCGGGCTTGAGGTTTTTGTATTAGAGCTAGACATTGTCAATGAGGATATTTAGGAAAAGTTTATAGAGGGGGAGTCTGAGTTAGTGTGTACAACAGTGGTATTATAAAAGTCATCAATGTGAGAGCAGGGGGTCAATGGAGCCATTGTATTCTTTGAACTTGGGAACTTGAAAGCTTGGGTACACATCATTAGGAATTTCTTGGGATAGTTGAGACCAAAAGGTGGTATTATATTGTAGTGTACTTTGACCTTGCATCTGCTTGATACGCTTGTTAATGAGGAAGGCAATGTCCTCTTTGGTCAGTGGAGTATCCATGTTTCCTGGTGCTAAAGAGACAGTGGCTAGGTGAGTTGGGCACTAGGAAAGGGAGGGCCCAGGCATAAAAAATCGCTTTCGAATCCTAGGCTCAGGTTCAGGGGATCTTGTTTTTACATGGTAATGGCTAGGTCTGGTTAGGCGAGGCAATGCTTGGTTGAATTCTTTAAAGGGTGGTGGTAGTGGTGGGCTATTGTTATTCTATTTCATGTTTGAGATGAAGTCTTTGAGGGTAGTTGTTAGCTTGCAGGCTATATGATTATTATGCCCAAAAGATTGTAGGGCTGAAAAAGCTATTTGTGCTAACGGTGTATAGGGAGTTGTGGTTTCGACCGCTGGGTGAGAGTTCGAGTCTTGGGGGGAGGGGGGGGGTATTTTAGGTTATATAGGAGCTTTGGGCAATGTGTCTATTGCGAAGTGTGTTGGTATCTTCTTGTATGTCAGGGAACATATCTAGGGTTCTATTGTCCATATTAGGAAATAACTAGTCCATGCTACCATACCAAATGATGATGGCTAGACCTAAGAGTTGTTCTTATGAAGTCGCGGTATGGGGTACCTGCAAGAAAGGGCGAAGTGATTAGGCTTTAAAGAAAGAGATTTCGATGCTTAAGTTAGAGTTTGATTGGTCTAATATAAAGAAAGTGTTAAGAGATGTATAAAAAATATTTTGCCTGTAAAGATTTACCCTTATTTATAGATAGTAAATGAGAATATCTCCTGACAATATAAAGAATATGCTTTGAGTTGTATTAGTACAAATTCAGAATGTGTAAGTACAAATCCAAGATGCTTCAGCAATCTGTTCTTTTATGGGGAGTAGTTAGGAGATTTTTACAAAGCTTCCACACACACACGCACACACACACATATATATATGAGTCAAAAATTCAAATCAAAATGTTGAGTTTCGGTTTGAGTTTTTTTTAAAAAAAAAGTTTATACACAAATAGAAACTCATAGTTTCGATTTGTGTATTTATTATATATATATTTTTAACAATCCTTTAATAAGCGAAGGACAGCTCGAAGACAATAAATCCAACTGGAAAACACAAAGGAAAGAAACATTGAAGCACACTGACGAAACCAAGGTCAATGATATCTGATTGAAGGCAAGCCCATGCAGTCGGTCAAAATAATCCCCTTTTCTTTCAATTGTATAAATCTACTCGGCTCTTTGAAGTCTTTAATTCCCTTCCGTGTATATATATATATATATATATATATTAACCAAGAGATTGATTCATTAACTCATTATAACGATAATTATTTGACCAAATATATATGTAGCCCTTTAAACTTTACTCATTTAGTCAATTGACCTCATTTAAATTTTTATTTAACCTTATATTTTCTAAACTTATTTTTTTAACTTATAAATATAAATTTAAAGTGACTAATATTTATTAATATAAATACTTGTTAGTATAAAATAAATAAATATAATGCTAAAATGATAAAAATATAAATATATAGAGTAAAATGGATAAAATGAACTAGGACATAAAAATACACATGCATTGTGTATAATTATTTATATATAAAAAGTACATAATAGATCTATATTTATATATTTAAAATAACTTTTTAGTATATATATTAGAAAATTTTAATAATGACATGAGCAAAGTCAAAGTTTACTGCTAATCTATAATCAAACTCTATCTTTAAATGTGAAAGTGGTCTATAAACTTACCGAGTTATAATATACATTTTTCTGATATATATAAATTAGACGTTAGTTTTATTATTTGCTTGATGGGCGATTGATTACAAGAAGGTGTAATTTGCACAATTGGATGTACGGCTATGTAGGTTTTGGATGGTTGAATTTGGAACATTTTTCAAAGAGAAATGTTAAGCACAGTCACTTTAAATAGTGATTATTTAATAATTTTTTTTATTTGGCTAAAAAAATATTTATTATATTATAATAAATATTTTTAACAAATAAAAAAAATTATTCAACAATCACTTTTTTAAATAATTGTATTTAATATTTTTCTCTTTCAAATAGATTGAATGATTGTATTTAATATTTCTCTCTTTCAAATAGATTGAACTTAATCTTTTAATAAAAATGTCCAATAGAGTTCGACGGAAGTAGCTTAAATTTTGGATGAAACTGCAAGCTCGTCGAGCAAAATTGGATGGGTTTGAATTGAGTCCATCAAGAATCAAAAAAAAAAAAACTTAAATAAGAATTGACAGGACTAAAAACAAAAACAGAAACATATTTATAAAAACACAAACAAATTTTGAAGAATTCCTCAAATTAAAAAAATAAAAAGTAAGAATAAAAAATCCTAACAAAAGAATCGGTGGAACCAAAAACCCAGTAAACAAATTTACAAAAAATCTTAATAAATCTCGAAAAATCCCTAAATTAAAAAAAAAAACAAACAAAACACAAAATCTAAAAACTTAATAGAACTAAAAACCGACAAAGAATGACAGAAATGTAAAAGACTCACAAAAGAGATTTCGAATTCATGGAGAAACATACTCTGAAAAGACCATCTTTAAGTTATCGAGACTGAGAGAAAAGTGAAAGAGAAATTCTGATGAAAGAGCGAAATCTGAAGTGTGCGGCCATTGAACCTTAGGTTTCTCATTTAAGATGCTTATATAAGCATCAGAAACAACATTGTTTTCTTTAAGAGAAAAAAATGATGTTTTACATATAACATGTTACATTATATATATATATATATATGTGTGTATATATATGTTTTTAATTATAACGAGTCAAATTCGAATTCGAGCAAAAATTAGAATCTCAATCCGATAGAAAGATCGAATTCAAAGTTTTTTAAAAATCTTCACCCGTTTTTCACTTGAGCATCGATCGAGTCCATCTGAAATATTGGATTTAGTCCAATTAAGCATTTCTATACAATCCTAACTTGAAGAGATTTTTCTTTTTCTTCTTTTTTTTTTTTTTAAAAAAAGACATAAGCAGCGACAACAATAACAAAGGTTGATCGGAGTCACCCATTATAATTACCAAAAAATTGTTTATCTAATTATACTTACCAATTAACTGATCGGATTTAATTTGAACGTTATGTTTTATAAATGCACTCTAAAAAAACAACTCAAATTCTTAGAAGGAAATTACAATCTAATAAATAAAACGGAGAGTAATAATCCTGCTTTTCGATTAAATAAACATTTTTTTGTACAAATCCAAAGTAATGATGGATTGGATTTACATGAATCCAATCTGACATAAATATAGAGAAGAAGCAAATGCACTAGGCAGTAACCACAGAAAAAAAAAAAATAGGCCTTCGACCATTTTTCATAATTTTTTTTTATCATATATACTTTATTAATTTTAATAAACTCATAATAAATCTATTATAAACTCATAAAATTATAATAAACTATGTTTATTTGATATTTTTATTAAAAAATAATTTCTTGTAAATTTAAAAATATTTTTAAAAATATAGTAAATTGAAATTTTTTATTTTTATTTTTTATATTTTTATAAAGAACCCAAAAAAATCTACAAGCAAACCGGCCGGAATAACATATTATATACGTAGACCTTAAAAAATTTTCACTATTGAGAATATATATGGAAAAAAATCACAAATCATTTGAATAAAAGCATATAAAATAATTAATATAAAAATAAAATTTCTAATTTTGATAATTTGTTATATATGCTGGCTGCCTCATGATAGACCCAAAAGCCATAACATTATATAGATGAAAGGTCTCTGCACTAAACCAATTATAATAAGCTAGCTATTGCTTATTAGTATGTATGTATATATGCATATGTATTATGTATATGTATATACTATCTTTCTATGCCATGATTGTGGCAAACCGGCAAAGTCAATTTGCGTTGCCACTATCCCACCATTGATCTTGCCTAAAAATCTTGTTTTTATTTTGGATGCGATATATACCCCAGTATGCTCTTAAAAAAGGAATAATAATAATAATAATGAAGTGGTATTATTCACCAACTTTATATATAGTATTAAATCTATTCCTCCAATCTATTGTATAAAAGAGGTATATTCATACCGTAACTAAAAAATTTCATGAACAAGAATAATACCTCTTTTGTATGGTCATTATCTGCTTTAATGGAGCAATATGAAATATTGGCTGCGCTGATGTGTCTGCTGAAGTGTCATTTGTAACCGTAGGAAACTGGAGTCACTGGACCACTTTTAAACAGGCACAAGCACAAAGCATGAGGTCATGCACATACTTGAAGCTTTAGTCCACACTCCCCACGTGGTTGACTTGTGCCAATCTTCAGTTCACCTTCTTCTCCTACCTCTATAAAATCACCACCATATCTCTTCCCTTTCATAACCTACCCCAGTTAACCACTCAAATTTCCATTTCTTTATTGCTCTCTTTAATTTCCAAGCTTTTGCTCCGAAAAAAAAAAATCAATAATGTTCCCATCTCCGAAGCCATTGCTGCACTTTATTGCAAATGCAATGATGATCTCCATCTAGATGGTGATGCATATTATTATGCACCACCACCGTGCATTGAAGGTGACGGCGATGATGGGGATTATGACTATGCTCCTGCAGCATCCATGGAGGGTGATGATGACGACGACGACGACAATGACTGTGCTCCTGCAGCTTAAACATAATTAGCTCATTATTAATTATCTATCTATTCATATGAATTGGGTCTTAGAGAAGTGACCCAAAGGTTTTGTAGGTCCGGACTCATTATAACTACTAGCTTAATATGGCTTCTCGAACATATAACCAAGATTTTGTCTAGAAAATGAGATGCAAGTTATGTCAGTCATTTCATAATCCTAGACTAGTCCAGTGACATAATGTTAGTCTTGGTCCTAAGTTTATGATGAATGTTCAGATTAATTAATTATTACTTAAGGGCTTAATTGTTCAGTGAAGTGGAGTAAATGATATAATATTATTGGACTTTTATCTTTAATTAATTACAAGAGTGTGAACATTTTGTTTCTCAAATATATTAATAATGCCGTATTAATCATAAGGAGAATGTTCTTTTGGTGTTTTGTGTTTGTATTTTATCAATGATGGGAGGGAAAAAGGCCTTAAAGATTGCCAAAAGTAGCATCTGGCGTGACCTATGTAATCTAATTCAATTTTTTTTTTCTGAACAGAGATATGGTGATTATCAATTAAATTATGTCTTGATTACATCACATGTAATTAAATATTTGATTGAGATGGTATCTCATATATTAATAGCCAACAAAAGTAAGGTTATGGTAAAAAGAAATTCGATGATCTCATAGAAGACTTTCACCAAGTTGAACCATGTCACAATATACAGCCAAAATGAAAAAAAAAAAAAAAAAGGCAGGCTTTTCTAAATTATCTCAAGTTCAACTAACCTTAACAGGTACACCCGGAAGCTGGGAATAGAAATAGATGAAGTTGCTTCAGCTCTCTATGTCGCTCTTTTATTCAAAATGATTGCAGATAGAACATTGTTGTAAATAAGAGTAACCTTCTTCCGATAGCACTGCAGAAGCATTAAAATAGAAGAAAAAGAAAAAGGTAGTAGTTGTAAATGTATCTCAACTAACAGTAGACTGGAACTGAAAGGAGCAGCAAAAGTACAAAAAGCACGTACCATATACAAGACTAAATAAGGAACATCTGGGGGGAAATCAAGTACAGGTAAATAGGTCAAGATTGTAATTCTAGTTGATTTCTTACACATTTATAGGTTGTAGATTCTACTAATTATCCCAATGCACATTACCAGTAATCCCACACTCTGATAGTTTATTTTGCAATATATAACTCTACACAAATGCACTTAAATATATTTTCTTTTGCATTATAGCAAAAATCATTGAAGTGTAACATCCTCAATTCAGGATGCTGGCTCCACAAATACATTATTTTTTTCTCTTTTAGCTTAGCTTTGCTACTGAAAAATATAAGATGCTTATTGCTTGTCATCCCATTAAGTTTTGCAAGAAGCTATACAACATAAACAATCAATATTTCAACATTTTATCATTCCAACTGGAGTAGTGAATCACAGAGAAAAGATCACTGCATGCCTCAAATAAATACATGAAGCAACAATTACACATAAAATAATATATATTATCCAATATAATTCAACTTAATTCTTTTTAACTTGTTTATAATTGCAAAAGCATTTAAAAAAAACATGTAATTTTAGCCAAAAAAAAAAAGTACCTGAATATTAACAGGCTTGAAGGTTACTTGGACCTTATTTTGACGTTGAAGACACTGAAAAGAGCAGTGGTAGAGCTCATAATGACTTCCATGGCAACTCAAATCAAAGTTTGCGAACCAATGCAAAAGTAGAAACTGAAGCATCCCATCGATGCACGCATACAAAAAGTGATTTGAGAAGTTGTAAAGATTGACTATAAAAAAGAGAGATTGAGATTGAGTTGAGAAGCAAGGAAAAATAGAGAAAACTGAAGTTGTAGAAAAGTAAAGAAAAATTTGGAGGGCAACCAGTGATGATTGATATCATTTAAAAGAATATGAAAAATAATCTGGAATTAATGGAGTTTGATATACAAGCAAGCATTTATCTGCCACAAACCTGAAAAAGCTTATGGAATGGCAATTGAAATCTAGGCTTTGGGTAGATTCTGTAACTTAATTTGTTTCTTTGCAGTTACTTAGCCAACTATTTAATGTAACAGTTGTCAGAAGCATTTTGGCTGCTGCTAAATTTCCTCTATCAAAAACTCTAAAATTTCAGAGTCAAAATTATCTTTTCAGCGACAACCCAAGACAAAAAAAAAACTCCAAGAAAACACATTTCCGGGGCCTCTTCTCAAATATTTAAGCAATTATACTGTAGAGCTTTATGGCCTCTTCTTGAAAATTTAGGTGTAAGTAGCTCGATCTTGTCACCTCAAAAACTTATGGGAATTTTGAATCTTAATCGACAGCATTTTATGACGTTGCCAAACCGAAAAAATTCCCTTCCGCAGAAGGAATATTGAAGGAGCATTCTTGTTCATCAAAACTGATAGCAGCAAAATCTTCTCTTTCCATTTAATTATCTTCTGAACTCAATAATGGTTTGGCCAACCCATCCAACATGGAATATATTTCTTTCATTTTTGGGTGAGATGGATCCCCAGCCACAAACTCATGGTTGATACCATCAATCTCAACTGAGCTACAACCGGGCAACTTTTTTACTCGAAGATCTTTCATTTTCCTTCTGACTTTGGTTACATCTTCCCATCTGTATGCAGAAGCATATATATTAGCAAGAAGTATGTGGACATAGGAATCATTTGATTCAATTTTCACCAGCTGTTCAGCCACCCGCTCACCCATCTCAACATTCCCATAGTTTCTGCAAGCACTAAGCAAAGAACCATAAAGTGGAACTATGATGGCATTATCTTCCTCTGGCATCTTCTTTATTAGCTCCTCTGCCTCATCGAGCAGTCCTGCTCAACCAAGTAGGTCAATCAGACAACCATAATGTTCTAGTTTTGGCTTAATCTGATACGTTGTTGTCATGGAATTAAAGAACTCGCGACCTTCCTCAACCAGTCCACCATGACTGCAAGCACTTAAAACTCCAATGAAGGTAATATCATCAGGTTTAGCCCCAGCTAGTTTCATTTCTGAAAACAACTCAAGTGCCTTGCTTGTTTTGCCATTCATGGCAAGCCCACACACGATTGAAGTCCATGAGGCTGTATCTTTTTCTCTTAACCTGTAGAAAATCTTCAAAGCTTTTTCTAAGCACCCACATTTCGCATACATTTCTATTAGAGCGGTGCCAACAACTGCATCTATGGGAATCCTGTTCTCATCTATGAATTCATGAATCCACTTGCCTTGCTTTAGAGCTCCTGTTTGAGCACAACCAGTGAGAAGAGAAACCATAATAAATTTGTCTGGTTTGACTCTTCTGATTTGCATTTCCCTAAACAGTGCCACTGCATCATCAAAACGGTTGAATTGCACATACCCATTAATCATAGCTGTCCAAATAACAACATCCACAACATCCTTGACTAGACTCCTCTCAAACAACTCTCTAGCCTCTTCTAGCTCACCACAGTTTGCATAACCATACACCATGGTCTTGCAACAAATGACATTTTTAGAAGGCATATCTTCAAAATTGCTCGGGCGGTACTCAAACAACCACACTTGCAGTATATGTCCAGTAATGCATTCCCATTGATAGAAGTAAATTCAAGTTTCTCCTTCACATAATGGTGAATTTTCTTACCTAGTTCCAAATCTTTTACTGCTGCACAAGCTGACAGAGTGCTCACAACCGTAACTTCATCAGGGCTCAAGTCACTTTCTTCTTGCATGCGGTAAAAAACATTTATAGCATCCTCAAATCTTCTACATTTAACATATCCAGAAATCAGGACATTCCATGAAATCACATCTCTATCGGGCATTTCATCAAACAGTTCTTCATAATATCAATTTGCCAAAACTGCGAGTACATGCCGATGAGCGAGTTACACACATACGTATCAAACTCAAGCCCAGTTTTTACCAGAGACCCACGTACCTTTTCACCCTCTAAAACCTCTCCTAAGCATCCAATTGCTTTAAAAACAAAAGGGTATGTGAAATTATCAGGCCACAGACCATCTTCCCGCAATTTACCAAAAAGCAAAAGAGATTTTCCGTAGGTTCCTTTCTTTGTAAACGCCCTGATCAAGAGGTTGTATATAATTAAAGATGGAACATTTATACAACTGAAGATTCTCTCTGCATATTGTAGGTTTCCCTTAGACGGGTCCGCGCAAACGAGCATTAGCTTAGTGAGGGCATAGGTGTTTTGGTGGAGCCCCAACTGGAAGATCTGGGAGTGGATTTGTTTGAGATGGGACATTGATTTGCAGTTTTTGAGAAGAAAGAAGCATGATTGTCTGCTGATCCTAATTCCGGGGTTTGTTAAGGCAGAGAATTTGCTTGGTTTTGCAAAACAATGGCGGGAAATTAACTGAACGCTGCGTTCCATATTTGGTACGTTGCTTGGCAATAATTAGGATTTAAATGCCGCAGTACCTTCGTTAATTCAAACGACAAAATGTACCTAAATGGCACTGTACTTGTGGATGTCCGAGTCTTTTTCTCTTTTTTTTTTGAACTCATGTCCGAGTCTTTTTCTCCTCCTTGTAAAAAACTGCTCTCTCTATAATTGGAGTTTTGCCGAAATGGTTTGTGTTTCATTCCTAGATCTAGGGCGGTCGCCAGTGTTTTTGCTGCCTGTACCTCTAAATCTACCGTTTTCTCTCTATTTTAGAGTATTTGCTGCTTTTGATTTCTTTCTGAGTGTTTTTCTGAATTCCTTTGGGAGTTTTTGGCAACCTCAACTCTTAAATGAAACCACCTTATTCTCTTTGGTTTCTAAGCTCTTTAGAGCTCATTATTTTTGTTTTCAGTTTGATAGTGGGTTTAAGTGCTTAAAGTAGTCTTTTTTAGGCCCAAGATCATCGCCCTCTAAATCTATAGATTTCAACCTTCATTTAGTTAGTACAAAGCTCTCTTCCCCTAATTTCCTGTTTTATGTTTGGTCACGAAAGAATTTTTGTCAGGATCTATAGCTTTATCCCCTCTCTGGTGTAGTTTTAATGGCAAATATCATGTTACAATCCAAACTTAAGGGTACGTGACCGACTAAGAGATAAAAAATTTGAGATATCGGACCCCTTAGTCAGCCTAACATAATATAATTATAGAAATAATCAAACCATCGTATCAATTATTCATAATACAATATTAATTTATATAATTTCTAAAAACATAAAGCTTGCGGAGTTACTATTATAGAAATACAGTTTCGTACATGTTACACTATATGTCTCATTTATTTATAAATAAAATTTCACTGTCGAGAAGAGAGACGGGGTTACTAGATAAATTAATTTCAAAAACTCATACTGAAAACATGAAAAAAAAATAATGAGACATGGGTAAGCGTCTCAACTCAGTGAATGATACCAACCAATATATAAAATCTGGTGTCCTATTCAAAATTTATATAAATTTTATCTAAAGGGTGCTCATGTATTATGTCAATTCCATAACAAAGCAAATAATTATATAATGATGAAAATTAGTCTACAAGAACTACTCTAAACCTTAAATCGGGAAACCAATCTCCATATCTGGCTCTCTTTATACAACATATTTTCTTAAAATTCAATGGACATAAGGTCCGTCGTCACGGCCTTAGCCAAATAGCTTTACCCGACTAATAAGCAGTGATGCGCATAAGAAACTTTCCGCCGTCACACCAGTCATAAATTCATCCTCACAATATCATATCATTCTATATTCATAATTTAAGTTACATCTTATGTGGTTCCGTGACATTTCAATTTCATTCAACAATCACAAATTATATTCAGCATATAAGTAAACATTCACAAATAAATACTAAAATTCTAAATTATATTTAAATAATGCATAATGATATATTTATATATATATATACATACATTATATATGAATGCATGAATACATAAAAGTATATTGGAATCACTCATAATTAGATGACGAATCTCGAATCAATCAATGACTCGGCCCATAAGTATTAAAATCTAGTACCGAATGACCTACATAATAAAATACCATAAAGTATTACAATAATAATTTTAAACTCAAAAAATAAATATTTTATAATTTAAAGTTTGGTTACAAATTTAATATAAATTATCTGTAATTTAATTATTCAAACACAAATAATTAACGTAATTAACATTAATTAATTAATTAATTAAATGAGAATTGAATTTCAAAATTTTAATTATTATTTTTATAATTTAATATTTGACAAAATGTTAGTATTTAACGCGTGATAGATGTCGCCGAAATTACTCATTGAACCCTCGCTAGAGTTTCATCGAAAAATTTTTGTCGAAATATTATGGCAGCAAATTGAGTACTTACGCGTATGTCTCGGAGAGAGAATAACAAAAATGCATGTTATTTCTCTTACTCGTCAAAAATTCATCGAAAAAGCCATCGGAAGTCACTGCCTTGGCCGAATTCTAGCTAAAATTTAAGTTAGTCCAAAATTTACAAATAAGACACCAAATAAAAGCTCAAGAAGAGAGGAGTCCAATTGTACATGTCTTGCCCAAAAAGGAGGTCGGAGTCGGTCGAAAAATTGCTCGAAATCCAGCTGAAGGCATCACCTTCGGACAGGAGGTGCATTTCTTTTGACATTAGTTGACGATGACTCATCCCTCTCTGGATTTATTGTCTCGAGAGGAATCCAACAGTAGGTGAGTGACAGTGATCGGAGGTTGGACAGCGAAGATATGACCGGTAAAAGATTTAGTCTCACTTTTTCTCTCTCTCTCTCTCTCTCTCTCTCTCTCTCTCTCTCTCTCTCTTTTTCTTTCTTTCTTTTTCTCTTTTTTGTCATGTTGCACACACCCCACACACAAATATATATATATATATATATTTTATTTTTTATGTAATATATTATTTTATTTAAAACAAATCCAACTTTTCTCTATACTATATATTTAATTATTCATCTTCCACTTTCTTAATTTAATAACATATTATATTATTATATTATTTTATTTTAAAATTTTTTTAAACTATTCTTATCTTATACCCATACATCATCTTTCTATCTTTTTCAACTCTCTCCTAATTTCTTTCCACTCAATTATTATTACTATTATTACATTTCTATATTAAATAATAATTTAAAATATTTATATTATTATTATTTTAAAAAATCAAGTTATTAAAATTTTTTCTCTTAATAAAATTCATCATCGAATTTTCAAACTAAAATAAACACTTAAGTGAAAAATTAAACTTTTCACGCTTTCATACGCACTCTGATATATTGTCTTTAATAATCATAATTAACAATCTTAATTCAACTAATCTATCACCTCAAAAATCTTATTTAGTTATTTTCACAATTTACCTCAACACTCAAAACTCAACTCTCAGTTTACTGATTGATCATATTATTACCTTACAATCCAAGTGAGGTTATGTTTGAAAATGATACAAATATAATAACTTCATATATTTATCTCAATTCTTTTAATTCTTGTAAACTTTAGCTTTTAATTCATGCACACTTCTATTATACTATTGTCATAGTTATTCCAAAATCATAGATCATCATTCATGCATTCTTAGTTACTTCCAAACACATTTCAAGTATAATAATTTCTGAGTTTCAATTTTATACCTTAACCAATATCAAGTTTTAACATCTATCTTTGTACATGTTCAAAATTTTCATCCACCTATCTAAATTATTTTCGCTTACGAATCTAAATACCTCTAGTTGTTCACCAATTTTAAGAATACCCTAATTTTTTCATATACAAATTCAATTTAGTAACTTAATCTAAATATCTCTTTTAATAGATTCATTTGAAATAATGCCTTATGCTTATCATCTCTAAATTTTCATATTTTAAAACACACCAATTTAGTTGTACTTCAATTAATCACTTCAAATTTATATACTCAAATAATTTTAAAAATTTCAGCAATTCATACAGTCTCTAAATTACAATTTTACTTGCTTAATAAATTTTACTCTTAACCCAAAATTATCACAACATATATTCAACTTACATACAAAATGTTAACAAGTTTCTAAAATCTATTATCACCTTAATTGTTTACATTTCATAAACTCTATAATTTTGTCTTGTTTTAATTTTCACTGAACATTCTACCTTCTTTTCTATCTTACCTTAGAAAATCAAATCAATTTAATCCAACACAAATTTTCTTTCAACTCTCATCCATTTTTAAGACATAATCAATAATGAATATCATCTTAATACTCAAAATGACAAATTCAATTATTTATCATCAGTTTATCAATTAATTCAATTAAACATTAGGACAAGAATTACTCCTATTAACAAATGTCTCCGAATTATGCCAACCTTTAACCGAATCAATCATACTATTCTATATACTCATATAACTAATTCTAAACTTAACATTTCATAACTTTCAATCATATCTTCTCACTCTAATTCATTTATATACTTCACATTATTTCGATAAACATAACTCTAGCCACATTATAGTCTTATATTTATTATTTATGCAAAATATTTTATACTAACTAATATCTTAATACTCAAATATCACAATTATTTCTACATCCAAACTCATCATACAATATGCCTTAATAAATTTTAAGTTTACTCTATTTTTATAATTCATAGACTGTTATCCAATGCTAAGTCATAATGTTATTCTTAATTTATAGATTCAAAACTGCTATTTACATATATCGTCATTGTTATTACTTATTAGTCCAAACACTCTTAGTTATTTGCTAGTACTAGAAGTATGATAAACTCCCAATAAAATTCTAATTATAGATTTTAAACTCTTGGCCTAATTTAAATATTCTAAATCTCTTATTATCCTCAACCATTTAAGCTCCATAAGTAAAATCAAATGTTATATTTGAATGCGTCATTTATAATCTGATAATGTCATATGTCATACTTTATATTTGATTTCATCCAGTTTGAATTCTATTTATCTCACCAAAATATCCTTCAAGCAAAAATAATATCTATCTCGAGTCAATTACCTTATTTCTTAAGCTAATAGGTTTATTTAAGGAATTAATCGGAGTTGATTATTTTACGCTTTTGAAGAAAACTAAATATTATTACGATACACAATCCCTAGCACAATCCACACTTTTAGGTCACCTAAAAGTGTGGATTGTGCTAGGGATTGTGTATCGTAATAATATTTGGTTTTCCTCAAATGCGTAAAATAAAGTGAGGATCAGCAGCAAAACTCATGTCTTTTATTTAACAAGTATGTATAACTTTCACATATATATGACAAATGTTGAATCACAACCCATGAATAACGATAAATTTGAGGCAATTGAGACTCAATTAAAACGAAAAGAAATCCTATACTCTGCATGAGACAAGAGCTTAGACCAATCTATAAATCTTTCAACTATAGATATACTACATGTTATAAAATCTTTGCTATGATACCAACTTTGTCATGACCCGAACTCAATGGCACATGACCAGCACTAAGAGGTGGAAAATCTGAGGTACCAGACCCTTTAGTCAGCTTGACATGATATAATTATAGAAATAATTAAACCATCATATCAATTATTCACAATACAATATTAATTTATATAATTTTTACAGCATAAAGTTTAAGGAGTTACTATTATAGAAATACAGTTCCATACATGTTATACTACATGTCTCATTTATTTATAAATAAAATTTCACTGTCGAGAAGAGAGACAGGGTTACTAGATAAATTAATTTCAAAAACTCATATTGGAAACCTGAAAAAAAAATAATGAGACAGAGATAAGTGTCTCAACTCAGTAAATGATACCAACCAATATACAAACCTAGTGTCCTATTCAAAATTTATACAAATTTTATCTAAAGGATGCTCATGCATTATGTCAACCCCACAACAAAGCAAATAATCATACAATGATAAAAATTAGTCTATAGGAACCACTCTAAACCTCAAATTGAAAAACCAATCTCCATATCTGGCTCTCTTTATCCAACATATTTTCTTAGAATCCAATATACATAAGGTCCACATTCACGGTTTTAACCAAATAGCGCTACCCGGTTAACAAACAGTGTTAAGTATAAGAAAATTTCTGCCATCACGTCAGTCATAAACTCATCCTCACAATATCATATCATTCTATATTTATAGTTTAAGTTACATCTTATGTGGTCCCGTAACATTCCAATTTCATCCAACAATCACAAATTATATTTGGCACAAGCAAACAATCACAAGTAAATGCTGAAATTCTAAATTATATTTAAATAATGGATAATGATATATATATATACATATATTATGTATGAATGCATGAATACATAAAAGTATATTAGAATCACTCACAATTTAGATAATGAATCTCGAATTAATTAATGACTCGGTCTAGGAGTATTAGGATCTAGTATCGAACGGTCTACATAATAAAATACCATAAAGTATTATGATAATAATTTCAAACTCAAAATAAATAAATATTGTAATACCCTTATTCCTTATATACGTATAATACATACATCCAGTATATATAAAATATGCATATATGGTATAAGATGTTACAGTCTAATTTAATAAAATTTTTCACTTTTCAAATCTAAAATCTTAAATACTTTAAAATATATATTCAAATATCAAATAAAATATTATTATAAATTATAGGTACTAAAATAAACATTTTTTATAAAAATCTCTGAAAAAAATTTGCTAGAGTTTTATCTATAATTTGGATATTTTTAAATTCAACAAACAACACAACCTGCCACAAAAACACTCCCAAATAATATCAAATCATTATTTTACTCATACTCCTCAATTTCTCCAAATTTCACAATACATTTATACTTATACGTATAAATATTTTTTAAAACACATATCAACCCACATTATAAAATTTTTCAATATATTCTTTATAATTTATAATATATATACATCAAAAATATAATATAATATATGAAATATCAAAATATAATAAAAATATATACATGCTGGTAGTTGGCATTGATCTCGAAGAAGCAGTCAAATCAACTCAAGTAAACTCAAAGCTAGACTCGACCCTGTCTAGACAAACTCTCCAACTTTACCAAATCTTCCATGTCACCTGAGAGATAAATTTCAATAGCGCTAAGCCAAAAGTCTAGCGGTATAAACTTTGATAACAATAAAGCTCAAATGCAATACCAATGTATAATGCATATAGATACCATATCTCATATCATTTCATTAAAACATATATTTTTTTAATTATTTAACAATTCACAATTCATATAAAAGCAAACACAAGTATGGATCCAAAATATCTAATATGCTATTCAAATTTTAAATTTATTATTTTGGTTCATATTGACGCCCAGTGTCTAGCTTGAAGGCAAGTGACGCCCAGCGTCTAGCCAGAAGGCAAATCATAGTGATGCCTAACATCTGGCCGAAGGCAAGTGACATCCAATGTCTATCCCGAAGACAAATCAAATTGTTGCTCAAAAGCTAACTCCGAAGTCAAATAATGAGGATAACCTCATAGGCATGTCGCTAAACACAGAACTCTGAAAAATTGAATAACATACTAGGCACACAATTATTTTACATTTCTCATTATCAATCTCTTTCTCATTTTCTCATAATCAAACTAGACACATTGCCTTATTTTTCATTATTTATTAGGCACATTGCCTTATTTTCTCATCTTTTCTCATTTTTCTTATTTATAGCAATATCAATTCATCACATTTCATCATATCATCACATTGCATCACATTTTATCTTAAAATTCATCACCCAAATATTTTGGGTAATTTCACATAATCCACATATGATTCACATTTTATGCACTTTAGCTATTACTAATGACTTTTTAACAATGTCCTTAATGCATACACAACAAATGGCATTACCCAAACACTTTGGGTCATTTTTACATAATATACATATTTCATATTTTACATAATTTAGCTATTAACAATGACGTTTGCAATGCATTTAATATATATATGACATTACATATGTCATAGCATATTATTCATACATGTTCCATGTATCAAGTAACTTAATACATTTTTCAATCCAAAATATGCTAAGCCCAATGTAATGCAAATATATTCAATTCATCCAAAGTTTGTACTTACCTCTAAGAGCAACCAAAAACAAGTTCAAAAACCCTCTAATCATTCTCTTTTTTACTTGCCCTTCAATACTTGGATTGAGCAAATTAACTCTCCTCAATGCTAAATATGGAGAAAATCTTTAAAAATCCACTTGAAACTCTTAAAATCTTTCAATTCTTGAAGCATGAAAGAAGAAAATCTTGAGCTTGCTTGGCTATGGAGGTTCGGCTCCTTCAAAGGAAGAAGAAGAAGATGATAACATTTGATTTTCTCTTTCTTTCCGCTTTAAATAATATCCATATATATATATATATATATATATTATTTTAATAATTTTTAATTATTTATTTATTTATTTAATAAAAATTCAAAATCCATATCTTCCATTCAAAAATAAAATATTTTTGAATTATTTTTAAAATTTTTAATATATAAAATATTTATCAAAATGCTCTTTGACTTTAACTTTTCTTTTAAAAGATTTGACTTTTGTTGACTTGTAGGGGTGTAATTCGGTCGGTATGGAATGGAATCGCCTCTATTCCAATTCCATTCCAAAATATTTCGGTATTTAGAATTTTATTCCATACCAATCCAAATATTATTTGGACTTAAAAATTTCGTTCCATACCATTTCATTAAAATTCGGTATGGTATTCGGTAATTCCAAAATTTTTCCATCAAAACTAAAATTAGAATAGATTTAAAATAAATCTGAAAATGGAAACATTATATAAGTTTAAATTTCAAAGTAGCTAAATAAATTCATAAAATTATATCATTCAAGTTAAATTACTAAATAAGTACTTAATAATATTCTTTTTAAAAACAAATGCACTTAATAATTTAAGAAAAACTTTTCATCTCAAGTAATCCTTTGAACCTCTATATCTTTCCAAAAAATTTCTTTACCGCATCATGGTAGTCTTGACAAATCTGAATATTGAAAAAAAAGAATAAATAAAAGGTTGTTAAAATTTGTATTAAATAAAATATTTAAATTAAAATTATGAAAATTATTATATGTACCTTCCTCAAGTTGTTGAATATCTTCTTGTGATTCTTCATAATTGATTGGAAATGGAGATAAACGAAGCCAATCTTGTGCACATATAAGAGCCTCCACGACTTTAGGACTCAAAGAACTTCTAAAATTATCAAGTATACGACCTCCAGTACTAAAAGCAGCTTCAGAAGCAACAGTAGAAACAGGAATGGCTAACACATCACGTGCCATCTCTACAATTATTGGAAATCTAGAACCATTGTGCTTCCACCAAAGTAAAATATCAAATTCATTTACATCCTCAATGCAATCTTCTTCAAGATATCTATCTAACTCAGATTTGATATACCCTGTATTTTTCTCACATTTATGCTTATTGTATTTTTCTTTCATTATTTGTCTTATTTTTTGAGAAGGTTGAAAACTATCCACCATATCATTAGAATGCAGATTTATTTCAGTAACTTGTGCCCCAACCTCATTTGTAGGTGAACCACCAGCACCCTTATACTCTTCAAACATGCAATTAATTGTCTCTCTCACTTTTTTAAGAATACTAGATGAGGTATAACAATCAAACAATTGATTAAGACCCCATTCTAATAAGCTCATTTTGAAGCGAGGATCAAGTACAACTGAAATAAAAATCATCATGTTCATTTTTTCAGGCTTTCCCCAATACTTGTAGTACTTATCTTCATTTTTTCAGCCATAAAACTCATGTTCAAATCAGAGCTATTATTCAACTCATTCAAAAGAGCATCTACAGCAACCATCTCATGAAAAAAATTATTAGATGTGACATATAAAGAGCCAGAAACACGCAAAGTCAACTCATAAAAATTTTCTAAGAAAGTCACCAACCTACCAACATTAACCCAATCATCATCAGAAGGCTTTCCACCCCCATCTCTATCTTTTAACTCACTTTCATAACGAGTATCCTCTAAGTCATACCTATCAAATGCCTTTTTAAACTTGTAAGCAGCATCCAACATCATATAGGTAGAATTACATCTAGTAGAAATATCAAGACACAATAATTTTTTACTTTGAATTTTCTCCTCTAATGCACATTTTTTGAACTTTTCCAATCTAGATGGAGATTGTTTCATATATTTTACAGCTTGTCGAACACGGAGAATTGATTCTTTTGCCTCATTCAATCCATCCCCAACCACTAAATTAATTATATGAGCCACACATCTCATGTGAAGAAAATCACCTTTCAAGACACTACCACCCCAAGTATTAAGTCTAGTTCTCATATAATTGATTGTTGTATCATTCGAACTTGCATTATCAACTGTGATAGTAAAAACTTTTTCAATGCCCCAATTTAATACGCATCTCTCAATTGTTTTTCCAATTTGCTCACCCTTATGACTAGTAATTGGACAAAAATTTATAATTCGCTTTTGTAATTTCCAATTGTCATCAATATAATGTGCTGTGAGACACATATAATTGATTTGTTGTATAGAAGTCCATGTATCAGTTGTGAGACATAACCTCCTTTGGGGTAAGACTTTTTTAAGTTCTATCCTTGAATCACAATAAACTTGGTAACAATCTTTAGCAACTGTTATTCGTGAAGGAACACGAAAAGAAGGATCCACAACACTAAAAAGATATTTAAAACCTTGTCCCTCAACACATTTAAAAGGAAGTTCATCCACAATTACCATGTATGATATAGCCTTTCTCAAAGCAATTGGGTCCAAGCATGCTTGAAACTTTAGATTACTCACACCATCATTTTCTTTTGTGACACAAGGAAAGTTAAGTTGGGTTTGCTTACGATCCTTAGGCCTAGTATATGGATATTTAGGACATCTGTCTAAATGTGCCAACAAACCGCTTGTGCCTAATAAGGAGGTGTTATATCCATATTGTAAATTACAATGTTTGCATTGAGCTACCATATCTTTTTTAGGATCATTTTTTCGAACAAAGTGGTTCCAAGCTACAGATCGAGGGGCCATTTTTTTTCTTTTTGTATTAATCTCTTTAGAAGGAGCATTTGCTTCATTAGTAGGTTGAGGGTTCGCACCTTCTCCGTCTATGAGAATTGGTTCGCTATTTTCAGTCATCTGATATTGAAAAATATATATACATATATATATATATATTCAGTAATACTTACAAAACATTTAATAACATAAAAGAAAAAAAACTATTACCAGTAACGTAAAAACAATTTTTATTACAATATCATAATGGTTGTTACAACTTTGAAGGAAAAGCATAATATAATCCTATATATATATGGATCTAATGATTCTAAATAATATACTATACATATATAAACTGACGCTAGCAATAAAAGTTGATGATTGTATCAAGAACCCTAACCTATATAAATATAATCCCTAAGCCACCATTAGTTGTAAAGCAAATAAAATAATAATTATCATAGATTGTGCCAATAGGTAGGATGAAAAGCCAAAAAGAGTCAGTATTCTAACCTTTAGGATTTGTAGTAGACTAGCAGCTTTCCTGTGTTTTTTGTTTGTTATCGGTATTTACAAAGCAAAGCTGCCAAAGCAGGCAATGAATATATATTAAACGAATATATATTAAACCTAATAGGGTAGGGTTAATAAAATATTGTATAAAATTGAATTACATATTTTAATATTAATATTTAATGATTTTATTTAAATATGTATTATTAATTATATTATTAAAAATCTTATAATAAAATTTCTGTATATGGAATGGAATTTGGAATTTCATTATAATATTCCATTCCATATTTCATATTCCAAAATTTTAGAAAATACATTCCATTCCATATTCCACATTCCAAAATTCCAATCCAAATAACAATTTCGGTTTGGATTTCGGTTTAAATCGGTAATATTCCAAACCAAGTTACACCCCTATTGACTTGTATATATATTATGTATATTTTGCATATATATTATGTATATATTTCGCTTTTTCACTTAAAATTTTTTTATTTTTTATTTAAAATTATTTATTTAATTAATTTAATTTAATTTATTTATTTTTATTTAATTTTTAAAAATTAGGGCTATTACAAATATTTTATAATTTAAAGTCTGGTTACAAATTTAATATAAATTATCCGTAATTTAATTATCGAAACATAGATAATTAACATTATTTGATTAATCAAATAAATTAGAATTTAATTTCAAAATTTTTATTATTATTTTCATAATTTTTATAATTTAATGTTCGACAAAAATTAAGTATTTAATGCATAATAGATGTCACCGAAATTACTCACTAGACCCTCACTGTAGTTTCGCCAGAAAATTTTCATCGAAAGATTATAGTAGCATATTGGGTACTCACGCGTTTATCTCGAAGAGAGCATTACAAAAATGCACGTCACTCTCCTTCACTCGCCGAAAATTCATTGGAAAAACTGTCGAAAGTCAATGCATTCTGGTCAAAATTTAAATTATTCCAAAATTTACAAATGAGATACGAAATAAAAGCTCAAGAAGAGAGGAATCCAATGGCACCTATCTTGCCGAGAAAGAATGTCAGAGTCGGCTAAAAAATTACTCAAAAGTAGAAAAAAGACTCACATTCAGACGAGAGGTGTTGTTTGCTCCAACGTCGGTTGACGACTAGTCATCCCCCTGTGGATTCATCATCTCGAGATAAATTCAACAGTAGGTGATTAGCAATGATCGGAGGTTGGACGATGAATATATGGCCGGTCAAAAGTTTAGTTTCACTTTTTCTCTCTCATCTCTCTCCTTCTCTCTCTCTCTCTCTCTCTTTCTTTCTTTCTTTTTCTCTTTCTGGTCACGTTGCTCAAGCCCCACACATATATATTTTTTTATATTATATATTATATTATTTTATTTTATTTAAAACAAATCCAACTTTTTTCTACACTATATATTTAAATACTCATCTTTCACTTTTTTAATTTAATAACATATATTTTTATATTATTTTATTTTTATTTTTTTTAAATCATACTTCTTTTATACCCAAACATCATCTTTCTGTCTTTTTCAACTCTCTCCTAATTTCTTTCCACTCAATTATTATTAATATTAGTTTATTTCTATATTAAATAATAATTTAAAATATTTATATTATTATTATTATTTTAAAAAATCAAGTTATTACATTTCTTCTCTCTCTTTGGCTTCAAGCCAGGATTCTTGATCCTTTTTTCTTTCCGTTAACATATTCAAGACATGAGGTTGTATGGGGTTGTGGAGCCGTTTATTTGTTTCTCATACTGTTGATCTACTGATTTTGGTGGTTCAATATTGTTAAGGCTCTATATGATTTTCTTTGCTTTCAGCTTTCACCTACTATTCTGGTGGACGTTATTGGAGAGTTACTTCCTATGAGATTCTGGGTGCTTATAACTGATGTGAAGTTTGCAGATTTGTTGGTTTCATTTTGCTTCATGGGTGTTTTTGCTTTCTCCTGTTGTTTGATTGCCATTTCTAATCTTTATTTGTGTTGTAATATGTTTACTATTTCCAATTTGGTTTTCTCTAAAGTCAATTGTATATATGTACTTATAGTTTGATTATAATGAAAACTTTTATCCTAATAAAGAAAAACAAAAAAAAAAAACCACAATTTTTTGATCGGTCGAAGCCCAAACTTTATCTTGATTGAAGAGCAGGTTAAAAAAGTGTCTAAAAACGATTTTTTTTTTTCCTAGAATTAAAAGAAAATAATTTTACTTAATGTGTTTAGAAAAATATTATGCATAGTTAATATTAATAAAAATATTATATACTAGAAAATCACGTGCACAATATTGCCAGAGTTATTAATAATTAAATATATATATATATATATATATTAAAATTCAGTATTAAATTTTATTATTTTTAATTGAGTCAGTATACTTATGTCAATATTTATAGATCTAATATTGGTAAAACTCTTAGTAAAATTTTTGAATTCTTCATAATATATTTTTTAAATATAAGATATATTTTATTTTTAAATTAATTGATTTGTTATTATTTTTAATTAATATTTTTTATTATTTTTAATTCTAGTCAAAGATAAAATTTATTAAAAATTTAAAATTCTAATGTAAATAGAAGTTGTTATTTTAATGATATTCTAATTAATATTCCAATAACTATTTTAATAAATAATTGTATTATAGATATATATTTATAACACACTATTTCCCTCCTATCTTTATCCATTTCTCAATATTATTATCACACAGTCGACATGATATTTTTTATAAATTTTTTTATTAATTTTAGCTTATTTACATGTTAATATCTTAATTTTTTTAATATTATATTTGCTTATTTAAATTTATTTTTTGAGTCATTTTATTATTTTTAACTCATTTTTTTCTTTTACATGGCAATTATTTATTTTTTATATTTATATATGATGTATTAAATTTATATAAAATCTAGTCATATTTATTTTATAATATTATATATGTAACATCTGTAAAATTATAAAAATTAAATTAATTAAATAAATAAATAATTTAAATAGAAATTAAAGGATTAGAAGTGAGAAAGTAAAGTGTATATGTAAAATATATATGAAATATAAATAATATATATAAAAGTCAACATTTAAAGAAGAAAGTGAAAGGTCAAATGTCAAAATTATATTTATACTTTGTAAAATTAAAATTAACTAAATTATTTAAAAATAAATTATTTATGAATGAAAGATAAAAATTATTATTTTTAAAATAATTAATTAATTAATTAATTAAAAATATTAAAATATTAAAAATTATTATTTTTAAAATAATTAATTAATTAATTAATTAAAAATATTAAAATATTATAAATATATGGTCTTAAAATTTTAAGTGAAAAGAAAGAGAAAATATCAACTTCTTTTCTTCTTTTTCAAGGTGGCCAAACCACCATAGTCAAGAGAGAGAGGTTTCTTCTTCTTCCAAGCACCAAGAATTGAAAAGGATTTCAAGGAATTAAGTAGAGTATTGGTGATTTCTTCTCTAATTAGTAAGTTTTTCATCTTAATCTTTAAAATTTCTTGAAATGGTGAATATTTGAAGTTTGGGATTTTGAGTATGTGTGTTATAATTGCTTGAATGGGTATATATGATGCTATTTTAAGTAGTAAATAATGATTTTCAAGTTAGAAGAAATGATTAAGTTTGAGTTGAGTTTGGATTATAAGATGGTTTAGGGTTATATGTAAATTGAGATTTTTCAATTATATATTTTAATTATTAGAATTGGTGTGTATAATATTGTTTTGATGCCTAAACAAGAATTTTAAAGTCAAATGATAGATTTAATAAGTTTAGTTAGAGAATGAGAAAGGTAGTATTGAATTTAGGATTTTGAAAGAGAATTTTCAAAGTATGGTTGTTTGTTTGATTTTAATAAATAAATCATGTTATTAAAAGATTTAAATGATAAAAATGAGCTTAAATTAGCATTTGAAATGGGTTGTAATTAAGAATCATAATTGATGAAGGTTATGACATTTTAGGATTTTGTTAAAGAATATGTGTTTATTGAATTTAATTGGTTAAAACATGCTCTAATATATTTTTAATGGTAAAAATAAACTTAAAACACCAATTAAAATGTGATGGAATGGAATTCTAATTTTAAAGTAAGGAAATAAAAAATTTGAAAATTAGTAGGAATGTGGTTTTATTGGAGTTTTATGTTTGAAATGCCTTAAAATGTGACCCTAAATGATTTTATTCACTCATATTTTGAATAGGCATTGGGTAGAAGCATTTTGCCCAACCTTAGTGTTGAAGGACAATTTAAAAGTGGAAGTTAAAGTAATACTTTAGCTTGAATTTAAGTGTTAATTGAGGTAAGTACATACTTTTGATAATTTAAATATAATTGCATTTAATTTAGCTCAACATATTTTAGATAAAAGAAAAGCCATTGTTAATGGCTTAAAATGAGTAAAATGTGATTTATGTGCATTATGTAAAAATAATTTAAAAATATTTGGGTAAATGATTGTAATGCTAAGAGGGTGTTTCTCAAAACTTAAAAGTTGGTCAAAACTACTTATAAGCTGTTTTTAGATTATAAGTTGTTTATTTAAGTGTTTCTGAAAACTTAAATAGTAGATTATAATCTGATTTTAATCAGTTTTTTAAAAGTTGGGTTTTGCTACTTTTTTTTAAGCACTTATTTTTTAAGCAGTTTTGACCAAGTAAAAGACCATACTATCCCTACATAATCTTCAATATTCCAAATTTGCCTACCTTATACACTTTAGTTCCCATCAAAGAAATTTTATTATTATTATTATTATTATTATTATTATTATTATTATTATTATTATTATTATTGCAAAATAAATTTTGAATTGACATTTAAAAAATTATTTTTATACAATAAATAAACTCATGGACAGTTTGGTCATTTTGACAGTTTCTACAATTAAAAACTGATTATAAGCTGATTTTACAGAAACACTTAACTGATTATAAACTGATTATCAGCTGATTATTAGTTAGTTTACAGAAACGCTTAACTGCTTATTTTTAATCTGATTATAATCTAAAAATCACTTATTCACAATAAGCTGAAAAGCTCCAGTTTTGAGAAACACCCTCTAAATGTCATATATTGTGATGAAATAATGAGATATAATGAATTAAAGTAATTTGACATTATGATGGATAAGAAATATGAGAAAAGAGGCAATGAGATAAAGAAAATTGATTATATAAAATATTAACTATTTTGTGTGTTATTTAGTATATTATTAATTTTCAGAGTTTTATATGGTGGTATGTCTATGAGATTATTCTCGTTATTTGCCTTTAAGGCTAGACGCTGAGCATTACTGATATATGATTTGCCTTCGAGCTAGACGTTAGACATCACTATGATTTACCTTCGGGCTAGACGTTGGGCGTCACTTGCCTTGAGGCTAGACACTGGGTATCAAATTAAACCAAAATAGTAACTCTAGAATTTGAATAATGTACTAAGTTAGTTAGGCCCAAAGCTTATGTATGTGTTAATGTGATGTTTAGAAATATTGATAAATGTGAAGTAAAAGGGAAATTGCATACTACATTGTGAAATATCATGATACATTATAATGCATTATCTATCTTTTAAAGTTTCATTATTATCAAAGTATGTACCGCTAGATTTTAAGTTTAGCGCGATTGAATTCATCGCGCAGGTAACATGGTTGATTCGGTAGATCTGGAGAGTTCATCTAAACTTTGTCGAGTTTAGACTTGTGGTTAATTTGAGGTGATTTTGTTGCTTCAAGATCAGAGCCAGTTGTCACTATGTATATATTCAATTCTATAGTACATTTTGTCACTATATATATTATGTTTATGCTTTTTAGTGTATTATAAATTATAAAGAACATTTTAGATAAATTGTATAATATGGGAATGTGTATATGTGCTTTTATATATATGTATATATATAAATATTTTGAGAAAAAATGTGAGGAGTTTGAGAAGTTAAGGTGAAATGTTTGATTTATATTTATTAGGAGTGTATTTTTTTGCAGGTTGAATGTTGTTAAAATTTTTTGAAATGTTTAAATTACAGATAAAACTCTGATAAATTTTTTTCAGAGAATTTTATATAAAATACTTACTTTGTGAATCTAAAACTAATAAAGAATATTTTATTGGTTTATTAAAAATATATTTTAAAATGTTTGAGATTTTAAATTGAAAATATGAAAATTTTTATTAAACTAAGATGTGGTATTCTTATACTTTATACGCATATTTTATTTATACTGAATATATATATATATTATATGTATATAGAGTATAAAGGTATTACAATATATCATATCAATATTAAACAGATTAATTACGACTATTTTTTTAAAAAAACTTAAATTTTATAATCTGAAGACAAATTTCAATAGTTTTCTTTTAATAAAACCTTTAAGTTTAATAATGGGTAGTATCGTTACTTTTTTCTTCTCAAATTTTATAATATTTTTTTAAAATTTTAAAGACTTATTTAGTATAATATTACTACATATGATAATAATATTACTTTTACTTCTCATTTATTAGTAAAATATCTTAATTATTATATTGAAAAAAATACAACAACGTATTGTCTTATGATAAATATATATATGATATATGGTCTAGACAATAAATTTAAATTTAAATTTTTTTCTTTTCTGATGCTAAAATAAACTTGCAATATATGTACAATGTATACTAAGCTTCAAAGATAACTACATTGCATAATTGTAAACTTGTTTAGAAAAACTGTACTATTGTGGGAGATAAACTAATCATATATATAATTCATAATTTTTAGTCCATTATTAAATTCAAGGCATAAAATAATAATAATAATAATAATAATAATAATAATAATAATAATAATAATAATAATAATAATAATAATAATCCTGTGAAAAAAAAGACTCATTCAAAACAATAATTAATTTATTGATTTTTTAACATGCTCTTATTTGAAGTACAATTTTATTAATATAACTTATTTAGTTTTAATAAAATCATATAATATATCTAACATTAATGAAATGTTATATCATCAAAATATTAGTAAATTTATAAAAATAATTACAGTAAATACATTTTTCTTAAAATAATTTTTTATAGGATGAAGAAATTACAAAAAAAAAATAAGTTATTTTGAAATTATTTTTCAAATTGAAAATTTTCCAATAAAAATCCTAATTAAAATCAAAGTTATTAAAAAATAAATAAAGAAATTAATGTAGTAAAAAATATTTTATTGTTATTTGTTATAGGCCAAAAAAAATATTTTATAGTTGCTACCAATGTTTTAATAATTAAAAGCTTTAAGAGTATTATTATATATCATAACAAAAAAAAAACCTTAATTAGAAAAATGATCATATACGATGTCATTTTCATTGTGGGCTCAAGAGAAAGAAAAACTTATGCCAGTAATTTTGAACCCATCCACTATTGGCAGGCCCATTCAGAAAGCCTAATACCAAAAAATTCTTAAACAATCATTTTGCATTCTTAAAAAATAGGGAGTAAGACAAAAATTTTATAAAAAGTCCAATCTATCCACTTGTCAGCAGAACCCACTCAGTAATCTAAAGACCAAAAAATCTTTAAATAATCATTTTGTACTTTCAAAAAGCATGGATAAGACTGACATTTTGACAAAGTCAAAATCAATTGTAAATTTACTGTAACATGTAAGGCCTATGTTGTTGGGTTAATGATAGTTATAATTACTATTATTTGGATTAATTTCTTTAGGCATTATATATAATTTTGGTCCTTTAGTGAGTATGGTTTATCAACAAAGAAAATTATGCAAAATACCCTACTTCAAGTTTCTATTTAAATATATGACACTTTGTTTTTTCTTTCATTTGTAACGCTCTTTTTTAGTTTTGTTTTTTTTTATTATAAATTTTATCTCTCCTTCAGCGTTTTTGGTTTTTCTTTTTCATTCATCATCTCTTTTCTTCTCTTTTTCTTCTTCTATCCATTTCTATCTTCTTTTTCTTCCTTTCTTTTTATATTCTTTTCTGTTTTGTAGATTGTTTTTTAATATTGATGGTTAGTGTATTAAATTGCACATCTTGATATTCTTTCTGTAGTTCTCATCTTTTCTTTTTGTCTCTACACGCTTGGCAGCATTAAGTAGATGAAGGGCCCGGTGAATCAAGTGTCGCTTCATAGTGATTGGCGCACCTTTTTTTCCTTTTAAATGAATGGCGTAAGGTCGAAAGTGACACCCACGCCATTGTGATTGGTGTGCCTATTACTTCAAGTGGTTGAAGGAATTGTGAGGAATTGTGAGGGCTAGCAGCTTTGGTCTTTCATTCTTTTCTTAGGCTGATCCTTTTGGTCCCAAATGTTAAGGCTCAAGCTTTCCTTTATGGAATTTACCCTCTTTTTTTCTTTCTTTTCCTTTGTTTGGGACAGGGAACAATTATGGTATCCATAAAGACTATTTCACTCGATACAATAGTAAAAGTTATTTCACTTTTTAATTGCATGTTAAAGGATAGAGTTATCTAGATGAAGGTTTTTCCAATATCGTCATAAACATAAACAAAATAATTTCCTCCTTGCCCTCTATGAATAACCTCAATAATTGTGTCACAAACATTTATTTGTTCTTTAGTCAAATTGAAAAGCAAATTATGGTGCTCTATTGCTAAAGCAAGTTTATCATGACGAAGTTCATTTTGAATAAATTGATTCTGACATTCTAAAATAATTATTAAAGCTAGATAAGGCAATATATGAAAATCTCTAAAACTTTTTTCATTTCTTTGGAAGACCTTTTCAATTTCACAAAGGGCATAGCTCTTTAGTTGATCATTGATAAGGATTACAATCCTATTATGGTAATTATTGTATTTTAGGAATGTGATTAATTATTGTATCCTAGCTATTATTAGTAAAATATTCATATTATTATTGTAATACTCTTATATAAATATCTTTTGATGTTAATAAACTATCATTGAGTCTCTAAATCTTTCACGATATTAGAGCCAAACCATATTAGTCAAAATAGAAACCCTAACCACACCATGTCTTCCACTAAAAGTCAAGCCATTGATAGTCACAATTCTATAACCATTGCAGTTATATCAGCGTGCCAACCCTTTCTTCTATGATTTCTTCCTTTTTATTTTACCCAATCTTTCACATCAATTAATAATTAAACTTACCATTATATATTTATTGTTATGGAAGATAATTTTTTCCCATGGTAATTGGTTGCAGTTTAGAACATCATCTTGATCAAAGCTATCACATAAACTTGAAGATGACACTTCAAATTCTACATCCAAAAATTCAAAACGATAGGATCATATTATACTCAGCTAGATCATCAATTTAATTTTTCAATGGTTCTTTCCTCAGTTGATTAGCATGATAACAACCTGTACAACATGGAACAAATTTGTTTCTACTTATGTATCTAAATCAAAGTTTTGAATTCTAGAGTTACATGCACAGTTGCACAATTTGAAACTTGAAAATTCTTTTATTGCACTTATTTCATGCACATCAAAAGAATTGCAGATAAATTAATAAATTTACAAAATCCTATTTTGGATTAAGAATTGATTGAATTTATTATTACTAGACTTAAAGCAGTCTATAAAATATTTTCTAGAATGTTTGAATGTCATACCGATGATTATTGATTTTGATGATCTTTATGATATGCTTTTGATAGAAGAAATGTGTCTAAAATGTGAGGAAGAGACAATTATAACTCCACCATCTGTCCAATTTCGTGGTCAAAACAATTATTAGTTGTCTTCCTATCCTTCTCAACATCGTGGCTAGCACCAATCTAATGGTTCTCAATCTTAATCTATGTCTTTAGATACTCATATAATTGTGTGTTATAACTATACTGCAATGGTCATATTACAAGGGTATATCCTACTTTTAAAGTGAATACTTTAGTTTCTCATACTCATATGAAATCATTCTGGAATTTGGCAAGTACATTGTCTAATCTACTTAAGCATGGCTAGTATCGCATATTATTTAACAAGTGATCTTTACAACTTGGCAATTTAATATGAGTATACTAGTCCTAAAGAAGTTACTCTTAGCAATTGTTATAAACTATTCATATCTCATGTTAAAAATTCTTGTATTACCTTTAATAATTATAAATTTCCTATTCGTAATATTTTACTTGTTCTAAGTGTTAGACAAAATTTATTATTTATTAATTCTTTTACACGATCAAACCAAGTTTCTTTAAAATTTTTCTCTGATCATTTTTTTATTAAGGGCTTGAAAAACAATGATGTCTTGTACCAAGACAAGAGTGAGGGTGGATTGTATTCCTTCTCCACTGTGCCCAAGAGTTCGATTGGCGCCCAAGCTTATTCAGCTTCTCTCTCTACTTGACATGCATGGTTAGGACATATAAATACACAACAATTCATAGAGCAATCAACCATCAATTAATTTTGAGTTCTAGTAGTTTTATTTTCTTGTGTCAGTCTTGTTCTGTATCCAAAAATTATAAACTTCCTTTTCATTTATCCTCTTTTTCAGTTACTATACATTTGAATTTGATTTGTTCATATTTGTGAGGACCTTCTTCAGTTGTCTCTAATAATAGATTTTTGTTATTATGTTATTTTTTATGATCATTATTATAAATATACTTGGATTTATTTTTTTGCATCTTAAATCTGAAGTTCTCTTTATTTTTAAATAATTTCATACCTTAGTTGAAAATTTTTTTGGGGCAATGAATTATAGTTTTTCAAGTTGACTGTGGTAGTGAATTCTAAGTTTTATCTAAATATCTTCATAAAAATGGAATATCTCAACTTGTTTTATGCCAATATACCCCGAACAAAATTTTTGTACTGAAAGAAAACATAGACATATTATAGAAACTAGAAAGGATCTTCTATATCATGCTTCTATTTTTCATAAATTTTGAATAAATGAATTTGATTGAGATGTTTAAGCCATAAATCACTTACAGGGGAATGATAAAGAGTATAATCTTATTATGGTAGCTATTGTATTTTAGGAATGTAATTATTGTATCCTAGCTATTATTGGTAAAATATTCCTATTTCTATTCCTATCATAATACTCCTATATAAGTATCTCTTAATATTAATATACTATTATTGAGCCTCTAAATCTTTCAATCATCACTGAAATTTAAATTTGAATATACAAAAAAAAAATAAGAAAGGTAAAATAAAAATTATATAAATGAACTTGAATATATTAGAAAAGAAAATATTTTAAAATCCATATAAATGTAATATACCTATTATTATTCTAAACATTATGATAATAATAATAGGTATACTGAACATGCAAAGCTTAATTTGAAAAAATAAAAATGCAACAGTAGATTTTATCTCTATTTTAAAGTATGCTTCTTTGTATATAGAAAATATCTTCTGCTATAAGGTTCCATATCTTCTGTTAAATGAATTCAAGTCGTGAGAGAGTATTTGACAATAAAAAAAGTTATAATGAGACTTCTTAAATAATGACCCGACCCCAAATGACATTTAGATTGTCCTATCAACATACTCTTTGTCATTATCTAACAAGTTCAAACCATAGTGTGCCTCTTTTTAAATGATGGATATAAAATATCATTGACATTCTGAATATCCTTATAACATAATAGTCCTTTAACCATACTCATTAGAATTCTCAAGTAATATATTTTTGGCAATGCCATGAAGAACATAAAGAATTCTTCTAATAGACATACCTCATTATTTTGGACACTATTTTTTCTTAATTGTTGCATCATTTTGTTCGTCTTGCTTATTCTATAAATTTTTTATTGAAATTTAGCATATGTTAGTTCTCTAGTATGTTCATACTACTTTTAAGCTTTCATCCGTTACAAGAACATAGAATGATTATTCATTGCATGACACACGACAAGATAAAAGTTGACACTTGATAGAATACTATTCTAGTGATTACATTTAGTGTGTGTGTGTGTGTGTGCGTGTGTATACATATATATATATATATATATATATGTATATATTTCAATTGTTTAGAAAAAAAAAATATTATTGCTTTAGTAGATATATAGGAAAAGGGAAATATCTGAATTGAAATCTAAACTTACCCAATTATAATGTGAGTGTTAGATTTTTTTAAAAAAAGATATTATAGAAAATATTATTTTTTTCATCAAATTTTCATTTTTATTATGTTTTATTTTATTTTATTATAATTTTACACTTTTGAGTATTGCAAAATACTTTTTAATACTATATATATAAATAATATAATGAACATATCATAAATATATACTAAAAATATATCAAAAATAAACTATTTTTATAATTTTTTTTATTTTTATAGTATATTTATAATTTTTATTTGTATAGTAATTTTTTCTTTTTAATTTATTTTTGTAAATTTTCTTTTTTATTCAATTAAGTCTTTAATATTTGATTTTGAGTCCTATTTAGACAAAAGCAAAGGAAGACATTTGTATGAGTGATAAAGGTGGATCTCGTTTAACTATGTTAATTTTAATTTAATAGAGAAAGGCGAATTTAACATACGAAGGCTATAAATTGAGTAAAAAATCAAGGGTCTTTTTACTAAAATATCATAAAAATAAAAATTTTCAAATTTACTATATTTCTAAAAATACTTTTAGATTTACCAGAATTTAGAATTTTTTTTTAAAAAATATCAGATTTAAATAGTTTATTATATATTTATTATGAATTTATGAATTTACATAGTTTATTATGAATTTATTGCAAAGTGACTAAAATACTACTGATAAAAATAATTTAAAAAAAAAATAGTGGAGAGTGTAATTTTTCTAAAATTAAAGTAGTTAATTAGACCTCGTAATTTTCCTAAAATTAAAGTAGTTAATTGGACCTCTTCCTTTTCCAAAAAGGGTTTTAAAAAATTATCCATAAAAATAAATTCTTTTTTTTTAAATATTGCACAAAAAAAATTATATTTCTAGAAAATTTTGAATTAAATTTTTTTAAAAATACCTCACTCCTTACTAAAATAATTTTTTTTCAAAAACACCCCATCTCTCCTTACTTTAAATTTCATCAATTTTTTTCAAACTTTACTATTAAATAAATATATTTCAATAAAATAATAAAAAATTAATATTTTAATTTTAATTTTCAACATATAGAATATATTAATTTTCATAAAAGAAAATTTTTAATTTTAATTACAAATAATAAATAACACTCATAAAAAATAATATAAAAAGCAATATATATATATAAATATATAATAAACATCTTTAAATTTATTTTTAAAAATTTGACATATTATAGACAAAAAATTAAGTTAGAAAAATATAAATTTCATTATGTAAATATTGTATAAATATTGCATGCATATTTTATATATGTTATGTAGATGTTACATTGATTTGTAAATATTTTGTATATATTGTATGTATATTATATATTTATTGTATATATTGTGTGGATGCTGTGTGCAAAAAAATTTAAAAATAAAGTTTAAAAATATTGAATAAATTTTATAAATATTATATAGATATTGCATATATATTTGATATATATATGGTGTAGATATTGTTGTTTATTGTGTGTATTTTATAAATATTATATATATATTTTGTGTGTGTATTGAGAATATTAAAATAAAAAAATAATGAGTAAAAACACATAAATAGAAATAAAAAAAATAAAACAAAAAAATAGTGGTGGAAAAGTTGAATTAAAAAAAAAAAGCTGAAAGTTTAGTTTTGAATGAAAAAAGTTGGTCGTATATTTAATAAAAAGAAACTAAAACATCATATATATGGCGTAATTTCCTCTTTTCAAAATCCATTAAATTTTTGGCCCTAAGAGAGTCTTCACAGCCTAAAAGTGTATATACCTGCATTGCAATTTAGAGGTTGTTTGACCCAACTTATATCAATTTTAAATTTAAGTTCACACATTCGCTAATTTAGAGAATTTTATAAATTTATCAGCTAAAAATTAAATTTTTGAGATAATTTATTATTTTAGTATTTATAAATATTTTATTTATAGTTTAGTTTCAAGGGCAAAGCCAAAAAGTTTTTCAAGAGAGTCATAAATATAATTCATTAAAAAAATACTATAATAAAATTTTCTAAACATTATTACTAATAAGTTGTACAAAAAAAAATATTTCAACTATGCAAATATACTTTTATTCTTCATCATTTAAGCTGTACTTACTGCTCTTTTATTAAATAAAAATCATCTATAATATTATTAACTGTAAATTTTTTAGCAAAATTTTTTAATATAAATAATAAAAGAATCTCTAAGAGAATAATCATATCTTATGAAGATTTGTTAAGCTAATATTTAAAAATTTGAGCTCTAATTGAACGATAAGAAAAAAGAAAAAAGTTTTTGAGAGTTTGAAGTGACAAAGAAGATAAAAGTAAAAGTTATCGGGCTTTTTCAAAAAATTTTCGTTAGCAAAAAAAAAAAAAAAGATAAAAGTAAAAGTTTTAACATAACTAGGGCTTCTTTATTTTTTATCCTAAAAAAATAAATATGAAAAGTTATAATTTTATTAATTTATTAAGGTAGTATTTAATTAATTCATTAATCTTCTAAAAAAATTAAAAACTTATAAAGTTAATATTTAATCAACTCTTCTGGAGATAATATATATACTAGAAAATATAATTTATATTTAAATATAAATTTTATATATATATATATATATTTAATTATTTCTTTTTAAAATTTGGGGTTGTGGCTCGCTAGTACTCCTATCACTGTCATTGGCTAATTTAATAAAGAGCGTTGCTGTATTATCACTATTTATTTTTTAAAATTTTAATCATTTTTAATGATAAATATACTTATATATATTCTTTTATTAAAAAGATCTTTTATTTATTAATTACTTATAAATATTAAAGATAAATAAATGCTAACTACTTAGCTAGTAATTTTTTAAAGGAGAAGATGCAAAAATGTCCTCATAAATTTGTGTGAAAATACAGATTGACTCTTAATTTTTTTTTTATTTATTTATACACTTAAAATTTTTGCAAATGGATGAATTAACTCTTAAAATTTTATAAAGTTGACAAATTAGTTTTTTTAATTAAAAATTAATTGTGTTTAACTTCATAATTTAGTTTTTTATTAGAATGTGCAAACATACCTCTTAAGTTTGCAAAAATATATAAATTGATACTAAATATTTTTTTTATTAAATTATACATTAAAATTATACATTTACCTATTTATAAATAAATTAAATACATTTAAGAGTGTTTTATATTAAATAATATTTTAATTAAAATTATTATTTAATACTTCTTCTTAGGGATAGTAATGAGTCGTGTATTTTATATAGCGTATAAGTAATTTGTAAATGTAGATACGGATAGCAATTTTACTATCATAACGAGTTCGAATCAGATTCGAATATATACCTTTAGGTATCTATTACTCAAATACAGTTATATATATAATTATATATAATTAATATTTAAATATTTATTTATTATATTTTATTTTAATTATAGAATTATGTGGTATAAATTTATTTTAATAAAATTATGTTAGTATTAAATTTTATTTATAATTATTTAACTAAATAATTATAATTTTATAATTTTAATTTAATAATATTTTTAAATTTCTATATTTAAATGGATATGTGTAATAAATGACTAGTATTAAATATGTTTGGATGGATATGAATAGTAAAATTATAATTATAATTGGATTTGGATAGATATGAATAGTTTAAATTTAAAGAGATTCAGATTCGGGTAAAACAAATTTCACGGATACCATATCCAATGTTATTTCTACTTCTTCTAATAAATCTTTAAAATCATTAATTCATATTATATATATATATATATTATATCAGATGATATTATGTTATTATGAGAATATATTTAAGAAATATCCTTAAAAATATAAAAAATAAAAATATTTTTAAAAATATTTATTTTTTAAAATTTGATCATAATTTTCAATTGAAATTTTTTATTTTAAAAATATTAAATTTTAATTAACTTTAAAAAGATATCCTATAATTAATCAATTAAAATTATTTTTAATTTTTAAAAATATTAATTTTTAATTTTGAAATTAAAAATTAAAAGCAAATTTTTTTTAAAATATATATTAAAAAATTATTTTTAAATATATTTAATTTTATTTATAAATTGATAAAAATATTATTTTAGTATATAATTAACTAAAAAATATTAATTAATATTTTTGTGCAAATTTAAAGAATATATTTATCCATTTCAACGAAAAATAAAAAATTAAATATTCAGTTAATGATAATAAATTTTTTTTTGTTAAAAAATGACTAATTTATTAACTTTTTAAAATTTTAAATATCAATTCATAAATTGACACAAATTTCAAATATAAATAATAAAAAAATTAAAGACTAATTCGTGCTTTCTATTAAATTTAAAGTGCATTTTTAAGCCTTCCTCCTATTGCTTCAAAAACCCTAAAATAAGCAAGCCTAGGGTTTCGTAAAGGTTTAATTACCATTCAACAAACTCGCTGTCAAAAAATTCAACTCTATCTGCTACTTATCTCTGATAAATATCTCCCCCTAAAAAAACCCAAAAACGCTGTCGTTGTTCTGCACCCATTGTCCCCGCTCCAGAGTAAGAAAAAAGAAAAACTGGCTCCCATGTTTATTTTGTTTGCATTTCCACGAATAAGAGGTCTGTCAGTTTTCCACCATTTACATTTAAGATCTGCCTTCCGTATTGTGTCGGTGATTCTTTCCTCCTTCCCTTACCTCCCTTTCTCTGACGTCTTGATATTTTTTCCGTATTTTTAATCTTTAATTTCATTGGTTATAGCCAAGTGGGGTTCTTCTAATCTTTTAATCAGTTTAATTTATTGAATCTTTGTGTTTCAATCCATTTCTCTGGTTGTTATCGTAGATCAGCCTCAATTATACTGTCCATATCTCAGATTCTACAAATGAAGTTTTTTATAGCTCATATTCTTCAGAAATGGCTGCCCGCAAATGCCAACGTTATCTGCGTCTTTAGATTGCCAAAGATCTAAATCAATTGTTAATTTGAATTTTGTGAATTATTTGAATTGCAAGAAAGGGTTCGCAAATGTCTCAAATTAGAGTCGATTCCACAAAGCAATTAGCCACGAGCAGTCTCGTTACCGGTTATGCGCTCTGTTCAAGTTTGCTTGCTGTGATTAATAAATTTGCTATTACCAAATTCAACTTCCCTGGTCTTTTAACTGCATTGCAGTATTTGACCTCTGCATTAGGCGTATGGGTTTTTGGCAAATTAGGATTTTTGCATCATGATGCCTTCACATATGAAACTGCCAGGAAGTTTTTGCCTGCTGCAATTGTTTTCTACTTGGCAATCTTTACTAATACTAATCTTCTCCGCCATGCCAATGTGGATACTTTTATTGTTTTCAGATCCTTGACACCCCTTTTGGTTGCTATTGCTGATACTGTGTTTAGAAAACAGCCAATTCCATCCAAGCTTACTTTCTTGTCCTTGTTTGTTATATTGGGTGGTGCTTTGGGGTATGTGGCCACTGACTCTGCTTTTACTTTGACGGCTTATTCTTGGGCACTTGCTTATTTAGTGACCATCACTTCAGAGATGGTTTATATCAAGCACATTGTGTCAAATGTTGGGTTGAGTACATGGGGTCTTGTGTTGTACAACAACTTGCTGTCACTGTTGATGGCTCCTGTTTTTTGGATTCTCACAGGAGAGTATAGTGAGGTTTTTGCTGCTATGGGATCGAAGGCAGGGAATTGGTTTGAATTTGATGTATTTTTTGCAGTATCTTTGTCGTGTGTGTTTGGATTGGCTATTAGTTTCTTTGGGTTTGCAGCAAGGAAGGCGATATCTGCCACAGCATTCACTGTTACTGGCGTGGTCAATAAATTTCTTACGGTTGTCATCAACGTGCTCATTTGGGATAAGCATGCCAGTCCATTTGGTTTGCTTTGCCTCCTTTTCACACTTGCAGGTGGTGTTCTTTATCAGCAGTCGGTTACTAGGGCTGGGGCTGGAAATGAACCTGTTTCCAAGCAGACAAACACTGAAAATGATGGTGATGAAGAGAAGGAAGCAAGGAGCATATCTGGTAAACATGCTTCTGCATGACATCTATTATTTCATGTCTTTTTGTTAGTTTGTTTACATTGATGATATTTGAAGAGGCTTGTTGGTTTGTATGGAGAGGTTTTTATGTGTAGTGGTAGGGATTAAGGATTATGTACTTGTATTAGATATTTAAAAAATTGTCCTTCCTCCCATGTATCTTTATTTGATCTGCTTTAGTTTTTGATAATGCTTTTATCCTTTATTAAAAATGTTTCGTCTTTTTTATCTTCTATCTAATCATTGAGCCTGTGGGAAGTTGTCTATCATATACAGCAAAAACTAGAATTCAAGATTGAGGTCATATTCATTGGTTAGGTCTTAGGTGCCAATGGAGATATAAAATATACAAGTTAGGAGTTAGTTATCTTTTTGAGTGAACGCTAGAACTCTGTTGCCATATTTGAATTTGGAACTCAAGACTTATCCTTGTATGACTAAAATGATTTGGGAATAGCATCTTAATATATGAGTTTATGGCTTGCTAGAAAATCACCAAATCTTTTTGAAGGCATGACCAACATTGAGTGTGCATATAACTAAGGATATACTACTGGTACTTGCCTTTTATGAATTTCAGTTGCAGCCGTATGAACTTGTTCTGCCCTTCATGTGTTGTCAACAACTAGTGGCTCATTTCATGAGAAGTACATGGGCCTGGATCAGGGGTTGCCTTTTATTTTTAATTTTTTTTTTTCCTTTTGTGTTTCTCTACTGATTTTGTCCAAGCGTTGCACATGATAGAATTTGGATTTAACATTGACATAAATGCGTTTTGCTACTGTAGAAGAGCTCCAAATTTTGATGCAGGTCTTGCAACCCGTTTATTATTGCCTTTGAAGTGTGATATGAAGCAGATTAAATTTCCAAGTTTATTTTTGATGTGTGATTGCTGTACTATTGCAATTTGATATGCCTTTTAAGGATCAAACTTAAATATAACTCAATATATACTACTGCTCCTAGACTATTACGAGTTTCAGCTATATCCATTTTAACTCTTTTCCCTTGATATGCTCCAATAGAAGTTGTTACTCTTGAACACTCGGTGATTCCTTTGATGAGAAATACATGGGGCTTGGACTAAAGGTTGCGTTTTATTTTTGTGCTTCTATCTCTTCTGCGTTTCTCTATATTTTTGTGTAAGCATTCTGCAAGATGGAATTTAGTTTTTGTCATTAACATAAATGCATTCTGCTACTGTAAGAGAGCACCATGTGTTGGCGCTGGGCTTGCAATCCATTTATTGTTGTCATTGACATAAATGTGTTTTGCTATTGCAAGGGTGAAATCCAAGTTTCCCATTTGATAATTAGCATACGACTTTTGCAGTATGATCTTTATTTGAGGGTCAAGTTCAAATAATTTATATCGAAGGCAATAACTTCTCATTCTCTCTCTTCTGTGTGTTGGGGACCGCGCATGCTATGCAAGAGGCCAAAAGATTTGCATTTTTTATTTTCCCCAAGCAGTTTTGTCAAAAACAGTGCTTTCGACTACGGATTTGAGGTTGTGAGAAAAATTTGACTTGATTTCCTTGAATGTCTTGAATTTTATTGAAACCATTAAACTTTGCTAGTTGAAAGTTACTAAAAACTCATGCCCTGAAATTGCTCATCCTTTTTGGATTTCATTTGTGATTGTTGTATAGAAGATATTGTTGTAGCTTTGTTTCTGATCTAGCAAAGATTGCAGGTGGTACCCTTGTTTGAGGATACGTCTCCTTGTCTAGTTATGACATGCATTTTGATTGAACCACAAAAAAAGGGCTTGATTTTTGCGACTATATATAAGGAGATGAAAGTGTGGAATTTTGAAATCTATCATTACAATGCATTGTTTCTCATGTGACCAGAAATCCCTGCATCAACTAAATCTCATTTTAAATGGTCTCTTGGAATTTTTTTTTTTTAATTTGTAAAATATGGAGATAAGCTTTGTGGCCATTCGCCAGCACACGAGGGGTTTTTACAACTCAAACTGGAATTGCTTGGCAAATGCCAGTTTCATATTGTGAAGGCTTAAGTGCAGTCTTCTTTTCCTTTTCATACAACTCGAAGTGGAATTGTCATTATTCTCTTGCTCAACTTCTCATGGAAATACTCCCCTTAGCCCAGACACAGTAAGGTTATTAATCATCACATTCCTACAAAACAACTGCTTTTCTGCATTTTGTCAAACAATTGATAAACAACCAAATGTGCCGTAAAAATCCCTAGTAAAAGTTTTGAGGACCTCATGAAACCCAAAACCGTTCTCATGACACCATTGCTAAATTTCTTGCTATTGCTCAAGCAATTAAGAACATCGACCAAACTAACCCATTTCGGCTTGCCCAAGAAACCACGCTCTTGCAGACATTTTATCAAACACTTTCTTTAACACCAAAAAAGCATAATTGGAAAACATAACGTCTGCATCCAAGACCAAAGTATTATTGAGTAGGCTGCCCGTAAATCAGTCCATTATGCTCTAATTTGTTGGACCAGTACCAAGTAATCCTGTATTTTAGAGGAAGCAAATGATGTTGTTCTCTATGGTTTTGATATTTCCCTTCCTAGCCTTCTGCAGCTAGAAGGTATTTGACTCTTCAGAAGCACAAAGGGCATTTGGTCAAAAGAGGGGACAAACTGAAATTTCACCGACATCATGCTAATCTATTTTATAATAAAATGTGTAATAGGACTGAAGTGGTTAAAAATATCTCTTTGGACAAGCGATACACAGTCCAATTATCACCTATCACTTTGGCTATATATATTTTACTCATCATCAATCTTAATATTATCATTAGTCTTTGTTACCTCAACCGATAAATTTTATTAAAAGAAATTACTTTAATTTTTCTATTATCTATCATTTTTTTCATATTTATTAAAAAAATAAAATAGATAGCATAATAAATATTTGCATTCCTATATTATGCTAGCAAAATCAAAATAGAAATCAAGGATTTTTTTTATAAAAAAAAAATTATAATTATACACTTATTAAATAAATGTATATTTTTTTATTATTATTGTCAAAGCAAAATAATATAAGATAGAACTAAAATATTGTTACATTGGGCTACTTAAAATAATAATAAACAAAATTACAAATAATGTTCAGTTTATCATTTTTCTCAGCAATATCTAATGATCATCCACATCCACTGTAAACTGCTAACCTTATGAAAATGTGAATTTTTAAGCATTTGGTCATCAAGAAGCATACCCTAACCAATCGAAAAAGAAAAAAAAAACAAAACAGTGTATAACCCAACATTCAAATTAAAGCTTAATTTTCTAAGTTCCCTCTAATTGGCTCTTTGTAGTTGGGTATGATTTCATTTCATTTTCAGCCGTACGTAGATTCCACTAAATATGTACTTTGTAGCTCAAAACTGTAACAAAATAATTTTTTTGGAATATAATTACATGTATTTTTAAATTTATTGAGCTAGAATTATTTTATTTCGCATTAAATCGATTTATTAAGAGTGATGATTTTATTTATAAAACTTAAATTTATAATTTTTTTTATTTAAAAAATATAGTAAATAATTCATATTAATTATTTATTGATCGATAAAATTAAATTTAAATAAAAAATAAAATAATTTTTAAAAGCAAAATAATCTCTGTTTATTTGAAAAAGTTATATACAAAGGAAGGTCTAAATCATGTTGGCGGTGGTGTGCCCACACAAGTGGGATCCACGCAGTTTGAATATAAAAAAAATAAAAATAAAAGGAGTGGTAGGTGCCGAAAAAGAAGAAAAAAAAAAGAAAAATTTTGGCAGATGAGTTGTGCACCAGCTCTAAACGCGTCCAATATGCGGTTTCTTCTCCTATAAATTGGAGAAGAATCTGCTTCATTTGATATATATATCAATCAGCTCAGATAAAAATAAAATCTGAGAGAATATAAATTTTAGGAAGAGGGTCCTAAAATTAGGAATGAGAGAAAATAATAGTGAGGTTTTAGAAAACACTTGAGTGCCACTATTATTGTAAAATTCTCTTTGTGTACCTACTATTTTTAATAGTATAAGTATTAATTCGGAGTTTGTCCCGTGGACGTAGCCCAAATAATTAAGGGTGAACCACGTTAAATTTCTTGTGTGCTTATTTTTTTTTTCTGGAATCGTAATTATTTTCGTTATTTATTGCGGGGGCCCTAACAAGTGGTATCAGAGCCGAAGGTTTCGGCAGGTCCAGGAGGTCAGATAGCAATACCAGTTTTGTGGATATATTTTAAAAATAAATATATCACGACGACGAGAAAATTACGAGGAATCCGTTGGTGCAGTCCGTTCGGAAAACCGTTGCAGAATTAATTTTAAAGTGCATAGTAGCAAATAGTAACCCCAAAGGTGATGTACTATTCAAGTGTACTATTCACATATACGGTACTATTTAAGTGTATGGTACTATTCAAGTGTACGAGTACTATTCACGTATACGGTTACTATTCACGCATACGGTTACTATTCGGCAAATAGTGAAATTTTGTCAAATTCAGAATTCGACATGGCGAACGACGGAGTGATGATCAAATTGACGAATTCAAATTATTCTATGTGGAAATCCAGAATGGAAGATTACCTCAATTGCAAAGATTTGTACGATCCAATTGAAGGTGACGATGCAAAGCCAGAAGAAATGAAGGAAAGGCAGTGGGAGAAGTTAAAGAAGCAGACACTGGGTACGATACGCCAGTGGATAGATGCTAGCCTATACAACCATGTGAAAAATGAAAAAGATCCCAAAGTTCTCTGGGAGAAACTAGAAAGTATGTACGAGGCTACAAATGCTCAAGGAAAGGTGTTCATGATTCGTAAAGTCATGAACTTGAAGCTGTCAGAGGGACGATCAGTTACACAACACTTGAACGATTTTGAAGGACTTATAACTGAGTTAGCAGTTAGCGGTATGTCCTTGGATGACGAGATGCAAGCATGCCTGCTATTGGAATCTCTACCGGATAGTTGGGATACTTTTGTGGTATCATTAAGCAACTCAGCTCCAGATGGAGTGGTGACGATGTCTATGGTGAAGAATAGACTACTCAAAGAAGAACTTCGTAGAAGAGATGTTGCCAGTACCAGTTCACAAGCCCTTGTCACAGAGAATAGGGGCCGGAGCAAGAGTAGAGGTCGAGGGCATGGAAAATTCAGAGATAGATCCAAGTCCAAGGAAAGGAGAAAGTGTTACCATTGCGGTAAGGAGGGTCATCTCAAAAAGAATTGTCGTTTTCTCAAACAGGAGAATGCAAACCGAAGTCAAGATAATGACAAAAATACAACAGCTACAGTCTCAGCAGAAGATGGTGAGGTGACGTTAGTCTCTCATGATGCAGATTGCTGTCATGTTGGAGATGCAGATACCGAGTGGATAGTAGACTCTGGTGCTTCATACCACTGTGTTCCAAAAAGGAAATACTTCTCCACTTACAAAGCAGGTGATTACGGCACTATTAGAATGGGAAATAATAGTGTTTCACAAATGGTGGGGATCGGTGATGTCTGCATAAATACAAGCGTCGGGTGCACATTAAAACTAAAAAACGTGCGTCATATTCCAGATCTTCGGTTGAATTTATTATCTGTTGGTGTACTGGACAAGGAAGGTTATCAACAACATACAGGTGACGGTAACTGGAAACTCACCAAAGGGTCATTGGTGGTGGCGAGAGGAAAGCTATGTTGCTCGCTATACAAAATGCACGCAGAGATATGTGCGGGTCAACTAAATACAGTTGGAGATGATGCTTCACCAAATTTGTGGCATAGGCGGCTGGCGCATGTTAGTGAGAAAGGGTTGAACATGTTGGCAAAGAAGTCCCTCATTCCCTTAGCCAAAGGTAAAATAAATCCTTGTGATTATTGTTTATTTGGGAAGCAACATCGTGTCTCATTTCAGAAGAGCTCCAGAAGAAAAGACAACAAATTAGAGTTGGTACACTCTGACGTTTGTGGTCCCATGGAGGTAGAATCTCTTGGAGGAAGTAGATATTTTCTTACCTTCATTGATGATTTTTCACGGAAGACATGGATATATTTGTTGCGCACAAAGGATCAAGTATTCAAACACTCTCAGCATTTCCATGCGATGGTGGAAAGAGAGACTGGAGTGGCATTGAAGTGTTTGCGCACAGACAATGGTGATGAATATATCTCTAAGGAGTTTAGAGATTACTGCAGTAAGCACGGTATTAGGCATGAGAAGACAGTTCCTGGTACACCTCAGCATAACGGCGTTGCTGAACGGATGAATCGCACCATTGTTGAAAGAGTCAGATCCATGCTCAAAATGGCTAATTTACTTAAGTCATTTTGGGGAGAAGCTGTCAATACTGCTGTCCATCTAATCAATCGACTACCTTCAGCACCTTTGAATTTTGATATTCCGGAAAGGGTCTGGACAGGTAGGGATATTTCATACTCACACCTGAGGGTATTTGGCTGCAAGGCGTTCATGCATGTTCCGAAGGAGCAGAGATCAAAGCTTGATGATAAGTCAGTTCCTTGAACTTTTGTTGGTTATGGAAATGAAGAGTTTGGCTACAGGTTATGGGATCCAGTTAAAAAGAAAGTTGTCCGGAGCAGAGATGTAGTATTTCACGAGAATGAGATCATGGCTAATACAGTTGATGAAAGATCTACAAGTGAAAGTGTTGTTGATAATACACCAGAGAGCATTCCTACAAATGATGCCACAGGAGAAGGAATGCCACAATCAGAACAGGAAGCAGAAGAAGAGCCAGTCATAGGGGATCAAGAGACAATTGTAGATGATGATGTAGAGGGTGTTGAGCAGGGGGAGCCAGAGAACCCCATTCCACCAGAAGAAGTTGAACCACAACTGAGAAGGTCAACCAGAGAATGCCAACCATCTACAAGGTATCCTAGTTCTGATTATATTTTGATTACTGACGAGGGGGAGCCAGAGAGCTTCCAAGATGTGCAATCTTGCAGAGATAAAGATTGTTGGATAAAGGCCATGCAAGAGGAGATGAATTCTTTGAAGAAGAATGACACATACGAGCTGGTGAAACTCCCAAAAGGGAAAAGAACACTCAAGAACAAATGGGTGTACAAACTGAAGAAAGATGATGGCAACCTAGTAAGATACAAAGCTCGATTGGTCGTCAAAGGCTTTACCCAGAAGAAAGGTATTGACTTTGATGAGATTTTTTCACCTGTTGTGAAAATGAGTTCTATTCGAGTTGTACTAGGTTTAGCAGCCAGCTTGAATCTTTAGTTGGAGCAGCTTGATGTAAAGATCGCATTCTTACATGGGGATCTAGAGGAAGAAATCTATATGAAACAGCTAGAAGGTTTCAAGGTCAAGGGAAAGGAGGACATGGTTTGTCGCTTGAAAAAGAGCTTGTATGGGTTGAAACAAGCCCCGCGACAATGGTATAAGAAGTTTGACTCATTCATGGTAAATCAAGGATACAGAAGAACAAATGCAGATCCTTGTGTATATGTCCAGAGATACCCTGACGGTAAATTTATCATCCTTCTTTTATATGTTGATGATATGCTAATCGTTGGACCAGATGCAGAAATGATTAGCAGGTTAAAGAGTGATTTGTCAAAAGCATTTGATATGAAGGATTTGGGATCGGCAAGGCGAATTCTCGGAATGGAAATTATTCGAGATCGAAAGTCCTGCAGATTGTGGTTATCGCAGGAGAAATATATTGAACGAGTTCTGGAGAGGTTCAATATGAAGAATGCTAAACCAGTTAGCACTCCGCTTGCCGCTCATTTTAAGTTGAGTAAGAAATCCTATCCATCAACAGAGAAAAATAAGGAAGATATGTCAAATGTTCCATATTCTTCAGCGGTCGGAAGTTTGATGTATGCAATGGTGTGTACAAGACCAGATATCGCTCATGCAGTTGGCGTTGTGAGCCGATTTTTGTCAAATCCCCAGAAGACACATTGGGATGCAGTGAAGTGGATCTTCAGATACATGAGAGGAACCGCAAAGTTATGTTTAACTTTTGGAGGTGGAAAGCCTGCACTTGTTGGTTATACAGATGCAGATATGGCCGGTGACCTTGATGAAAGAAAATCTACATCAGGTTACCTATTTACATTCTCAGGGGGAGCTATTTCATGGCAGTCGAGGTTACAGAAGTGTGTTTCCTTATCAACGACCGAAGCAAAGTACGTTGCAGCGACAGAAGCCGGAAAGGAAATGCTTTGGTTAAAGCGATTCTTTCAAGAATTGGGTGTGCAGCAGGAAGAATATATAGTTTATTGTGATAGTCAAAGTGCATTAGACTTAAGCAAGAACACTATGTATCATGCACGGACGAAACACATAGACGTAAGATATCATTGGCTTAGACTTGCCATTGAAGATAAGCAGTTCCAGATGCAGAAGATCCATACAGACCGAAATACTGCAGATATGCTGACGAAGGTTGTCCCTAAAGAAAAGTTTGAGCTATGTGTCAAAGCTACAGGGATGATGGAGAGTATAGCGAACGTCCCCACTTGAGTGTGCAGGGGGAGATTTGTTGGCGGTGGTGTGCCCACACAAGTGGGACCCACGCAGTTTGAATATAAAAAAACAAAAACAAAAGGAGTGGTAGGTGCCGAAAAAGAAGAAAAGAAAAGGAAAATTTTCGCAGATGAGCTGTGCACCAGCTCTAAACGCGTCAGTACGCGGTTTCTTCTCCTATAAATTGGAGAAGAATCTGCTTCATTTGATATATATCAATCAGCTCAGATAAAAATAAAATCTGAGAGAGAATATAAATTTTAGGAAGGGGGTCCTAAAATTGGGAAAGAGAGAAAATAATAGTGAGGTTTTAGAAAACACTTGAGTGCCACTATTATTGTAAAATTCTCTTTGTGTATCTACTATTTTTAATAGTGGAAGTATTAATTCGGAGTTTGTCCCGTGGACGTAGCCCAAATAATTAAGAGTGAACCACGTTAAATTTCTTGTATACTTATTTTATTTTTCTGGGATCGTAATTATTTTTGTTATTTATTGCGGGGGCCTAACAAATCAAGGGTCACTCATATCAGGCCAGCAACATGATTCATCCCTCACCATTAAATTACTTAAATATTCATCAGTGTATTTTGTCTAGTGTAGGCATCTTATTAAAAACTCTTCCTCCACTTCACCTCCTCAATTTTTATATATATTATTTTTATTCATGGAACTCAAATAAACCATACAACAGAAATATATTTTCTTTTTTAATGACTCTAACTAAATCCATATACATTCTTTATTGCATATAAATTTATACATGTATTTATTATATTTTATTTTAACAGGAGATGCATTTATTAAATATTTTAATAAAAATTTAATATATTAATTAACTTATTAAAATATTAATTATATTATAATTTAAAATAAATAAAAAACATATCTATTAATTTAAAAAGAAAAATATATGTAGCTTATTTAAAATTGGACCAAATACCAAATATGGAATACTAATTTGTTTATGATTCAACGGGATTGATATAAATTTTTTATAAATAGAAATTAATAAAAAAAATAAAAGTTATAGAAATTTTAAAATAAAAATTTTAAAAAAATATATTTTATTAATTCAAAAATATTACATATTAAATCTAATAAATATGATAAATAATTTTAAAATTCATCGTAAATTTTAATAATTTAAATATTCATATTAAATTAGGATGTCATTTGATTTTTTCTCTAATTTTTATTCAAAAATAACTTCATATTTAAAAAATTAAGTCAATCTAATTTGAATTAAATTAGTCTGATTTACCGATTTTAAAAGTTTTGGCTAGTTTTATGTAAATATAATTTTTTATATTTTTAAATTTCACGATTAATTAAATCCCACCAATCAATCTAGTTCGTTTTTAAAAACATTAAGTATAAAACTCAGCTTGTAATTCTTGAAAAATTCCAGTTTTTATTTTGTACATGAAAAAAAATCATCAATTCAAATTCTACAAACTAAATTAATTAGTGACGTGATTATTACGGAAAACCCCAGCGTCCCCGACTCAGTTTCCCTCAACAATTCAAATTAATTTGTCAACCTTTCATTATAAAACAAATGTAACATCTCCACCGTCCCCGACTCTGTTTCCCTCACCATGACGGTACTTTCCACGCTTTGTTGGATTATTTGTCCTTTAATTTCTTAACTTAATAAAGCTTACTTAATTTTATCCATTTTATAATCAAAATCAAATTACTATATTAATTGATTAGTTATTTGAAAATACGTAAATTGCCACTATATAATCTCAATCCCAGAGACATCGCGCCTCAAAAGCTCAAACCCATTATGGAAAATCCTCCAAATTTGTCAACAAACGCTATCGGATTTTGCCTCCTTCCTTTAGAACTGATACAGCACATACTCCTAAGTCTAGCTTTACCGGAAATCATGGTTCTGAAATCTCTTAACAAATCATTCTCCGATTTAATCTCCGATCAAGTTTTTGTACGGAATTACAATTCTCTATCAAAATCAACCACTTGGCTTTTCGTTTACAAGAAACGGTGGCATCGCGACGCTATTCTTCATGGCTTTTCCGATCACTCTTCCGACCGGTGGTTTAAGTTACAAATCGCTAATATATTAAAACCCGTAATTGCATCCGGTGAAAGCATTTACTTTTTGGCTGCCAGTGGTAATTTTTTTATGTTTTCTTCAAACAGTCATAAGGAAATTATTGTTGTTAATTTAGTTACCAGGACGGTAAAAAAGATCCCTCCAAGCCCATTAGCTCCACGTCGCACGTCTTCCTGGAGAAGATCCGGAATGAAATTGGTTTCCGGGTCGAATAATTTCCGTTTCTTGTTCACCGAATTAGTGGAAAACCAGCCGGTTTTATTCGTCTACACTTCAGAAACTGACAAGTGGCTGTCTATAAAAGCAAGAGAAGACTTTGGTATACTGACACGTGGCAATCGAAGAAATGATTACATATTTCTCAACGTGGTAAATGGACCTCATGAAAGCGTGGTAGTTGCCGTGGGATTGGAATCCCATGCTCCTCCCAATCCAACTGTCGTACGCGCCAGATTTGAAAGAGATGAAGGGCAGCAACAATTGACCGTCGGATTTAGTTGGGGGGATGTGATTGATAAATTGTGTACGGAGATGGACACATGTTGATCATAAAATCAAACGGTGTTGGTGAAGCCAGGATATTAAATGAAATAGAACTATGGGGGTTGGTGTTAAGTGAGAGGGAATGGCAATATAAATCAAGAGTGCCAAGTAAAATAATGGAGAAAATAAAGAAGCCATATAGGGTAATAATGGGGCATTTAGAGAAGAGGGATGGCATAATAAGGGCAGTAATAATGTCAAATTATGATGGGTTATGGGATATAAAATGGGTATGCTATGATATAGAAAGGAGGAATTGGAGTTGGGTTCCAGTCCCTGACTGCAAGATGAAGGGCCTAAATATGGCAGGGATTGCCTTTTCCTCTGGGCTTTCTTTGTGAAGCTTAGCTTCCTTCTCTTTTTCATTTCTTTATACTTTTTGGGCTTAAAATAACTTTTTTAGAATGTAGTCACTAATAATGTGATTGTCTTGCTAATAATGAATCTTGAGAAAGAAATTGAGGCCGAGGTGGGCAGAATCAGTCAACCAACTGGTTAGTCAATTGACCAACTAAATATTAATTTTGTGAATTTATTATGTTAAACAATGATCCATTCAATTAAAAAAATTAAAGTATTTTAATTTTCAGTTTAATTAATAATTAATAAAAATAAACAAAAAATTATATTTTCAATTTATTCAGTCTTCTGAGAGCTTTAATTGAAATAATTTAATTAATTAATTAAATCAATAAAAATTTAAAATTTATCGGTTTAATTAGCAAAAATATATTTTCGAAATCATCTGTTAAGCTTTAATTCAATCAGTTAATTGACCGACCGATTCAATATTCATCATCATTGAGATTTTGTTTGGATTAGTTTTTAATTTTTTAATTTTAATTCTTTTTTTAAAATTAGAATATGTTCAATAACATTATCAACTTTTAGGGGGTGTATTCAATAGAGACTCTATAAAATTTTTTTGTATTTTAAAAATCTATGGGTATTCAATTAGGATTTTAAAAAGTCATTTAAAATCTCGGGGTATTCAATTAGGATTTTAAAATATCCTTCTAAATCCAATGGTATTGAAAATTCTATGGATTTTCAAAGAATTCATTGAATAATGGATTGTGATGGATTCTAGAATATTTGGTATAAATAGAAATCCATCTACAAATTTTCTCACAAACCTAAAGAATTCATAAAGTCTATGTAGAATTAAAACAATCCATGGATTTTACATAATCCATGGATTATAAAAAATCTGACATAATCTTTTAAAATCTGAATTGAATACACCCCCCTTAGATTTTGGTGATTAAATAAAATATGTTCCACACAAAATTTAGAATTTACAAAATATAGTTTTGAAGATTTTAATTTTGAAAAAATATTTTATATTAATAATTTTTTAATATGAATTTTTCTAAGATTTAATTTCTTACACCCTCATTCCTTTCAAAAAAATTTAAAAAAAAAGTATATTAAAAAAATTTGTAATTAGAGAAAGAGGGCAATAATTGAATCAAAATCAAAGCAATAAATAAAATCAGGGTCCACCAAAAAGAAGAATAGAAAAAACAGAAAAAATTTCCCATCTAAAAAAGAATTATTGATTATTAAATACTTGGGCATTGTAAATATTACAAAATAGTAAACTAAATAAATTAAGTTGAGGGATGAGTTATTTTCTATATTTAGGTGCACAGAATACCAACCTCCATCCATATTAATTATTTAATTTGATGGGAAGAACTTGAAAATTCAAATCATGGAAAACTTAATATTGGACTCTAACATCAAAATCAATAGATATGTACTTAAAAATTGAAATTTATATTATTTGGGGACATGAAATTCTTTAAGAAGTTAGGCAATCCTTTCACAAATAACTAACAACTTATCAATTATGAACAGTTACTCATCCATTGTCAACCATTTCTTGTTCATTCTTTTGCAGTCTTAATAATTTTTTAGAATGAAATCTGATAGTCTTATTAAAATTTGCTTGCAGATTGATAAATACTTAAAAAGTAAATAAATGTTTCGTCTACCTATTCACTGAAAAACATTAAAAAAAATAGTTGATATATGGAATTATTTGATTTAGATTCAATTTCTTTTTGCAATTAAAATGATAGGTAGAAAAATTTATTCATCTTTCCATGTATAGGAATTTTTTTTTATATTTATGAATTTCCTAATTTGGGTATACTTAATTTTTCTTTAGAGAGAGAAACTTAACAAGTTGCATGAAAAATTTATAATACATCTTTCATCCCAAATCGATAATTTTATTGAAAATGTAAAACATATTTAAATATTTTTAATAAGTAATATTAAATGTGGTGTAAAAAAATTAATATATTAATTAGTTTATTAAAATAATTTGACTATGTTAATAAAAATGATAAATGAGTTATAATTTAAAACAAATAAAAAAAATATACGTATCGATTTAGGATGAAAGTGTGTAATATTATCTTACTGTTAAATGAAAGTAATAATTTAGTTTGTGTGTATTTAAATATTAACTTTATTCTTTTAGACAGAATTTTGTGAATTTAAGATTAATGAATATATGTCGTAATGATTTTGGACACAAAATTTGTACCTCTCATAATATAGAACTAATATTAATAATCTTAAATATATTTATAATATTTAAAAAAATACGATTAATGAATAACATCTATATCTATATGTAATATTAAATCTAAAGTCACTAGCACATTTTTTTGCTATATGTCTCTTCCTTAAATTTTCTTAAATTAAAATTTTTAAATATTAAATAAAAATTAATTAATTTTAGATAATTTTTAAATTAAATTAAATTTCCTTAAATAAATTTAAAAGTAAATTAAATTGATTTAGGTAAGTTTAAAATTAATTGAAATTCTTTAGATAAGTTTCAAATAAAATTAAATTCTTTTAGATCAATTTAAAATGAAATTAATTCATTTAAATAAGTTTCATTAGTCATGTATTTTCTTCAATTTTATATCATTAATCAGAGTATCAAAAGTTACAAAATGCTCAAAACTACATAATCTCATAAATTATTTCTACAATTCCACCAATTATCACTTGAGTTATTATTGTAAAGCTTTCAAAAATTCTTTTACGTAGCATTTTTTTTTATAATGTTTTGGCAGTTAAATTGGTTGATTGTGTTGATGAAGATCAACGTGGCTTAAATCAAATTTGCTCCTTGACAAAAGTACTTAGGCAGGAGGTTTTTGTTTGGCATAAACTGTTTCATCCCAATATATTACAGGTAATTAATAATCATTTTCTTTAAGAAAAAGTAAAACTTTTTCTGTTATGATATATCATCACCAAGATCAGGGGCGAAGTCAGGCTTTGGAATAAAGGGGGACGAATTTTTTTCCACAAATTTTAGCTTTCTCGTAATTATTTATCTCTCATTTTATTTTAATAGTATTTTATAAATTTATAAATTTATTAATAATATATTTTTATTATTAAAAAATTAATTAATAAAAAATATTAATATATATTGACAGAATTTTAAATTTATAAATTTTTTCATAATAAAAACAAAATAAAGATAAAAAAAATTAAATAATAAATATAATTTTTTAAAAAATAATTAAAATAAATGAGTTCTTTAATTCATTAAATGTGTTCAAATTAATTTAGTTGAAAAATTTATAAATTTGTTCAAATTAATTTAGTTGAAAAATTTATACTTTTTTTTATTTTTTTTTTTGCATTTGTATATATTAATATTTTGTCAATTTTTTAAAAAAGAACTATTGCTATAGAATAAATAATTTATTATATTTTTTTTACTTCTTGTAAAAATTAAAAAAAAAGAGGGGGTAATTTAAATTTTTTTAAAAAAATTAATAAAAAATTTTAAAAAATATTATATATATATATATATATATATTCAAAAAGGGAAGGGGGCAACTGCCCCCCTTCCCTTCAACATGAAATCGCCCCTGACCAAGATACTAATACAATGGCTTTAATTTTATTTTTACTAACAAAAAAATTATCACGTTGTTTTAGGATGTCTATATTTTTTTATATTTTTATTGTTGTTATTTTTAATAAAAATGAAATATGATATTTTTATGTTAAAGTAAATTTTTATCTTATTAGTTGGACAATAGAAGAAAAAATTTAATGTAAAATTATTAATAAAATTATTCTGTAAAATTCAGTGTTTTCAGAATCGGACCGGTCATTGAACCGGTCTCCCTACTGGTTCACGGTCCGACCGGATTAAAACGGTTGAGGATTAAAACGGTTGAACCGAATTTTTAATTTTTTTAATTTTAATATTTTATTAGGAAAATATATTTTTTAAGTGAAAAAAAATAAAATTTTATTTGAAAAAATAATTTATTTTTAAAAAAATAATTTTTCAACCGGTTTTTGGTCAAAATCGGCCGGTTTTGACCGGTTCAATTTAAAAACCCGATTTTTAATCTATTTTGAAAAAATATGAAAACCGAACCGGACTGAAAGCTGATTTCCGGTTTAACCGGTCCGACCGGCCGGTCCGGTCCGGTTTTAATAACACTGGTAAAATTATTAATTTCTATATTTACTAATAGGGATAAATAAAGAGACGAAAAAAAAACCAAACTATTTTATGGAATAATCGAATACAAATAAGAGTATATTTGACATTTTATATAAAAATACTTTTGCATGAATAGAAAATCTTGTTACTATAAATAAGAATATATTTGATATTTCACATAAAATTACTGTAGCACAAATAGGAAATTTGCTTCAACTTTATATTATAGAACATATTTTTTTTACTTTTTTTTAGAAGGAAAATAAAACAAGACAAGTTTTACATCCATGGGGTTGTTTAACCCAGCAACATCGTGTATCAACCACTGAAGAATAGGTGGTTAAGGGTTCTACAAATTATTAACTCCATGAGGGAACTGATGAGCATCTTTGGCCAATTTATCTGCCACCATGTTAGCCTCCCTATAGATGTGTTTATCTCTTCGATCTCCATTCCATAGATGAAGTTGCTGGAGACTCTACAGAATTATTTCAAATCAAAGTATATGCTTCGTAGCTATCTGTTTCCAAGGTTGCATTTCTGATGCAATCCCAAGCCAGATTTAAACCTTGGAGAATGCCTTTCAATTCTGAAATTAGGATGGAGCCTTTTCCAATACTCTTGTTGAAACCTCCAACCCAGCATCCACGAGCATCTGTGATAACTCCACCAATGGGCATCATTCCTGTTGCTTGATTGACTGACCCATCCGTATTAATTTTATATGATCCATTGGGAGGAGGGGACCAACTTACATTCTTTTGTTTCTCTAGACTCTTGGTAACAGGACAAAGATCTTTAATTTCCCATGCCTTAAGAATAGCTACCGCCTCATTTTAGTATCTGATAGAAAGCTTCCACACTGCTTTGCATTGCCGGTGAAGATTTCTTCATTCCGCCACTTCCAAAGATAACCTTGAAAAGTTGCCCAATCCCACTGTCATGATACATTAACATACTCTGCCACCTTTTTATTCAAAAGCTCAAAGGGAACATCTGCAAGAGTAAAGAACAACAATGGCTTATCATCAAGAGCCCATAAATCGGTCAAAAGAAAAGCCTTCAACCCATTACCAATGCTCCACCAACAACCCTTATACATTTCTGGCTGGACAGTGGCTATAGAAGACCAAAATCTAAAAACTCCTTTCGTATTCTAGATGCCCAAAGCTAAGTTTGGATGGAACTTATATTTTTCACTCATCACTTTAATCTACAGTTTATCTCTTTGTAACAAAACATCCCAGTCTAATTTCATGATAAGGGCATAGTTCATTGTCTTAAGATCCTTGATACCTATGCCACCAAAATCTTTAGGCAAACATAGATCCTTCCAACTTGCTAATGGTATACAACGCTTTTTCTTATGACATCCTCCCTAGATGAAACCTTTACACAACTTGTTAACTTCACTGATCACACCATTAGGTAGGAGTAATGTTTGCATAGAGTAGATAGGAATGGCTGTTAGAGTTGAAGTTGTAAGCGTAGTTCTGCCAGCAAGAGATAGTGATGCCGCTGACCAGCCTAGAGTCTTTGTTTCACTTTCTCAATGATGTCCTTGTAAGTATTTATAGTAACTCTAGAATGGTGAAGAGGCGCCCCTAGATATTTGCCCAAAACTGATGTCACCTTGAAACCCAGTTCACTTTTAATTTCACCAATAGTTAAACCTTTAACAATTTTAGAAAAATAGACAAGTGTCTTTTCCATACTGATAGACTGACCTCAGCTTAAGCAGAAATCTTGGAGAACCCTATTAATCACTCTAGCTTGATCCAATTTAGCTTCAGCCATTAGGAGGAGATCATCTGCGAAAAATAGGTGGGACAATGGAAGGCCATTCTTCCCAAGCTTAATGGGCTTCCAATTCTGCAGACCCACTTCTTTAGTTATGCTTTGAGATAATTTTTCCATACAAAGGACAAAAAGGTATGGAGATAGTAGATCTAATTGCCTCAAACCTTTGGCTAGGATTAAATTTTCTAGAAGGTGACCTGCGTGAAGGAATAAGAAACACAACACATGATAGTGGAAACAAGTACATTTGGAAAACCAACATCTAAAAGAGTATCTTGGATGAACTCCCATCGAATTTTGTCTTAAGCCTTCTTAAGATTCACTTTGATTATCAGGAAACCTTTACGCCCTTTTCTTATTTCTCATGGAATGGATGACCTCCTGTGCAATAATAATATTGTAAGTGATATAACGACCTGGAATAATTTTTTTTTCAGGTAGAATGCATTTAACCCCGTTAGCAATACTTGTCACTCTTTAGCTTTTTTGTGGGGTTAATTTTTTTTTTCTTGATATATTTTTTATGTTATAGGTTTTGGGTGTCCCTGATGGTGAGTTTTGCTAGAGTTATTTTTTAACTATCAATATTTTTAAAATCAGAATGGACATTAAACTTGATTGACGACTAATTCATAATTTTATCAATTTAATTAGATTGATTTGAATTTAATAATATAAAAATATTATATTTATTTATTTATAAATATTAATAAAACATATAAAAATTTTAAAATAAAGTTTAAAAATAATTTAAAAAATATACTTTATTAATTCAAAATATTACATATTAATTTAATACATATCGAAAATGAATCTATAATTTTTTTCCCTCTATTTTTATTTAAAAATACTTAAAATTCAGAAGTTAGTTTGATTTGATTTGAATCAGTTCGATCCAACTTGGTCTGATTTGATTTAATTCAATTTTGATCTATTTTTTAATAAATTCAATTTTTAATTATTTTAAATCAGACCAACATCCGGTTGTCGATTAAACTGATCTCACCGGTTAATCCAATCTAATTTTCAAAATACTGTTAACTCTTGGTGTTGCTCTTTAGAGATGTACAAGGGTTGGATTCTGCCGAATTAGAGTAATTTTTTAATATGACTGAAACCGACCAATGAGTAAAATTTTAAAATTAATTTTGCCCAAATTTTTAAAATTTTGATCGAATCGAATTAATTTCAGATTCGGCATAGTCGGATCGGGTTCAAATAGATTTTTATTTACTATTATAGCTTTATATTTGGTTTTATTTTAGTATTTTCGAGTCGATCGGATTTGGTCAGATTGAGTGATAAAATAAAATAAAATAAAAATATTTATAGATAAATATATAATATTCAATCGGGTTCACGCTAAAATGAAAAAAAAAAAAATTAATCCGATCGATCAATCGAATTTAAAATTTTTTAAAATTATAAATATAATTTTACTCGTATATAAAATATAAATCGATTAAATTTGATCAAAATATATTAGATTCAATCGGATTTAATAGGGTTAGAAAAATTTATACACCTCTATTGCTCTTTGGCTTATTTCTAGAGTTTTTATTTTTTACTTTTCATGTTATAGATTTTGGGTACCCTTGATGATAAGTTGTGGATGTACTTTATTGGTCGCTAGTGTTATTTTTTTAATTTGCAAGTAATATAATAATTATAAATTATTTATTTAAATTTATCAATATGTATAATAATTTGTTTTATTTTTCTATAATTGTGGGCAAAAGTTATTTTATTTAAATTATCATTAAATTCAAAAAAAAAAATCCCTCAGCATCACGTGGGATGCTTTTCTAATTTTATCTAATAAACAATTCTCGCATTTAGACTGTTCTTTCATTTGCTTGGAATTCAATCATAAATACTGGAATTCAATCGAGTATATTTAAATTTAAGAATTTTAAGATCATATTTGGAAATCAGGCTAATTCCTACAATGAACATTTTGAATATCTCCAGTTCTAAATTTTAAATTCTTTGTTCTGCTTAAAATTTCTTGATTTGTTATTTTTTTAAAAAAAATTTCTTCTATTCATTTAATCACTTTATTGAATTGGATAAAATTTGAAAAGCTAGTTAATTCAACTTGAACATTAATTCAAATTTCTCTAAATTAAGATTGAATATGAAATATGATTTAATATATAAAAGAACTCACCTGTATTGTATATTTGATATACCAATAGGAGATGGACATAAATAGAAGATAAAAGGACAAAAGTTTAAATAAACCTCTAATATATAATTATTGTCTCGATTTAATTTTTTTTAATTTAATGTATTTTTTATTTAAAAAATCATTTAAATTATTATCTAATACTCCCTTCATTTACAAATATATATCACTTTAAAAATTTCATACAAAGATTAATAAAATTATATAATAATTTACTCTCTCCATTCCCTTTTAAATGTCCACTTTAATCATTTTATCAATATTAAAAAATATTTATTAATATTATTTTTTACTTAAATATTCTTTCAGAAATAATGGAGATACATTTAATAAATAAGTAATCAAGTTTAACAAGTAAGAATAATATTAAAATCAAATTGATAATTATATCTTATTTTTTTAAATGGGCATTTATTTAAAAACAAATGAAATAATTAAAGTAGACACTTAAAAGAGAATGAATAGAGTATTTTATATAGTTATTAATTAAATTATATTTTTTTCTTTAATTTATTACTTATCAAAAATTATAGAAATTACAAAAATTAAAGTTATAAATTTAAATATTTTAAAAATTATAGAAAGATAAATTTGAAACAAGGATTATAAATAATATTGATGTTTGTAAAATAAAATTATTTATGAATGAAATTTATTATTTTAAAGTTAAAATTTACCACAATAGAGTGATCGATATCTGTGAAGTCAAGGGAGTGTACTGAAGCGGGAATCCCAGAAAATACTCAAAATTTACAGTAAAAAAAAGGCATAGAATATTAATAAAAGAGCAGTGGTGAGGTGGCAGAACGGGAAAGTGTCAGCTAAAAGAACGGAATGGGACAGCGAGCGTCTATGTTAATAAACGAGAATGGTGGTCCCAATTCCCTACCACTCTCAGTATTCCACGTTTCCACATCTTTGGAGTTTAGATCCTTGACTCATGGGTGTGCAAATTTATGAAATCCAGCCAAAGTCAATTAAACTGAATGTAATTTAATCGAGTTTGTTGGATTTACATTATATATACGTATAAAATTATATTAAAATTTTAAAATATTTTTAGATTGGGTTAAAATTTATTATTCTGATTCAATCTAAATATGACCTATATATATATATATAAATTATATAATATATATTACATAACTTGATCCGAATTGATCCTAATTAATTCAAATCATATATATTTATATATAAATATATGTATTTTTAGTTTAATTTACTGTATAATCCGACTCAATCCGAACTAAATTAATTCGATAATAATAAAATAAAATAATAATAAATCTGAATATAGTGATTTAATAATAAATACTAACCTGCTAAAATTCGATCGGCTTAACTGAATCTGAAATTAATTTAATTCGATTAAAATTGAAAAAAAAAAGATAATTTTAATTTAATTTTTTTTACTCTTTAACGCAAACATCTACTTGCCAGCTACACCACATCACTCTTTCTTACACTTAAATTAAAAAATTTAACTCACTCCACCATAATTTTTATAAGTTTTATTTTTTATTAAAATATTTTAATTATTTTATTATAAATTTATAATAAACTTATTAAAAATTATGCAAAATTTATAAACTCATAATAAATTTATTATAAATTAATAAAACTTTAATATTTTAATAAATATTTTATAAATATAGTAAATTTAAAATTATTTTCAATTTTTCTTATAGTTTTCTAAAAAACTCTTAAATTTGTGTCTTTTGGTTTTGTGCCTTTCAAACCACACCTGTTTCCATGGACCACTTCCATATCTATCTCTCTATATATCATTCAGCAGTACATTTCTTTCTCTTTTGTTTTTGTTTTTGGTTTTTTTTTTCTTAATTCAAATCAAATACTGTTCGCCCATTTGATATATTCATTTTATCCCAAATCTAAAACATCACTCTTTTTTTATTTATCTCAAATTAAAATTTTACTATTTTAACAAATTAATTAATATATTAATCTTTATTATACTCATATTTAATATTACTTATTAAAATATCTAATAAATACATCTTTTTAAAGTAAAAATATAATAATAAATTATATAAATTTATATTTTAAAAAAATAATTTTTTTAAATTCTTATAAAATATGTGTATTTAATACTTCAAGATGTAAAGATATTTTATTTCTATTTCAATTAAAGCTCAAAATTTTATGATTTTAATTAATAAGTAAATATTTATAAGCTTTGCCAGTCATATTGTTTTACTATGCAAGCTGAAATGCCCAATAAATTGCTGCCTAGAAGAGTGGAAAAGCTCATATGCTGGTATCCCCCAGCCCACGGATAGTATACTCTCAACACGGATGGTGCAGTTAAGAGCTCTGGCCAAAACTCTTCTTATGCAGGGGGGTGGTTTACTTCGAGACTTTCAAGGAAGATGGATGCGTGGGTTTACTATAATATATTGGCTGTTGTCAGTGACTAGAGCAGAATTATAGGCATCTATCAGAATTCTAGGTAGAATGTTTATTTAAAATAACCGTTATATTATACTCACTCCGTTTTATGAATATAGAAAAAATTTTCTTTTTTGATGTATCTTTTATATAGAAAATATGTTATTTTAGGTAAATTTTAGGAAGTGAAATGAAACAAAATATTATTTATACCATTGTCTTAAAAGTTTAATTTGAGAGATATTTTTTTTAGGGGTATTTAAGTCAATGGAGATAAAAAAAATAAAATTTCCTTAATTTTCGTGTCCATCTTATTTTTTATATGTTAATGAAACGGAGTTAGTATAAATTTTCCACTTCTCTCGTTAGATTTAATTGTTTAAATTATCTTTTAAGTTTTGAATAATATAACAAAATTAGTAAAGAGAGAATTTAATTTTGTTTCGTGTTGTATAAACATTGGTTTAATAAATGAAGCTCGTTAGTAGTTCACATCAATAAATTATATAATTGGGATCTCAATTATATAGAAATGAATAATACCTAATACGTCATTTGATGTTGCTTAATGCAATAAATCAATAAATAATTATATATATCATTTTAAGAGTCGTTTTAGTTTCTTAATTTATTTATCAATTGTCATTAGCGTTGTGTAAATAATTAGGTTACTTCACAACAATTCTTAATTATGTTGTATTCACCATAATAAATAATATATTAATTGTATTATAAAAGTATCAAACTAAGTTAAGTGACGGCAAAAGTGCTCATTATGGGGAATATTCGGCAGTCCACTGCAATTTTTTTTTTTTCAAAATTCCAGCATCTTAATTAATTAACAGTTTGCACTGATTCTTTTGTTGCCAAATTTCTAAATTCACACGACATTTCCCTTGTAAAGTCAGGTTCTTGTCAACACTCAATTCCAGATTAATTATAAATATTTAATTTCACTGCTTGATTTAGTGATATACTGGTAAAAAATATGTTGATTGTTTAATTATTTTTTTTTGAGTGATTGTTTAATTAATTTAAGTTTGAAAGAAACATATATATCAATATTGAACTTTAAAGAAATGTCCAGTTAATTAGAATGTATGTTAAATACAGTGTTATTAAAATCGGACCGGACCGGACCGGCCGGTCGGACCGGTTAAACCGGGAACCGGCTGCCAGTCCGGTTCGGTTTTTATATTTTTTCAAAATAGATTAAAAATCGGGTTTTTAAATTGAACCGATCAAAACCGGCCGGTTTTGACCAAAAACCGGTTGAAAAATTATTTTTTTAAAAATAAATTATTTTTTTAAATAAAATTTTATTTTTTTTCACTTAAAAAATATATTTTTCTAATAAAATATTAAAATAAAAAAGTTAAAAATTCAGTTCAATCATTTTAACCCGGTCAGACCATGAACCAGTAGAAAGGCCGGTTCAATGACCGGTCGATTCTGAAAACACTGGTTAAATACCTGCGCTTACGAGTTAAACAATGTTAAACCTCTTCATAGTCAATTAATAGCCATCCACTTCTCTTTCGACCCCACTTTTTTTTTTTTACTCTAATTTAGATATTTTTTAATAATATTTTTAACTGAACTTATTAATGATTTTTTGTACAAGAGCTTATTAATGATTTAACTCGTTAACGTAACTAGAAATAAAATGAAGATTGATAAATTTTTCAAATAAAAAAATTATTGGTGAATTAAAAATAAAATTAAATATTTCTTATTATAGTAAAATTTAGATTTTGTTATAAATTTTTTTAAAAAAAAATTCTATCAATTTTTTTATTATTTATTAAATTCTAAAAATTTATTAAATTTTTTACATATATTTTTATTTTAATTCTTGAATCTATTAATTTATTTATAGTATTTTATCAAATACTATTTCAAATGAGAATATTAATTTTATTCAATTCATAATTAAATAACAACATTCTAATATTAAATTAAATACCTAATCATAAAATCTAATTATTCACTAATTAAAAATATATATATATATGGTAAAAAAAACCTAAAAATATATATAATACTCTCTCTATAAATAAATACATAATCACAAATTTTAAATATTCACCAATTAAAAAAATATATATGATAAAAAAAATCAATATGTATATGAAATACTATAAATTTTTATAAAAATATTATATATAAAAATACCTAATCACAATACTCTAAATACTCATTAATTAAAAAATATATATATAATACTATACATATAAAATTTTTATAAAATACTTTATACAAAATATTATTAAAATTATATAAAAATTATATATATATATATATCTAATTACAAAACTTTAAACACCCACTAATTAAAAAAAATATAGCAAAAAAAGTTAATATGTATACAAAATACTATATATATATAATTTTTATATAATACTATATATAAAATACTATTAAAACTTTCTAAAGATATTTTATATATAAATACCTAATAATAAAATTCTAAATATTCACTAATACCCACTAATTAAAAATATATATCTAATAAAAAAATAATAAATATACAAAATGCTATATATAAAATTTTTTTATAAAATACTATATATATATATATATATATATATATATATAAGATGGTAGGAGGGGAGGAGCCAGGGGCGAAGTCAAAATTTACAGAGAGGGAGGCAAAAAAGTTCTCTTAAAATTTTAGTCTTTTACTTTTTTTATTTTTATTTTATTGTTTGATGTACCATACATATATAATTTTTATTTTATTAATTTATTAATAGACCATATTTATCTATCAAAAAATAATTAAATTAATTAAAAAAATATATTAATATATTTATGTATATATATTTTTAAATTTATCTGATAATATATAAAAATAAACGAAAGATGAAAAATATTAAATTATGAATAGTCTCTTAATAAATAATTGAAGTTAAAATTATCACATAATAATATAGAAGAAAAAATAATAAAATTAAAATCATAAACAAATGAAATTTAAAAAAGGAAAATAAAAATAGATTTGAAAATGTTAAATATTTTAAGTTTATATTCTTTTTCATTTTTTATTCTTTTTATTGCACTTTAATTTTTCTTAGTTTTTTTGAAAATTTTTCTTAATTTTTTTAATTCATTGAATGGGTTTAAATTAATTTAGTTAAAAAATTTATCTTTTTCTAAATTTCTTTTTTCTTTTTCTTTTTTGCATTTGAAAATATTAATTTTTTTTCTTCAATTTGTTTAGAAGAAAAATACTGCTTAGGAAAAAAATATTTATTAGGATTTATTTTTATTTTTTTTTTCTATAAGCTAAATTTTAAGAGGGTAAAAAAAATTTAAAACTTTTAATAAATTTTTTAAAATATATTAATATATATTACTTAAAAAAAAGAGAAGGGGGGCAGTTGCCCCCTTCTATAATACGTAGCTTCGCCTTTGAAAGGGGGTACATTACCTCCCAGAACCTCCTCCCTTCGCCACTAAAAATGAGTGTAATATTACAAGATCAATTAATTAAGATTTCTCGTTAAACACATATAAAATTTAAAATTAAATAAATTATTTAAAATAATTATAGATTAAATAAGTTATTTTAAAATTTTTTACAAAAATAGGAGGGTCATAGGTATTTGTGAAGCTCTCAATATTGTTAAAAGATCATTTTTAGCATATAATAATAATATAATATATGATAAGTACACAATTAATGATATTTTATTCTCATTTCTTAATATGATTATTATCAAATTGAGTTTAATTTGTTTGTTCAAAATGCAATTTAAGGATAATTTCAGGAATTCTCGATAATTTGAGGCATTTGGTCATTTCAGAGCAATTACGGATGAAAGTAGAAGAAAAGCGCAAAATCTGTCAATGGACACGCCCACGAACACGGGCGTGTCGTTAGACATGCCCCTGTTACTGCATTCAGTGGATATGACACGTCCAGTTGCATAGGCGTGTCACCAAACGTGCCATTTGTCCAGAGTCACAGTAGCTTCAACACGCCCAGGACCACGGGCGTGCTCATGATCGTGCCATTTACCCAAAGTCACAGTAGCAGCGACACGCCCAGGACCACGGGTGTGTCAATGAGCGTGTAATTCATCCAGACTCACAGTAGCTGTCACACGCCCGGTACCACGGGCGTGCCAAGGAACGTGCCTTTTATTCAGACTTACAGTAGCTATGACACGCCCAGGAACACGGGCGTGTCAGTGGACGTGCCTTTGGTTCAAGATCACAGTGCCTATAACACGCCCAGTGACATGGGCGTGTCAGTGGTCGTGTCACCTGTCGAAAAGTGAGATTCTTTGCACTGATTGGGGAATAAGTGGGGGACAACAGCTGGCCTTTGTCAAAAAGAAAGAACAAGAAAAAGAGAGCTTGCCTAAATCAGAGAAAAGAGTGATGAACCAAGGGAAAGTGATAGACAATGGAGGGGTTTAGTGAGCTGGAGGTATGGGCTGGAGATTTGGAGGGAAATAAAAAGAGAAGAGAAGGAGAAGAACAACAGTTTTTGCTGAAGCATTTCTGGAAGCAGAGAAGAGAGAAGAGAAGGAAGAGCCATCTGCTAGAGTAAGGAGAAAGGTCTTGAGCTGAGATTGAAGGAAGATCCACACCATACTCAAGCCTTAAACCAAGAATCAAGAGCTCAAGTAAAGAAATACAGATTCACTGCCATGAATTGTTTGGTTTCTCTTACTCATTTATCTTACTCTGTTTTTCTTGCTGTTAATATGAACTAAATCTTTCTCTATCTAGATGTTGATGAACCCTAGCCAATTTGTATGAATTGAACAATTGTATTCAGTTGAATCAATTAATTGAGTTGTTTTATTCTTATGATACTTGTTGTTATTTCCAATTGATAATAGCATGCTTGTTGATTGGTTATTATTTTCATATTATTGACTTGAGAAAGCTTGATGTGAATTGAATACTCATAAGGATTGAGGATTGATTGGGGTACTAGAAATAGACCTACAAGATCCTTTGGTTTATAGTTCCTTGTTATTAATGCATGATCTATTTAATTGTGCTTTGAGAAGAGATTCCGGCACTCTACTTAGTGATTAGGGATTAATCCACTCGAGAGAGACTTTAATCTAAGTTAGAGGAATGCCAATTCAATTTGATTAAACGATTTAGCTGAATGGATTGTTTATAAATATCATTGAGGCTAGGGGGATTCAATATCTGGATAGTTCTATCATTATAAATCTTTTTGTGCACAGCATTTAATTTTCTTTCATTCATTAATTAGTTGATTTTAGTTACAACACATCACACAACTATTAATTCGCTAAACAACGATTAAGATTTGCACTAATACTTGGCCTTGTCCCTAGAGGAACGACATTCACTCACTATTATATTACTTGAGCGACCCGTGCACTTGTGGTAATTGCATTTTGCATACGAAACGCATCAAGTTTTTGGCGCCGTTGCCGGGGACAACGGTTTCAATATTAGTAATATAATTAAGATTGTTGATTTAGTTTTCTTTTTAATCGTTTTTAATTTAAGTTCTTGCTGGTTTACTATCATTGTAGGTATTTCTTGTTGTTTATGACCAGATCTAGCTCATCCCAACTACTGGAGTTAGACCCAGAACTAGAAAGAACATTGAGGAGAAAGCAAAAGGAAGAAGAGGAGGCAGATCTGGAAGACGTAAGTTCAAGAGCAAACCTGGAAATTGAACAAGAAGAAATATTCGAAGTGATGGAAGGAGCTGGACCAAGAACAATGCAGGAGTTTGCTAAGCCCAATTTAAATGGGGCTGAATCGAGTATCCAGAGGCCGACAGTTGCTGCAAATAACTTCGAAATAAAGGCGAATGTGATTCAAATGGTGCAGCAGACTTGTCAATTCGATGGGTTCCCTGATGAAGATCCTAATGCACATCTTGAGAATTTTCTAGAGATTTGTGACACATTTAAGATAAACAATGTCTCAGAAGATGCAATTAGGCTGAGGTTGTTCCCATTTTCTCTTAGAGACAGACCAAAGAAGTGGCTGAAATCCTTTCCTCCAGGAACTTTCACCACCTGGGCCCAATTGGCAGAGAAGTTCTTAGAGAAATATTTCCCACCATCAAAAACTGCCAAGTTGAGGAATGACATCTCATCCTTTTTACAACAAGATGGTGAGACTCTTTATGATGCCTGGGAGAGATTCAAAGATTTGCTGAGAAGGTGTCCTCATCATGGGCTTCCACTATGGCTTCAAATTCAAACGTTTTACAATGGGTTGAATTATGTAAGTAAACAATCCATTAATGCAGCAGCTGGTGGTACCATCAACAACAAGACACTTGAACAAGCAAGGGACTTAATTGAAGATATGGCCATCACCAATTATCAATGGCAAGCCCCAAGAGAGCAAGGAAAGCTGAAGGCCGTGGGATCACACCAATTAGATCCGGTGGTGGCATTGACAGCCCAATTGGAAGCATTGAATAAGAAATTTGATTCTTTGGCTTCTTCTTCAGGAAAGGTTATGCAGGTGATGTCTTGTGAATGGTGTGGAGGTGGACACAAAAGTCAAGATTGCCAAAGTGGCAACATGTTTGCCAAGCAAGAGCAGGTAGATTATGTTGGGAATATGCCAAGGCAACAACAAAATAATCCATACAGCAACACATACAATCCGGGATGGAGGAATCATCCAAATTTTTCATGGACCAATCAAAATAATCCAAGACCTCCCCCTGGATTCCAGTAACCCCAACATCAACAAGCTGCCCCTCCAAGAAAGAGTAGTTTGGAGGACATGATGGAGAAATTTATAGCAGCTTCTGAAACAAGGTTTCAATCAACTGAAACCTCCCTTAGAAATCAACAAGCCTCCATTCACAATTTGGAGAATCAGGTGGGGCAAATTGCCAAATTGCTCAGTGAAAGACCACAAGGAAGTTTACCTAGCAACACTGAGGCCAACCCTAAGGAACAACTTAAGGCAATTACACTAAGGGGTGGAAAAGAAATCAATGGAGATGTGGAAAAGAAGAGGGCTGAAGAGCAAGAAACAGAAAAAGAAGATGATCCTCCTACCACTTCGGGAGAGAAAGCTGCACTTGAAAGTGAAAGAGAGAAGCAGCCACAAGCAAGCAGCCCCAATTTGAAGGAATACCGACCTAGAGTACCCTATCCGGCAAGGTTGAACAAGGACAAGATTGATGCTCAGTTCGGTAAGTTCCTTGAACTCTTCAAACAATTGCATATTAACATTCCATTTGCTGAAGCTCTGTCACAAATGCCTAAGTATGCTAAATTTTTGAAAGATATCCTTTCTAACAAAAGGAAACTTGAGGAAGTATCTTTAGTGCATTTATCTGAAAAAAGTTCAGCAATTCTGCAAAGAAGATTACCTAAGAAATTAAAAGATCCAGGTAGTTTTACCATTCCATGTTTTATAGGTAATCTTGAGGTTAAAAGTGCTTTAGCTGATTTGGGGGCTAGCATAAGTGTTATGCCCTATAAAATGTTTAAAGAGCTAGGCATTGGTCAACCTAAACCAACACTCATGACCATCCAACTTGCCGATAAATCGGTAGTCCACCCTCGTGGCATAATAGAAGATGTGTTGGTAAAAGTCGGGGATTTCATTTTCCCCAATGATTTTGTTGTCATTGATATTGATGAGGATGTGGATGTTTCGCTTATTATTGGTAGGCCATTTTTGAATACAGCCCGTGCCCTTATTGATGTTCATGACGGCACATTGACTTTGAGAGTGGGTGAGGAGAAAGTAATTTTTAGGATACATGATGCCATGAAACATTCACTTTCACTTGATGAGGCGGAATCATGCAATGATGTTGTTGAGCATGAGACCGTAAATTTTTTAACTAACATTGTTTCCAAGGATCCCCTTGAGTTGTGTTTATTGCAGGAAAATATCGAGGGTCAAGAAGCAATGGAACAGCTTGCTTTTCTTGAAGCAAGCAAATCATTCAAATGCAGGGCATATGAGACCATTGAAATGCCAAAGGAAGAAAAGCCAAAACCATCGGTGATTGATCCACCCAACTTGGAACTGAAGCCTCTTCCGGATCACCTTGAGTATGGGTTTTTGGCAGAGAAAAAGAGATTGCCCATAATTCTGAGTTCCCACCTATCTTCTAAGCAAAAAGAAAAACTCATCCAGTTATTGCAGAAACACAAGCAAGTGATAGCTTGGAAGATAGCAGATATCAAGGGGATCAGTCCATCCTATTGCACTCACAAGATACTAATGGAGGATGAATTCAAACCAGTAGTGCAACCACAGAGGAGGCTAAACCCAAAGATGAAAGATGTTGTTAAGGCCGAAGTGATAAAACTACTTGATGCAGGGATTATATATCCGATCTCGGATAGTTCTTGGGTGAGCCCAGTTCAAGTAGTACCGAAGAAAGGAGGGATGACTGTGATCCCTAATGAAAATGATGAGTTGATTCCAACAAGAACAGTTACTGGTTGGAGGGTTTGCATTGACTACAGAAAATTAAATGATGCAACTAGAAAGGATCACTTTCCTTTACCCTTCATTGATCAGATGTTGGAGAGGTTATCCGGCCATGAATACTACTGCTTTTTGGATGGCCTTTCAGGCTATTTCCAAATTTCCATTGCCCCGGAAGACCAAGAGAAGACTACATTCACCTGCCCATATGGGACATTTGCATATCGAAGAATGCCATTCGGATTGTGTAATGCACCTGCAACTTTCCAAAGGTGCATGATAGCAATCTTTGATGAGCTAATAGAGGATATTATGGAGGTGTTTATGAATGATTTCTCAGTCTATGGCAGCTCATTTGAAAAGTATTTGGAAAACCTTGAGAGGGTTTTGATGAGATGTGAGGAAACCAATTTGGTGCTTAATTGGGAAAAGTGTCATTTCATGGTTCAAGAAGGAATTGTGTTAGGGCACAAGATTTCGAACAAGGGCATTGAGGTGGATCGGACAAAGATAGACATTATTGAGAAGCTACCACTACCCACATCTGTGAAAGCCATCAGAAGTTTCCTAGGGCATGCGGGTTTTTATCGAAGGTTCATTCGAGATTTCTCTAAGATAGCCCGTCCATTGACAAGACTCCTTGAGAAGGATGTCGATTTTATTTTTGATGAGGAATTTCTAAGAGCATTCACGACCCTGAAGGAGAAATTGACCCATGCTCCAATCATGGTAGCTCCTAATTGGAATCTACCATTTGAACTGATGTGTGATGCAAGTGACTTTGCAGTAGGAGCAGTTTTGGGCCAACGCAAAGAGAAGTACTTTCAGCCTATCTACTATGCGAGCAAGACCTTGAACGCAGCTCAAGCCAATTACACGACTACAGAGAAAGAGCTGCTAGCTGTGGTTTTTGCCTTTGACAAGTTTAGATCATATCTAATCTTGTCAAGGGTGATTGTGTATACAGACCATTCAGCTTTAAGGTACTTATTCGCGAAAGTTGATGCTAAACCTAGACTAATCCGATGGGTTTTGTTATTGCAGGAATTCGACTTAACAATTCAAGATAAGAAGGGAGCCGAAAATCTTGCAGCAGATCATCTCTCTCGCCTGAAGAATCCAACCCTAGAGAGGCTTGAAGAAGGGGACATTGATGATCATTTCCCCGATGAACAGCTGTACGCCATGGTAAGTGAGGTAAGTGATTTAAATTTTGAAACACCATGGTTTGCAGACTTTGCAAATTACTTAGCTGTTAGGGAACTCCCTAAGGACTTAAATTATCAAGCAAAGAAGAAATTCTTTTCTGATCTAAAGTATTATTTTTGGGAGGATCCCTTTCTGTTTAAGTTGTGTAAGGATCACATGATCCGAAGATGTGTGGCATGGCCCGAATCAATGAACATACTTAGTGAATGCCATGCCGGACCAGCTGGTGGTCATATGGGGGCCAATAGAACTGCTCAAAAGGTACTAGAATCAGGATTCTATTGGCCCACTTTGTTTAAAGATAGCTATGAATTTGTAGTTCGCTGTGATCAATGCCAAAGGGCTGGGAACATTTCATCTCGTGATGAGATGCCCCAAAATGGGATCCTAGTTTGTGAAATTTTTGATGTTTGGGGGATTGACTTTATGGGACCATTTCCCAACTCTTTTGGCAACAAATATATTTTGGTAGCTATTGATTATGTGTCTAAATGGCCTGAAGCCCAAGCCTTGGCAACCAATGATGCTAGGGCTGTAGTGCAATTTTTGAAGAAATTATTTTCTCGATTTGGCACACCAAAAGCAATTATCAGTGATAGGGGTACTCATTTTTGTAACACTCAGGTTGAAAAGGTTTTAAATAGATTAGGAGTTACACACAGGTTTGCTACTCCTTTTCACCCCCAAACCAGTGGCCAAGTCGAGAACACAAATAGGGAAATCAAACGAATTCTGGAAAAATCTGTTGAACGATCCCGAAAGGGAAATCAAACAAATAGGGAAATCAAACGAATTCTGGAAAAATTTGATATTTAGAATTTGATATAATATAATATAATAAAATTGTTTTCATTTAATTGGAGATCTCGAATTTTAATTCTAAAAATACAGTTGCATTAAAATTCGATAGAGATAGCTTTATACTGCATTAAAACTCAATTAATATAGTTTTCAACAGTGATTTACATTATATACATATACACCACAGACACATACACACACACACACCATCGTATACTGACTTTTTCCATTTCATTTTCATTCACAGTATCCTACAGTTGTAAAATTTTCTTCATTTGTAACCTTCAGGTAAAAAAAACAAAATAATAAAATAAGCAACTCATTACTTTAAATGCACTCTGCATTAATATACCTTCGCTTTTGATGCTCGTGTATGACTGGGGGATATTGTAAACGAAAATTTTTCATTTCAAAAAAAATAGGAATACTGTAAAAAAGGAAACTTGTCCAATTGTTGATCCCAATTTTAACTCTATGACAGTAGAGAAATTCATCCCATTACTTGCTATATTACCCAAATATTTTTGGATCATTCTCACATAATTCATATAAATCACATTTTATTTAATTTTAGCCATTACTGATTACTTTTCATAATACATATAATGCATACTTATCAATTCACATGTTATAACACAATGTATATGAATGTTCAAGTTGCAAAGTAGCTTAACACATTTTCTATCCAAAATGTGTTAAGCTAAATTTAATGCAAATATTTTTAAATTATCAAAAGTTTATACATACCTTAATTATCACTCAAATCCAAGCTAAAAATAACTCTCTAATCTTCACTTCCAAATTGTCATTCAACACTAAGGTTGGACAAATTATTTCTTCTTAATGCCTATTCACAATGTGAGTAAATATAATCATTTAGAATCACATTTCAAGACATTTCAAATATAAAATCCTAATTGAACATCACTCCAACCAGTATCCCAAAATTTTATTTTTCCTAACTTTAACATTGAAATTTCATTTTAATCCATTTTAATTGGTATTTTAAGTTTATTTATATCATTAAAAATATATTTTAACCAATCAAATTAAATAAACACATACTCTTTATTAAAACCCTAAAATTTCATATGCCATAACATCTTCATTTCCAATTCTTCATTCCATCACATTCCAAATGTTAATCCAAGTTTATTTTCATCGTTTATATCATTTAATAATATAATTTATTCATTAAAATCAAATAAAAGCCAATACATTAAAAACTCTCTTCCATAACCCTAAATTAAATACTACCTTACCCAATCTCTAACCAAATTTGATTAAATCCATCATTTAACTTTAAAATTCTTATTTTTACATCAAAACAACATATTTAGAATCCATTTGCATAATTAAAACACATGCTTTCAAAATTCCAAATTACACATAACCCTAAATGATCTCCTTCAGCCAAACTCAACTCAAACTTAATCTTTTCTCTAATCCAACTTAAGAATTATTAATAACTAATCAAAATAGCATCTTTCACACTCAAACAAGCAATTAAATCATGCTAATACAAAAATCCAACATCAACAGTCATACTTTTCAATAAAACTTGAAAAATTGGTAATGAAGCTTACCAATTAGTGAAGAAACTTTCAAAATCCACTTAAAATTTTGAAATCTCTTCAATTTTTGATGCTTGGATGAAGAAAAACCTTTTCTTCTCTAGCCATGGACGTTCGACCTCCTTTGAAGAAGAAGAAGAAGAAGATTTTAATTTTAATTTTTCTCTTTCTTTCCACTTAAATTTAAGACTATATATATATTATTTAATATATTTTTAATTAATTATTTATTTAAAAAAATCATAATTTGTCTTTCATCCATAATTAATTTGTTTTTAAATTATTTAATTAATTTAAAATTTACAAAGTATAATTACAATTTTGTCATTTGACCTTTTGACTTTCTTCTTTAAATGTTGACTTTTGTATATGCTGTATATATTTCATATATATTTCACATGTGCAATTTACTTTTTCACTTCTAATCCTTTAATTTTTTATTTAAATTATTTATTTAACTTATTTAATTTAATTTTTAAAATTATAAATATTATAATTCTCTCCCTCTAAAGAAAATTTCGCTCGCGAAATTACCTGATATCAACTCTGGAATAACTAAGGATACAGACTCCACATCGACTGCTCACTCTCTCATGTCGCTCCTCAGTGGCATGGTTCCTCCACAGAACTTTAACAAGTGGCATCTTCTTGTTTCTCAACTCTTTCACCTCTCGTGTTAAAATCGCTATCGGTTCTTCTTCGTAAGCTAGATCTAGACTCACTTCAATAAACTCCACTAACAATACATGAGATGGGTCTAACCTGCATCTCTGAAGCATAGAGATATAAAAGATATTATGTATTCGGTCTAACTCGGGCGGCAAAGCCAATCTATAAGCCACTGGACCAACTCTCTCCAGTATCTCATATGGTCCTATGAAACGAGGACTCAACTTTTCTTTACGACCAAACCTTAGAATCTTCATCCACGGTAGCACCTTCAGGAATACTTTATCTCCCACACTGAACTCTATATCTTTTTTCTTCAAATCTGTACAGAATTTCTGTCTATCTGAAGCTACTTTCAGACTATCCTAAATCAACTTCACTTTCTCTTTTGTTTTCTTGATCAAATAGGGATCGACCTGTTTACCTTTTTTAATCTCATCCCAAAATAATGGTGTTCTGCACTTATTGCCATACAAGGCCTCATAAGGTGTCATCCTAATATAGGACTAATGACTATTGTTGTAGGCAAAATCAATCAGTGGCAAGTATCTATCTCAGCTCCCAGTGAAATCAATGATACAACTTCTCAATATGTCATTTAGAACCTGAATCACCCTCTCTGACTGCACATCTGTCTGAAGATAGAAAGCAGTACTAAAGTGCAACTGAGAACCTAATGTATCCTGTAAACTCCTCCAAAATCTCAATGTAAAATGGGGATCTCAGTTCGACACCAAAAAAACTAGACTCCATGCAATCTCACTATCTCACCGATATATACAGCTCAGCCAATATATCAAGTGAGTAATCCATTTGAACTGAAAGAAAATGAGTTATTTTTATCATCCAGATTACATCATGCTTCTTCTGGGTCAAAGGCAGTCGAGTCACAAAATCTAACGTCGCTCGTTCCTATTTTCACTCTGGCACTGATAATGATTGAAGCAACCCTGAAGGAACTTAGTGCTCAGCCTTCATTCTTTGGTAAATGAGATATCTGGATACAAATTCTGCTATGTCCCTCTTCATACCTTACCATCAGTAGTGCTACTTTAAATCTTGATACATCTTGGTACTTCTAGGGTCATAGCATAAAATGACTGATGTTCTTTCTCTAAAATTTTTCTCTTTAATTCTACATCATCAGGAATGCACAATCTATCTTTGTACCATAAATTGTCATCATCTCTCATATAAAAGTCTCTACTCTCCTCCTTTTGGCAATCCATCACAATCTTCTGTATTTTCTCATATGCCAATTGGGCTTTCTTAATATGATCTAGCAACACTGCCTCAACTACAACTGAGACATCAATGCACCATCATCACATAACTTAAATCTGACATGCAACGCTCTCAACTCAATAAGCAATGAGACTGAATAAGCAGTCAAACATGCCATGGACTTCTGACTCAAGGCATCCGCAACTATATTTGCATTGCCAAGATGACAATTAATCAAGCAATCATAGTCTTTAATCAACTCTAACCACCGTCTCTATCTCAAATCCAACTCTTTCTGGACATCTAAGTACTTCAAACTCTTATAATCTGTGTAAATAAAATATTTTTTTCCCATACAAATAATGTCGCCAAATCTTTAATGCAAAAACTATGACTGCTAGCTCTAGATCATGAGTCGGGTAATTCAACTTGTGGGGCTTTAACTGTCAAGATGTATAAGTAATGACTCTACCCTCCTACATCAAAATACAACCTAAACTGGCATGTGAAGCATCACTGTATATCATATAGGGTTTACCTTCCACAGATATAGTAAGGACAGGAGCCTGAGTCAATATATCCTTCAACTACTCAAAACTCACATGACACGGATCTGTCCACATAAATCTAACCAATTTTCGAAGCATTCTGGTAAGTGGTATAGCTATCATAGAAAATCCCTTCACAAACTAATGATAATAGCCTGCCAATCCCAGAAAAATTTTAACCTCTGTCATATTCTTTGGTGGACTCCAATTCAAGATAACCTTGACTTTACTCGAATTAATTCTAATACCCTCTACTGATACCACATAACTGAGAAAAGTCACATGATTGAGCCAGAACTCACACTTAGATAGCTTAGTATATAACTGCTTCTCTCTCAAAGTCTACAGTATAATTCGCAGATGCCTGTCATGATGTTCCTTATTAATGAAAATCACTATAAAGTAATCTAAGTATGGTCTAAACACCTTGTTCATTAAATTTATGAATGTTGCTGGTGCATTCATCAATCCAAAGGGCATCACCAGAAACTCATAATGCTCATACCTCATATGGAAAGCTGTCTTGGGTAAATTCACATCACCAACTCTCAACTGATGGTACTCTAATCTTAAATCAATCTTAGAGAATATTGGTACTCCCCGCAACTGATGAAGACATCATCTATCTGAGGTAAAGAATACTTGTTCTTGATGGTCATCTTATTCAATTGCCGGTAATTAATATATAATCTCAAGGTGTCATCCTTCTTCTTCACAAATAAGACATGTGTTCCCCACGATGACACGCCAGGGCAGATGACCTCTTCATCAAGTAACTCCTGCAACTGTACCTTAAACTCCTTTAATTCTATAGCTGCCATCCAATAAGGGGTAATAGAGATGGAAGTGGTACCAGTTATTAGATCGATACCAAATTCCACCTCTCTCTCAAGAGGTACCACTGGCAACTTATTAGGCTAAACATATGAAAAACTCAGCAACTGTAGGTATACTATCAAGCTGGGATCCCACTGCTCTGATATCTACAACATGAGTCAGATATGCCTTATATCCCTTTTGGATCATCCTCCTAATTGATACAGCTGAGATAAATATGGATGAAAGGTGTCTTTGCTCACTAGATACCACCACATCTCTACCATCACGTGTTCTCAGAACAACACATTTCTGCTGATAGTCTACCACAACCCCATGCCTAAATAACCAATGCATGCCCAAAATCAAATCATACTCCCTAAAAGACATCTCAATCAGGTCACAAAGAAATTTCTCATCCTGAATAATAACTGGACTATCTCAGCGCACCTTGCTAACTACAACGTTGTGTCCTAAAGGATTGGTAACCAACATATTAAATCCTAGGAACTCCAAATGCATGTCACCTGCAGGCAGGATGGATGCACTGATGTATGAATGCATCAGCCCAGGGTCTATCAATACATGAACTAAAGTGTCAAATAAAATAAAAATACCAGCTATGACAACTGAAGCATCTGGCTACCTCTGCACCACATAAATCTGTTGTGATGGCCCTGCCTTATCATGTCTACTCCCTGCTATAGAATCTTCTCTCTGATCAGACCTGGATCTACCACCCCTGCTAAAATCTCTACCACTACGACCTTCTCTTACATTGGGTCTAGATATTGTTGTATCCGTCTGTCTGTCATCTAGTGGCTCTGGATAGTTTCGAATAAAATAGTATGGTGATCCATATCTGAAACACACTACTGATGTACCAGTCCTCTAGCAGATACCTTCATGCGCCCTACCACACTGAGTATAGGCAGGTGGAACAGGCCTCTGAGTCACTAGGATTGGAGCACTAGCCACTGAGATAGCAGGTCTCAATCTTTATCTCTGCTACTGTGATGACTTGCTAGGCTGCCCCTAGCTCTTACTGAACCTCCGAGGATATCTTCATCGGCCTCTCTTCAATGATGACGACCCTATCTCACCCTGAAATCTCCTAGCTCTGCTATGTCAGTTACTGCAAGTCCCTGTACCTTTTCTACACTTCTAGCAGCTGCAACCATCTGAGAAAAATTCTCATACTGAGAGCATGCCACTAAACACATAATAGATGATCACAGCCCCTCCTCGAACCTCCGGTATCTGTCAACCTCATCAGATATAATCCCCATGCATACTGGCTCAACGAGATGAACTTTATCTCATACTCAGTCACAGTCCTCATCTCCTACCTCAAACTTAGGAATTTCTTATTCTTAACATCCTTATACTCTTTGAGAGTATACTTCTTCTCGAATTCCCCCAAAAAATTGATATATGTCAGCACTGATGGATTAGTTGTCCTATGGAGAACCGACTTTCACCACTCATACGTATCTCCCTGCATAAGAGATCTAGCATAATCAAACTTCTCCTTTGCAGTGGCCTGCAACTATATGAATACTCTATGGACACTCTATTCAGCTACTGCTCTGTTTAGTCGGGTCTGTAGTGCCGATAAAATCTGTGGCTCCAAACTTTCTTAACTTGTCATGCTTCCAAGTCAGTAACTGCTGCTATAGCTATGGCTATGGTGGCGGCTGCGGCTGCTGAACTGAAACTTATCTCAACAACTTCACCATATGTCGTACTCAACCCAATAAAACCTCCTCACCTGCTGGTCTAACTGGCACAGATACAGATGCCTCTTCAAATGTCTCAGCACTAACTCCAATTCTGCCCTTATCTGGAGCTACACTCTCTGCACTACCCTCGGCAGATTGGTGTGTCCTAGACGCCATGACTACCTATATCTATAAATACAATAGAGATTGTCATATCAAGAATTAGATATAATGCCAGTACCAATGTATATATATCAATTTAAAACCATATTTAAAATTTTTATTCTCTCTCTAAAAACTCACCTAGGTCAAGAATCTCAAACCTAGGCTCTAATACCAAAATAAATGTAACACCTTTATACTCTATATACATATAATATATACATCCAACATATATAAAATACACATATAAAGTATAAGAATGTCACAATTCATTTTAATAAAAATTTTCATATTCCCAATTTAATAACCCAAACACTTTAAAATGTATTTTTAATAAACCATTAAAATATTCTTTAGTATTTTTAGGTGCCCAGAATAAGTATTTTATATCAAAATCTCTGGAAAAAATTCGCCAAAGTTTTATCTGTAAATTGAACATCCCAAAAATTATCAACAATACCTAACCTGCATAAAAATACACTCCCAATAAAGAATACATTAAACATTTCACCCCAACTTCTCAAACTCCTCTCATTTCCTCAAAATATTTACACACACACACACACACACACACACACATATATATATATATATATATGTATATCAAAATATATATACACATTGCCACATTATACATTTTAACCAAATTGTTCTTTATAATTTACAATACACTAAAAAATATAAACATAATATACATAGTGATAAAAAGATACTATATAATACAATATATACATAATGGCAACCGACTCTATCCCTGTGACAACAAAAATCAACCCAAATCAAGCTCAAGTCTAGACCTGACCAGATATAGAAGAACTCTCTGGATCTACCAGATCAATTCTGTCACCTACACGATAAATTACAATCACGCTACACTAAAAGCCTAGCAGTACAAACTTTGATAATAATAAAACTTTAAAATAATAATAATGCTAATATTGTTGCATGATATTTCACAATGTGATATACAAATCCACTTAAAAATATAATTTTTAATCTTTTTATACTTCACATTAACACATATACAAGCATATACCTAAATAATCTAATATATTATTTAAAACTCAGAGTTACTATTTTGACCCAATTTGACACCCAGTGTCTAGCTCGAAGGCAAGTGACGCCCAACGTCTAGCTCCAAGGCAAATCATATATCAATGATGCTCAGCGTCTAGCCTTGAAGACAAATAATGAGAATAATCTCATAGGCATGTCGCCAAACACAAAATTTTAAAAATTGAATAATATACTAGGCACACACAAATAACTCATATTTTCATAATCAATGTTTCTCATCACATTGCCTTATTTTTTCATCTTTCTTATTCATAGCAATAAAAATCATTTTAATTTATCATATCTTATCACTTTATCACAATGTATATCATTTAACATTACAAACACATTACCCAAATATTTTTGGATCATTCTCACATATTTTATATAAATAATATTTCATTCATTTTAGCCATTAATAATGGCTTTTCATAATACATATAATACATACTCATTAATTCATGTGTCATAACACAATGTACATGAATATTCACGTTGCTAAGTAGCTTAACACATTTTTCTATCCAAAATGTGTTAGGCCAAATTTAATGTAAATATATCTAAACTATCAAAAGTTTGTACATACCTTAATTATCACCCAAATCCAAGCTAAAAATTACTCCCTAATCTTCGCTTTCAAATTGTCCTTCAACACTAAGGTTGAGCAAATCATTTCCTCTTAATGCCTATTCACAATGTCAGCAAATATAATAATTTATAAATCACATTTCAAGGTATTTCAAATATAAAACCCTAATTAAACATCACTCTAACCAATATTCCAAAATTTTATCTTTTCTTACTTTAATATTGAAATTCATTTTAATTCATTTTAATTGGTGTTTTAAGTTTATTTGTATCATTAAAAATATATTATAACATATTTTAATCAATCAAATTAAATAAATACATATTTTTTTTATTAAAATCCTAAAATACCATAACCTTTTCATTTCTAATTCTTCTTTCCGTCCCATTCCAAATGTTAATCTAAGTTTATTTTTATCATTTATATCATTTAATAACATGATTTATTTATTAAAATTAAATAAAAGTCAATACTTTAAAAATTCTCTTCCATAACCCTAAATTCAATACTACCTACCCAATCCCTAATCAAATTTAATTAAATTAATTATTTGACTTTAAAATTATTGTTTATGAATAAAAATAACATCTTTGGAATCCATTTGCACAATTAAAATACATGCTTTCAAAATTTTAAATTACACATAACTCTAAATTATCTCCTTTAACCAAATTCAACTCAAACTTAATCTTTTCTCCAATCCAACTTAAGAATCATTAATAACTAATAAAAATAGCATCTTTCATACCCAAAACAAGCAATTAAATGATGCTAATACAAAAATTCAACATCAACATATTCATACTTTTCCATAGAACTTGAAAAATTGGTAAATAAGCTTATCCTTCTTTACCAATTGATGAAGAAAGTTCCAAAAACTCTTCTTAAATTCTTGATATCTCTTCAATTTTTGATGCTCGGAAGAAGAAAAACCTTTGCTTCTCTAGCCATGGAGGTTCGGCCTCCCTTGAAGAAGAAGAAGATTTTGATTTTGATTTTTCTCTTTCTTTTCACTAAAATTTAGATCATATATATATTATTTTAATATATTTTTATGTATTTATTTATTTAAAAAATTATAATTTTTATCTTTCATCCATAAATAATTTATTTTTAAATTATTAATTAATTTTAATTTTACAAAGTATAATTATAACTTTGCCATTTGACTTTTTTATTTTCTTCTTTAAATGTTGACTTTTGTATATGCTATATATATTTCATATATACACTTTACTTTTTCATTCCTAACCCTTCAATTTTCCATTTAAAGTATTTATTTAACTTATTTAATTTAATTTTTAAAAATTACGGATATTACATTGCTAACTAATGAAGAAGAGAAACCTATCGATAATCCTGTCTCATATGCTAAATCCAAGTTTTTGTATCAATTAAAAGTTATATATATTATAGTTTTTTTTTAAAAAAATATTTATCATAAAAAATTAATTTTTTTCTCTCATATGTATATCATTCTCTCTCTATTTTTTTCTACAGACATATAATATAATTTATACTAAATAAAAATAAATTATAAATTAAATATATATAATATTAAAACATTTAAAAATATATATAACAAAATATAGATAAGTTATATTATATTATTAGTAAAATTGGACTCTGGTATAACTTTTTTTTTATTAATTATAAATTGAAGAGGAAAAATACATAAAACTCGAATTCAAGATTCAAACGAAAACAATAACACTCCTAACTATGAAGTCAAAATTTGGTGATTTGAGCCAAAGATGAATAATTTCATTAGATAGAAAAAATTATAGCAAACTAAACAAGAAACTAGCCTTTAACTTGGGCATCACTCATCTTCTCACAAAAACTCAAAGTTACTCCTCTATAACAGACATCACATAAACGAAATAGAGAAAACATAAAGTAATATAAATGAATATGCAGGGGGTAGCAGTAAAGCAAGTATTGTTGAACTTGCAATATCCGAGAACAAACCCGAAAAAGGTATCATCAGAATTGATAAGGACTTATCCAAAAGGACTATTGACGAGTTTAAAAAGTCTTAGAGTCACAAATAGGAAAAAATGTTGTGTGATGCAAATAAGCAGATAAAATTTGGAACCATAAATGCTCTGTCACAACTATAAGCGACTAGAATCTCTATTGTGGAAGAGAAAATGGAAGGAGCCTCTAGACTTGAAAGATCTTTGTTGGAAGAGTAAATGAGCTTCAATTGAAACAAGATGCACAACTAAAATGAGTAACACAAAACCCAAGAGATGAGATTGAGAAGCTATTTAGTTCGTTCAGTCTTCATTGAAGGGTATCCGATTAGAGGGAATACCAATTAAGCCCTCTGTCAACATGAGAATTAAAAAATTAAGTCATCTACAAAAGAAAAACTGATTAAAAGTCAAATCATTAGTTTTATTATCGATCCCAAAAAGAGATAAAGATGAATACCGGCTAGAAACCTAGGAAGAAGAGGAAAATGGAAGATTTAATACTGCCGCCGACCTATTGGCTGGCAACAAACTAAACCAATTTGAGCGGCTTGGAAGAGTATTAACCCAAACCAAACCACTAAAAAAGAATAAACCAAACTAAATCAAAACATTTTGAGTGGGATGATTTAGATTGTTTGAGCGGGTTCAAAACCATCACAACAATCGAATATTACAAGTTATAATAATACCAATTTACTAAATACCATTAGCAATAATTAAAAGATGATCCAAAAATATAATACATCGTTACGACATGTTATTGAAAAAAAAAAGTAAATAAACTATTCAAATACAACTTGAAGTCTTGGAAACCAACAAATAAATTGATGAGTAATGAATATAATAGCTTGACTACATATTTATATATATTTATATAATATATATATATATACATAGTGGGCTGTAATGCTGAGCACGGATCTTGAAGACCTTCGAACTGATTTCAATAGCCGAACCAAAATATCCAGACCCAAAAAACTCCATTGACTTTTGACTTTCTCCGAACCGAATTGTATCGATTTTTATAATATGGATCGATTCTGGAGATTAAGTCATATCCGGATCGAGAACTAGACCGAACTGAATCGAACAAAAAAACTGAAATAATATTTGATTTATCAATAATATAAAATTATATTAATTTTTATTAACATTTAAAATTATATATAATTAAATTAATTTTCTAATTTAACTAAAAACAAAGTAAAATCTAATTAATGATTATATATAATTTTTAATACCTAATCAATATTGATTTACATATTTTATAAGATTATTAAATTAATCAAATATAAATTAAATTTTAAAAGATTATTAAATTAATCAAATATAAATTAAATTAAAAATATTAATTATCAATAAACTATTAATTAAATATTTTAAAATTAAATTAGTATTCAACATATTTATATGAATTATTGCAATCAAATAATTTTTTATAATAGCATTACTAATTTTTAATAAAAATAATGAGTACAAATATTAACAATGATTAATTATATTGCAAGTGATAGTAGAGAGAAATAAATTGATAAATTTGAGAATAATATGAATAATATTTATATAATACTAATTTAGATATAAGTACAATTGAGGACTTCTAATAAACCTATTCAAGTTGAAGAAATAATGGAGGATGTTTAATGAATCTTAATGGTTTACAAATTTAAATTTTTCTTAACTTTCAGGTATTACTCAGAAACCTAAAATTTTAAAAAAATATTATGTCAAAAATTAATATAGAGATTTGAAACTCAATGTAGGTGGTGGTGGAGCTAAATTATTTTATTATTATTTAAATTTAAGTTCATTTTAGATTATTTTAAAAATATTTGAACCAATTATCATATTTTTTTTATTAAATCACGTGGAATAAAGTCCAAAAAAGCATATGAAATTTAAAATTGATTTGTCCATCTTGCTTATTTTTATGGATTTTAATTATTTTATTTGAAATGTGCAACAATTTGGTGTTGGATATTGAATTTTTTATTTTATTTTATTTTATTATGAATATTAAATATTGGTTATTTATAATAATTTTATCATATATATTTTGGATTAAGTTATTTGATGTTTTTTTATTGCTAAAATAGTTTTCAAATATTTTATAATTTAAAATTTTTAAAAAATGGAGATAAATCTCTAAATTTTCATATCCAAGTAAAACTGGATCATAACCAAAAGAATCGAATTACCGAGTTAAATTATTTTAAAAATTTTGATCAATTCAATTTGGAGATTTATTTATTAAGATTCGGTTCCAGAAATACCATTTTCAAAATCTCCAAATTTTTGTTCGGAGCTGGAGATTTAAAAATCTCCAAATTGCTCTGAACCATACTGTCAGTTTGAACGGATTCAGATTGAAATATTCTCAAATCCATTCTAAACTATCCAGAAAATAATTTGGAGAATTTTAATTTAATCTAAATTATTTTTAAGCGGTTTGAATTGTTGATGGGCAGGTAAGTGGATTGATGGGTTGGATGCTCATTCCAAGATAGAACAAGGTATATGAAGGGAGAGATTTAACCCCACGAAAAGGGGCTGGGACCAAATTAGGGCACCCTAAGTGCTTTATTTTTTATATAAGTAAGTTTCAAAGTTTTGGTGGCTGAATCGGGTATAGCTTAGAAAATCCATCTTGCCCTGTTTATTGAATGGGTGGTGTTAGGTGTCCAGGTCGGGACATATAGAATTGCCATCTATAATTGGGGGGTTGGGATTCAAATATTTAAAGTACCTCAATTGAGTTTTTATATATCTGTAACTCCATATATAAATACTGTTTAAAAAATAACTCCACATAAAAAAGAGTCATTATAAAAAACAAGAGCGCTGTTATTTTTTTTATTGTTTAAACTAAAAATAAAGAGTAAATTTAACTCATAATCCATTTTACTCCTCATTATTAGAGTGATTAAATATCATTAGTTGATCCTAGCTAGCTTTACTTTATAATCATGGTTTTTTTTTTCTTTCAAAAAAATAATGTAAAAGATTAAAAAGTTGTGCCAAACTAGAATTATATTAAATTTTCAGCATAACAAAAGAATCTTTTTTTATATGGATAACAAAACAATCTTATCCATATAAATACATTTTTTTTGAGAGAATGGATAAAGAACTTTATTGATCAACAATTAAAAAAATTAACTTTTTGAGGAGGAGAGTTATTATACCAAATTTCACATTTTGACTTAGAAAGTATAGTCCTGCCTAACGAATGAGCTACAACGTTCGCATAACGCTTAGCAAAATGAAAAGATATTTCTTTATAGGGAGGAATAAGCAAGTAACAATCATCAACAATTAGACCTAACAAGGAGAATAAGGAGATCCTGCTATTAATTTGGTTTAAAATAGCCTAGCAATTTGACTCGATTATCACTCGATTCCAATTGGCCTCACGAATCCAACTTAATATATCTTGGATTCAGATTGCTTCTGCTATACTGGGGCTAACTGAACCAACAAAATTGTGAGCACAAGCTGCTACAAATTGTCCCTAGTGGTTTCTAAGAACCAATCTGACACCATTAGAGCTTGGATTAATAGGGGCAGAGGCACCAACGTTGAGCTTTAACCATTCGTTCGGAGATTTTCCCCATCTCGGCAAGATAGTGGGTGAAGATCATGAGGTTTGGTGATGAAAAACGGCAACTGACTAAAACTCCACATCAAAGACCGTGGCTTGGTGTAGGATCTGCTCAGGTGCGGTCGATTTTCCTTGTCAGAGTAAATGGTTTTTGCAGAGCCAAAGATGGCAACATATTGAAGCTAACAAACTAATGTCAGTTGCAGATATAGCTCCCGGTATTTGAGTTAGCCACAATTTGAACGAGGGGCTAGTACTTGGACAAAAGCCTAGCCTAGACAACCTCCATTTTTCTAGCTATTAAGTTCATGTTAATAAGAATTAGCTCATGAAAAGCTCGCTACAGGAAAATCCATATTCATATAAAATAAATAAATAAATAAAATTATCCTATAAACAAATGGAATTGGAATACCGATAGTAAGTAAAAAAAATTATAAAAGATCTGATTTGATAATATTAAAGTAATTTTCAAATTAAAAAGTTTTACATTTGCTTTTTTTTTTTTAATTATATAGTTATATTTTTATTTTCCATCCATTAAATAAACTAAACTAAAATTTAATTTAATTTATTTAAATGTAAATTGATTACAAATAGAGATAAATGAAAACACATTAAGAATATATATTAAAAAACGAAAAACATGAGAAAGAATGATCACAAATATAAGTAATTAATTTAATATTTTGATGGTTCGTACGTAGTTCATGTCATCTTTCTGGTTCACAATTCTAAAATCAAAAACTCATCTTCTCCTCTCTTTCCTGGCCTTTTAGTCTCGCTTTTTTTTTGTTTTCACTTCTCAGTATCTCTACTGCACACTCACACTCCCACTCTCTCTCTGCCATGACCAACCTTCAACTCTCTTTTATAAAATTAATATAAACAATTACCTAAAAAATCCCCAAATTCCTTAAATCCCCAAATCATGTTACCTTATGATTCCGATGCATCACCCTCACTGCATCCTCTCACTTCATCATCTTCTATCACCAAACCTCCAGAAATAGATGGCCTCCTCGCCGGTGCTGGCTATAAAGTTCGCTCTTCCGAACTCCGCCATGTGGCCCAACGCCTTGAACGCCTTGAAATCGCTATGCTTAAATCTCCTTCTCATCATCTTTCCCTTCTTGCTTCCGACGCCGTTCTTTATAATCCTTCCGATCTCTCCTCATGGGTCGATTCGCTTCTTTCTGAGCTTAATCAATCTCAACCTCTCCCTTCTCTTCCCTCCGATCTCTGGGATCTCATTCCTAATAATTCAACTGGTCTCGATGATTCTTGGGGGATAGAAAATTCTACTGCTCCTCAACAGCAGAATCAGAATTTATCTCAACAGAATCAGAATCAGAATCAGAATCAGTTGACAGCGGTCACTGCCCAGGAGGAGGATTCGGCGATAAGGCTCGTACATATGTTGATGACTTGTGCAGACTTCGTCCAGCGTGGCGAGCTTGCACTGGCCGGCTCTTTGATCGAGGATATGCAAGGAATATTGACTCGCGTCAACACTGGTTGTGGCATCGGCAAAGTCGCCGGTTGTTTTATCGATGCTTTGAGTCGCCGGATTTTCGGTCCGGTTGGTTCAGTTGCCGGTACTGGATCAAACTGCGGTTTTGAGAATGAGCTTTTGTACCATCACTTTTACGAGGCTTGTCCGTACTTGAAGTTCGCCCATTTCACGGCGAATCAGGCGATACTAGAGGCATTTGACGGTCATGATCGTGTACACGTAGTGGATTTTAATTTGATGCACGGATTACAATGGCCGGCGCTTATACAGGCTTTAGCTCTCCGTCCTGGTGGACCCCCTTTGCTTAGGTTAACAGGCATTGGTCCACCTTCACCGGATGGTCGCGACTCGCTTAGGGAAATTGGATTGAGACTCGCTGAGTTAGCCAGGTCAGTAAACGTCCGATTCGCTTTCATGGGAGTAGCAGCTTCACGGCTGGAGGACGTGAAGCCATGGATGTTGCAGGTGAATCCTAAAGAAGCGGTGGCAGTCAATTCAATAATGCAACTACATAAATTGCTAGGGTCCGACCCGAACAGAAATTCAGCAGTTGAAGTTGTTCTGAGTTGGATCCGAAACCTGAACCCAAAAATCATGACTGTGGTTGAACAAGAGGCAAATCATAACCAACCGGGTTTTTTGGACCGGTTTACGGAAGCTTTATATTACTATTCAACCATGTTCGACTCGCTGGAGGCTTGTGGGCTTCAGGCAGAGAAAGTTGTAGCGGAGATGTATATACAGAGAGAGATATGCAACGTGGTGAGCTGTGAAGGTTCAGCACGGGTAGAGCGGCATGAGCCACTTGCTAAATGGAGAGAGCGGCTCACAGCTGCAGGATTGAGGCCGTTGCATTTGGGGTCTAATGCGTTCAAACAAGCCAGTATGCTATTGGCTCTGTTCTCGTCGGAAGGGTACAGTGTGGAGGAGAGTGACGGTTGCTTGAGTCTTGGGTGGCACAGCCGACCTCTGATTGCGGCATCGGCTTGGGAAGCAGTGGGTGATGGTGGCTCTGTCTCACCGTTTGGGATAATCAGTAATAATGGAGTTGCAGCTGCACTGTAAACTTTTTATGCCTTTCTGGGGTCAATCAGTTAAAAAAATTTCTTGCTTTGACTACATATGAAATCCTTTTTCTTTTTGGCAATTGAGTTTTGATTAAGATGATTTGGGTACGATATGGACCTCCAATCTGACGTGGTAAAAAACTAATGCCTAGATTTCCGTTGTCTTAAAATAATACTTATATATATATGAAGCAGTAATATTAGTGTATAATTAAAAAAAAAAAAAAAAAGAAAGTGGAGGGGAGGCATTGCAGGTAGGAGGAGGTACCTCGCATTTTCTAAATAAGGAAATGCTTTAATGGCCTATATTTATATATACAGCTAATACTTGCACTACTACATCTCTTTATCAATTCAATTCCATCAAGCTATTTGTAACCAAACTCATAAGTCACAGCATTGAGATAATTATATACTTTTCTTCAATGCGGGTAATGCTAATTAAGCTGGATTAATTAGTGATTTTTCATATACTAATCATATATATAAGTGAAATCATACATCTCTTGCACGCACGAAAAATGTGTTATTGTTGTTTTAATGATGTAATAGCACTCCAAAAAAAAAAATAGTTGGGTGTGGGGCTGTAGGGGTGGTAATAGAAAGAGGGCAATTAAGCAAACGGGACCCTTTGCCCTGTAATAATTAGAGAAAATTGGTCACATGCATGAAACACACTGTCCCGTTTCCACCACCCTGCAACTGCAACTGCAGATGCTCTACCTGTCCCACTTTGCAAATCTTTCCTCCACTTTAACCACCTGTAAACTTCCTTCTGTTCTTTTTTTTTCTACTGTTTCAGTTTTTATTTCTGTTAATTTTGTTCCTTTCTAACGTAATTTACATTTTTCCACTGGTAAAGTTCCAGACAGAAGCATGCAAAGGTAAAATTTAATCCCTTAATTACTCGTTATATGTACATATTCAAATCTCGTGCTTTTCTATTAGACAATGAAAATAAATGCAATTTTTGCATTTTAAAGACTTTTTATTTCTCCTTTTTTCTAGATGACGTGACAACTGATGGAAGTTGCTAAATCATTTTGTAACACTTCTCTCTAAAATTTTTACTTTTTAATTATACATATATTAAAAAATACTTCTCAGTAATTACTTGTATATAATAATGAAAAAAAAATCATTGCTTTTTTCTTTCTTACTCTTAAAAATAACTATTACTAAAATTATGCGTAGATTCTTTTTCTTTTTCTCTTTCAGTTTAAACAAAAGGAGAAAAAATTTTATAAACGACATTAAGACATGTTTTTCTAATCTCATAAGCAAAACTCGTAATTATATTTTAGTGAAAATTTTAATTTATAGTAATCAATAGAGTTTTGGTTGATAGATTTTATTTTATTCTTCCATAAGAGTGTAAAAACAAGAAACCTTATATTTAAATTCCATAATCTGTTACTACTGCGATAGAAATATTTACTAATTCAGATGAAAATTATAGAAATAAAGAATTGTCTCAATTTTGTTTTTGGCAAATTGAATTATTTTTTAAAAACCAGTGATATTATATATAATACGTGGATGTCACTTACACATAGTTACAAAGCTTCAATTATCAAATCACAAATATATCTTAAACCTAACAAGTGCAAAAATAAAAATATAAAATCTTCCTGTCTCAACTATAACGTTATTATTAATCTAATTTTATTATTAAATTAAAATTTATATAAAAAAGAAAGTAGTTTACACACAAAACTTTTTATATTGTGAAATAAATACTTGTTCATTTTAGTATTGGATAGGAGAGCATATTGAATAACACATATATAAAAGATGAAGTGTATATATATATATATATATATATTTGTCATGTTTTGGGATCTTATATAGTAATTTATTTATATAGCATATTATATGTTTATATTTATTGTGCAGTCTGTGATTATATAATAATTATTATAAAAATGCGAACCACAAGATAGGAGGAGTACGTTGCTCTCTAATCTCTATCAGGGCAGACAATTAGAACTGTATATGTCAAACTTATGAGTCCATGTTTGGGAGGGAACATATTCCCATCCTATATATATATATATATTATACTTATTAAATCATATAATAAAATATTATCACAATTCCATTTATAGATTTAATTAATAATTTTTTAAATTAAACATTATAATATTCATATTAAATTTGAAATTAATTCTATCAAAAATTAAATTGAATTCTAATTGCAAATTGAATAGTTTAGTTTGATTCATTCATAGATGTAATGGAAGGCTTTGTTATTTTATTTTTTGTAAAAAAAAAAATTGAAATTGAAATATAAATTGAAGGTGGAAATTGTAACGGCGAATAAACTCGAGAGTGGATTGTTCAAGAAAAAAAATAGAGAGTGGGGACCACCTAAGAGGGGTGAATTGGCAGGAGCACGGTCAGTTGAAATATCACTTTCATGCCACGTGTCGAAAGTGATATTACCTTTTTTTTTTAATAACTAATCTTTTATCCACCCGATACACATTAATAAAAATAATAAACTATAAATAAATATAATCTATAAATAAATTCAAAATAATTTATATATAAATTAATAATAAAGTATATTTTTAAAAATAAAAAAAATATATTTATCATTAAAATAATATAAATGAGCAAATATAATAATTTTATTTTATAATTTAATATTTTTATTAATCAAAAATAAAATCTATACATATTTTAGCTATAAAAAAATCATAAATTTTATAAAAAATAAGAAAAATTAAAAAAATTAAAATTTTTTTAATAAAGAAAAAATGTGAATAAAAGAATTTATAACTATAGATTTATATTAAAATTATTATTAATATTTTTATTATATTATAACTAATCAACATATAATTAATTTATTAAAAAAAATTAAAAGTCATATTTTCTCATTATTTAAATTTTAAAATTTTATAAAAAAAATAAAAATTACTTATTATAAATAAATTATAAATTAAATTAATTAAATATTTAAATAAATTATTGATATATAATTAATTTATTAAGAATATAAAAAGTTATATATTTTATTATTTATTTTTTAAAAATTTTTAAAAATATATAAATTAGTCATTATTATAAATTAATTTATTAAAAAAAATTAGAGGTCATATTTTTTTAATTTTTTAAATTTTTTAAAAAATATAAATCAATCAATATAATTTAATTATATTAATATATAATTAATTTATAAAAAAAATTAAAAGTCATAACTATAATTTATTTAATTAATATTATAAAATTATATTAATGTATACTTATTAAGTCAAAAATTAAAGTCATTGAACTTCCTGGAAAAGAAAATTTTTTTATCTTACTCATTTGTTTTAAAATTTTTCTACCTTCACGAAGGGTCTTAAGTTCTTTTTTTTTTTCCTAAAAAAAAATCTTAAGTAAAAATTAAGGAATATTTTAAATTTGAAATTAATAGTGATTGATTTCTATTTATTTTATTTTTTAACTATTCTAATTATATATTTAAAAATAGCTAATTATCTCATAAAAATATATAATTATTCTAATTATTTATTTAAAAATAACTAAATCTCATAAAATATAAAGAAAAAATGTGTAAATATGACTATGATATTTAGGCCGGGGCACACATAAACCTCTTTTTTATATATAAAAAAATATACAACAAGTTAAGAAAATATGCAAATATAACCTTGATATAGATTTTGGGACACATATGCACCTCATGTTTTTTTTTTCAAACATACATAGCAAGTTTATAAAATGGAGCAAATAGGCACAAAAATTAAAAGGAAATTACATAAAATACTACTTTTTTCTCTAAAATTTTATTTTCACTATGTGTTTTTATTTGATTTATAATTTCTTTTTAATTTTTCTATATTTTTACAATAAATATTAAAAATTCACTCAATACATACTAAATATATACCATATTTTTGTAAATTTTTGGCATATACCAAAAATACATTCAACATATATCAATACATATGCAACCAAAAATAAAAAATTATAAAAATATTATGCAACCAAAAAATTACAAAAATACTATGCATATACCAAAAATTTAAAATATAGAATATATTTTTATATATATTGAATATATTAATTTTTTGTACATGTTGAGCATATTTTTGGTATATAACATAAAGATGTAAAAAAAATAAAAAAAATTGTATTTTATATATAAAAAAATAATAAAAATGTTAAAAAAAACAGTATTTTATATAATTTTCTCTTATTTTTATGCATATTTGCTCTGTTTTACAAATCTACTATATATTTTTAAGACAAAAAAGCATGAGGTGCATATGTGACTCCTACGCCTAAATATAAGAGTTATATTTGCATATTTTTCTAACTTGTTATATATTTTTAAAACAACAAAAAAAAAAGATGCATGTATTCTCTTGATTCTAAATATCAAGTTAATATTTACATCTTTTCTCAAATATAAATAAAGTAGAATCTAATCTAATTAATTTTTTTTTAAAAAAAAAATCTGACTTTCCAAACGAGAGTTACTTTTTCCAATTTGATTTTTCAATGTGGAATGGCAAAAGCGAAAGCTCATGACAAGAGATATGATTTTAGGGCTAGGAGGGCCTCACTTGACATGTAAAGCAATTTAATGTGCTGACCAACTGCCTTATTTAACATCAATATGCATATACTATATATTATATGCATGGTTAGAGAGAGAGCATTTGATAGAAATTATGATCAAAGAGTGATATGACCCGTTACAACTTCCTTACCTTTTCCAACAATTTTGCTTTCATACGACTCACATGTAACCACACATGACTTTTCTTCAAAAAAAAAAAAAACATGACTTAGACTTTTCATCAATATGTATTGCAAAAATTAGGCAATGAGAAAAAAAATACACTATATACTATATTGTAAGTTTCATTCTCAATTTTACTACTATTATTTTTTTCATTTTTAACTTTTAAATTTTTAATTTTAACTTTTTTATATTTTATTTTTACAAAAATACGGTACATCTAATTTTCTCCTTTTTTATTTTTCTCTTCCTTTGTCTCACATAGTGGTATAGTAATGATGGAATCACTATTATTGTTGCTTTCACAGTTACTTTTAGTACTAATATTTTCTTTTCTTTTCTTTTCTTTTTATTCGAGTGCTTGAATTTTTTAACCGCTTCTATAGTAGATGGGATTATTATAATATATATATATATATATATATATATCTTTCTATATTGAAGCTTTGCATCTAGAACTATAATTATTTAAGGACAACACCATCATCATTTTAAGTATAAAGACATTTTTTTTCTTTTTTTCACATTTCTTTTTAAGTATAATGTATTAGAAAGAAGAATAAATCACTTAAAATAAGAACTTGAGGCAAAAATAATGATATAATTTAATGGGTTAAGTAAAATTATATATTCATCACTAACACCATATTTTTGTAAAAAAAAGTTATTAAGAATGTAAAAATGAAAATTATTTTTAACCACCATATAATTAAAAGAAAGTTTTAATATTTAAGGTTGCTTTTTAAAAAGTCATTTTTTTTACAAAATTATCATAAAAAATTCAAAATATTACGATTTATCAATTTAGCAAAATATTATAAAATTTGTTAGAATTTTTTTAATTAATTTATAAATTTATCAATTTCATATAAAATATTTATCATGAATTTATTATATAATGATTTTATAAGCTTTATTATTATTTTATATTTATTTATTTGATTGCAATTATTAATATTGAAGTAATTTTTAAAATTAAAATATTTGTATTTGAATGAAAGTGAAATGACTTTTATAATTTTGTAATTAACTACTAATAATTAAATTTAAATAATATACTCTATAAAAAATGTGTTAATCAACATAGTTTATATTATTTTAAATTTTTTAATATTTCTTTTTATTAAAAAATAGTTTACGTAGATATATATTACATATATTTTAACTAAAAAATATTATTTATATGTATGTGTAGATGTATATTATATATATTTTAACTAAAGAATGATATATATAGATAGATATAGTTATATGTTACATATAATTTAACTGAAGAATATTATTTGTAAGTATATATTGATATATATTGCATATATTTTAACTAAAGAATATTACATATGGATATATGTAGGTATATATTACATATAATTTAACTAGATAATGATATATTTTTAGGTATATATGGGTATATATTATATATACTTTAATTAAAGGATGATATATGTGGATATATATAGGTATATATTATATATACTTTAATCAAATAATGATATTTGTAAATATATGTGGTTGTATGTTACATATACTTTAACTAAAGAATGATATATGTAGATATATGTAGTTATATGTTATATATACTTTGACTAAAGAGTATTATTTGTAGGTATATGTGGGTATCTATTTCATATATTTTAACTAAAAAATGATATATGCAGGCATATATTATATATATTTTAACTAAAGAATAATATTTATAGGTATATGTAGGTAAATGTTACATATATTTTAACTAAAGAATGATATTTGTAGATATATGTTGGTACATATTATATATGTTTTAACTAAAAAATGATATATGTGGATTTATGTAGATATATGTTATATATACTTTAAATAAAAAAAATGTTATTTTAAGGAATATATAGGTATATGTTATATATATTTTAACTAAAAAATAATATATGTTATTATATTTTTAATTTAATAATTTTAAAAAATTAATTTGAAACTTGTTTAAAAAAATAAATAGTATAAATAATATAAATAGTATAAAAAACAAACTAAAAAATAAAAAAAGATGAAAAAATAAATGAAAATCGCAAAAAAATACATATAAAAATAAAAATAGATAAAAAAGTAAATAAATACATAAAAAACACTTTTAAAGAAATAATAATTAAATCATTCACATTTATCATTTTATTAAATATCAATCAATTAATAATAATAATAATAACAATAATAATAATAATAATAATAATAATAATAATATTAATATGAGGTAGGGGATATGGTGCATATAATTGTCATGTTTTAGATATTAATCTATTATTATTAATATTAATATTAATAATAATGTGAGGTGAGACCTACATAACATATACCAAGCCAACAATTACAGTAAAAAGATAATGACATTATTGTTTGTGACACAATTTGATTTTTTTTTTAAATTGTGAATAAAATATATGTTTATCGTAAAATTGAAAGAAAAACGATGGGTTTGTATTTTTAAAAACATAATTTTATTTTTAGTTAATTTTGTAATTAACCCAAAAAAAAAAAACTCTCTTTCTCACTCCCTCCTCTCTCTCTCTCTTTATTTTTAATTTTTTGACAAATATTTAGAGGATATGAAAATTTTCAAATTGGGCCACTCAATGGATTATGAATTTATGGCAAATCACTAAATAGGTATATTCATGTTCTGTCTTGTAAAAAAAAAAAAGAATACAATATTTTTGAGTTATTGAATTTAATAATTTTTTAATATTGAGCCCTTTAACCTTATTTTAGTGTTATTAAGTCATTAAATTTGACAATTTATACATATTAAGTTATTTTCTAGCAGAATTAGCTAACGGCGTTAAATATTTAATTAATTGAGGTGCTAACGACGTTAACTAATTCTGTTAGAAAAATGCTTAATGTGAATCGCTATATTCGATGGCTCAATATTACCAAAATGAAGTTCATGGGCTCCAGGGGCGAAGTTACATGATGAATAAGGGGGCAACTGCCCCTCTTCTTTTTTGTCAAAAATAAATTTATATTTATTTATATTTATTAAAAATTTTAAAAAATTTAATTGCCCTCTTCAAAATTATAAATTACACCTCCTCCCCCTCAATCTTTTAAATTCTACTTAAAAAATTGACTAAAAAAATAATTAACACTCTCTAAAATTAAAAAAAAAATTAAAAAACTGATAAACTCATCCAAAAAGAATACAAGATTATAATTTTTATATTTTTAATATATATATATTTTAAATTTTTTCTCTTTGATTTTGATTTTATTATTTATAATTTTAATATTGTGTAATAATTTTTACTTCAATTATTATTTAAGATATTATATTTACTATTCAATATAATTTTTCTTTATTTTATTTTTATAATTCATTATTAGGTGAATTTAGGAACATATATATAAATATAAATATTATGTTTAATTACATAATTATTATTGCTATATTTTTTTAAAATTATGAAATACTATCAAGATATGAAAATACATGAGAACAATGTTTTTTTTTCTTCTTTAATATTTATATAAGAAAAATATTTATGTATTATTTTGTAAATATATAAAAGCTAATTATTTATATTATTTTTAATATATATATATGTATATGTATGTATATATAATATTTTTATTTTGCCCTCCTTTCTTTTAATATCTGGCTTCGCCCCTGATGGACTTAATATAAAAAAATTGTCATATTCAGGGGCTCAAAAATATATTTTTTCTAAAAAAAATGCTCTCAGTTATTTAGACGTGCATGCATCATTTGATGAAATGGATTCTATTTTTTATTAATTATATAATTGTAACATCTACAGTTTTAATAATAATAATAATGTTATAACATTAATGATAAAATAATTAATAAATAGAAATAAATGAAGATAGAAAATTAATTATCTTAAAAAAACACTTATATTTTTAACTTTTTTATTATATATTCAAAAATCTTACAAACAGGCTTGAAATTTAAATGCGGTGTTACATATTTATTAATAATTCATTAATAAGATAATAATAAAGATAACTGATTAAAAAGACAGAAATAAAATGATTAAAGAGATAAAGAGAAATATCCACACGTTAAAATCTTTAATTATTCATAATACTTTCTCTTGGATGTTTCACTATTAAGAATTTATCTCATTATTAATACAAATATAAAATACTTTATTAGAAATATTGCCAGAAAAAATTCAGTGGGAAAAATATTGGCTTAAAAAAATGAGTACAATATGTATTTTACTCCCCTTATGAAGATGTCATTTCACATCTTTAAGTCTATGTATTCTAAAACTATATCTTAACTTCTCAAATGCTGCAGTGGGTAGTGTTTTTGTAAACAATGTTAGATTATCACTTGAACGAGTTTGTTTAATAACTATTTCTCATTTCGTTTGAAAATCATGAGTGAAAAAAGTTTTGATAAAATATGTTTCGTTTTATCACCTTTAATATACCATTTTTTTATTTGAGCTATACATATTGTGTTATCTCCATATAATATTGTTGAAATATATACATCCTCTGAATATGACAACTTAATGATCTTAGTCAAATACATTCTCGACTTAATGCATTTTTATTATTTCTGTATGTTTTGAAGAATAAAAAACTAAGTTTTGATTTGTGAATCGCCATAACATAGTTGTATCTCTACATATGAATAAATATCATGTTTGGGATCAAGCGTTATATGGATAAAATATATCCTGAATCTGCATAGCCAACTAATTTTGATTTAAATTTATTACAATAAAGCAAATTTATATCAATTTTTCCTCAGAGATATATAAAAATATGCTACTTCTATTTTAATGTCTTCGCGTTGGATAAGAACTAAACCTTGCTAATAGACTTGCAGTAAATGCTATGTCTAGTCTTGTATTATTAGTAAGATATTTACATATAACACTTTAATAAGGGACTTTAGGATGAAAAAGTTTTTCTTTATTTTTTCGAGGATGAAAATGGTCTTCATTCACTTCTAGTGATTTCACAACTATCGAAGTGCTAAATGGATGTGCTTTATTCATACAAAAATGCTCTAAGATCTTTCTTATATAAATTGACTAATGAACAAGAATTTTATCTTTTAGATATTTAATTTGTAGACCAAAATAATTTTTTTTTTCAAAATCTTTTATTTAAAGTTCTTTCTTTAAATAATCAACTACCTTTTGAAGCTTTTCAAAAGTTCCAGTGATATTTAAATCATCAATATATATAACAATTATAATAAATTTTTATCTTAATTATAATAAAAATACATTGATAAATTGGATTATTCTTACTTATTGTAAAACCACCCAAAATCAATTTAATCCTTTAAAAAATGGTGTTAAAAGAAGCAAAATTTTCTTCCCTTAAAGCTTCAATGTTCGGCCATGGTGGAGAGAAAAGAAACAAGATGAAGTTAATAAAATTTAACTTTTCTTCTTTCTTTAATTACTATCCATATATATATTTAATTATTTTAATTTATTAATTATTTTTAATTTCTTAATTTTTATCTTCCATCCAAAAATAATTTTATTTTTGAATTTTATTTTTGAATTTATTTATCATTTTACCATTTACCATTTGACTTTTACTTTTTACATTTGACTTTTATATGATATGTATATTTCACAAATATATAACATATATACTTTATTTTTTTTCACTTTCAACTCATCATTTTTCTTTTAAATTATTAATTTTAATTTTATTTTAGTAAATTATCGGATGTTACAAATATTCTCTTGAAATTATAAAAAATTAATAAGATTGAAAACTGTGATATTTTCATATTATACATGCGTATTTTATATATGCCGGATGTATGTATTATACATATATAGAATAATGGTGTTACAAAAATTACTATTCTCTCAACATTTTTAGGGATAAAATTTTTACCTAAAATTTTCACTCTAATATTTGTTGACAGATATTCTATATGTGTCGGCAACTTAGACATTTGATATTCTTGTGCTCCTTAACTTATCGACAGAATTACTGTTCTCTCTACATTTTTAGAGCTAAAATTTCAGTCTAAACTTTTTACTAAGATATTTGCCAATAAATATTCTACATCTATTAGTAATGTAGATGTCTGATGTACCTATACCATTACATTTGTCGAGAAAATTTTTCTTCTCTCGGTAATTTATGACGCTAAAATTACCGCTAAAAATTTTTATCCTGATATTTGTCAATAGATATCTATATCTATCGACAAATTAGACGTCTAATGTTTCTGTGCTCCTTACTGTACTGAGAGACAGCTTATTCCATTAGTAAATGTTGAAACTCACGTAAATTTTTATTGATTAATTAACTTATTTATTGGTAAATGTAGTCGATAAATTTTGGCACCATAGTTTCTGCGAAACTTTTACTGATTAAAATTATTTTTCTATCAATAATTTATTAGTAAATTTTCGATGAATTTTTTTTCTTATTTTTCTATTTATAATTTGTCGATAAATACTAAGGGAATTACTTCTGTTGGTAAATTCTGTTAATAAAATGCATATTTCTTAGTTAACCATTCCTTGATCAAGAGAATTGGTGGTTTGCTAAGAAGGTCTTGGAAAGTAGACACCAAACACATCCATATAGAAGCTAATCAAGCAACTGATTTGTTGGCCAAGCATTCTGTTTCTATTTCAGTTGGGCTTCATCGTTTGAGTGCCCCTTCCCTTGAGCTTTGTCCGTTCTTGTTGTAGAATTTAGTAACTTTTACAAAACTACCTAAAAAATAATCTTTATTTTAAAAATATTATAAAAAATAAAAATAATTATATTTTTAGAAAAAAAATTAGAGTAAAATTTTAAAAATAACTCATTCTCACTGTAACAATTTTTTTTAAAAAATATTTATTCCTTTATTATAATCAATATTTTACTTTAATTATCATTTTTTTTATTTTAAACTTTATTATTAAATAAAAATATTTTAATGACGTAATAAAAATTAATATTTTAAATTATTTTTTCAACATATAAATTTTATTAATTTTATAAAAAAAATAATACTCAAAAATATAAAAAATAAAATATATAATGATTTATTAATAAAAATTATTAAATTTATTTTTAAACAGAATAAAAAATTGTTAATATATTATAGATGTATTATAAATTTATTACATATATAAAAATAATACAAAATAGTATTATTGATGTATTGTAAATGTATTACTGATTTGTTGTGTATTTAAGAAAAATATAAAATAAAATTATTAATGTATTATAGATATATTGTAGTTATATATTATTTTTATTTATGTAAGTTGTGTATATATTATGTAAATATTGTGTGAAAATAAAATTATGAATGTATGATATATTGTATATGTTAGAAGAGTATAAAAAAAAATTATTGATATACTGTAAATATATTCTAAATATTTTGATGTATTGTAAATAAATTGTTTGGTTGGCGTGGTAGATATTATTTGTTTTGTTGTATGTATTTTAGATATATCATGTATATATTATTTATTTATTATATATATTTAATTTTTTATGTATATATTAATAATATGATATTAAAAGAATTATTCTAAATAAATATATATAAAAAAAAATAAAAAAAACACCGTTTAAAAATGGAAAAAAAAATTGCGACCACCCGTATAAATACAGAAAAATTTTACGCTTCGTATCCTTGAAATATGGAAACCGGATACACATTGGATTTTATGCTTTTCCTCGTAGTGTTGTTTCTTAGCTTCGGTTCAAGCTTTTTTCCTTTAAAAAGAAAATTCCATTTGTTTAGCTAACAAAATTTTAGTCGGAGATTCTTTAAGTTTCATGATAATATGTATAATTATATAATATATATAAATTTAATTAAATTAAAATTTTGTTTTATATTTTGTATTTTTTTAACATACTAAAAATTGAAATTAATTTATAAATAAAAAAATTTTAAAAATAAAATATAAATATTTACATGATTAAATAATTTATTTACGTTGACAAGAGATTTTTTATATTTTATATTAAAAAAATTATAATTTAAAATAATTTTTAATTATTTACTCTAAAAATTATATATATATATATATATTGCACCGCATGATTTTTGTCTTTTATTATTATTATTTTTTTTTTCTTTCAAAAAAAGATTCGATCCCCAGAAAACATTTTGGGGGATCGAACCCCGCACCTTCCCCTAGTGGGTTGGGTGCTAGCCCGCTGATCTTTTATTATTATTATTATTATTATTATTATTATTATAATAAGAGAAAAAAATACTTACCCATAAATTGTGTATGCATATGCATCCTTTATTGAATAGTTGTTAAATTATGAGTCATTATTTACACGTTTTCTCGTGTTAGGATTAAATAGCATCCACCAAATCAATCATGGAGGCCAATAGAGTTATGGAGAACGACCTTTTAAGAAAGTTAATAGCAAATATATATATATATATTATAAAAAATAAAAACTTTTGCATTTAACTTAAAATATTAATTTTTTTCGTTAATTTTAATTTATTTGTCACGTCGGTCATTAATTTTAGTCAAATTCTTTTTCTGCACGTCTCTTTCCTTCACTCTCTCTCTCTCTCCCTCTCTCTATAGATATATAAACCATAACTGTAGAATTGAAAAATCCATTTTCACATAGGACTGTGAATATTTTAGAACAAATCACATCACTAATTCCGTCAATAACGTCATAAACGAAATTTATATATTAAATTAAAAATGTAAAAATAGTGTGGAAATGTAACTGTGGTTCATAGATTTTCAAATTATTATTATTAGCAGCAGCAGTCGCATTAGTAATAAAATTCGCGCTGACTGATTATTTTCAATAATCTCAGTATAAATTAAGAAGCTACTTATTGGCTAATTTATGCTGATATAAGTATAAAGATTATGCATTTTAGTAGTAAATAAGTGGGTTGTCAAAATTTTCAGTAAAGACGACACTGACTACATGATCAGAGTTTAATTAACAACACTACTAATTCATGTACAAATATTGTTCCTAATCATTAATTGATTGAGATGTCATGGACAAATGTTTCCACCTCTTAGCAGTAGAACATTACATTCTTCACCTTCTCTTTCAACGCAGGCAGTGGCCGGACAAACGAACCCTTGGCTGTTGTTGTTGTGGTGCAATGCATTTTAGCATGATCAGGTTCCATGTAAAATCGAGCTCGATATGCTGCAAGATGAGCATAATATGCTGGAGGAACTGCATGCATATATACACACTGTTTAATATAAAATAATTAATAAGTTGGTAATTAACTTAAAAAGAAATAATTAATTACCTACAGAAACCGACCGTGTGCACCTAGCATACCTGCCACAAAAATGATCTACCTAATTAATTAACATGATTCGGAAATTTTATTTTTGGAGCAATATTATTGAACTTCTTACGTATAGCAAAGATTGTTTGTCAGAGATTGAATCTCATCTGCACTGAAGTTGTTCTCATCCCACAGCACATGATAATGAGCAGGTCTGCTGGTTCCCTGTCAATTTCCAATACCAATGTTAAAAAAGAAGCTGTTTATTTTATTAATTCAAACCTATCCTTTCATTTCAGCAAACTCATCAACATCTCTCTTTCTCAAAAAATTTTTGTTTTACTTTCAATGGAACATATATATATATATATATATATACATCAACAGCTGGCATACCTGGATTCCTGCATGACTACATAAATAAAAATCGAATTCAGTTGGATGACATATTTTAGAATCCACCACAGTACCTACGTATAAATTGGGGAAACATAAGTTATAGCAACTCTAACTTTACGTAATCTTCAAAGGAATCTTGAGGTCTAACTAATCGGAAATTCAAAAAAAAAAAATTACCAGGTAAAATATTTCCACTCGTGTCTGTGCTACTTCTGTCATCGTGATTGCTAGAAAAGAGTCTAGTATGGTGTCGTTTTTGGACGACGACAAATGTTACTGGAGGTTGATAACTAGGTTCTAGTGATGCACAAGCCTTTCTAATTGCATCGAGTTCGTATAACAGAACTTGGTAAAACTGGCCTTCACTGACACCATCTCTGTAAGTATGGTATTAAATGGAAAGATTCATTAGACTTCATTCCTCAATTACTGCTGCTAGCTGAATAATAACTTCTTGATTTAGCTAAATAAACAGGAACAAAAAATGTAGAACGCAAACTATTATTGCATGATGATCCTACCAGTACCTGTAAAATATTATCCTTAATGGCTTTTGTCCAGTCGCCTTCTTAAATGAAAGCAGGAGCTCCCTGCAGTAGCACAACTTAAGCAGCATTGGTCAGTTAATGTACAACAACCTGTAAAAACTATATAACAGATGGGGGGGCTTATATCTGTAACTCTGTGGCAAACAAGCATCCACCACAATGCAAAATTCTGAAGAAATCTTTACCTGACCATGCCTCCAGCAACTGTTCCCTGTTGAGAGTCTTGCCAGGTTTTGAATAAATCTTGAATAAGTTCTTGCCTATGAGGCTGAGCACATACCAAGCCAGCATATTTTGTCACTTCTGGCCAGTCTTGGGAGGCAACAACCTACACAAAATGTATCATAAGACAGATTCAACTGCAAGATTTTCTCAACCACAAAGTTTGACTTGCTTACAGCAGCAATAGATGGACTAATGTCCTCTCCCGACTCCGGATGTGTTACATCAGCCCCAAAAATTATGGTTGGAATATCACTCACTAAGGGTATCCTCCAACTTAAAGCATCCAAAAGCACAGTATTTCTTCCTCCCATCTAAAAGAAGGCATGAAAAGAGAAAGAAATGAACAAATAAGTACTTAGTTTGGAATTTTAATTTCTAAAGCTACAAAATATGTTACAATTATGACAGACCTTAACATTTATTTTGAGTGATACATTTGCCAAGTATTGTCTGTTGATCTTGATGACATGCTTAGTCAGGCAGCATTGAGAAATCAACCCAAGATCAGTATCACAAATTCGTTTCAGATCACCTGAAATGCAAGTGCATCCACTTTGTAAAAATATATATTTTTCATATATACATTATGTGGCGAAGCATATTAAATCTAGATATATTTTCGATCTCTTTTTTTTTTTCTATAAGTTAGAACTTATAAATTACCATTTTTTTAAAATACATTTTAACCACCATGTTGCCTGTCAAAGGAACAAGATTTATCGAAGATACACTATAAGCAGCAACCAATCACATACCATATAGTGAGCCATTGTTATCTGGAAGAATGGCAATAAGTAATTCCAGTTCTTTCCCCTCAAGTTTCGTTGCAGCAGCATGATACACGTGTTTCAAGGCCTTCTTAACCTGATCAGGTCTGGCTGAATAAATTGGAATTACTGGCTCACAGTTAAAATCCTGAAATGACAGGCCATTGAAATCAAATCATACACATAGGTTGTTCATTTAAGTCAATCAGAATATAAGATGCAATGATCACAATCCTCCAGCAAAGAAAAATCAAGAATTTTTACCATGCCAGAGATTTGGCACATCTGGACCAACTGCTGGCAAAAACTGCGAGCAGTGCTTTCTTGGACGCTTCGAGAGAAGTTGATGCAAGCCCAGTATCTTACAGTGCTTCCATTTATCACTTTCTGTCAATAAAACAACAAGAACTTAATACTCCTCTTGACATTGGCATTCAGCATCTTCAAAAAGATAATAATTGGTCTATGCGTTCTTCATTTGTTAAACTGACCTTGTTCATCATATTCCACTGACCAACTTGAGGCAGATATTCTTTTACTTTTCCAGTATCATTGTACTTCAGCTATTAGTGCGGAAAGCGGTAAAATAAAAAATGAATAAGCTGTAACAGGACAAGGAGATGTAAAACGTAATAATGATTCAGAACAGTACCCACGGAGCTGGTAGAACTCGAGCCTCGATTGATGCAAGCTTGCTGTCTATGCTGATACCAAACTCCTTTGCGTAAGGATCTTGCTCATATCCTTTTTGGTGAATGGTCTGCAGACAGTAGGTTGATAGCCTTAATACTTCTATCTTATTGGGGTGAGCAAAAGAAATTATTTCAAGACTGGCCCCATTGATTTGTGCTATTATTGTTTTTCAAACTGGGTAAGACACATTTATCTTTCAACAGAAGAACATAAATTGCCAGTATAGCTCTTAATGCAGAGAGAGAAGCTAAGCAAAGAACAGAACATTAGATATATAGCAACGTAAAACCTTATGTTTTCTATAGTATATAAATAAAGAAATCAACTATATCTTGTGTGCATGTACTATATTTACTTGTATGTTTTCATTTATCAAAGCAAGTAGCAAACGATAACAAGATTGATGGTGTAAACCTGTAAGATGTCTAATTCATGATCACGGGGTCGCTGACACGAAACTTTCAGCAGGGAGGTAATCTGCTTCTCATTGAGTCCTTTTGTATATCTTTGTCCCTCAACTATTTTGCAAGCCTGAGAATATGCTCATTGAAATTGGCTAATAGAAACCCGATGCAAAACGTTGAAATTCTCCTATATAGAATATGTGAACAATAAGAGACATTACCTCCATGGGCAAATAGTTCACTTTCCTCTGGTTTCCGACTTGAAGGCAAGGTAGATGGGGATATTGAATGGTGTAACCATACATCTCTTGAAAGTACTCAACGACTGATTTCATAGTCATATGTTCATCAAGGGGAAAGCTGTTGAAAGGACAAGAAGAACAAAATGTAGCTTCTAAGGTAGATGTAGAGGTAGTCAGGGACATGCTTGAAGAACAATAACATATGAGAAGATAAAGAGTAAGATAAAAATCGTTGTTTTACATTAGCTCTCTTGTAGGCTGTGTGGTCAAGCCAGAAATTCTGTATTTTCTTCGTACATTTCCTCTATGAGTTACTTCAACTTTGACACCTCTAAGGGCTTTCTTGATCTGCAGCATTAACAAAAAATAACTAGATCAGGTTAAGTATCAATTACGCATTGGTTTCTTTGTGAAATTACTTTGGAATCATAATGTGCAGGGAAATGACAGACTTGATTGTCTATTCAGTTTGAATTTTTGTGCATCCAAATGTGCACATATTTAACAAATACAATGATTTTAGAAAGCTTAAGTTGTGTTCTAGTTGGAGCATAGGCTGTACTGAAAGCCTATGAATTAAAGATAGCCAGGGTAACTTAACAATACCAAGGAGCTGCAATACACAGAAATATGTTATAACTGATTCAATTACCTTTGGAATTTTATGTGATATCACTAAAATAGCAAAAATGACTACAAAAACCGTTTCTTACCTTTGGCAAGTCAAATTCACACATTTGGAGATGAATTAAAAAGTCCTATTGCTATTGTTATGATATGGTTAATTAATTAGTTCATCCACAAATGAAGATTATGAGAGTGCTTAATTTCATAACTGCACATCAGCGAATACAATTTCCACAAGCATATCTACTGAATAAATTGCATTGTCTAATTAACTTTTTACAACATATCATTGCAATACCTTAATGCGATCTGAATCTGATAGTGGCCTTGTATACACATCTTTGCCCAATACTTGAGCAGCAAAATCAAGAACAAGGAGTGGTTCAATGAAAGCAGTCGCTGACATGTCTGAACAAAAAGAAAAACATGAGAACTAACATCAGAATATCAACATTTTCCCAAAGACATAAATATATAACTTGTTTACAATTAAGTGTAGAAGTAGTATCATATTAATTCCCCTCCATACCAATGTTTAGTGACAATCCCATCTGAGTGGGTCTTATACTTTGGTAGAAACCCCTCCATGATTCTAAGCCCCCATCAAGCTGCTGAGGTTTCTTGATATCAGGAGAGTAGAAGGACCTTCCAATTGATACATACCTTAAACACATATATGCAAGAATCAAAATACACACACACATATGTACATACATAAGAAATTTAACCCCACATAAGAAAGAAAACAAATACAAAAATAAAGATTCCACCTCTGAGCTGCAAATTCCCTTAATACAATATCAATAATAGTAATTGCTTCTTGAGGGGTATCAACTGGTTTTCCAGAAAGAAGCTCTCTTAATTGCAGCATACTAGCAAAAGCTTCAAACTTTATTGTCACTTTAAATTCTCTTTTCCTAAAACAAGCAACCAAAACAAAAGTCTCAATATGTAGAGAAAAACAGAAAGAAAGAAAGGAAAGGATACATACGTGACCAATTACTCAATATTAATTAGATGATTGATTACTTGATATTGCCTGTTGCCTGACCATCTTCATCAGCCAAAGTTACAGTGAAATCTTTCGAAGTAAAAGGCAATGATCTGGCTGTGTAAAGTTTTCTTCCACCATCATAAACAGGTAGCCTCATTCCTAAATCAGTTTCTCTATGAAGTTTAACTAACTGGGTCATTATAGCCTTACTCAATTTACGAGATGTAACTTCTGGGTTTATTTCTACCTGCACCCGAAAGACCCATAGTTACACACATATAACTACAAGTTATTAATTAGAATGGGTAATTAAACAAGAAAACTATAGTTAATGAACTTACACTATAATGACTCAAGTCAGAGTATGGTATTTCCGCAAGAAAATGGTTGGCCTTAACCATGTACTTTGTTCCCAGTTTGCCATAGCCAGGCCTACGATGAAAAATGAGGCTTTTACACGGAGGAGAAGAGAACCCATTACTTGGGTCAAGCTTAATATTAGAATCTTGTAATAACAATATCTTCTTGTTGGGTGCTTTGCCTGTTCTTCTCCTTCCATTAAATCTCGTCTGGCCTGATGGACTCTGTTTTGCATCTTCTCTAACGGTTATTTGATATTTGGAGGTTTCAACAAGAGGTTGCAAAGAAACAACATAGCTGTGTTCAAGATCCTTCATTTCCAAATGAGGCATCTCTGTTTCAAGAAACTAATAAATTGTTAAAACTTTAGTGAAAACAATAGTTGTTGATAACATTGAATAATAATAATTTAATTAAAAATGAAATGAAAAGACAACAACGGTTTTAAAATTTTCCATATTTGTTTGAGTATATTGAGGGAAAGTTGAATGATAAGAGGGTTGATACGAAGCCATTGTAACGGATGCAAAAGTTAAAAAAAGAATGGAGAAAGGAAAGTATATATAGAGAGAGGATGATATAGCATCCGAACTTGACAGCGTTATACTTGAAAGCGCTGTATATTCTCTGAAAAGCATTGAACAACGGAGACGTGCATATTCATGCAGAAAAGTTTCAATCCTCTTCCTTCATCCTGACAGATTTTCAAAAGTCCAACCCCCTCAGACCTCAACCCTCTTTTTTGCCCCGATATTATACTTTTATTATATTATTAAACTATGTACTCTATATATATATATATATATATATATTGATTGTCATATTTGAATTCGCGACATGACAGTCTAAATAACAACTTTAATATCACTAGTAACCATGCAGTAACAATTATCAACATCTTCATATCCATATCTAACAATATGAATGAAAGCCAAATTCAGAGTTCAATATGGACAAGAAACAAACTTTGGACTGCCTCAGATTGACAGTTAGATTAAAGTATGTTGAAAATATGTCTCAATTGTTATAGAAAATTAAGCAAAACCCAGCAAGAAGATTCGAATTTAAAAAATAGATTAAGTGATTTTTATTTGATAAGTTAATATCAGATTTTATAAATTTTATTTTTAATTTTTTTTATTACAATTCATGTATAAAAAGTCATTTCATACAAATAAAATTGAGCTAGTTTTACAGCTTTAAAAAGAAAAAGTCCCATTTGACCACTGGATGGTGAAATCAAGTGTGCATATAGATTCTATTGGCTAGATTGAAAATCTTGTAATAGTTTAAATAACCGTTTTCAATGTTTGTATTAATTGCTAAATTTTTGAAAAAAGAAAAAAATTGAAGAGCTCATTTCTATATAAATAAAATTAATATATGATTTTTTTTTCATATTATATTGTTAACAAATAACCATCTCGAATATCTTCTTTTATTAAATTAATTTTTAGCACAAGACATGTTTCAAGTACTTTCCATGTGTCTAATAATTTTGTTAGAAATATTAAACCTTATTGGAAATATTTACTATTAAAACCATCTTAGACCCAAGTTTAAGGTGGTGATAAGTCTATAATGTTAGTACTGTAATGCAAGGCTGCCTGCAAAAATAGAAAAGCATGAACAAGTAACTAAATGCAAATTAGTGCTGTAATGCAAGGCTGCCTGCAAATAAATAAAGAAAAGCATGAACAAGCAACTAAATGCAAAAGTTGACACATGTTGCTATAATTTAAATTTAGCGGTGAGCCCATATATGACATTACGGATAAATTTATATTCAAATCTCTTCTTCTGATTGTAACAACTTTGCATATTTAGCACGACTTAAAAAATATAAAACTGAGATATAATTCAAGAGTAAATATTCATATAATAGATATATATTCCCTCTCCAATAGCTGAACTAAAAAAATAAAAAACTTACTTTTAGCAAAAGAATGAGAATAGAGGACCACTGAAACTATCGTGGGCTTATCAGAAGATCCAATACCCAACAATTGGGAAAATGGAGGAAAAACAATTATAGTTTTGCATTTCTAACAAAAATGCTGGAATTTTTTTTAATTTATTATATTTTTTAAAATATATTTAAATTTATAAAAATTTATGATTAGTTTATTAATTTATTATATTTATATAGTTTATTATGAATTTATTATATACATAATAATTTTAATAAATTTATTATAGATTTATTTTAAATTTAAAAATTTCTAATAAGATATGAAAATTTTTTATAAAAAATATAAAGATTATAATTTTCCCTTTAGTTTTGCAAAAAGGTAGTAAGGCAGCAAAAGTGAAAGCCCTCTTTTCAGCGAACAAAGAGGCGCTTTAACTCATCCCAAAGCCGTTTCCCTATGTAATAACAGTGACAAAACACAAGAGGTACTACTAGACATTAGCAGAGGGCATTATAACAATTAGGTTCAAAAGTCGCAGATGTTGATAACTCATCACCTTATATATTAAATTAATTAAATTATATGCATGCGTGGGGCAATGCTGCTATATATGTATATATATATATATATAGCCTATACCATTTAAATATAATATGGTTTTGGTTGTTCTCTAGGAACTAGACATGGGTTTAATGAAGTTTGGTTTTTTGTATGCATAAAATGTCAGTTGTCCATTTGTTTTATTTCTGTCCAGAGGAAGATCCAATTTATATAACATCACATGATGCTAATGTAAATGTAACATACATACTCTGTAATTACTCATCCATCGGTTTATTACATGTCAGTTGTCCATTTGTTTATCTATCTATAATTTGGAGATAACTTCTGTACGATTGAATTCAAGGCGCTCATACTTTCAATGTAAAAAAAAAACCCATCTTTTAGTAATATTTTTTTTTCAAATTTAATACTTTTGAATTTTGATTTGATTATGACACAGACAAAGATCAATTGGGCTGGTTATATAATTTGAATTGATCAATCAGATCAACTTATTAACCCAGCCCAAAGCACTAAGAAACCTAAGAGACAATTTCAGAATTCAGAGTTCAAACAGAATCCAGAATCATAGATGACATTTCTACCTAATTTTGCTAGTTAGCAGGTATATTGTCACTAGTGTTTTTCTGTTATTTAACGTGGATCACGTGCCCTCGGATGCGGATGGAGATATAAATTATCTTGAAATTGCCCTATCTATGCAATATTTGGAAATTTTAATTTGAAATTAGTATTCCAATTTATTAGGAAGTGACGTTCATCTTAGTTAATTTGCCATTCATGGATTTAGAAAAGAAAAGAAGGGAAGAAGAAAAAATTGTACTCTCAATTATTCACATTAATTATTATTATCTTGCTAATCATATGGTTTTAATACAAGGACACTGCTAAAGGAATCAAGCTATGACAAATCAAGAGAAGTATTTTTTACTTTTATTATAAATATGAAAAATAAATACATATGTTGTTTTCTAAGTTAATTGTTATTTCATTTTTACCCTTGTATAGTTCTAATATATTGACAGTAATCATTCCATGTTTGTTATATTTCCAACATAGAAGCAAGAATTTTTTGCTGAAAAAGCACATCTTCTTCTTGAGAAAAAGATTAGACATTAGGAGAAGGTTGGATTTAAAGACATGACCTCATATAAGAATGCAAACTTGTTTACCAATTTTCCAACAATACACAAACGATTAAAACCTTTTACTTTTATATATTTAATGAAAGACATTGGTTGATTTCATTATGTGTAATATTTATACTAATTATACCATAACTTTATTCTTGGTATTATATTTGATGATTTCTTTATATTATATATTTTAATGCTTTAATTAAATTTTAGAAAATAAATTGGTTAATTTCATTAAATGTAATTCTACACTAGTTATAACCTAACTTGATTATTGATATTACATTTGTTGATTTCTTTACATTATATATTTCAATGCCCTAATTAAATCATACTAAAGAAGTTGGTTAATTTCTTTTTTGAAATTAATTGGTTAAGTTCATTATTTATAATTTCTACACTAATTATACCATTACTTTATTATTGATATTATATTGATTGATTTCTTTATATTATATATTTTAATGTTTTAATTAAATTTTAAAAAATAAATTGGTTAATTTCATTACATGTGATTTCTACACTAATTATATTCTAACTTAATTATTGGCATTACATATATTAGTTTCTTTACATTATATACTTCACTGCTCTAATTAAATATCAGAAAAAGATTGATTAATTTTATTACATGTAATTTTTATACTAATTATATCATAACTTGATTATTAGCATTGTTTTTGTTGATTTATTTATATTATATACTTCAATGCCCTAATTAAATCTTACAAAAGAAATTGATTAATTTTATTATATATAATTATACACTAACTATACTCTACTTGATTATTGACATCATATTTATGATTTCTTTATATCATATATTTCAATACTTTAATTAAATCTTAGAAAATAAATTGGTTAATTTTATTACATGTAATTTCTACACTAATTATACCATAACTTGATTATTTGGTATTATACTGATTGATTTCTTTACATAATATATTTCAATGTTTTAATTCAATCTTAGAAAAAATATTGGTTAATTTTATTACATGTAATTTATACATTAATTATACCCTAACTTAATTATTGGTATTATATTTGTAGATTTTTTTATATTATATATTTCAACTCTCTAATTAAATATTAGAAAAGAAATTGTTTCATTTTATTATATGTAATTTCTATATTAATTATACCCTAACTTGATTAATAACATTATATTTGTTGATTTCTTTACATTATATATTTCAATACCCTAATTAAATCTTAGAAAAGAAATTGGTTAATTTTTTTTACAAGTAATTTCTACATCACTTATATCCTAACTTGATTATTGGCAATACATTGATTGAATTCTTTATATTATATATTGATTTTAATGCTTTAATTAAATTTTAAAAATTAAATTGATTAATTTTATTATATGTAATTTCTATATTAATTACATCATAACTCCATTAGTGGCATTACATTTGTTAATTTTTTTTACTTTATATACTCCAATTAAAATATTAGAAAAAGAAATTAGTTAATTTTAATATATATAATTTTAAAGCTAATACCATAACTTGGTTATTGGCATTATATTTGTTGACTGCTTTATATTATATATTTCAATACTTTAATTAAATTCTAGAAAATTAATTGGCTAATTTCATTAGATGTAATTTCTACAGTAATTATATCATAACTTGATTGTTGATATTACATTTATTGAATTTTTTACATTATATATTTCAATATCCTAATTAAATATCAAAAAATTAATTAGTTTCATTACATATAATTTCTACATTAATTATATCCTAAGATTTGATCAATGTCCTAACTTGATTTATTGGCATTATATTGATTGATTTCTTTATATTATATATTTCAATACTTTATTAAATCTAGGAAAGAAATTTGTTAATTTTATTACATGTAATTTTTATATTAATTATACATTAGCTTGATTATTAGTATTATATTTGTTTATTTCTTGACATTATATATTTTAGTACCCTAATTAAATATTATGAAAGAAATTTGCTAATTTTATTAAGTATATTTCAATTTTATTAATTAAATTGAAAGAAAAGTTTTATCGCAATGCAATACAATCTGCGATAATGTATGGTAGTAAGTGTTAGAGTTTATGCTTTTGTTCTGCCATATTTTTATTTATTCTATTTCATCTAATCTTTACCTAGTCAAATAATCTACTATTATCTAGGGATTTATTATCTTATTGTTAGTAGTTAACGATTTGATAGGATTATTAGGAGAATTAGACTCCTTTATCTATCTTTTACTACTATAAATGTAAGGGTTATCATTGAAATAATATATATGGTATTCTTTGTTATTCTCTCCATCTGTTCATCTTCAAATTCTTATTTTTCTTTTTTTCATAAAAAGCTAACAGTGGTATCAGAGCTTTAATGGTCTTAAAGGACCTGTGAGTATTCTAGGTTTTTAATCATTGTAAAGGACCTAAGCATGTCCATAAACTGCAGGAAAAATTTTTATAGACTCTTGTTTATAAAATTTAAAAGACCAAATCAAGTCTTTAAACTGACATTCGATGAAGTTTTACAAAGACCATGGAGTCTTAAAATCAAAAATTTAAGAGACCATCAAGTCTATAAACTGAAAAATATTGTTTTTGAGACCTAAGCAAGTCTAAAACTGCAAAATTAGATGAAAATATGAAAGATATTTGGTCTTGCTTGTTTGTTTTGTGTTTGGTTGTAGCGATCTCGACTGGAGAGGGTGACAAGAAGGATTCATCCTCACAAAGATTGTTCCAGAATATGAGAGCTTACATCCATATTGACAAGTTATGACCTTTAAATTATGATGGCCAAATGCTGCCAATGAAGGGGTCAACAAAGACCTTAAAATTAAATATCATGTCAAAAGATTCCCAGCTCTCCAAATTGTAGGGGTTGAAAGGAATTCAATTCAAGAATATAAAGGTTCTCATGAAGCAGATGGTATTGTTGAGTATTTGAAATGCACAAAATCTGAATTTGCAGCTCCAAAAGCAAGGAGGACTGTTAGAGTTTATGCTTTTGTTCTGCCATATTTTTATTTATTCTATTTCATCTAATCTTTACCTAGTCAAATAATCTACTATTATCTAGGGATTTATTATCTTATTGTTAGTAGTTAACGATTTGATAGGATTATTAGGAGAATTAGACTCCTTTATCTATCTTTTACTACTATAAATGTAAGGGTTATCATTGAAATAATATATATGGTATTCTTTGTTATTCTCTCCATCTGTTCATCTTCAAATTCTTATTTTTCTTTTTTTCATAAAAAGCTAACAGTAAGTGTTGGATAGCGAAAGGATAATATATAAATAAAATACATGTTATAAAAATGAGAATGTTAATATGAATGCGTGGACATACTAGAAAGAATAAAATTCGTAATTAGTGCATTAAAAAAAAAGGGATAACACATGTTGAGAATAAAATAAGAAAACATAGATTGAGATAGTTTAGGCATGTAAAATATAGACCTAGTGATACTCCAGTTAAAAAATTGAATAAATTATAGTAGAAATAATTAAAAGAGGTAGGAGTAAGCCGAAACTGACTTAAAAATAAGTGGTTTAAAATGATTTTTCTGCTCTACATTTATCAGAAAAAGTAGTCATAAATCGAACGGAGTGAAAAAAAAAATTTATATAGCCGATCTCAATTAATTTGAGATTAAGATTTTGTTATTATTGTATCACGTGTAATTTCTATACTAATTATACTTTAACTTGATTTTTTTTAATTGATACTTTAAATTGATTATTTACATTATATTTGTTGACTTGTTTACATTATATATTTTAATGCTCTAATTAAAGTTTTTTAAAAAATAGTTAATTTCATTATATATAATTTCTACACTAAATATACCCAAATATGATTATTGGCGTCACATTAGTAAATTTTTTTATATTATATATTTCAATGCTTTAAATTTTAAGAAAAAAATTGGTTAATTTTATTATATTGATTGACTCAAATTTAATAATATAAAAATAATAGAAACTTAAAAAATGAAAGTTTAAAAATAATAAAAGTATATTTTATCAATTAAAAAATATCACATAATAAATATAAAATATACAAAAAATGAATCCAAAATTTTCTTTGATTTTTATTTAAAAAAAATAACTTAAAATTTAAAAAAACAATTTAGTCTGAATATTTTCAATCTAATTCAATTAATTTTGCTAATTTTGACTGATTTTCTTTAAATTCAATTTTTAGTATTTTTATTTTTTGTCTTCATCATTTTTTTAGATTAAGTTTGTTTATAAAATATTGTAAACAGAGATGTTTAAATAAAGGTACACATATATTATTGTACCAACATCGTCATTAATATCTTCTTAAAAATGTAACAATCGTATCCGAAGGGAAAGATTGTTAGAAAAAAATGGGTTAAAAGTTAGAGTTAAAATATAGTAGGGGCTTGTTAGTAAATTAATTAACAATAAATAATTACTTAGTTTTTCTGGAATAATTTTAATAGAATTTTACTTTTATCCTCATTTAATTTGTTACAATTTAATCTTTTGCATTTTTATTAATACTATTAAGTTGAAATATATATTTGTAAAAAAGAAAATACTAAACATTTAAATTGTTTGCTAAATAACGTGATTAATTTCACTGACCATCCATCTGCTTTACCATTTATCTCATTAAAAGTATTGTTTCTATTTTTCAGCAAGAAAATATTTAAAAGAAAAGTCTCCGTGGATGCGACATGTCCAAAAAACTCTATCTGACATCACCTGCACTCCACGTGGCATGCACGTAAATATTTCTTTGCCGAAAAGTGAAAGCATAGATTTTAATAGCAATAAAACTGAGATTTTGGATTATTAGCGTTGCAGCTGAAAAAATTCAGGGACGATTGACGAAGTTATTTTTTTTAAATTTTATATAAAATATTATATGATATATTGTTCAATTTTTTTTATACTTAATATAATTCATATTAAAAAAATCGATATTAAAATTTTTAAATTTAATAAATTTTTTCTTTTTTTAATTCTAAAAGTAAAAAAAAAATTGATTTATTTTACATGCATATATATAAAAATTTCTTAATCTTCTCATAATTTTAATAGAAATAAATCAATAATTTGTCAATATAAAATTACAATTTAACAATAGACGATATTGAATACATTAATATTATGTACCATTTCAATTATTTATCAAATCCTTGGTATAAATTTTATACTTAATTAAATTTAAAAATCTCCCAATCAACTAAAACTTGGTTATTTATTTATTTTTTAAATAAAATTTTAAATGAATAAAATTTTTTAGAATATTAAAATTCTAATTATGTATTATAAAAAGAGGACTTTGATGTGATAAAGATAATTACTATTTAAAATTTAAATAAAGCAAAATTATAAATTGATGAAAAATTAATGTAGTAAAATTATTACATTTATTATATTTGTCAAATGAATTGAAAATTTTATCATAAACATAGGTTAATTTTACCAAAATTTTTAATTTTTTTTATAGGAGTTTTTTCATGGCGCCACATAGACAATTGCTGAATAAGGAATTGGATGAGAGGGGAATAAATTTTTCTAAACAGAAAAAATTACTACTAGTTTAAAGATAAAATTAAATATTTAATATTATAGCAAAATTTAAATTTTTATTATAAATTTTTCTGAATTTTTTTATTTATTAAATTTTTTATATAATTTTTGGATCTATTAATTTATTTGTAAGATTTTATTAAATTAAATTCTATAAAAGTATTATTTCAAATGAGAATAGTATTTTTATCTAATTTATAATTAAATTATAAAATTTTAATATTAATATAAATATCTAATCATAAAATTTAATGTTCATTAATTAAAAATTAAAAATATATATCTAGTATAAAAAATCAATAATTTATAAAATTTTGATAGAAAAATTAATATATATATATATATATATAAAATAAATGGGTGGAAAGGGAAGGGGCCTATTGTCTCCCACTACCCCCTCTCCCTTGGCTCTTGCATATAGGCCTTTTCAATATGTAATATTATATGAATTTCAGGCAGCGTCCATGTAAGCACTCCTTTGCAAAAAATATATATGTATATGTGAATTTTAATGAAAATAATTAAAAATTAAAAAATTTTATCATGATAAATTTAACTCTAAAAATTTTAATAAAATATATGGTAAAATTTAGCATGGTTAGTGAAATTTATACCTAAATAACGCTATATTACGATTTTACTTTACCAGAGCCTTATGTTTTTTTTAAATACCGAAGTTTTATGTTGAGTGACCGTTAAATTTAACACTACGCCCTTTCAAAAAAAAAAAAATTAACATGACTGAAACTATCATGTAAATATAAAATCTATTTAAGATATTAAATTTTAATATGGAGTAACGGAGTTGAATTGTTATGTTAATATCAAAACTCTAATTAAAACAAATAATATATATATATATACGTATAAATATATACATGTATCACTACATATTTGTTTAGGAAAAAAAAAAGTCCATTGAGGTAAGAGAATTGATTTGTTTTCATCATAAAACATTTTAATTGTTATATGTCAAACAAAGAAGAAAAGAAGAAGAATATCAACATAAAATTCTATCAGCAAACACAACAATGTCAGAAGGTCAAGAAATTAAAATAAATCTTTTTTTTTACTTTATTTTCATTTTTTATTTTTAGCTTCGGAGATTAATGGTTGCAAAGCTTGACTTAATAATAGTATATATAAAAAGGCTACATAGTAAATGAGGAGGTAGGAAGGAACCTGTGTTTAAATCTTTTCCGTCTCCTTTATGACATAATATAATGCTTGTGCAGTCTGTAGTTTGCTTCGACCTTTAACTGTATCTATATCTGGAGCTGATCTTGCAGACTCTGCACCACCACGTGTAAACAATATCTGGGCTTATTAACTATTATTGCAACTTTGCAAGCCAAATCTTAACTCCGATTCTGTAAAAGCGGCCAAGGGACAAGACCAAATGGTGAAATGTACGAGGAGGAGATCAAAGATCTGTCTCTACGCAGGAGTTACTCAACATTTAAAGCATATTTTATGTATACAGCTGGTCAAAAATTAATGCATCTAATACCATAAATGTTGTTTGGAAAAGAAATAAGAGATGAAAAAATCAAAGAAAGAAGCAGAAAAGAAAATATATTTACTAGCTAAACTGACCTCAAGAAAATAGTGTTCTCTTCCTTGCTTTCTTTTTTCTCTTTTAGTCTCTTTAAGCAAAAGAATCTTCAGAGTGAACCTTCAAATTCTTGAAGCAAGCAAGAATATGTCCGTGAAACTATATGCACAAATAATTTTATTATTTATCATTAACACTTTTATAGTTCTAAGTTAAAATTCTAAATTAATAGGTGACGAGATCTGAATATCATATAATTAAGATTTATTAATTAACATATTCTACATTTATAATTTAATGCATGATTACTAATATAATAGTGATTATTAAAGGTTTATGAATATATAAATTAAAAATGAATTATATTGCTAAATTAGATAAAATACAATATAAACGTGTGTGGAAATAAATTTCACATTTTATCATTATAAGAAGTATAATGGACTTAATTATAATAAGAAAGTCATTCAACCAAAATAATTTATATTATTTTAATTTATAAAGTTTAATTAATTTATTATAAGTCCTATATATGTATCTGAGATTATTTTGATTGACAAAGTCCAATATATATATCTCAAATTATTTTAATTTGTAAAGTCCAATATATCTTAATAATGAACTTTTTAATAATAGGGTTTGTGGGTGGCATTGTTGCTTTTAAGCATGATATGAAAGCGTGCAATTGAAAAAACAAGTAAACTTTTGCAGTTAAAACATGAAAAGAATTGATGTATTGAATTGAATAAATTAGATAAGCAATAAATTATATTAAAGAAAAAGGTTTTTGAGATTCCATACTCTCTCTATCTTCAGTATGTGACAGTCACACACTGTAAAGCTTACAGTGCATTTCCCAGCTGGTTTTCGCTTTTCTTCAACATCTAATACCTCACACTTAGACCTAGATTTGTACAAATTATTCAGAATAAAAAAGAGACTGTGTCGCACGTTCTTCCCCAAAACGTCGGCGGAACTTGAGATTTCCGGTGACAGACAGAGAGAAGGCTTGTTGATCGTGAGGGTGAGGGGGTATATATATATATATATATATATATATATAAAGAATTGGAGTATTGTAAAACTGGCCTTAAAAGGGAGTGGAGACGGACACTGCCATCGAGGTCCAAAATTATTTATGTGGTTCCAAAATATTACAATACAAAGGATCTCCCATACTTATAAACCGTGGCTAGATGTTAATAAGGATTGATAAACCATCTAAATTAATCAATTCAATTAAATCAAATCCTATGATAAATTTCACAAGTAAATTATTATTAATTTGCCTTAAATGAATTTAAAGTTAAAATATTAATTTGATTTCAATGCTATCTATGTATAAGATTTGAATGATTTAATTATTTTTAAATATTTTATTATTATATTTTGAAACAATTATAATCCGCTTATTTTTAGTAATTTTGTTTGGTCAATAATAAAAATTTTATTACCAAAGAACCAACTCAATCAACAGAAACAAAATAAAATCTCAAGCCCACCAACTATAGGCTTATCCATCTTCACAACAACTCATATGATCTATTACATTGTTTTGTACACATCATACTCCATTTAACAGAGTTAACTATTCTACCCAACACTCTTTCTTTAATAGCAGCGGTACTTTAAAAAATTACAGCATTTCTTTCCATCCACGACCAGTAAACTGAAGCAAGAAAGGCACTTCTTCGCATCCTTGCCAATAGACTCTTTGCAGTAGCTTTTTTTGCAAACTAACTTATTTTTCTCTGCCATCTCATCCTTGTTCTTTTGATTCCACATTTCATCATCTCCTTGTTCCACACAAAGCTGGAAAAAGAGCACTCAAAAAATAAATGCTCTACAATTTCAGATTCACCATTATATAACACACACACTTATCATCTAGAACAATCCTCCATCTGTACAACTTACTTTTTGTAGCTAAATTATTCTGAATTGCTAGCCAAACCACAAAATTATGCCTAGCAATGCATTATTTACCCCACACTAGTTTCCATCAACTAACCACTGGCCTATAGCTCCTCAGCATATTCCAAGCACTTTTAATAGAATATAATCCATTCTTTGCAAGCTTCCACTCCACAAAATCCTCCTGCTCTTCAATGACTCTGTATTTTTGCATCTCATTCCAAGCTTCATCAGTAATATCATATAGAGGGTCACCTAACCTCCACTCACCATTCCTCCAATAGCCCTTCACAAAAGCTTTTCTTGGGATATCAGTATCATTAATCTCCAAATTTAGGAATTTATCAACAATACATACTCCTTGCAACCAAGAATCAAACCAGAAAGAATAATTCCCATTACCCAACCTATAATTATAAAAACTTTTGAACTTGCTTCTCAGATTAAGTAATTGTCTCCATGCCCAGCTAGCTTTAACAAGATTTGCCAGGCCCCAAAAACTCCTAGTTCTCAATTTATTTCTAATAATCCAATCTGCCCAAAGAGTGTCCTTAACAACCACCAATTTCCAAATGTTCTTGCCAATAGCAGCAATATTCCAAGCCAACAACTCCTTAATCCCCAATCCACTTTCACTTTTTTGTTTGCAGACTAATTTCCAAGCAACATGACATCTTTTATAATTAAGAGAGCCAGACCAAATAAATGATCTACATTGCTTATCAATTTCTTTCAAAACAGCCTTTAGAAGGAGAAAAACACTACTCCAGTAGACATGAATACTTCTCGACACAAAGTTAATAAGTTCTAACCTCCCTGCAAAAGACCAAGAACTAATAAGAGCAATAATTCTATCCTCAAGCTTCAAGCAATGTTGCTTAGAAATTTTAGTAGACACCAAGGGCAATCCCAAATATGTAACAGGCAATTCTCCTTCCCTAAACTTCAAAAATTGTAAAATCTGCATTCTAATTGCTTGACTCGCACAATTGAAAAAAAATAACACTTTTTTGGTCATTAACTTACAGACCAGATACTACCTCAAAGTGCTAGAGAACCCCATGAAGGAAAATGACTGAATTAAGGTCACCATTACAAAATAAAAATAAATTATCAGCAAAATATAGATGATTAATCTGCAGTTCTTTACAACTCTCATGAAATTGGAAGGATTCAGGTAGATTACTTCTCAATAACCTAGACAAATACTCCATCACCAAAACAAATAGCAAAGGTGACATAGGATCACCTTGCCTAAGACCTTTCTTCCTTGGAAAAAACCCATCAGCTGACCCATTTTACCATAACTAAAAAATAAGGGGTTCTCACGCAACACATAATCCACCTAAAAAAATGCCTAGGAAATTGTAACCCCAAACAAACCTCTTATAGGGAATTCCATTGCACTGAATCATAAGCTTTCTTAAGGTCTATCTTCCTAGCACACCTAGGTTTTCCCCTTCTTCTATGGTAATTTCATAATAACTCATGAGCTAGCAACACATTATCCGCAATGTTTCTTCCCAGAACAAGGGCTAACTGAGCTTTACAACAATTTTATTAATCATCACACCTATTCTCCTAGTAATTATTTTAGTGATAGCCTTATAAAACACAGTACAACAAGCTATTGGCCTAAAGTTAGTTAAACCAGCAGGATTACTCACTTTTAGGACTATAGTAAGGGTTGTAGAATTAAATTGTTTCAATAAACTCCCATTCACAAAAAAAAACTCCCTAATTGCCTCAGTAACTTCTACACCCACCACACTCCAAGCTTTCTTAAAAAACAGGCTATTAAAACCATCAATACCTGGAGCCTTGTTAGACCCAATAGACCAAACTACTTTAATTTCTTCATCAGTAACTACAGCACACAAGTCCTCTTCATCCTCCTTAGAAACTACTGGTTCATTCTGAATCACCTCTATATTAGAGTATTGCCTCTGCTCCTGATTAGACCCAATAAGCTGAATATAAAAATCAACCATTGCTTTTTTAATATCCTTAGAGTTCTCCACTACAGTACCATCTGAAAGCATCAAGCTAGAGATTTTATTCCTAGCTTTCCTAATCCTCAGCTGGTTATGAAAGAATTTTGTATTCTGATCACCTAACTGTATCCAATTATTCCTAGATTTTTGTTTAAAGAAAGCTTATTCTTGAATAAGAAGCCTTTTTAATTGCAAGCAAACATCTCTTTCCTCCTCCAACAGAAAGGGGTTCAAAGGATCAAACTGCAAATCACTTATGAAGTTTCCCCAAAAGCTCTCTACAGTTACTAGCTCTTCGAGAGATCTCACCAAACTATCTCTTATTCAAACCCCTTAATTCCCTTTTAAGTATTTTCCAACTTACTCCATACTTCAAACATAACAGACCCTACTATCTCTGTCTGCCATATCCCCTGAACTATATGCAAAAACTCAGGATGCTCAGCCCACATATTGAAAAATCTAAAAAGGCTTCTAATAACCTCATTCTCAAACCTCAACTTCATAACCAGTGGAGAATGATCCGAGATCCCAGCAGGCAATACCTCATAATCCATCAAAGGCCACAAATCTAATCACTTAGAATTGACAATAAACCTATCAATTCTTCTCTAAATCCTATTAGAACTATCATTGTTATTAGTCCAAGTATAAAAGCAACCTTTAAATCTGAGATTTACCAACCCAGCCATTTCCAAACACTTTTTAAATTCATTATTCAAACTTTCATCCCTATCATCACCACCTACTTTGTCCCGGTTACAGATAATAGCATTAAAATCACACTGCACCAACCATGGGCAATCCATAGAACCAGCAATCCTTACAAAATACTCCATAAACCTCTTTTATCAACCTCACTATTGCTTGCATACACAACAGTCCAATAAAAAATGGAATCATTAATCCTCATCGAACAATGAACAAATTGTTCTTTATTTTCCACAACTTGCAACTAGACCTTAGCTAGATTATAAGCAATCCAAATACGTCCTAAATGAGCAGGCAAGTAATTATTAATGAAACTCCATCCACCAAGCTTCAAATTTTTTTGAATTTTCACAGCTTTATCTTCTTTAACCTTAGTCTCCAAGATCCCTACAACAATTAACTTTTGTATACCAATCAGAGATGCAACCTCTGATTGTTTTTTAGGGTCATTGAGACTCCTAACATTCCATGAAACAATCATGGGCCCTTATCAGGGGGTTTATTCACCTTCCCATACCTCTTTCTATTCTCAATAACACCAATCAACACCTATTTCCCTTTAGACCCACCTGATCTCCCTTAAACTGCATTCTCCTTTACCAACAAAGAATTCTCACTTCCACCCTTAGCCATAATAATCCATGGACTCTTGTTCCCATCATCATCACCCAAGTCACCAAGAGGCAAGACTCCTAACTCTACATTTACCTCACCCCTGTTAATTATAGAAGAGGAACAAAAATTTCTATTTGGAAGCACATTATTGTCCTTATTCACCTCTTGATTTTGAATTGTCTTCTTCTCAACCCAAGTCTTATTGTTCCTATTAGGGCAATCCTTCTTCTCATGACCCAGCTCAGAATAAATTGAATAGCTTAAAGGCTTCCACTCATACTCAACTGCTCGAACCAATTGATTTCCATTTTCATCCTCCAAAACCACTAAATTAGGAAAATTCCCATTCAATTCCATCTCCACTAGAATACGTGCAAAACCCAACCTAAACTTATCTAATGTGCAATGACCCTAACCTGCTAAGCATAGTTGAGGACCAAAACTCCCAAGGTAAACCAGGAAACTGAACCCAGACTGGAAGTTTTTGAAAAGAAGCCACTTCCAAATTTATTAGAGGCCTCCATGGTGTTAAGATTAAAGGTTTTTAAATCAAATGTATATGGCCACTCCCTTAAAACTCCATCCTTACCCTCCTCTGAAACAAAATTGAACAAAAAAATGTTCTCTCGAATCAAATGAACAGAGATTAACCCAAATCTTTTCCACTTGCAAAACTCTAAACACTAGTAAATCTGGGAATGATTCCAAACACAGTACCGATCAATGTATTCTTCCATCTCCTAGCCTCCGATTGAACCTCCTCAAAAGAGAATTTCACAATCTTAACACCATTCGATACTCCAGGAGCAATATACTTTAATTAACACTTAGGGTTGCCCTGCCTATTCCCAGCAAACAGTTCTGCCCAACAGCAAAGCACTCTTCTCCTTATCCACCAAATCCATAGTCTCAGCAATCCCATCCATAATCACATCCAAATTACCTTCTATAGCCTGATTCACCACTACAATCACCTCCTTACCTTCTACAAAATCCTTAGCATTAGAACTATCACCTTCTACACTCTCTAAACCCTCATCAGCTAATGGTAACAGCTGATCAGAAATAGATTCCGTACGAGCATTAGGGTTTCTTAGTGATTTTTTCCTCATTTGGAAACGGCGTACGTTAGAGGCCTAACTTGCATCGAGAGAAAAACACTCCAAAAAGCACTATTTTTAGTAATTTTGTTAATCAATGATTCTATCTTATTTTTATATTTATCTTTTAATACTTTTTTTAACCATCTAGTGTCATACAATCTACAAATTATAGATTAATATGAATTTACATCGCTACTTCAGCTCAAATTTTAAAAGTGTGTCATACTCATAATTTAAATTTAAAATATGTAATAAAAGGAGATGAAACCCCTACCGGCTCATCTAGTATCTCACCTCTTGAAGTTATCTTTTAATAATTTATATAATTAAAATAGTCTCCATTACTATTGGATTAGATATCTATTTATATTGTCATTTTTATAATATGGTATTATTGAAGTTAAGGTGATAAATTTTGATCTTATCTCAATTAGCTCACGCCTCATTTCAATCCAATATGTAATCATTTAATTTTGTATGAAACTCCAAAGAAAAAAATGACGGTAGAACTCATTGAAGGTCAAGTATGTCAATCGTCCTTATTAGTTGAATTGAGTTGAGAATTACATGCTTTGCTTTTAATCATATTTAATCCAATTTAAAATTATAATAAAAAGTATAAAATATATAAATTTTTTTATAGAAATTATTAATTTCTTTTGAGAAAAAATATTAATATATGAATAACCCGCTAAAAAAATCATAAATTATTTAAGATTAATTTGCTGTTGAAAAATAGAAATAATACAATTTAAATCTTGAATTGGCTCAAAATGCTGAAAAATCAAGGTAAATTTTACCATGGTTAATGAATTTGACACTTAATTTTGCTGTGGTGACAAAATAACAATTTCTTATAATAAAACCAATATAGTTTGGTTTTTAATCTATTAAAACATTTTGGAGTTAATTTCACATGCTATTTCTGAATTTTACCATTTTTATTATTAAAAAATACTTAATTTTCTTTTATAAATCATTCTTTCATAATTGAACTGAGTATATAGAACTGCAAAGACGTTTTAATATAGTTATATACTCAGAGACTTAAATTTAAAATTTTTAATTAAGTTAAAACAGTCTTTTATAAATTGATTTACAAATTATAGGCGATAAAGTTCTTGGATTTTAATTTACTATAATAAAATCTCTCGACTTCAATTTTTTACTATTAAAATTTTAATATTCATTTTCTGATGTGAATATTGCTGCCACATTTTTGGAAAAATTTTATGTGACACCACATAAAATTCACAGAGCATCCACATAAGATAAGTACTGTTCTTTCGATCATAAACTAAAATGTGAATATTAGTGAGAATAAAATTGAAATTTAAAAATATTATTATTATAAGTGAATAAGTTGGGAAAAAATTGGTAACACTAATGGGGATATTTTGCTGTAATTTTCGGCAGTTGTGGTTTCTGGGGCTGCAAATAAAAATATTATTGAACAGCGTCTAATTCCTTTTTATTTTAATTCTTAGCATTCAAGTTTAAAATTTTATTTAATTTCCATATTTCAGGAAAAATGCAACATCTATTTAGCATTTCTATTCTTTTTTTAAAAAAAATTATGTTACTTTTTAATATATAATAAGGGCTGTTCAAAAAATTTCGGTGAATGGCCTCAAGAATCCACCATTATCCACGTATAGATACGCACACATGCCCAAACAGATGCTAACTGGCTTGAAATAGTATGAACAAACAAATTGATCATGGTTAGAACTAATGAATACATGCATCTCTCAAAGTATATCCATCACCTCCTTGGACGTATGCATTGGTTCTTTTGACTGTAACAGCAAATATATATAGAGGACATTAAGTCCATTTATTTGGAAAATCTTCTTTATAGCTCAATCTGAACACCGTCTTCATATTACTGTTCCTGTCGAACCAGACTGTGGTATTAAATTGTTGAGCCCGGAGAACTCATTTATTTAGAAAATCTTATTCATGGATCTAGTAAAAGAATACATTTCATGAAACCTGACACTACACTCCACTACAAAATCTTAAATTATTAAATTTATAAATCATTTTCACTTATATATCTCTCACTAAATTTATCTCTTTATTACGTGATTAAACTTCAAATTTCAACACTAAAAACCTAAAGCAGTTTACTACTCCAGCTGGTCTGCACCTATTTTTAATTTTTTTTTGTGGGATACTCTTAATTTGTTCACTGTTTTAAGTATATTTTCTCCAAATTATCACTATAATGCATGTTAAACACTAACTCTTTCTTTTTTAAAAGGAGTAATTAAACTAATCTGTTTTATTATTTATTTAGAGATAAGGTAAAATTATAAATAATTTTCATACACAACACTATAAATTTATTTTTTAATTAGATTAAAAGTGAATTATCTCTATTAAAAGAAGAAAATTTATTAATGAGTAATTTTCTCGTATACTTAAAAATGAATTTGACATAAAAAAATTAAATAACTTGGAAAACAAACCTATTTATCATCCCTTTGAAACATGAGAAATCAGACACCAGTTATCTAATAGCTGGTTGTTCTCCAAAGGGACAGAATAAAAATTAATGTAAACCTTACCTTAAATTATTTTCTTTAAAGACTATATTTATAATGGGATATGACAATAATTGTGATTCTCTGATGCATCACATATAAAAGACATTATTCATTTATAATTAAAAGTTAACATATCATATCCTAAAAGGAAGATCATGCACATGCCTGTATTATCTTCTCATTATATCATATTATGCCTTAAAGTGCCTTTATATAACAAAGGTACGGTCCTATTCGATTTGTTTATAAATTGAGTTAGAATTATTATAATTCAAAGATTGAGTTTGAATTATGATTCAGTTTATTTAATTTATTATTTTTTTATAAATTAAGATCGATATTTCTTTTTTATCAATTAATTATATTGATCCTTAAGACGGTCGGACAAAACTATATTTGAAGCTAGTGGACCTCTCATTTTTTTTTAATTCTTATATATATATTATTATTATTTTAAATAAATAAATTTTTATCCTCCAAACTCTAAATGCTAAAATCTGACATAACATTAATTATTCAATAATGTGATTTTAAAATAATAATAAAAGGTATTTTTAGATAAAAAAAAAATAAATTGTTTATCCTACTCTTTGCATAACTCTATTTCTTATTCTTTAACTCAAGATCATGATGATTTTTTTTGAATTACAAATCCAAAAAATAACTTTTTTTTATTTAATTACAACGCATTTTTATTATTTGAGTATCGTGTATTTAATTGCAATTTTTTTTTTGCATTTATAATGGTTTAATAATGTTGGAATTAATAACTTTTTCTAGTACGCTAGTTAAATTCTCTCTTTTATATCAATTTTTTTTTAAACATTCTTACAAGACTAATTTTTTTAGGCTAAAATATATTTTTGTTGATTGATTTCATACTATATGGCTATTATTGAAATTATGTTCTATTTAATTCATTAGTATAAGTACATACTTTTACTTATATTTGTAGTGATAATTATAGGACAAAATAAAGGAGGAATGATAGTATGTTTATAGCAATTAATGTCTATAATTGGACAAATAATATTAATAGATGACTAGAAAAAGTTGGTTTAATTAAAGGAATCAAAACATATAATTGTTATTGACAATATAAAAAAATAAAAAAATAATAATTGGTTACTTTTATTTTATAAATGATTAATTAATATTTTTTTAATCCCCGCAAGACAGATACAGTAGATTGGATTGAACATGATGAAGATTGGAGACGATGATGAGGCAATAAGCATAATTTGCTTGGAGCATATATATAAAGATTCACTTTTGCATTATTAGACAATTGTGTTTGACATCTAATTTGTCTAACCTAATGAGAAAGCGACTAATCCAATATACATAGAGATGGGTAAAACAAAATTGACATCATTATATTTAGCTACTTTTTGAAACTTTCACTTCTTTTTTTGTTTCTTTTTTTATTTTTCACTGACATTCGTTTTGCCACCCAAATATGATTGACATTATCCGATCTGTATATATATATAGTGGAGGCGAGTGAATCCAAAAGCCTGGGGTTACCTCTTGTCATGTGCTGCTTATGATGGAGCCCTTGAAATTTAGCAATTGGGCTTTTGTGGTCGACAAACTACTTCAATGGTCTTGTTACTTTCTATCTTTAAATAATTGCCGTTTTTGAATTTAATAAAGGAAAAATATACTTTTTTTAATTTTTATTTTTTATTAAATATATTTTAATCATTTTATTATTAACTCAAAACTAATAATAAATTCATTATAAATTATATAAAATTTATAAACCCATAATAAATCCACGATAAACTCTTTATATATATTCATTGTAAGCTCATAATAAACTAATAAAAATTGAATTTTTTATAAATTTTTTATAAATTCTGATATTTTAATAAATAATTTATAAATATAATAATTTTTAATTTTTTTATATTTTTTTCAAAAACTCTTTAATAAATACTCATACTATTACCATCTCGTTCTAACAATAGCTACTAATCGATTAACTAAAATCATAAATTTTAATTCATTAAAATCATAAATTTTAATCTTAATTTCAAAAAATATTTTGATTAAAATTCAAGCTCTTAAATGATAGGTAATTTTTTTATTCTAATTCTATTTGAAACGGCAGTTGAAATCAGTTTTCATTTTTTTAATTCATATTTTTTAATAAAATTAATCATAATTGTTAATATTTTTCATAATATTATAAGTTACCTCATAAATTTAATAATATTAATTAAGTTAAAGTAAATAATATTAGTTATTAAAAAATAATAATAAATAATAATAATGATGATAAATTTTAGTAAATATAATTTCTTCATTATAAATATATGTATTTAACTATATTATTTTAAATATTTAATATTGTAATTGAAGTGTAATTTTTTTTTAAACAAAGTTAATTCTATAATTTTAATTTTGAACTAAAAATTATATTTTTTAAATAAATAGTAAAAATTAACATATATATTAATATTATATATATATATATTAAAATATATACATATTTTTTAGTATATATATATATTGATTTTTATTTTTTTTACGGTTCAGACTTTAAACATCAAATTTTAATTTTGATTTAAAAAATGATAAACCTCAATATGACTTATAAATCAATTTTGATTTTGATTAGCTGTCAATTTTTTCAATTTTAGATTGATTTAGTAAAGTGGAATGCAGATTTATGGTCCAAGCCATGATTTATAGAGAGCTATAGGCATGATCACCTTGCTAATTTATGCCATATATGGTTTAGTTTCCATTTGAAGCATATTCATTTTTTAAAAGATTAATATGTTAAAAATTCATAATTTTCTTTTATAAATTATGATTTATAATTCGACTGACGAATAAATCTCATCTTCATATTTTGTATAAGATTTTAATTTTTTATTTAATTTATATATTTTTAAATATTTTAACATAAATATATGAATTATTCTTATTACTTATTTATTATCAGATATTTTGTTTGACCGCTGAGAATAAACTAATATGCTTTTTTCTCTGAAAAGGTTAATCATTCCACTAATTTGAAGAATCAAAGAAAACAAAAAATGATTGGTTTGAGACTACTAATGATTACTGGTTTGAAAAATTTCCACTAACTTATTTAATTAAATTATATTCTTATTTAACATTTTAACTACAATAATTAGTATGTTTTAACAAAAGACTATTTTCCAGGCATAAGTAATAGTGAATTAACAGGATAACAACTAAATTAATTATGTCTTACTAGTTAAAAGTGTATATTATTCTATTTAATCGAATTTTAGATGATTTTTTTAATATATAATTAATAAAAAAATAAACATGTTTAAATGTAAATGTTACTTTTTTTGACAACCTAAATACTTATATAAGCTGAGTTTATTATTTATAAATCAATTAAAAATAACAAATAAAAATATTTTTCTATATAAATTTTAGTTAGGCTACACTGAAACATAGTAATGTAAAAGGAAAATGACGGGCACAAGATTTTGTTCTTTCTCATTTATATTTTTTAAAATATTTTAACATATATGAATTATTACTATTATTATTTGTTAAATTTAAAAATTAGTTTTATATTAAATTTAAATATTTAATATAAAATATACGAGTCAAGTTTTTTTTAGCCAAAATATACGAGTCAAGTTTATTATACATTGATCGCGTAAAACAATAATAAATAATATTACATGTACATTGATTACGCATATTTTAACAAAAACCAAATATAAATATAATAATGTGGAAAAAATTGATAATATTATTTTATATAAGTTTAGATTTTTAAAGAATTATTTGATATGCGGAGAAAAATATGTAAACAGCTCTTCAATTCCGTTTTATTGTATATAATTTTCAATTAACAAGCCTTTTTATTTTTAATAATAATATATAATAATAATAGATGGAAGCATAAAAACGAAGGGAATTAAATAAATTGAGAATTTTCCACATGTATCAACTTAAAAGACCTTTGCCTATTTGATACTGGTGTCGAGTTACCTGACATTAGGTTCAACGGAAATACTGCCATAAACCAACTGTATATACATATTCAATTAATAAAAAATAAATAAATTCAATATTTTTTATTTAATTTTTATTGACTTGCATATATATATATATATATATGTGTGTGTGTGTGTGTGTGCGTGTGTGTGTGTGTGTGTTGTCCACGTAAAAATTACCTTAAGTTCAAAATCTAATGTTTAACAAAATAAGGAATCTTTACAAAAATACTAGAAAAAATAAAAAAAATTTAAATTTACTATATTTTTAAAAATATTTTCAGATTTATCAAAATTTATATATTTTTTACAAAAATATCATATTTAGATAATTTATCATGAATTTATTATGAGTTTATTATATGTTTATTATGAGTTTATGGATTTATATAATTTATTATGAGTTTATTTATCATACCCCAACTCCTTAAAAGTAGGATGAACTTAACTTATTATAAATTTTTATTTATAATTTAAATATTCATATCCCTCATAAACATATAATTATGAATATATAATTAATATTTATATCATTGTCTAAAATATAAATCACTATTTTAACATCTTAAATATTATTCATTATAATAAAATACTAACTCCAAATAAAATCAAAGTGTAAAACTAGTATGTTAACCCGACCTCTTCTACATGCCCATGAATTAAAGTGAAAATGGATTTCTACTGAGCTATTCTCCAACTACATCTGAAAATATTTATATATTAAGGGGTGAGTCCAACTACTCAGTGGAAAAATAATTATATAAAGAAAGAGAAACAAATAAATTTTTTCTCATATATTTACTAATATAAAATCATACAGCTGCGTAAATATAATTCTTGCTTATCATAATGCTATTAATTTTAATTTACAACTTTCATCATAAAATAAAACAAATAACTTTAAATACTCAAAATATATAGTCCATAGATAATATAAGACCTTAGGCGCACATAAACATATATTTACTAGCAACCAAAAGGTAAAATATGGCATTTTGAGAGCAGTGATGACGCATGATAGCACCAAGAGCAAATAAATATGGTCATACATATGTGCAAAGCTGCCCTCAAAGGACGATCACTTGATATACGCCCCAAAGGCTATATATATACCAAACATTATCCCAAAGATAGTATCATATCATAATTTATCAATTCATTTAATACCTCATCATCACATATGTCTCTATTAAAAAATATATTATGAGTGTATTCAAAACATTTATTAAGTTTGTCAATAATTAGTCATTATATCATAATTCAAACATCAACATATCATTATTTATTTCTATTTTAAAAAATATATAAATTATTTCTTTCGAATCCATCATAAACAGAATTTCATCATAAAATAATTTTTAGCAAATCATATATATATATATATATATAATTTAATAAAATATTAATATTATATAATTATCCATTCACATTAGTCAAAAGTTAAATTTATACATCAAATTGTATCACCTCCATAATTTATCTCAACTGTTGAATCTACTCATAGAGTGATAAAATAATTATTAAGTAAAAAAATCCTAAAATTATCAAACTAATATGATATAAGAGTGCGTATCAAAACTACTTTTAATTTCTAGTGAAGTTTAAACTATAGTTTAGCATAAGTCAATTATTTTTCTAATTACCACAATTCACCTTTTTACCTAATTGTCTCATATAATTTTCGTCAACTTATCACAATTTGGATGCCAAAAAATACTAAATATTTAAAATATCTTAATATACAATTATATTAATTAAAATTATTTATTCTTATTCTTATAATATTAATGTTATTAATAAATTTATTTTATTAAACTTTTAATAATGTTTATTTAGTTTACTTAAAAAATATTCATTTAATATTTAAATTATATAGTAAATTAATGTTAAATAAATTTTAAAAGAATAATTTTATAATTATCTTTAAATTATAATTAATAATTTATTCACTTTAGTTTTCTAAAAATATAAACTTACCACAATAACAATGAAAATAGTATATTTTCTATTATTCTGTTAAACATAAACTTTACATATTTTATTAAACATAAACTTATAAGATTACTTTTAATTATAAGAATTATTTAAATTTAATATTAAATTTACTTGAATAGTTCTTTAATAATTAAACTTTTAAAAAATATCTTTTAAATAAAATATTATTATTTATTCAAATTTTTCTTATTTTTTCATATTAAATTTCTATAATAATAATAGTAACTACAATAATAATATTAATAATAGTAATAATGATACTAGAATTAATATTTATTAGTCATAATGATTATAATAATTTTTAATAATAATATTTAATTACTACAACCATAACAATATTAACAATCAATTACTACTTGTCATTAATTATATTTAATAATTACTATTATTCATTCCTAAAAAAAATAATAATTTTAATAAAAATTAATATAATAAAAATTAAATAAGAATAATAATAACATTAATAATGATAATTTAATTATTATAATTAATAAAATTTTTAAATAAATAATTAGTTTTATAAACTTTATACATAATACTTTAACTATTAAATCATTTAGAAATCATATATTCAATATATTTATTTAACAATTAAAAACTATCTACATTAAAAATAATTATATAATAGAAATAATTATTACTAAATTAATTAATATATTTATCAATTACCTTTATTTCAATTTATTATTGTTAATAATAATCTTAATTACTATATAAAGTTTGATAATAATATTAAAAATAATGATAATTTAAATAAATAAATACTTTAATTTATAAAATTATTACTTAATAATAATAACATAGTAATTTATAAATTAGTTAACTAATTTCATATACATATAATTAGACACCATTAATTTATTCTTTAATCTATATAAATTTATCGAATTTCTAATTTCTTTGGCAAATATTAATTTTTAACTTTTTATTCATCCATAAATATTCACTTAAAATTTTAATCATATATACTAGACACATATATGGACTCATATATCAAATTTTATATTTTTTTACATTCATTTATTATATTTGAAAATTAATTTTTTCTAACGTGCAAATTCTATTTTTTTTAATACTTGTTTTGGCATTATCAATTTTCTAAATTTTTATAGATAATAAACCTTTATAAAAATTCTTGAAATTTTAACCACGAAATATGGACATGTATAGAATATCTTATATTAAATATTATAATTTTATACTTTCATTTACTATATTTATAAATTATGTTTATTTAATTCTATTGATTATGTTCTTTTATTTGATGCTCTGGCAGTATAAATATTTGATTTTATTTTCATAACTAACACCTTATAAAAATTTATGAAATTTTAACTATATTTCCTAGACATATATATGATATTGTATGTAAAATTCTAAATTTTTCTGAGTAGGTTTATTATGGTTTTTAAATAGTTTTCTCAATCTTTACAGATTCTGAAATATTAGGACAACTCTAGTAATCTATGTTTCTCTATTTTTATTAAATAGCATATATCAAAATATATTAGTATATATCAATATATATTAGTTTTGTATATTAATTTTTTATTGCAATCTAACTTGTATATGTTGTTATATGTAATATATATCAACGTATATTAGTTGATATATTAATTTTTTATCACAAATTACCTAATATATGTTAATATATATTACATATATCAACATATAAAATTTTATATTCTATTATTTCTTCTTTAAATCATATGATATATACTACATATGTCAACATATATCAATTAATTTGTAATAAAATTAATTTATAAAAAAAATTAATTTGTAATAAAAAAATCAATATACAAACTATTATATGTTATTATGTATAAAATATATCAATATAAGAATAGTTTGTATATCACTATGATATATACTAGTTGTATATTGATATTTATTTTAAAAATTAATTAATATATATTGTTATATATAATATATATCAACATATACATATAATAACATATATTAATTTATATATTAATATTTTATTGCAAATCAATTGATATATATTATTATATATAATATATATGAACATATTGATATGCAATTGATGTATGTTATATATATTAACATACATTAATTTGTATATTGATATTTTATTACAAATCAACTGATAGATATTATTATGTTTAGCATATATGAATATATAACAACATATATTACTTTATATATTAATATTTTATTGTAAATCAATTAATATATGGTATTATATATAATATATATAAATATATAATAGCATATATAAGCTGCATATCATTATTATTTTTTAAATAAACTAATATATATTTTTATACGTAATATATATCAATATATATATATTTATATATATATATATATATTAATTTTTATATTGATATTTTTATTACAAATCAACTAACATATATTATTATATATAATATATATCAATATATGATAATAAATATCAATTGTATATTAAAATTTATTTTAGAAATTAACTAATATAATATATATTATTATATGTGACATATAATATCATATATTAGTTTATATATTAATATTTTATTACAAATTAATTGATATATGTTGTTATATGTAACTTATATGAATATATAATAATATGTATTAATTGTATATCAATATTTCTTTTGAAAATTAACTAATATATATTATTATATATAATATATATCATTATATGACAACATATATCAGTTGTATATTGATATTTATTTTAAAAATCAACTAATATATGTTATTATATGTAATATATATCAATATATATTAGTTTGTATATTAATATTTTATTACAAATCAGCTGATATAAATTTTTATACGTAGCATATATGAATATATGATAATATATATCAGTTGTATATCAATATTTCTTTTGAAAATCAACTAATATATGTTTCTATATATAACATATATCAATATATATTAGTTTGTATATTGATATTTTATTATAAATTAACTGATATATATTATTACATGTAACATATATGAACACATAACAATATATATTAGTTTGTATATTAATATTTTATTATAAATCAACTAATATATATTGTTATATACAATATATATAAATATATAACAATATGTATCAGTTGTATACTAATATTTCTTTTATAAATCAACTAATATATGTAGTTATATATAATATATATCAATAAATATCAAATTTTCTACACTCCGAAAAATTTTAAAAATCATGAAAAATTAATTAACTACAAAAAAGTTATGTTTAAATTAGATTAAAAATATAAAATATATTATTATATATAACATATATAAACATATAACAATATATATCAGTTGTATGCTAATATTTTTTTTACAAATTAATTTATTAATGTTATTATATGTGACACATATCAACATATATCAAATTTTTTGTGCTTGAAAATTTTAAAAATTATGAAAAAATCAATTAATTGAAAAAAGTTATATTTAAATAATATTAAAAATATAAAACATATAAAAGCATATATATATAATATAATTTTAAAATTATTTACCATAAATTTTGTTTTACTATAAATAATTAATTATTTTTTAATTATATAAAAATTTTAAATTATTAATAAATGAGAAATATATGTTCATAAAGTAATAAATGTATAGTTTTAGTCCACTTCTGCACATAAATTTCCAACAAATTAGAATAAGTGCATGCTCAGGTCTAGGGCTGTAATCGAGCCGAGCCGAGCCGAACTTTGGATAGCTCAAGCTCGGCTCATTATAAAATAGTCGAGTTCGAACTCGAACTCGAATCGAGCCCGAGCCGAGCCCGAGCTTGTATCGAGCCAACTCATATATCATGTATCTCCAGCTTGAACTCGAGCATGATTTGAATAAGTTTAACAAACTCAATAAACTTATTTTTATTTTTATTGTTCATTCATTTTTTCTAAATTTTCATAAAAGATATACTAAAATTTATGTTTTTATGAAAGATGAATAATATAATTATATATTAACAAAAATAAAATATTATATTACTATAATTTTATATTTTACTATAAATTACTAAGCTATTTTATATTGTATATTATTTAATTTATTTATCACATATACCATATATTAATAAATTATACAAATTAAGCTAGTCAAAAAATTAATATATTCACATATATAGTTTAATATATATAAATTAAATTATATATATTTTTAATCCAATACACTAAATGAGCTAGCTTACGAGCTTAGCTCACGAGATTTTTAAATGAGCTAGCTCGCGAGCTAACGAGCCGAGTATTTCATAGCTTGAGCTTGGCTCATTTAACAAATGAGCAGTTCGAGCTCGAGCCTGAACGAGCTTTTACCGAGCTCGAGTAGCTTGGTTCATTTACAGCCCTACTCAGGTCTAACAAATTAGAATAAGTGCATGCTCAGGTCTATTGCCGTATTTTTGTAAAACAAAGATGTTGTTACCATATTTTTGCAAATTTTTTTTAACTACCGTATTTTTTAAAATTAATTTATTTTTCTGGGTATTTTTATAATTTTTCCAAAAATAAAGACTTTTTGATAAAAATATAAAAAAATTAAATTTACTATATTTATAAAATATTTATCAAAATACCAGAATTTATAAAATATTTATCAAAATACCAGATTTTTATTAGTTTATAATGAGTTTATAATTAGTTTATAATAAATTTATAAATTTTATATAATTTATAATAAATTTAAAAATAAAATAACTAAAATATTATTATAAAAAAATAAAAATTTATAAAAATATGATAAAAGATGTTATTTTTTTAAAATAAATGATTCAACATTTGGAAAAGCCCATAAAATACAGAAAGGCCCCTTGTCCTTCATGGATCAGCTGGTCTTCACTGCGTTTTCAACATAGAAAAATTATACTCTATTATTTTTTTATTAATTTTTTTTATATTTTACCATATTGATCATTTTATAAAAATATATAATAAATTCAAAATAAGTTTATAATAAATTTTTAAAAATTATTATGCATATAATAAATTCATAATAAACTATATAAATATAATAAATTAATACACTAATTATAAATTCTTATAAATTTAAACATATTTTAAAAAACTTATAAAGTTAAAAAAAATTATTTTTTGTGAAATTTACTCTCAATACCGCTTCCCATTTTTTTTATTTTCAGTTTTACGCTACATGTTATATATATATATATATAACACGCTACTTTATTTTTAAAAATACATTTTATTCTTGTTTTTTTATTTGTAATTATTATTTGTAATTATTTTTTTATTAAATTTTTTTATGTTATAATTTCAATATATACCAAAAAATAAACATATATGTAACATTTACATAATTTATATACAATTTACACTTGATAATATAAATTATATCTACAATACTTCTGCAACACATATGTAATGCATCTACAATATATCTAACATATATCTATATAATATTTTTAATATTTATTTTTTAATTTTTTATTCTTACAATATCCGTACAACATTTATAAAATATTCACATAATATTTAATAATTTTTATATAAAATACATAAAACTTATATAACAAAAATATAACATACATATAACATCTACAACATACTTATAATATCTACAACACATCTACATAACGAAATTATATATATTTTTTATTTATATATATATATATAATATGTTAAATTTATTTAAAAATAAATTTAATAATTTTTATTAATATATTTTAGTATATTTTACTTTTTTATATTTTTATGTGAATGTTATTATTTTTTTATAATTAAAATTAAAATTTTATCTTTTATAAAAAATTATAATTTTTATATGATAAAAAATAATTTAAAATATTAATTTTTATTATTTTATTAGAATATTTTTATTTAATAGTGAAGTTTGAATAAAAAAATAAAAATTAAAGTAAAATATTAATTATAGTAAGGGAAGAGATACTTTTGAAAAAAAATTATTTTATTGAATAATTAGATATTTTTAAAATTTTACTTTAACTTTTTATAAAAATATAAATATTTTTAGATTTTATAGTATTTTTAAAATAAAAATTAATTTTTTGGATAATTGTATGGTTGTTCTTATTTTTTCTAATATTTTTATCCTTTCAACATGCCTAATATGGGATATTCTCACTGTGTATTGGGCCTATTGGCCCACTGCATTGCATACCAGATGAGTCGAATTGAAAAGAAGCATGGGACATTAGGGGTGTTTAAGGTCTTTTGATAAAAATATAAAATAAAAATAAAAATAATTCTAAATTTATCATATTTATAAAATATTTATCAAAATATCAAAATTTATAAAATATTTATCAAAATGCTAATTTTTATTAATTTACAGAGAGTTTACAATGAGTTTATAATTAATTTATAATGAATTTATAAGTTTATAAATTTATACAGTTTATAATGAGTTTATAATAAAATAACTAAAATACTCTTAATAAAAATATAAAAATTTTTAAAAATATAGGGGAGGATGTCATTTTTTCGATCAACATACCTGAGGCCCGAAAAATCTAGCTCGGCCCAAAGAGTAAAAATAGGGTCGGGCCACGAATTTCAAAGCTAGATCCGAGCTATTGGCTATGGGTTTCAAAGCTAGACCCGAGTATAGCTCAGATCAGGCTTCGGGTTGAGATTAAAAATTCTCGGGCCGGCCAGGCCCGAGATGTTAATTTTTTAATTTTATTTTATATATATTTTAAAAAATATATTTTTGTAATTTAAATTTAAAGTAAAAAGGTTTTGAAAATTTAAAATATTATATTTGTTTTATAATACTTGAGACTCTTAAAAATTTAAACCATGAGAAATAATATATTTAAACGATTAATGTAACTGAATCTTATTTCTCCGACCAAAGAAACAAGTAAATAACAATCTTCTAATACCAGGCCTAAAGACATGTTGAGACAGACTCTTTTGTTAAGATAATTAACTATAACTAAGCAATCCAACTCTAAGATCACATGAAGCTAGTTTTCCTCACGAATCCAACTTAAAGCTTCTCTAAATCTTACTGCCTCTACAATGCTTGCATTAAATGAACCCACAAACTTTCGAGCCATGGCAACAATGAATTCCCCAAGAGGCTATTTAATTGTATTTTCATTTGGAAAATTAGAAAATAGTTTTCTATATTTATTAACAAATAATTGAGTTTTTTATGAGAAAATATGTTTAAGTATTATTCAAATCAAAATATAATGACTCCAAAAAAAAATACAAAAAGATTAATGCACTCACTTCTGTATATTTGCCAATGAAACAACTGCCTTAGCTATGTGCAATTATATTATCTGATCATTTAATAAAATGAATAGAGCTACTTCTCAACTTGTTACAAGATTGAATGCATTCTTGAACTATTAATCCAAAATGTGACTCATCTACTTTTGGTCTTTTGATAACTTGAACCAACACTTGGAAGTTTGACTCAAAGATAAACTTCTAGAATCCTTTATCCTTCAACTAGCATGAAAGCTCAAGACTTTTGTTCATCAGGAGAGTGGAGCCCATACATCATTTTGTTCCCAGCTGCCACAAAGCTACCTCTATGGTCCCTTAACACCCAATCTAGTCCTATATTCCATCCCTAAATCACAATGGCCGATGTTAATGTTACATTTAAACCATCCCTATTATGGTGTTTTCCACCTTGAAAGCTCATTGACACATATAGTATTTGACTCATCATTTGAAAATCTTATACTCTGTGTTGCTTCCTGCCAATTTATGAGATTCCCATTCCAAACATAGTCATTTTTATTTTTCCATAAGCCCCATAAAATCACACATAGTTGTTCTGGTTTTAATCTAAAAGGTGGCCATCATAGAGGATAGCCATGTATGAGAACTTGCATGTGATGAAATAAAAGCCATTGTAAGATCCTTTGGGCCACTAAGCAATTTAAGAACACATGATCCAATGATTTCTCCATCTCTTAGCACATTGAACACTCACTGATTACATCCACGTGTCTCTTTCTCAAATCATCTCTAGTTTGAATGCAGCCATTCCCTAAACTCAAAAAAAAATTCTTTACTACTAAAGAAATTGCTAATTTTCATACTACAATCCAAAAAATTATTGTCGTTGCTTTCCTCCACTGAGCCTAAAAAGTTCATCAGTCTCTTATATCCACTTTTAACCATGTAAATTTCGCTTTTCTCTCCAACCTCATTCCATCTATCCTCAATCCCCTTTTATCTAAGGGGATGTTTAGGATCAACTCTTTTTCAGGCACTGGTAACTATGATCTTCCTTCTATGTATTATTTTGAACATTAATTAAGTCGCTCATCATATGGATATTCAATCTCCTGAGATCATCTTCCTATATTATGATGATCTTTGGTTGGTTCTCATCTGGTAGCCATGGTGCATTCTAAATATCAATCTTGGCTCCATCACCAACTCTCCATTTACAATCATTCCATGATAACTCTTAGATAGCTAGAAAACTTCACCATAAATAACTCAAATTATTTCCTAATGAAGCACTTAAGAAATCTAAATTGTGATAGTTCTTTGCCTGTATAATCGAACCACCAAGGAATCACGACATGTTAATAGTCTTCAACTTATTTAGCTAGCATGGCTACATTATACTTAAAAATTCTATGCAAGTTTGAGCCCCCATGTCTTTTAGGCTTACACATTTTTTTCCATCTCAACCATCTTATTGAACCCTATCTCTACCACCACTACCCCACCAAAATTCGTTCATGGCCTTCTCTATTTCGTCACAATGCTCTCGGGAAAGAAAAAAAAATACACTCATGGTAAATGTAGGGATGCTTGAGCTACTAATGTCGGAAGTTATCTCTTTACTTTCTCCTGGAAGTAACTTTCCTTTCCAATTTTGCAATCTACTCCAAACTTTGTCTTTGATAGAAGAAAATACCTCACTTTTGTTTCTTCCAATTAATGAAGGAAGCCCTAAATACTTGCTTGGGCCAACTAATAGTTGAGTTTTGGAAAACTATTTTTAGCTATTTTCTAAATGGAAAATATAAAGTACTAAAAACCGTCGGAATTTATTTTCCACTTTGATTGACATTGCTTTTTCACTTTTATTCTTTTTATTTGACAAAATATTTTTTTATACTTTAAAATTTGAAAACATTTTTAGGTTGATTTTATAATAATCTAAAATTTTTTATTTTATATAAAATTATTTTTTAATTATGATTTCATCTTTAATTTGAAAAATATATATAAGTATTTAAATTATGAAATAGTTTAAGTAATTATGTTTTATATAAAATTATTTAAAAGAAAATTAAGTAAATATTGTATTTAGAAATTAGAAAATAAGATTAAGTAAGCATATTTTATAAATTTTCAATTTTCTAGCTAATTGAAAAATGGGTAGTAAATAAAAATTTAGAAAATAAAAAAAAAAGCAAAAAAATATAAAATGAAAATGGAGATTATTTTCCACAACTAGGTAGCCATTTAAGTTTCTAACCTTCTTTATATCTAATCATCTCTTAACTCTCCCTCAACCATAGCCACAGGCCTTGCCCTCTCTCCACTGCATTTGCAGAAGCCGCAAGTCCGCACTCCTTTCTATGTATAGCCTCTCGCTCTCACTCTTCTCTTGATCTGGTTGTCCTCTTATTTATTAGCCAGCTTGTTGATCCCAATGAGAATTTGTGAATTACTCAAACAAGCCTTTCTAGCCTCTCTCTCTCTCTCTCTCTCTCTCTCTCTCTTTCTTTCCCTCTCTTTCGCTTTTGTCGTTGACACTCTTACTTCTTTGCCCCACATATAATGCGTCCTTGCATCTTTGCCACTCTCTCAATCCTCATTGTTTGATGCAAATTGATGATGAATAAGGCCTTGGTCTCTTGAACGCCATGTTTTATTTGATTGTAGTTTTGGTTTCATTTTTGAATCTTTATTTGATCTTAATTTTATTTTCTCGATTTTGTATATTTATGTTTTATTTTATTACAAAATACAAAGACATGTAACATTCTTTGATTTTTTGTTTGGTTTGGTTTCAAGCCAAATGGCCCGACCCAACTCAACTCAATTGGCCTGAGGTCATCTTAGTCCCAAACTACAAGCTATATATTGAGGTTGGAGTTAAATTAAGATTGAATTTTGGATAAAGATGAAACTCAGTCAAATACGGCCCCGTGCAAAACCTGTACTCGAAAACATTTTCGCCTTGAAATAAATTTGAAGCATTACAAATAAAAATCTAAACCTAAAATGACTAGGAATCAGAGCCTTAATGCCACACCAATCATTTGGTTTAAATCAACTTTGCATTTTCAATATCATCTCAACACAATGCAAATCATATTTGAATTAAAGATGGAACAATAAGAGACTTTAGTTTTAGGTTTAGTTCAATAATATGATGATAGTGTGTGGCATGTGAAGGCAATTATATGCCATGTGAAATCATGCATAGAGATATCAAATGGAGCCTTAGTTTTTGTAGCCCCCCTTAACTTATATGTTTAATCACTTTGCTTGTTAAATTTTTATTTTAATAACTTTACCTCTTGTATATTTTTTTACTAGCATATGCTTATATTAGCGAATACTAATCACTTTACGCTTTGTCTTTGTATATGTTTAATCAAATGGAGCATTAGTTTTTGTAGCCCTCCTGAGCATTAGTCATGCTGAGTTACTTATATATTAGTAACTCAGCATGACTCAGCGTGACACAGCGAATTTATGTTATTAGTTAAGAAAAATATGAGTTCAAAGAGTTATATAGTTAAATCGAAAGTTCAATGAACAAACTGATTAACGCTATAAGTTTAGGAGATATATATATATATATATATATATATTTAGCCTTGGTAGAAAGACAAATATGATGGATTGGCTAATTAAACATTTGGCGGTTAAAGTTAAAGATTTCTTGAAATGATATTATACTTTCCTGATTTATTTTTTCTTTATATAAATCTTCTTTATCTGTTTTTCAGATTCATATCCTAATTGTAATACTAGCCGATGGAATGTGTAGAAACAACAATAATAAATTTCTCTAAATAAGAGGCAGGTTTATCATTTTCATGTTTTTACAAAGTTAGTGCTTGTCACTGAAAAAAGAGTTTTAGAATAATATCGCTTTAAAATAATATTGAGCTTATTCTTATAGTTTTTCAATTTTGTTTTTAAATTTGCTCCATATTTATAGGTAATTTTTTTTTTTTGGTATTAGGTTGGTTTGAACATTTCTTAATTTCCTTTTGAATCACACCTATAATAAAAAGATTACTAGTTCAAAAAGATTAAAAAAAAAAAAGATTTACGTTCTAAGTACTTTATATGTAAATTGTAACGAAAAAAATTTGCTTTACATAAATTAGCCGATAATAAATATAAACAAATCTAGATGATATTTAATAAAATTAAATATTAAATATTAAATAATTTAAAACGTATTAAAAATTTTAATAATTTTAAATTGATATTTAGTAAAATTAGAAATTAAATGTTAAAAAAATTAAGTATTGGATAATAAAAAGTGACAAAATTTTAGAATTGTAAAAATATTTTTACAATAATGCTAGGAGTTTGAAAATTGGTTATCTTAGGACAAGATGTGCACTAGTAAATCCTTTGGAGGTATGAGTTTACGAAATCTCTTCTGTTTTAATTTATCAATGCTTGCAAGTAAGGGTGGCAGTTCTTGCCCCACCCTTTTTCTTTTTTTATTAGAGTTTTCAAAACTAAATATTTCAGTAAAAGTAATTTTCTTGGAGCTCAGTCGAGGTCAAACCCTGAGTTTGTTTGGAGAAGCATCCTAGCTGCCAAGGATTTGTTAAGTAAAGGTTTGAGATAGAGGGTAGGGAATGGTATGGATATTGATGTTTGGGTAGCGGAGGGTGAGAATTTTAGAGTAGCTACTGAAGTGGGTATGGGGTTGGAGGATTTAAAACTATATGACCTTATTAATTACTCGATTATAGTTGGGATATAGCCAAGCTTTATTTGGTGTTTAATCAACTTGATTTTGGTCGCATGTTGAAGATCATTATATTGAGATTTGATGAGGAAGATTAAAGGATATGGAATTTTACAAGATTAGGTATTTATTCAATGACATTTGGGTATATAGTTTTTATTGACTATTTTATGAATATAAATAACTATAAATTGAATGAGACTTGGAGCAACAATTGGTCCCTAAAGATCCCTCCTAAAGTTATAGATTTTCTTTGAAGGTAAGCAAAAGACATTTTACAATAAAAGAAGTCTCTCTGCAGAGAGGCTTAGATGTTGACACAAGCTGTTGCTTATGCAGTATAAGAGAGAGCATAGACCATGTTATCTTAGGATGTGATTTTGTCATCTCTATTTGGCATAGACTCTTGCTATCTCTATTTGGCTTAGACTCAATCTTAGATTCTTGGGTTCTTGGGTATTTATACTTGTGCCTTTTCAAACTTCTTGTTTCACTACAAGAATTTAACAGTTTAGAAATGAAAAATTCTATTTCTAAACAATAAAAATCCGTTTCTAATTGAGTTTAGAAGCGGAATTGAAACTGAAAAAATTGATTCATAAAATACTCATTTCTAATGTGACAAAAACAAATTTTATAATCCATCTCTAATTTAGAAACGGATTTGAAACGGAAAATCCATTTCAAAATAGAAACGGATTAGAGATCCATTTCTGGCAAATTTTATTTTAAAAACTAAAAATCAATTTCTATCTTAAACGGATTTATCCATTTATGATAAAAACATATCAATATCTATTTCTAACAGAAATAGAAAATCGATTTCTAGTAGGTGTTAATCTCAAGTGATTAAAGAACCAAATTTTTGTTTAAAAATGGATATATATGTTTCATTATATTTATTTTTTGTTATAAGATTGTAAATGTAGAAAAAAAATATTTAAAAAATTAATATAAAAATAATATAAATATTAAAAAATATTATATTTATCAAGTATATCGATACAACATTTATCATATCAAAAATGTATAAAAATATATCCAAAACAACTAAAAATTTATAAAATCATATGCATAACAGTCAATATATTAAAAAAACATATATGATAATAATATATAAAAAGAACTACAAATATCTATATCTATTTAGAGAGTTCTGATCAAAAGGCGGATTGTTAGGAAGAGGATGATGAGAATTTGATAGAGGCTAGAAATTTCTCATTAGCGCCTCCACAGGGTCATCATCTCGTGAAACTCACGCACTTGACGCTCCTCCCTCTCATACTGCTCACATTCGCGACGTTGCTCCCTCTTCTGCAAATTTGCCAAAGACTATCGTAGAGTTTGCAGCTCGTCCCGATGGATGTGGATCTCATCCGAGCTCCCTAGCTTGGCTGTTTAAAACTCAAAGGACTTTTAATTAAAATTGAAAAAATATATTGCCTAAATCAAATTCTAGACTTTGTAAATGAAAAGGTTAGAATGCCACTCTCAATTACTGATGATATTAAAAATATATATGCATGCGAGATTATATTCAAAGTTCAAGTCCAAATTTTATTCCAACTCTCAAGTAAATGAAAAGGCTTTAATTTTATGAATGAATTTGTTTCCTGAGAAAAAACAAAAATCCTTCACAATGCACTATGTATATATGATGTAATATATATAATAATATTTAAAGTTCTTTCATTCCATACTATGGCTGCTTTCAGTTACAGAAGTTTTATCGAAAAAGTCAACTAATCTTATTCATATCCAAACACTCAACAAAATAGGAAAAGGAAAAGGAACTATAAATATAACTTTTTTTTACTTTTCTTTTATTAACTTCTTCATATTATATTATATTATATTATATTATATTATATTATATATATGTTGTCTGCCCAAAAAAAAAACCTTCGAAAACCACCTACAGGACTATCGTCCTTTTGGACATTTAGTTGGTACAACTACAAATTATTTTTCATGCCATACAAAAAATTTCAGATTGCTTTGTTATTATATTAGTTGACAGGTATTTGCTTTTTTAATAACTCAATTAGAAAAAAAATAAAATAAAATCATAATAAAATACAATTTTATCTTTATATATTTTGTTTGTAAAGGAAGTATGATAACTACTGCAAATTTTAAAAATCTGTTAGTTTACATTCATATATATTGGGAAATAAATTAAATACTTTTTAAGGGTCAAATTTTAATTTTTTAGAATTTCAGCCTGATTAGTTTTGAAGGTTTGGTCTAACCAGTTTGATCTATGTGTTATGATGCAAAATTCAAAGTTGTTAGGTTATGGGCTGACCTTATTTTTCATCCCAATAGAATACAAAGCTAAATTTCACCGTGCATAAGCTCAACTGGCTGTGACTTGTGACAGATTTAGAGTTATTTCTAGATGAATTCAAAACGCAGTTGATTAAGTGTTCCAAAATAGGAGTAACATGCCATGTGCAACACCATGGAGCTACTATTTTTATTTCCCATTGTGTGGTTATTTTTGTTTCTAGTATTTAAATATATTGATGTAGACTAACAACAATATCCAAAAAAATGTATAAACAGAAAAACCATTGAACAAAACTCAACAAACATCATTCCAATACCAAACAACTAACACTTCAACAAACCATCATTCCAATATAATAGATTTAGTACCTTGTAATAAAAGCGTAACAACAACTGTATTTACATTATTTCTATTGGTTTTTCTATTATTTCTATTATATATATATTTTTTTTCATTTTTCATTTCTCATCAAACTAAGAGGGTGTTTGTCTTAGCTTAAAACTTGTCAAACTAACTTATAAGCTCTAAATTTAAGCTGACACATTTGTTTAGATAATTTTATTAACTTACAAGCTCAGCTTATAAACCATAAAAAATAAGTTGGTACCCCCTAACTTATTATTTTGATGCTTATAAGCATTTAGCTTATAAGCTAGTTTGACTAAATAATTTACTATATGGTCTATATTTATTTTAATAGATACTCTTACTAATATCACTTTATATATTTTTTAATCATTTTAACAATAAATGTACTTATAAGTTATTTTTTACCAAATATATTAGGTGTTTATCAGCAACTTATAAACAATTAAAGCAAATATGCAACTGCTTAAAATTTTAAATGCGTATAAGTTCATATTAGCTTATAAGTATGCTTATAAGCTAATTTTCATAAGCTAAGCCAAACACTCTCTAAATAAAAATATAGGAATTTTTATTTTTTCAACTAGTACTGTATGGATTAGTAAAATTATGTGTAGTGTCATATTCAAGATTCCAAAAGACACTATATTGAGTTTGAAATTTTCAATTACTCTTGACCATATAATAAAATCGAACGAGTACCATATCTTTTCCGGTAGTCCGTACACAAATGCAATAGAAGCATCAATAGAAAAAAAAATCAGGTTGTAAAGTGCAACAACAGCAGCTAGCAATACAATTAGCTGCTTACCAAATTAACATTCATTAAAAATTAGTTTTGATTGATTAAATGTAACGATATAGCAAAAAAAAACAGCAAATATATCAAACAACACAAAAAATAGCAGTTAGAAGGAAAGAAAAACAAACAAACAAATAAACAATATAGAAAAATCAAATAATTATTTTTTTCATATGTAACTCTAAACCATAGTAAGGAAAAGAACAAGAATATGAACAATATAAATTAAAAAAATGCAGGTGAAAATTGAAACAGTATTTGGGATTCACCGCTAAAAACGAAAAGAAAAGTGTGGAATCAAACGAAAGTACTAGAAATTAACAATAAAGCTCAAGAAATTCCACAACGAACACTATATATCATCCAGCTGGTTGCCTAGCAAGGTGCTTAGCAATTGTCATTGACATTTGTCAAATTTGTCTTTGTAAAACAAGAGAAGATTAAAAAAAAAGGGCTAAAATAATATTAAACTATATAATATCAGCCTATAATACTTCAAAAAAACAAAACAAAACAAAAGCTAAGCTAACAAAGCAAAAGCATCAAAGAAAGTAGCATGTTAATAATTCAATTAGACAATAACATGTGAATAGTATTCCACGAGCAAGAAAAGAAAACGACAGCCATCACACCAATCCCAACACTAAAAAATATTTAGAATAGTTAATCTAGTTAATATCTATATAGCTTAATTAATATAGCAACTAGTATTTTTTTGTTACTGAAAATTATGTCTATGAGAGAGGGAGAACGAGCACTAATATAAACATCAAACAAATAAGGTAGATGAACATACAAGCAGCCCAATGTAATAGATGGTAGAAACAAACGTACCTAGTAATAAAAGAGCAACAAAGGTAGCAACGACAGCCGAAAAAATGGCCTCTAAAAGTGCAGCAGCAGCAGCGACAACAGTAGAAACAGCTAATCTCTATCCCAATTAAGTTCTGAAATAATTTATAAACATTAACATGCATGTTACAATTATGTTCCATGAATTTCAGATCAAGGAAGTGAAAAATTGATGTGGTGAAAGAGTCACTGTTCTTTGCATTTGTTTAGCTCAATAACACTACAACCACAAGCATTAGACTTATGTTAAAATAATTAATTTTGTGGAGTGACAATTCTGAAGATAAACGTGGAACACACCCATGTCTGATTGTTTGAGATAATAGTTCCTAAAATCTGTTATCTCATTTCCATTTGCCAAATGAAAGATGAAGACAGAGACAATCAGAGAGATAGACAGAGATTAAAGAAGAAAATTATTAATTACAAACATTAATTAGATGATTAAATAGATGGGCCAAGGGTAAGGGCAAGGGCAAAGACAATTGATTTAAAAACATTCACCATTACTCTATATTGGTAGATTTGAATTTCATTCTAGTCAAATTAACTTTGTTTATTTTTCATAAAAATTCAGGATCTTGATCCATAATTAATTGAATTTATTTCTATTCAGTTATAATCAAAGTATAAGAAAGGTTTTCCTTCTAACATCATACCCATTAATTATATTTTCATTCCTTCATACCTTCTTTCTCTTATGTAATAAAATTTGTTTTTTCCTTTTGCGTTCTTTTTCCAGTTCTATTAAAGCTTTGATTTTGAATTTAGAAAGTTTGAAATTTGATTTGATTTAGAGATGTAACAAAATGTGTGTGTACACGTACACACACATTTATTGTGTATGGATATCAAGTCTGAGATAATTACAGTTCTTTATTATGATAAGAGATAGGCATTAATGTTATATACTTAGAGTTGATTGGCTTAATGTTGAAATTGAAATGATTTTAGAAAATAACAGCTTAGAAGATGTTTGTTATTTTGAATTTTTTCTTATTAGAGCATTTGGAGTTTACAATAAAAATGAATTTTGATGATCTTCGTTCATCATTTTCAAATTAAGTTGTGTAAGTAAGCCCGAAACAGAGGACTATGTTGAATTTATTTTCAGAATTTGTTTAAAAGCAAATCTATATGTAACTTATTATGCTGTTTTCACTTTCTAGAAAGCTTTTGATTTATACATTCATAAAAAAAAATGTCAAACATAGTTAAAAAAAAATCTCAAATTAAAAATTTATAATTTTTCACATTCTTAAAAGATGACAAGTTAATCATATTGCGGTGATCATTACATTCTCAACTATATTTGAACTCACTGCATATTCAGAAAAACACATCAAACACACATTTTAAACACAAAAAATAAACACAATTTCCGATTACTAAAAACCCTAACACATCAAATATACACTAACAAAATTAAACAAACCCAGACAAAAATTAACTGCTCTCGCACACTAACAAAACAAACCCAGACAAAAATTAAACTCTAATACCAAACACTCACTAAGAAAGGACATACAGAGAAGCACATAATCACTTGCACAAACAATACACATTAAACCAACAATTTTGGTTTATTAAAAACCCTAAATATTCTGATTAGATAAATAATTATAAATTAACAAAAAATTAAAAAATATACCTCAAACTAATTTCTTCAAATGATGGAGATAGAATGCGAAATAATGTGCTAGCTATTTGTAATCCTTTATTTAATGCCTTTGTAAACCTAATAATAAAAAAAAATCAGAAACCAAATACTGCGAATTCAAAACAAGCTAACCAAGAATTTACGCTATTGTGAGAGAGAGAGAGAGAGAAACTCGCCAAGAATTTGCTTGTTGGTTTGCAGATTGAGAAAGAAAGCGAAATAGGAAAGAGAGAGTGATGGAGAGGAAGATGGTGAGAAACAAATGGTGATAGAGAGGAAGACAATGAAAAGGAGGCGGTAATGGAGAGGAAGATGGTGAGAAATAGAACGACAATGGAGAGGAAGAAATAAGAAAGAGAACGATGATGGAGAAGAATGCGAAAGAGAGTAAGAAATGATTGACGGCGGTAAGTGAGAGAACGAAAACTAGGGTAAAGTTTATATATATCTTCAAAATTTAAAAATGAACTAAAAATGGAAGTAATCCATTTCTAAGCCATAAAAATTTTAATCAGATGCAAATCCATTTCTACATTCCCGCCTTCTATAGCCGCGTTATTATCCATTTCTAAAAATTACAGGTCCGTTTTTACATATCAAACACAATTTGGCTCCAGGATCATAAACGGATAAAAATCCGTTTTAAACTTTTGGTTTGTAAGCCATTTCCTTTCCGTTTCAAAATTGGCGCGAATAAATAGAAACGGATTAAAAATGGAAGTTGTTCGTTGTTCTATATCCGTTTCTAATCTATTTCTGTTCGGTTGGAAATTATTTCAATTTCATTTTGTCCATTTTCCGTTTGAATTTTGTTTGTATTCAGAAAAGAAATTCAGTCCGTTTCTAAACTCGATTTCTAATTTATCAAATTCTTGTAGTGACAAAGATAAGTAAGCTCTTTTTGCCATTGTTGCTTGGCGACTTTAGTTTGCTTGTAATCATGCGATCTAGAATGACAAATTTCATGCTCGGAATGACATTGTCGTTCGAGCCTCGCTTATGTTGGAGGAATGGAAGGCGATTCATTATTCATTGAAAAATTAGTCCTCAAATGTAGGGGCGGCTCGATGGTTGGCCTAAAGTCAAAATTAACCATAAGGCCTTTTTAATTTTATTAATAGAGATGATAAAAAAAAATTCATTTAAAATTTATTTTTGTATAATTCTCAGATGCAAAGTTGCTAATTAGATTTTTATAATCAACTTTTTGTAATATTTCTTTCTCAATTGATAAGATAGTTAATCAAGTTAATCTTTCTTGAAGTATAAGTAGTATGAGAAAATTGAGAGCAATAAAAGTGATAAAAAAAATATAGTAGCAGTAGCTATAAGTAAAATATTTAGATTTATTATTTATACATAAACAAGTCAACATTAAAAGAAGTTTTAAAAAAATTAATGTTAAAATATTAAATACAGTTAACGTTGAAATCAAAATTAGCAACTTATTGTTAAGAGAGAGTTTAACGGGGAGGAAATGATAAAATTAACGTTAAAACTATAATAAAAAAAAATAACATAATAACGTTAGAAATTAAATGAAAATAAGAAAATTAATTACCATTAGAATTTTTTTTTAAAAAAAAAAAAAGCAAGGAGAGAATTTAATGAGGGAGAAAAATTATGAGGAAGTGATTAGGTATATGAATATAGATAATTTTTAAAATAAGATTTATTAGCCATTAAATTATAATATTATATTTGTTATTTAAATTATCATATAATGATAATATTAAGGCCCAAATTTTTGGAGGCACAAAGCAAAGGCTTTCCTTGCTTTAGAGTTGAATTGGCACTATTCAAACGTGAATCAAACTGCTAGTTCCACCTCTTGGATGAAACCAGCTTTCAATCAGCTTAAATGCAGGGGTGAAGCTATATCCAATTTATATATATATGTTAAAAAATTTTAAAAATAATATCAAAACCTGAAATTTTGTATCCCTACTAGTTTGGTATTATTACTTGAAACCTAAAACCAAAAGACAATCTGTCATTCATATTTTTTTTCCTATCTTGAGATTAATGCAAACTGAAAAAAAATAAAAAGAATATAAATATTATTATATATATTCTCCCTCTTTATAAGTTAGACTTTGACTTTCATTATCTCTCCTTTTCTTCTCGTAACCAAACCTAAATAAACTAAGAAAATCCCCTTTGTTTTTGCTAGCCACCACTTCTATTGCATGTTCTTTCTGTTTTGTTAGCTCATCTCTTCCTTATTCTCACTAGGGGTGTTCACATGGCCCATCAACCCGAAAAACCCGACCCGACTCGAGTGATTTGGGGCTGGGTTGGGCAGGCCCGAAATATATATAGGGTTGGGCTTCAGGTTAAAGAGGGAGGTCTGATTCATTTTCGGGTTGGGCCTCGGGTTATGTCTAAAAATCATCGGGCTAACCCGGCCCGACCCGAGAATATATCTTTATTTTTTAATATATATATATATAAATAACTATGCAGAACAACCCTAAAATGTCTCTCTCTCGTCTCTGCGCGCGCCGCACGCCTCACCTCACCTCACTCTCTCCCTTTTCCTTTCCTTGTCTCTCGATCTCACCGGCTCCCAGCCTCCCACGTCCAACAAGCAGCAGTAGCAGGCGCTCGTCCTCTCACCCGCAGCGCAGCAGCCGCTCGTCCTAGCAGCAGCAGCAGCACGTCGTGTCCTCTCGCCCAGCAGCAGCAGCAGTTCATCCTCTCAGCAATAGCAAGCACATCAGGTACTTTCATATCCATTTTTTTATTTCTTATTAATTTTTTTATTCTCAAGTACAGATAAAAATTAATTTCTTAATAATTTTTTGATTCTCAGGCACATAGATAAAAAATGATTTTTTCATCAATACGAGGTTATATTTTATAGAACCTCACTTGTGAGACTCTTACGATTTTCCTTTCTCTGCTTTGAGAAATGGAAATGTTACAATTTGAAGCTTACTCGATGTGATTTGATTTGAAATTGGGAAATTTTGTGTTATCAATTTTGAAGTTTACATGATGTCCTAATCTTATTTCGTTAAGTATTATTTGGTTTGAAGTTGGGAAATTTTGTGTTACCAATTTGTCTTCTTTGGTTTAGTTTCGTACTTCAATTGGGCATAGATTGGATAGGTTGTATGGATACTGGAACAAGATTGTGAGGAGGCTTGATCAATTTCTTCATATAAAGAGTCTTACTGTACAGAATTGGTTTCTTATGGTATTATATATGTTCTGCTCTGAATTTGTCATATTCTGATATTTTGCTTCTGTTAAATATGATTTTCTTGCTTGTTTGTCTGTAATTTGAAGGAGATTAGTAATGTTTCAAGAGATCATGCACCTGATGACATTTTATTATCATAGTCATATATTAGTTTAGCTGGTTTTAGGTATTATGAACTAACTTTATGACTTTATGATCCCCCAATGTCGCTCGTAGACCATTGTTGAGTATATTTTCAAGCTGATTTTCCATGAAGATTGTAAGTTCTACTTGCATATCTTCATGAAGATTGTAAGTTCTACTGTTTATCACCACACAACAAAAAGAAAATGTCTTGTATATGCAAGATATATGTTGATTTATACTGATTATCCAAATCCTTTCTTTTATCCCCAGGTCATCCTAAGATCATTCATCGTGATATTAAAGTAGCTAATATACTTTTGGATTTCAAATTTGAGGCGAAGGTATAATTGCAGCGCTCAACTTCTGTGATCTTTCATTCACAGGGATGACCACAATAACTATTTTTTATTTGCACCCTGATTTCTCATATTTGACTGATTTTTTAAGTATCGCCGAACTTATTCTGGGTCTCACTAAAACCCATGTGATCTTTTTTAACTTATTCTTTTGTTGGGATGATAAATCTAATTTCTCCTTTTTTTCCTTTGCTCAGGTTGCAGATTTTGGGCTTGCAAAGTTCTCTTCTGATGCTAATACACATGTCTCCACCCGGGTGATGGGAACCTTTAGGTAAGGCGAACTCCTTTGTATTCTTGTAGTCTCATTACTTAGTTGTTAGTATTCTAATGTTGACTCCTTTTGATTGCTTTTCTAAAAGTGCCAAACGCGATAGTTCTGTTTTCAAAGATCTTGCTTTTTTTGATACTTGTTTTAGCCTTTTGATGTTTTGACAAAAATACAGTCAGCTATAACATTTCTTTATGTTTGCATGCTGTTTATTACGAGACTAAAACTCAGCTGCATTGTCTGTCTTTGTATATGATATGGTAGATGGGATTCCTTTCCTATTTCTGTGCTTCTGAGCTCATGATTTTAGGAATATCAATTGATTATTATGACTATGGCCATATATATTGGAATATTTGATGTTAAGGTTGCTTTGGCAGTTAATATTCATAGTATCATTCGTGTACTTGCACACTTATCATCCAGGAATATGGCCCCAGAATATGCATCAAGTGGAAAACTTTTTTAATGTACTTTACATGTATTTCATCAATTTCTATAATTTTTAATATACTTTATATTTATTATTGTTAATTTTTTTTATTTTTACAAATGTTATAGCAGGGGTTTCTATAAGTCTAACTCAAGAATTAACATGCACAAAGAATAAGGATGTGGAGATCAACCAACCAATTTGAGATTTTATTTTATTATGTTAAGATTTTATTTTTGGATTTGGAATTTGTATAGTTTAGTAATTTGGTATTAAATTTGTGTATTGCATTGCATGTTTTTTTTTTATAAATTGCATGTTGATTGATGTTTGAGATATTTTAATTTCATGTTGATTGATGTTTGAGATTATTTTTAATTGCATGATTGAATGGTGCTTAAGATTTTATAATTTTATTTGATTTTAGAAATTTGAAGTATGTTAATTTATTGATTTATGTTAATTTTATTGATTTATATATTTTATATAAAAGTTAAAATATTGTTGGAAATATTTTTTTCTCATTCCAAAGACAATATTAGATAAAAAAATTGTAATAAAAATACTAGAAAAAATTAAATTAAATAGAGATTAAAAAAATTTACAACATAAAAATACTCTAAAAATTGGCCCAAAAACACTCAAAAAAAGTTCAGCCCGTTGACCCGACCCGAGCTTTATTCGGGCTGCAAAAATAAGCCCGTAGCCTGGCTCTAAACCCGGTCGGGCTAGGCCAAGTCGGGCTGATCGGGCTAGCCGGGCCCTACACATAATCAAAGAATGTAACAACTTTTCATGATAAAAAAATAATAAAACTCAATTTTTCATCAATCTATTTATTGAATTGCATTATAACATAGTCAATAATATAAAAATTTTATTTTGTAGGTTTTTCTATTGATCAAGCATAATCAATAATGTACATGGCTCAATTTTTTCTTGTACAATTTAAGACATGTGACAAATGAGCCTGGGTGGTGACTCCCAGAAGGCCTAGGTGGTAGTCTATTGTTTATTGATGTGAATTTTCTTAAATTTTTTGCTTTAATACTTTATTAAATTATTCATGTAGATATTATGGAATCTTGTGCTACTTTGTTTTCAGCTGGTTGCATCTTCATATGGATTAATAATATAAATACATATATATTTATTTTGTTTATAGATGAAAAAACTATCTATAATTGATGCATTTTTCAAAAAAGAAGAATGTTGAAATGTTAAATTCAAACAAGTAGTCAAATACTTGTACAAACAATCTAATGCTTTAACTTCTAATGTTAATCCTACTAAAGCTCAAAGAATTGATATTTGATATCAACAAAAGTTTTGATATCAATTTGTTGGAGCGTGATCCGGGTTTATGATAACAAATATAGCAATATCTTACTGACGTGTAAGATAAAGTTTGAAGAGCTTATATTAAAGTTGGTCCATATCAATGCATTCTCTCAAAGTATCCAAAATATAGGGAAAAAATTGAAAGAGTTGTCAACTATCATGGTTCAAGCTATTTTCGTCATGGTTGGAATGTTCTCTAACTAAAAATGCATCATTTTAGCTTCCATTTTTTTTATTTTACACAAGTAAAATTGTCCTTCTGGATTAGATGCATTTACTGTATATGGATTTTGGAATTAAAAAAAGATGAGAGTTATTAAAAATTGTGTATTTTTAGCGCATGTTGGAAAAAATCTCTCATATTCTCTCATATTCAAAAAAAATTTGAATGCTTTTCATATCAACAAGTTGTAGAGAATAGAATTCAATTAAAAGATTCAATTAATGCAGCTAAATGGTTTGCATTTCGAGGATGTGTTTTTAGAGGTGATGATGAAACTAAAATATCACAATGGCCAGGGGAAATTTCATCTACTTAGTGTAATATCATCTCTTATAATGATAAGGTATCAATAGCTCTGGCCAAAACTCTAAAAAATACATTTTACACTTCATCACAAATATAAACTAAATTTTACAAGTCCTTTCAACTAAAGTAAAAAATGCTATTTGTAAAGAAATTGGTGAAGGCAAATTTTGTATAATAGTTAATGAAGCTTGCGACAGTCTAAAAAGGAGCAAATGTCTATTATTTTGAGATATGTTGATAAAAATGGATGTGTAAAAGAATGGTTTTTTAGGCTTGTTCATGTTAAGGACACTGCTACATCAACATTAAAGAATGAAATACTTTTTGTCCTCGCCCTATTTAATTTAGTTGTTCATAATATTCAAGGCCAGGCTATGATGGTGCAAGTAATGTAAGAGAAGAGTTGAATGGGTTATAAGCTTTGATTTCGAATGTATATCCTTATGCTTAATATGTCCATTGTATGGCATATATCATTTGCAGTTCGCATTAGTTACTGCTTCAAAAGAAGTTATTCTCATTCACCATTTTTTTACTAAATTTAGTTCCATCATCAACATAATTGGTGCCTCATGTAAGTGTGCTGATCAATTAAAAATAGCTCATATTGTAAATTTTGCTCATTTACTTGCTATTGATGAACTTCAAAGTGGAAAAAGGACTCAATCAAATTGGTACTTCCAAAAACTTGAAGACACTCGATGGATTTTACATTTGAGCTTTATTTCTAGCTCGATTAATATGTTGAGTGCAACATGCAAAATTTTGTTAAACATTATTGATGATGGAGCTACTTCAGCTCAACGAGCAGATGAAACATATGAGTTTTTAACTTCATTTGAGTTTGTCTTTATTTTACATCTAGTGAGAAAAAGTTCCTGAGATTTATGATTTGTTATGCCATACTTTATAACTTCAATCTCAATACATTTTGAATGCAAAACATCTTGTTTTATCTACTAAACCACTCTTTAAAAAATTTAAGGATGAAGGATGGGATGATATAATTGCTACAATAAAATCTTTTTGTAGATCAGTCAATATTATTGTGGAGAAGAAGAATGGTATTCTTATATATATATTAAAGATGCAATAGAGGAGGCCTATATATAATCTGTACATAAAACTAACTTGGAAAAAAATAAGTACACTAATCTAGGCTACAATCTTGGATGATTACAATCAAATAAAAACTAACTTGGTAACTAGAATAATTTGTGATCCTATAATTGCTCATCAACAGCTCACGTCAACACTCCCCCTCAAGTTGGTATGTGGATATCCTCAATGCCCAACTTGTCAAGTGAGTTGTGAAATATTTTGCCAGAGACAGCCTTTGTAAGTATATATACTAGCTGATCTTCTTACTTCATAAAAGGAAATTGAATTACCTTGTCTTCGAGCTTCTGCTTGATGAAATGTCGATCCACTTCAACATGCTTGGTACGGCCATGCTGTACCGGATTATATGCGATTGTTATGGCTGCCTTATTATCACAAAACAGGTTCACTGTATTCTGAGATGAACACCCAATTTCCTCCAATAATCTTTTCAACCACAGTAGCTCACACAATCCTTTAGCCATGCCTCTAAACTCAGCTTATGCACTAGATAATGCAACTACCTTCTGTTTTTTACTCCTCCAAGTGGCCAGATTGCCTCCCACAAATGTGAAGTATCCCGATGTTAATTTTATGTCAGTAACATTCCCTGCCCAATTTGCGTTCGTATAGCCGTCAACAAGTAGATGTTGATTTTTCTTGAACATCAGTCCTCTTCTTGGAGAAGACTTCAAGTACCGTAAAATATGAACCACGACATTCATATGATCTTCGCTAGGACAATGCATGAACTGACTCACTAAGCTTGCCGCATAAGAAATATCAGGCCTTGTGTGAGATAAGTAGATTAGCTTCCCCATAAGGCGTTGATACCTTTCTTCATTGGTAGGGATTTGATCAGGAAACTCTCTCAAGCCATGGTTTTGAACAACTGGTGTATCAGCAGGTCTATAATCAAGCATTCTTGTTTCAGATAGCAAGTCAATCACGTATTTTCTTTGGGATAGAAATATGCCTCATTTTGATTGAGCTACTTCAATCCTTAAAAAATAATTTAACCCTCCAAGACTTTTCATCTCAAATTTAGTTGCTAAACGCTCTTGTAATTTAGAGAATTCTTCCTCGTCATTCCCTGTAATTATCATATCATCAATACAGATTATTAGAGTCAGTACCTTTCCTCGTTGGTGCTTCAAGAAGAGGGTATGATCTGAATTACTTTGCTTGAAACCATGCTTTCTCATGGCAAAGCTAAATCGTCTAAACCTCTAGGGGACTATTTTAATCCATATAATGCCTTTTGTAACTTGCAAACTACCTTCCCTTGTGTCGAAGAAACAAACCCTGGTGGAATTTCCATGTACACCTCCTCCTCAAGATCCCCATGGAGAAAGGCATTTTTTGTTAGAATTAATTTTAAATTATTAAAATTAATCCTCTAATTAATCATAAGTGTGGGCTAAATATATTTAAATATTAAATATGTATTGCAGTCAAATTAAAATAGTCAAATTAAAGTTGTGATCAAATTAAGATTGTTGACTATTGAGGTGTCCTACTCGTAATAAGATTATAAGTGTAGAGACCGATAAGAGTTTCTATTTTGTTGAAGGACCAAAATAGAAACTATCATCATCAGTTATAAATAAGGGGTCGTGGTCTCCAGGGAAACATAACAATTTTGAGAGAACATTACGTTCCTTCAGTAGTGCTTCCGCTAAACTTAAAGTGTGTATCCCCTGGAAGGCAACAAACTCCAAAATCGTCTTCAATATCAACATACGATGATGTCAGGTACGCAATTCTGCCCTTTACAATTTAATTTGAATAATCTAGTGATCTATGCATATTTTATGTTTTAAGGGAATCAGGTTTTCTTCCCCTTTCAATTGGTATCAGAGCCCTGTGCTAGGTTGCTAGATTTTCCGATTAAATTGTTTTTTGTTTTGATTTTAGAAAATTAATTCGGTGATTGTAATTTTCTAGAATTAATTTAAAATCCAATTTGGTAATCTGAAATCAATTTTGGTTTGATTTGTTTTTTGGATTAAATTACTGAGATTATTTAATTAATTCTGGAAAAAATAGAATTTCTGGACTTGAATTTTGGTTTGTGATTTTTTCTGGAATTAATTAATTTTTGGTTAATTAATTATGTAAATTAATTAATTAAAGATTAAAAAAAATTATTCAGTTTTGAAACAGTTTTGCGAAAACAGTTTTTTTTTTTAAAAAAAAACTGAAACTGGGAAGAAGGAAACAAATTTTGATTGTCGCTTAAAAGTAATAGCAGTTGAGTGAGGAGAAATTTGATTCTTTGTGTTTAGAAAGAGACGCGAGAATTATTTTTGCATCTCCTATGGCAGTGGCAATTGGTGCAAAGTTTGTTCCATTGAGAAAACCAAAGAAATTGCCTCGTACTTCTTTCACTTCTTTGTCAATTTTCTATGTGCAACATTGAAATTACTAGTCCCATTGATGTACTATTTGTCTTGTTATGGTTGTATAGATTGACAAGATCTATTAAATGACAAACATTATATTAATTAAAAAAAATTATTTTTATTTTAATTAATTAATTAAAGTTTATTGCAATATTTAATTGAGCTTAAATTTAATTAATATAAATATTGCAATTAATTTATTAAGAATTACAGTTCAATTAAAGTTTAATTTTATATTTATTACAATATTAAATTTTAATTGTACTTGAGAATTTATTAAATTGAGTTTAAATTTTGGTATTTTAGTCCTGATTGTGTTTAATATTTTTATAATAAATTAATTGAAGCAAAAAGTTACCAAAGTGACCTCTATTGTGTAAATTAATTTATTTGGGATATTAGACAGGTGTATTAAAATTCATTGCGAGTAGTATACCGGCCCAAAGGAAGGTTGCTATCTGGCTGAATTGAGAATACATTGCGGTAATAAATATGTGATAATTATTATGTGTTCATCCATGTGGATAATAAATCGGCCCAAAGGAAGGTTTATTATTTGACAGGACTGAATTGTCAATATTTGATTACTGCGTTGAGATACCAATTACAGTTAATATTTTATGTCCAAAGATGAGAATATTAATGTTGTGTCCGGTATCTTGTTTCTAATATTTAAACTCTACTTCTGTGATTTGTTTCAATTTTTTGTGGATTGTGAGCTTATGTCATTTATTTATTTTCTCTGAATTCAGCTAGCATGCCGTGTAATCCCTACTTTGTCCCTATGAATAAAAATATTGATAATAAGACTGCTGATAAGGGAAAATATTTGGTTTTAGTCTGTTCTGAAGTTAATTTAACTTCGGTACCTAGAAACACTTGGTGGATAGATTCTGGTGCTACTGGTCACATAAGTGTTTCATTGCAGGGTTGCCTAAACTACCGAAAGCCAACTGACGGTGAAAGATACGTTTATATGGGAACTGGCAAACCGGTAGAAGTAGAGGCGATAGGACATTTTAGATTGCATTTAAGAATTGGAAATTTTTTGGATCTAGTAGATACTTTTGTTATTTCGTCTTTTAGGCGGAATTTAATTTCTGTTTCCCATTTGGACAAATATGGTTTTACTTGTTCATTTGGAAACAATAAAGTTACTTTATCTATGGATTCAAAAATTTTAGGTACTGATTTCTTGTATGCACTTCATAATCTATATATGTTAGATATCGATGCCTCTTATAATGAGACCATGCAAGTTAGTACTATAGGTACCAAAAGGAAGCTGAATATGGATAACTCAGCTGCTCTATGGCACAGACGTTTGGGTCACATATCCAAATCTAGAATAGAGCGTCTTGTGTCAGATGGTGTCATAAATACACTTGATTTCACATATTTGGACTCCTGTGTTGAGTGCATTAAAGGTAAACAGACTAAACAAAAGAGATTAGGTGCCAATAGGTCATTAAACGTCTTAGAGTTGATACATACGGACATCTGTGGCCCATTCCCTACAGCAACTAGGAATGGTCAAAGATACTTTATATCATTCATAGACGATTACTCACGTTATGGGTACCTATATCTCATTCATGAGAAATCTGAGTCTCTGGACGTTTTCAAATCTTATAAGGCCGAAGTTGAAAATCAACTCGGAAAGAAGATTAAATCTATTAGATCTGACCGTGGAGGTGAGTACTATGGCAGATATGACGGTTCAGGTGAACAACGTCCAAGGCCATTTGCTATTTTCCTGCAGGACTGTGGTATAGTCCCTCAATACACCATGCCTGGTACACCCAGCATGAATGGTGTATCTGAGAGACGTAACAGGACTCTTATGGATATGGTTAGAAGTATAATTAGTCATTCTTCTTTACCTGAGTCTCTGTGGGGAGAAGCATTAAAGACAGCAGTCTATCTTCTTAACAGAGTACCAACTAAAGCAGCTACAAAAACACCTTATGAGCTTTGGACTGGACGCAAGCCCAGTCTAAAGCACCTTCATGTTTGGGGATGTCCTGCTGAGGCTAGGCCTTATAGGCCTAATGAAACAAAATTGGACTCCAAAACTGTTAGTAGCTACTTTGTTGGTTATTCTGAGCGATCTCGGGGTTTTAAGTTCTATAATCCTACTTCCAGATCTATTTTTGAGACGGGAATTGCAACATTGTTTGAGGATGTTGAGTTTGGGGGGAGAAATAAGGTTAGAAACATTGTCTTTGAGGAGGGATCGAGTCAGGAAGTAATTCCGGATCCAATACAAGACAATGTTGATCAACTTATCTTTGCTCCTGGGACTATTCAGGTTCCTAGAATTATTAATATCCCAGAAGCAATTCCGGATCCAATACAAGACAATGTTGATCAACTTCCCCATCAGGATGAAGAAGTTGTTCTTCCTCAAGAACAAGCTCAACAACCTCAAGAATTTGAGCCAGAACCTGTGCCTTTAAGAAGGTCCACTAGAGAAAGAAGAAATGCTATTCCGGATGACTATGTAGTATATCTTCAGGAACATGAGGACACTGTAGACATGGTGGAAGATGATCCTATCAGCTTTCATCATGCCATGCAGGATTCCAACTCTCAGAAGTGGATGGAGGCAATGAGTGAAGAATATAAATCTATGCAAGACAATCAAGTTTGGGATCTTGTTCCATTACCTGAAGGAAAGAAACTCATTGGTTGCAAATGGATATTTAAAACCAAGAGGGATTCTAAAGGTAATGTGGAAAGATATAAGGCACGTCTTGTAGCTAAAGGCTTCACTCAGAAGGAAGGGATTGACTATAAAGAGACCTTCTCTCCGGTTTCATCGAAGGACTCTTTTAGGACAATCATGGCTCTAGTTGCTCATTTTGATCTTGAGTTACATCAAATGGATGTGAAGACTGCGTTTCTCAATGGAGACATTGATGAAACCATCTATATGGTGCAGCCAGAAAACTTTGTGTCTGGAGACCCAAAGCGACTGGTATGCAGATTAAAGAAATCCATTTATGGACTCAAGCAAGCTTCTCGTCAGTGGTACTTCAAGTTCCATGAAGTAGTTGTCTCTTTTGGTTTTGAGACCAATGTTGTGGAAGATTGTGTGTATCACAAGTTCAGTGGGAGTAGGTTTATCTTTTTGGTCTTATATGTGGATGACATATTGCTTACTACTAACTGTAAGGACTTGCTGCACGAGACCAAAGTCTTTCTCTCAAAACACTTTGAGATGAAAGATTTAGGTGAAGCCTCTTTTGTATTAGGGATTCAAATACATCGAGACCGTACTCGAGGTATTCTTGGATTATCACAAAAGGGCTATATTGAGAAAGTGCTCAAGAGATTTAGTATGCACAACAGTAGACCAATTGATACCCCAGTTGCTAAAGGAGATAAATTCAGTCTTGATCAGTGTCCAAAGGGTGAACTTGAGATTCAGGAGATGCAGAATATTCCTTATGTGTCAGCAGTTGGGAGTCTGATGTATGCTCAAGTTTGCACTCGTCCAGATATTTCATTCATAGGTGGCATGTTAGGGCGATATCTCAGCAATCCAGGAATGGATCATTGGAAAGCAGCCAAAAGAGTCTTGAGGTATCTTCAGAGAACTAAGGGACATATGCTCACATACAGGCGATCAGATCAGCTTGAGATAATTGGTATACTGATTCTGATTTCGCGGGATGCGAAGACAGTCGGAAATCCACATCAGGCTACATATATCTCTTGGCTGGCGGTGCTATTTCTTGGAAGAGTGTGAAACAAACTCTAGTAGCTACCTCCACCATGGAAGCAGAATTTGTAGCAAGTTATGAGGCATCCAATCAGGCAATCTGGCTGAGGAACTTTGTCACAGGGCTGCGCATTGTGAATGGCATTGAAAGGCCATTAAAGTTAACTGTGATAATAACTCAGCGGTTTTATTCTCCAACAACAACAGAAGCTCTTCTCGATCGAGACACATTGGGATAAAGTTTCTGGCTGTGAGGGAGAGAGTACAGAGTGGACATATATCCATAGAGCATATTGGAACGAACTCCATGATTGCGGATCCGCTCACTAAGGCTGTGATACCGAAAGTTTTTCATGAGCACACTGCTCATATGGGTGTCACATTATTTGAGACTATTTAGTTTCAGTGGGAGTTTGTTCATTATGGTTATACTCTGTTTTGTAATGGATATATTATGTTATTAATACTCAGTTTCTGCAGAAAATAAAGTATTTATTTTGTTACACTCTGTATTATTATTGATTGATCTCACTAAAGTATGACCAGTTGGAAACAGGCATGATTAGATCACATTACATGTAGTTTCCATGCTACACTCCTATTATTGATTTATGTCATTTGAGAGTATTGGTAATGTGATTGATGGTGGTTTGAGTCACGATGAATGTGGCGACTGGCCCTTCAGTCCTTTATCGATATAATCAATGGACGAGATTGTTTGAGGCACCTTTAGTATGACTGCTTTTATGAGCTCATTAAGGTATATACATTTATATTTAATATATGTTAGCCCAAGTGGGAGATTGTTAGAATTAATTTTAAATTATTAAAATTAATCCTCTAATTAATCATAAGTGTGGGCTAAATATATTTAAATATTAAATATGTATTGCAGTCAAATTAAAATAGTCAAATTAAAGTTGTGATCAAATTAGGATTGTTGACTATTGAGGTGTCCTACTCGTAATAGGATTATAAGTGTAGAGACCGATAAGAGTTTCTATTTTGTTGAAAGACCAAAATAGAAACTATCATCATCAGTTATAAATAAGGGGTCGTGGTCTCCAGGGAAACATAACAATTTTGAGAGAACATTACGTTCCTTCAGTAGTGCTTCCGCTAAACTTAAAGTGTGTATCCCCTGGAAGGCAACAAACTCCAAAATCGTCTTCAATATCAACATACGATGATGTCAGGTACGCAATTCTGCCCTTTGCAATTTAATTTGAATAATCTAGTGATCTATGCATGATTTAGGTTTTAGGGGGAATCAGGTTTTCTCCCCCTTTTCATTTTTTACGTCAAATTAGTGCAACGGTTAGTCCAAGTTTGCAGCAAGAGAGATTAGTACTCTCACAATATCTAATTTTGCTACTAGTGAGAAAGTTTCTTGATAATCTATCCCATATGTCTTAGTATATCCCTTCGCAATGAGCCTTGCTTTATATCTTTCAACTGATCCATTTGCTTTGTGTTTGATAGAGAACACCCATCTACATCCCATAATTTTCTTTCCCTCGAGCAATGGCACAAGCACCCAAGTATCATTTTTCTGTAACGCTTTCATCTCTTCCTCTATTGCTTGGATCCACTTGGGATTATTCATGGCTTCCCCTACTGTATTAGCAACATCATCTGCAGATAATTTATGAACCAATGCCTTGAGAGGTTCAAACAATTTTTGAGTTGAGTCATGGTTAACAATTGGGTACTTTGACTTGCTTGTTTTATAATAGGGTGAATAGCGATTTGGTGGTAGCCCACGGTTATGCCTGAAAGGTAGTTTATAGCTATCAAAAATATTTTGATAAGAGTTTAGAGCTTATACCTCGGAAATATTCTCAGGAGATTGGTTTGATTGTGATACTGTTAGGTCATGGAAGGGCTATTCACTTTCAATTTCTGCAACTTCTTCATTTTGTTATGTTCTTGAGGGTTGTTGTTAGGTCTCCGCATTTTCAGTTTCTCTTGGCTCATCTTCGACATGTTCAACACTTTCAATTTCTCTTGGCTGAACGTCAACATGCTCATCACTTTCAAATTCTATTGGCTGAACCTCCACCCTTACATCATTTAAAGTTTCTTCGAAGCTTGGCCAAAATTTTCAATTCTGCTCTTCACTCATCATCTCCCCCTGAAGAGAGGAGTGGGAAGATTGAGAAGTGTAGAAATTTTCTGATTTAATAAAGGTAACATCCATGGTGGTATATAGTCGCCTTGCAGTTGGATTGTAACATCGATATCCTTTCTTGTAAGCTGCATAACCAAGAAAAACACAACGGACATCGCATGGATCCAACTTTGTTTTTTGATTCTTGTGTATATGAACATATGTAACACAACCAAACTTCCTTGGAGGAAGCATTAGAACTGATGGTAATGTCAAATGTTGCGCAAGAGCTTGAAGAGGAGTTTTGTAGTTCAATACTCGTGATGGCAATCGGTTCATCAAGTATACAGCAGTCACTACTGCATCTGTCCAAAAATGTTTAGGTATAGAAGAAGCTGTCGAGAGAGCTCGAGTGATCTCCAAAATATGTCTGTTCTTGCGCTCTGCAACACCGCTCTGATATGGTGTTTGAGAACAAGACGCCTCATGATGTAAGCCATGTTCCTAAAAATATCTGTGAAATTGTGCATTATCATATTCCCCACCATTATCAGATCAAAAAATCTGAAGTTTAGTGGAAAATTGTGTTCGAATCATATTATGAAATGATCAAAATATTTCAGACACTTCATGTTTACACTTTAACACATAAAGTCAAGTCATTCATGTACAATCATAGACAAAGGTTACAAACCATCGAACACCAGAAGAAATAGTAATAGGAGCAGGACCCCAAATGTCAGAATGAACAATAAAAAAAAGGAGCGTCACATTTATTCAAACTGATTGGATAAGGTACACGATGACTCTTAGCCTGAATACAATCTTCACACTTAAAATCTGACTCATTAAACTTTATAAATAAATCTGGAAATAACCATCTCAAATATCGAAATGAGGGATGCCCCAATCAATTATGCCATAACCAAATCTGCCTTTCCTTAACTCCAGCAGAGTGTATATTATTTGCTCTACCATAGTTGAAATCATCTATGTAATATAGCCCTTCCCTTTTAGTACCATGACCAATAATCTCCTTGGTGAGAATATCCTGAAACAAACAGAAGCTAGGATACATTAGAGCACAACAATTCAATTCCTTAGTCACTTGTCCTATAGATAATAATTTATTGGAAAGTGATGAAACTAGTAAGGTATTTGGTAATGAAAAAGAAGGAGAAAGAGCAACTGTTCCAGCCCTTATCATTGGATATGTTACTCCATCAGTATTGGCAATGCATATCCATTTTGGTTTGGTGGCTTCAAAGAAGTCACAAGAATCGAATATCATGTGGTCTATTGCCCCAGAGTCAATGATCCATCCATCATGGTTCCCCATTTTAGAGCTAGAAAAAACACAGCCTTAGTTACCTTAGTCATTCTGAGAAATTTGTTCACTAGTGGAGATAGAAGACTCTTATTGTGGTATAAGAGATAATTGAGGCTCTACGCTCATAAGAGATGCACGATCAGCATTGTCACCTCCACTTGCTTCACGTTTTTTCTTTGCCTTGAGTTCATGCCACCAATCTGGATAACCATGTAGTTTAAAACATGTTTCTTTGGTGTGTTTTGTATTCCCACAATGTATGCATCCTCCTCCTTTCCCTTGTGACATTGGTTTTGAAATTGGATTTCCATTCAATGGCATTTGAAAAGACAATTGGTTTTGAGGTCTCTATCCTCCCCTTGAAAGCATAGCACCACCATTATTGGGAGCGGTTGTGTCTAGAGAACATCTGCTTGGATCTTGTCAAGTCGATCATCAAGTCCGTCTAAGAAGGTATAAACTCTATCCTCCTACAAAATCGAGTTATATTTCTATATATCGGTGTCACATTTCATGGGATTTGGTTGGGAAAATCAATTTCTCTCCACAATCCTTGCAAATTGTTGTAGTATGTCTCGATAGATCCTCCTCCTTGTTTGAGTCTGGTTACTCTTCTTTTGATATCATATACTTGTGATGTATCAGTGCCATCAAAGTACATTATAGCAATATTGTCCTAAACAACCTTAGTTGTTGAAAATCTGATAAAGTTACTGACCAACTTTGGATCCATAGAATTGATTAGTCATCCCTTTACCATTGCATTTTCGGTTCTCCATTTTCTAAATGCAGGATTTGTTTCCAGAGGCTGTGAAAGATCTCCATTTATGTATCCCAACTTGTCTTTGCCTGAGATATACATCTCGATAATTTGGGACCATAGTGCATAATTGGTACCATCTAACTTAATTCAAATCTGTGTAGCAGGTTCATGATTTAAGATATGGTTCTGTGTTTGGTTTTGGTTTAGTACTTGTGTCATTCTTGTTGTAAAATCTGCGAGAATTGAATTCTCTCCTTGGTGTGTTTCCATTTTTCCTCTTTCTATATTTTTTTTCCAGAAATTTTGTGGCTCTAGAATCTCTACTGTGATACCATGTTGTGAAGAAGAAGAATGGTATTCTTATATATATATATATTAAATATGCAACAGAGGAGGCCTATATATAATTTGTACATGAAACTAACTTGGAAAAAACTAAGTACACTAATCTAGGCTACAATCTTGGATGATTACAATTAAACAAAAACTAACTTGGTAATTATAATATTTTGTGATCCTATAATTACTCATCAACAGCTCACGTCAACAAATATACCTATCCCATATTTAAATGCTCATTATGTTATAATTTTTTAATTTAAATTTTATTTTTTTGAATACCTTTATTAAAACCAAACGGAATAAAGAACCGAAGCAAAATATCAAACTATACCCTAGCCAACATGCTATCTCCATACACCCACACTTAAAGATCCGAAGCAATAGTATCTTTGATAAAAACATCAAGCATAAAGGAATAAGGTTGACTCCAAAAACAAAGACTAGAAAAACTAATAGCGTTTTTAGTAAGCTTATAAGTTGTCCTATTAGCCTATCTCTTAATTCATGAAAGGTTGCAACCCGTTAAATGAGGCAAAAGATTGCGATAATCTTTTATAATTGCACCAAACTAATAAAGATTGTCTTCTTTAAAAGAGAAAGCATCAAAAAGGTTTTGTTATATAGCTCAAGGTCCAAATTTGTTAACTTATTCTCAAAAACACATGCCAAACTTTCACAAAGAACCATGATCTCCAAAAAATCAACACTCAAATTATCCAAGTAATACTAATATCTAGAAAAACCCTTAATAAATAAAGCATTAGCATCCCATATCACAGCCCTAAAATCGCAACACCTCTTTCTCATGAATAAAGCTCCATCCACATTGTTTTTAAGCAAGGACAAAGCCATAATAATTTTTTTTTTTTTGTATGGGGGGGGGGGGGGGGGGGGGGGAAAGAAGGGTTACACCTCATGACCTCTCCGAAGCTAGAGTGGACTTAACTTGCTATAAATCTCAAATAATAACTTATTTATTTCATATCTTTCATAAGAATATTATCATCATTTATAATATTTATTTCATCATATACATCATCAAAGATATTTCACAAAAATTTAAACAATTTCCAAACTAAAATCAAATAAAAATATTAGTATGTTGGCCCAACTTCTTCTATATACAGAAGACTTTTAAATTTAAGAGTCTATGTTCTATTGGAGTCTACCAAGTTAATCTTTAAAAATATATGAAAATGTTAATAATAAAGGGGTGAATCCAACTATTCAGTGAATAGGTAAATATGTAACAAGAAAAACCAAATAAAGTTTTAATAATACATAAATTATATAAATATCATCTGTAGCTCAACTGAATAAATATAATTTAAATCTCAACCATTTCTATAATTCTCAATAAATTAAGAAATAATTCAAATCAATCTCTTTTACATACACTCAAATATAATTTCTTGCTGATCCAACTTCAATCTAAGAATGCATGATGACTTACCTCGCAAGCCCAAGGAGAAATAACTTCAATATACATGTACAAAGTAATTACCCCGACCAATGATAAATTATATTATTATTAATATTTATATAAACACTCGTTATCAAGGTGCGATCAGACATATTTATAATAAGAGTGTTTATAAATTATTTATCCAATATAATATAATCAATAAGTCATATATATAAAAAATTTAAACTACTGTTATTTGTTCTCACTTTATAATAAAATAATTATCATTCAAAAATAAAATTTTATTCTGAATTTAGTAAATTATGCTTTAAAAATCATATAAATAATACTTTTAAAAAAATACAATATTATACATTTACCCACTCACTTTAACAAAATATTGTACTTACTTAACCAATAAGGTTCTTTTGATAATTTATAACTGCAGCTGAGTTTGTTCCTAAAATAATATAAGAATATTATTTAATTTAAATTATACCCTAGTTACTATAGATGCATGCTATTAAAATGATATGTGATTTCGGTCCTTAAATTCTAACTATTATCTTGGTAACTCTTAGAATTTCTAAAATAATACTTTAATGAGTATTATCCAATTTCTAAGGCACTTATCTATCTAATTGTCTATTAAATATTTTCAACGACTCAATATAATTTTAAATGTAAAAATTTACTAGTATGTATAATATTTCTGTACATAATTTAATTATATTATTTTAGTTCATTTATATTAATAGTTTATTTCTATAAAAAATATTTATTTATTAATTATTTTATTTAATTACGCATTGAATTATATTAATTTAATCTAATACATATATTTTAGCTTTTAAAATAATTTGTACTAATAATAATAATAATAATGCTAGAATAATAATATCATCTACTTAAATTTTCTTACTTTGTTATACTTTGTGATATTAAAAATATTACTTGGATATTAATATTATTTAATTAATTTTTATTATTTAAAATAATTACTTAATTACCTTTAATTTAATTATAGTAATTTTATATAGATTCAATAATAATAATAATAATAATATACAATTTATTTACTTAATAATACTTTTTTTATTTTCTAACAATCATTCATAATAAAGTTACTAAAAATAATAATAATATTATTTTTATAATTAAAAAAATTATTTAATTACCATTGTTTTAAGATCAACAACTAATGTTAAATTTATTATTCAATTATATTAGTGATAATAATAATAAAAATATAACTATTTAAGTATACATTTAATAGACTATTTTATAGTGATAACTATTTTAAGTAAATATTTAGTAGTAGTAAACATTCAATTATAATACTAGTTATAAACTTTTAGTTAGGTAATCATTCAAATTTATATATATATACACTTAATATTAATAATAATAGTAATAATCATACTACTAATTTTGAAAAATTACTAATATTTATAAAATTTTAATTATAATACTTTACTAATATAACAATGATAATATTAATAGTTAATTACTATTTAACACAATTTATATTTTTTATAATTATTATAATTTATTCTTAAATAAAAATAATGATAACTTCATTATTATAATTATAACAGTATTAATCTTAATTAAATGTTTCGTTTTATGAATTTATATACATTTTGAATTATATTTTATCCACCACCTTTTTTACTTATTTGATAATTAATTAACTAAATTTAATTCATAAGTAATTTAATTAACTTAATTATATATGTAAATAAAACTCTTATTTAGATAATACTTTAATACTATTATTTAATATAATATAATTTAACAAACTATTAATTTATTATATTTCAATTTATTTATTTATTTTATAAATATATTTATTTATGTCCTTATATTTAAAATACATCCAATTTATTTTTGTATTTTATTAATATAATTTATACTTTAAGAATTGATTTTGACCTAACCATAATTATTTTTATTCTAAAATTAATATTCATTTACATATATATATATATATATATTTATTCTCATTAATCATTTAGTAAATCGTGATATATATATATATATTAACAAAATTTCTTAATCATAATTTGATAATAATTTTTAAATTCACTAACTAACAACTAACTAATAATTCATAATTTCATTACTTCAATTTATATATATTATTTTGTTCTATAATCTAATAATATTTAGATCAATATTTAATTATTTTAATTATACTTAATATTCATATTTTTATTTATATATTTACTATCTAATAATTTGTTATCTTTTATTTTAATTTATCCTTTAATAATAACTAATTAATTAATCACTAAAAATTATAACTTCTAATTTACTAATTTATAAATTTTAACTAATTCCTTTTTAGCCTAACCATTTATTAATTTCATTACTTGTATTTATATTTATTCAATATAGTATTTATTTTTCTCTAATTGTTTGTAATTTATCATAATATTTATATAAAAAATTTTAATCCTAAATTTTCTATTAAATCAAAATTTTAATTAATTAAAAATTATTTTAATATTTTGTCTAAATATTATTATGTGCATATATATATGAATTTTTAAAATTTTATCTATATTTCGCAAGTAATATATAGAATCGGAGATTAAAATGAGAGGTAACTAAAAATATCCGAGTCGCCGAAAAAAAAGACCAAAAAATCATTGGAAACGTGATCGAAAAATATCGTCGGCACTGTCATCGGACGACACATGAGGCTTTATCCGATGGAGAAAAGCGGCGTTTCTAGTGGCGGTCGATGCGGCTCCGAGACTAGATCATAGTAGTCAGGCATGTGTCGTCGATAGGTGACCAGAAGGGGATAGATCGGAGGCAAAATGTTGGACGGCCAATATTATTTTCCTCGTGCCTCTCTTTTCTATTTCAGTTTCCTTCTTTCATTGTCCCTCTCACTCTCTATCTTTTCTTTTCCTTTTCATGCTCTCCCTCTCTCTCATTTTTTTTTCTTTTCTTTCTCTACTTTCCATTCTTCTTTCTCAATTAATAGGTCACTATAATGTCCAATAACTTTCATAATTAATGTCCCAAATTAAAAGTGCCCACTTAACTAAATTTTTTTCCATTCTTTTTAATTATTTTTTCTTTTTAATTATTTTTTTAAAAAAATTCTCTACAGCAACTCAAATTATTTTTAATAGGCCAATCTGCCTACATGGCCACTTAATCCCACTTTGAACATTTCTCAACCAAAATACCAACTTTACCTAATTTTTTTAAATGTTTTTTATTTTATTTATTATTATTTTTTATGTTATTGAATAATTTTTTAATATTATTATTTTATTTTTATTTAATTATCTTAATTACTTATTTATTTGATTATAATAATACTTATTATTATAAGCAACAAATTGAGCTTAATTTATATCTTAAATATTATTTGGTATATTGCATGAATAGGCATAGACTACCTAGCTTAATGGTAAACTACTTGCGACCTTTCCTATCAAACCCAAGTTCAAATAATAGTGATATTAAACATTCTTTTTTTTATTTAACTAATCCAACACGTACTTATTTATTTAACAAATCACATCATTGATAAGCATATTTTTTTATTTAGTTTGTTTTACCTACTATTTTATTATTTATTTTTATTTCTTATATATATATTTTTATATTATTATTTTAGAAAAATACTGAGTATTACTGGGGGAAACTAATCAAGATAAATAGTTATATAATTTTTTTTTAAAAATGATAATTACAAATTTGATATAATCAATATTTATTATTAAAATAAGTTTAAATGCATTTATCCTATCAAAATATAATATGTCATTCTTTTAAATGATGAAAATCATCTATAAATAAATCAATAGAAAATATTTCAACAATTTTCTTTTTCATGTATAGTAACAAGCGATCAGAAAAAAATTTATCTTTATTTTTGTTGCAGAACTTTTTTTAAATTATGTTCATTGCTGAAAAAATCCATTCCATAGTAGCTGTAGAAATTGTCAAATTAGTAATAAAAGTCACTACTCTATACACAACATGATAAATCTCGGGCTTTTTTATTTTTACCAACCATTTCATATAATTCTGAAATAGTTGACAATTCCTTAAAATTCGAAAGTTATTACACAATTCCTTAAAATTAGAAAGTTGTCGCACACTATCAAAATGCTTAAATTGCACCCTTAATTGCATAATCTCATGTTTAGCAAAGCCCTCAAGATAGAATTTATATAGCAATTAACAAAAATCATTGATTTTAAATGAAGTGTGCATCTCCTTTAAATAAGCAATCCTATTATATGATCATAAAACTTATATTTAACTCTTGTAGCTAAGTATCAATCATGACATTGAAAAATGTCAGTCTTATATTGATGCTCCAATGTAATATCATCTTGTTAATGATGAGTCATTCCTCTTCTTTTACTTATTATTTTAATTATTTTAATTTAATTAAAATTATTTAAGATAAAATTATTAAATGTTTAAATTAAAATGCTAAATTAGATTATTCAACAACACTAAATAATTCTTTTTCTTGTCTAAACCGTCGAATGATACTTCTACAGTCTATGTTAAAAAGAACTAATCAGCCTAGCTAAATGAAGAAACAAATTCATGATAAATGTTATTTGGTCTTTGTATTTTTATAAATGATTGATGCATTATTTTTTATTTTTATTTTCATAAAACCTAAAATCCATTAGAAGAAAATAAGGGAGTGTATTGGATTATGATTTTAATTGATTTAAATTAACTTTAAAAGTCTAATAGTACTCAATTCATATTTATTTGTAATTTTATAAAATTTGATGGCATTCAATAATAACTTTTTAAAAGTCTATTAAAATCTAATGATACTCAAAAAGTCATTGATCTTAATGAATTTTATAAATTTTTAGATTTTATTGGATTTTTAGAATGCTTGATATAAATAAAAAAACTCTTTCACAAATCTAGCCCCCTTCTAAAGATTTTACAAATCCAGCATCCTTTCTAAAGATTTCAAAGTTTTAGTCTCTACCTAAAGATTTTACAAATCTAGCCTCCGCCCCAAATTTTTTGTTCTTATATATCTGTCATAAAAATTTATTTTTATTAATATAAAATTTCTCTCAATATATACCACACAATACTTTATAATAGTAATATTAGATTAAATTTTATCATATAAAATGACATTCTTGTGTTATTAAACTTTTGTTAATAAATATTTATCTCAATACATGAAACACAAATTTAAAGAAATTTTATGGTCTTAATTATAAAAATATTTTTAAATAATCTTTTATAAACTGAATTTTTTATTCTCGAGTTCCCACATATATAGATATATAAAAATTAGTATTATTTACGAGATTATAACATTATAGAAAATTATTATTATATTTTTAAAAATTTTACTTATTTACTTTTTAATATGTATTAAAAAAATATAACAAAACTTTTTGTTATGATGAAAATTATTTTTTAATTAGTTTTATGTTTTATAGGTATAATTTGTTGAATTAATTAATAATTATTAGCTCATGTTACTTATTACGTGTGAAAATAGTTATTAACTAGTAATTGGTTTGTGCGATGTGCAGATGTAATATTTTACTTGATTATGAGCATAATTAATTTTTGACATTAATAATTATTTTTATCATAATAGTCAATAAATTAAATTAATAAACTAAAAAATATTAAACAAAAACGTATATTAACAAAAAATTAAAATTTTAAAAAGATCATTTTTCTATATATTTCATAATAAACTCATTATAGATTAAATATAATAAATTAGTTTGTAAAAAAGATAATTACTTTTTATCACATAAAATATGTAGAAACTCTTAAAATATTAATAAATTGTATTAAATTAATTTTTACCACTTATCCATTATACATATATCACTTGACTCACTAAAAAAAATTACATGTACTATTTTAACAAAAATAGAATAAATCATTGCTGCTACAAAAAAAAATTTAATATTTTCATTCAAATCCAACTAACTACTATTGTACACGTAATTTTTTTAAATATTTTATTTTTTATGTGTATATTTATTTTTTCACAAATGACGTATTATTGCTTAGTGGAATAGTTTTTTACTAAGGAATAATATTTTTAAAATTAGATAAGACACTGATCCAAATAAAGATTAATCTACGGTTCAATCATGTTGATTTGGATTCAATAATATAATAATATTATATAATATTTTAAAATAATAATATATAATATATAATTATTTATTATCTTTTTAAATTCATGACTTTTTAAATTCTAATTTTATGTTTTTAAATACTTAACTTTTTAAATTTTAATTTTTATAATAATAAATTATAAAACTTAGAATTTATATTTTTCTTTATCCACTTACATAGCAATTATAAATTTTCTATTTTCTAATTGGTTACTCAACCATTTTGTGGTAATGAAAATGATAAAATATAAATAAATATAAAATAATTTTTATATAAATTAATAATAAATTATATTGTAAAAAATATAAAATAAAATATTTATTTTAATTTTTATGATAGTTTCATTAAAATAATATTGATGCTCAAATATAATTTTTATATTCTATAACTTGACACTTTATTGATCAAGAACAAAATTTATACATATTTTTGATATAAAAAGAATAAATTATATAAAAATGAGAAACAACAAAAAAATTCAAGTAAGATTTGCCAAGGAAAAAAAATGTGAGTAAAAAAATTTATAACTATAGATTTTTATTGAAAGTGTTATTAATATAAATAATATTATTATATAAATTATGAATATATGATTAATTTATTAGGAATATCAAAATTCATTTAATTTTTAAATTTCTAAAATGAATCATTATTATAAATAAATTATTTAATTTATAGTTAATTTATTCTAAAAGTCAAGAGTCATATACTGTTTGAAATTTTTTAAATTTCTAAAAAAATATATAAATCAAATAATATTATTTAAGTATATTAATATGTAATTAATTAATAAAAAATTAAAGTCAAAAATATATATTTAATTAATATTATAAAATTATATTAATATAATATTATTTAATAGAAGATTAAAACTCACAAATATAATTAATTATTAATTTTTATATAAATTATTAGAATTAATTAAAAGAAGAAAGTATTAAATATTAAATAAATATCAAATTAAAATTTGAATGGTTTAATTTTTTTATCAAAAAGAAAGACAATAAAATTAAGAAATTAATGAAAAATTAAGAAATTGTGAAATTATAGTGTGTATATATATATATACATATATATAAATAGATATTAGATATAAATATTCATATTATTATTACATAAATTATAAAGATAAAATTAATTTATTAGAAGTATTAGAAAATAAATTTTTTACTATTTAAAATTTTAAATTTCTAAAAAATTTACAAATTAATTATTATTATAAATAAATTATTTAATTTATAATTAATTTATTATGAAGATTAAAATATATATTTATTAACCTTTTAAATTTCTAAAAAAATATATAAATCAATTAATATTATTAAATTATATTTATGTGTAATTAATTTATAGAATATTAAAGTTAGAAATATAATTTATTTAATCAATATTATAAAATTATATTAATATGTAATTATTTAATGGAATATTAAATGTTACAAATATGATTTATTAATTATTAAAATTTAAATTTTATAATAAATTATTAATATTAAATAAAAAAAATAATTCAGAAAAAGTGAAATAATAGTATTTTTAGGCAAGTTTGTAGCAATTTTTCAATCCTTGGCTTATATACATATATAATATAGATATAGATTTATAAAATTAATTTATATTTTTTTATTAGTTAATCAATGATTATGTTAGCATATTATATTTTTTTAGTGAATTAATTAATATACAAAATTAGTTAAACAATGATTAAAAAAGTTATTATTTAAAGTGCTTATAATTATGTATGATGTATTGACATTGATTGATATAAGTTGAACATATTTGAAATATTTTTAAAAAGGACTTTTTTGTAATACCAACAATAAATATAATATAATATAATATAAAATTTTAAAATAATAATAATAATAAGAAGAAGAAAAAGAAGAAGAACAGAAAAAAAAAAGAAGAGGAGAGAGAGAGAAGAAAAGCAAATAGAGGAGAGAGAGTGAAAAAGAGAGCAAAGAAATAGAGGAGAGAGAGTGTGTGTGTGACGCTGGACGGAGAAAATGTTGATCTACCACCGTCCCATCGTCTGAGTGCTACATGACTGGTTTAGCCTCATCGTCTATCGACGGCGAGTTCGGGGAGAGGTAAACTGTCTCCAATGATAGCGTATGTGTCGTCCGATTGACTCACTGGTCGACAATTTTGATCAGCTTTTTCTGCCGATTCTGACCTTCTTTTTCCAATGATTCAAGTATCATTTACTCGTCTCCTCATGAGCTTTATTTTAGTATATCATTTACAAATTTAAAACTAAATTTATTTTCATCCGAAATTTGATGACTCTAGAAACTTTCGCAAAATTTCGGCAAGTGAGGAAGAGTGGTGTATATTCCTGGAATCTTCTCATTGAAACGAACGCGTGAATATCTAATTTGCCACCAAATCATTTTAGTGAAACGCCGGCGAGAAGCCAGTGAGTATTTTTTCAATAGAATTTATTGCACGTTAATTAATTATTTTATCTAGTAGTGAATTATAAAAATTAGAGATTAGTAAATAAAAATCTCTAAAATCTAATTTAAATTGTTAAATTAATTAATAAATGTTAATTACGTTAATTAGTGATATTTCTGGGACCAAATTAAGGATCAATTATATAAAATAATAATTAGTTAAATTTAAATTTTATAAAATATTTAATTTTAGACTCTTAAAATATATTGTTGTAATATTTTTTTCAATATTTTATTCTTCAGACTGTTCGATTTCAGATTTCAACACTCCAAACCGTCCAAACTGTTTGTGATAATTTATTTTATATTTTTCTATATTTCTTGCATTAGCATTTAATGTATATATATAAATATTATTAACATTAAGCATTATTTAGAATCTTAGAATTTTGACATCCGTATGTATTTGTGCATTTATGTGATGATATTGAATTGTGTTTGCTAGATATAAATTGGGATAATATGGAAATCATGTAAAGTATAATCAGATTGTGAGTATGAATGTGTTATGATATTGTGATGATGAATTTAAGGCTGACGTGACAGACATCCTTATGCTCATTGTTGTTTGTCAGTTGAGTTGCACTACTTGGCTTAGGCCGTGACGGTGGACCCTATATGAATTGAATTTAAGAGACTTTGTTGGAATAAAAGAGGTAGATAGGAGATCGACTCCCCAAATTTAAGATTTAGAGTAGTGTATGTAGACTAAATTTTATTCTTAGATGATTTCTTGATTTGTTAAATGATTGACACGATGCATTGACATATCATTAATGATTTTAGTATAGAGCCAGAGCAGGACACCGTATATGTACATTAGACGATATCATTTAGAGTTGTGATGTTTATCCATGTCTCATTATTTTTTTCAGGTTCGCAGAGTGAGCATTTGAGAGTCATTCATTCAGTAACACTGCTTTCCTTCCTTGACTGTGGAATTTATGTATGAATAATTAAACATATAATTTATTATATATTGGTACTATATTTGAATGATTGATATGATGTATTTAGATATTTTCTATTATTATGTTAAATCAGGCTTACTGAGAGGTCTGATGCATCAAATTTTTTATCCTTTAGTGCCGGTCATATGCTTTTGGGATCAGATTGTGATAATTTTTTTATTTTATTTTGAAGTGTATTGTGTTCTAACAGTGCAGAATGATATTAAATTTTAAAATATAAATAAAAATATACAATTTAAAAAAAGATTATATATATACATATTGGGTGATATATTAATGGATTATGAAATATCATTGAATTATCATATTAGATAGTTTGAAAATATATAATTTATTTAAATTTTAATTATAAATAAATATTTATTAATTATACATAAAAAGCTTAATTATATTTTTTAATATTATTCCTCTATAAGAAACGTACAAATTTTTTATAATTTATTTTGAATATAATAAAAATATTAGAGATATTATAATATTTTAATTTATTTTATATTTTATATTTTATATTTTATAATGATAATATTAAAAAAATTAATATTTATATATTTTATTATTTACTATAAAATTTTATAATATTTATTAATTTATTCAATATCATAAAAATCATATTTATAATATAAATTAATTATATAAAAAATTTAAATTTTATGAAAATCTATTAAATTAAACTCCATTTTTATTTCATATAAAATTCTAAAAATAATTTACAAAATTTTATTAAAACCTTTAAATTTCATTAAAATCACCGACACTTTTGAAATTCATTAAAATCATAATCCGACGCACCTACATTTGGAGTCGGACAAATTGCGCACGAATTGTGCACGTGCTTTATAGAAGATAGGGGAGAGATAGTGCAGAGCTCGAAAGGGCGGAGGCGGTAGATCAGAGCGCCGAAAGCACTACCAGTGCCACTGCCACCACCGCCATGTGCAACTTCTAAGGAACGTTCAAGATATTGGACTTCAGAGAAAATGACGGTAGACGACGAAAACTCTATATACGTCGGAGGGCTCCCTCATAATGCTACCGAAGACACTGTTCGCAGAGTCTTCGATCCTTACGGTTCCATCATCGCTATTAAGGTATTATTCTTCTGACTCGGATGTTATAATCTCTCTTCAATGAAGTTTGCTTCCATTTTTTTTTTTTTATTTTTGGTATATTTTATTGATTTAGGGGTTTCTATAAAAGCCGTTTCAATTTGGTCTCATTTATTTTATAATTCATCTGTTTATTTGAGAAATTATTTTGTGATTCCTAGAAGCCAATAATTAATTGGTAAATGATTAAATACTAGATGGAAGATAATTGATGCATTATTAGGACCAGAACTATTTTCAATCATTTAAAAAAAGAGGAAAATATTAAATTTAAAGCTTAAAGTTGTGAATTTTTTTTGAGAGCCATATGGAAGTATTTTCCCCTGTTTCATAGTGCAAAAGCTTCTTTAGTGCAGCCATTGCTCCTATATGCTTTCATTATACATTCGTTGAAGTGGAATGCCATTTGAGGTCGACCGAGTTTGTAAATGCTTTCTGGCCTGCAGATTATTAATGATCATGGAACAAGGGGAAAATGCTATGGCTTTGTTACTTACAGGAATCCAAGATCAGTAATTGATGCAATTAATGACATGAATGGCAAGGTATGTACTTTCTTCGTTGCTAAATTTTAAGTTCTGATTGGTATAGTAGTTGCTAGTTGTTAGGTTATGATTTTATTTGAGTTCATAATGTTGGTTTCTAATTTTAGAACTTTGATCCTGTGAGTCTTTTAAATAGACTATAGATGGGCGAGTTGTTAGAGTAAATGGAGTGACAAGCAGAGGAGGCAGGCCAAATTTTAGTCGCGATCGATTTCGACGGAATATAGATAGGGGTATGAACTGGGACAGCAGTAGAGATAGAGAAAGGGATTATGATCGTGATAGGGACAGATATCAAGACCGGCATAGAGATAGATCCAGAGAGCGGGCCCGGTCCTGGGCTCATGATGAAGATGGGGATAGACAATATGAATTTGCACGTGATCATGGTCAGGCAAGGGATAGTTTTGGAGATGGAGATCGAAGCCGAGACAGAGATATGGTTGGTAATGAACAAGTGGAAGGAAGGAACAATAATTGGGAAAGAGACCGTGACTTACACTGGGATCGAGGTAGGGAAGTGGGTGCAATCAACAGTGATCATAAACTTGTTGACAAGGAGACAGATCAGCAATCCAGGAAACAGAATGAGTAAGATGGTCTTCTTCTTAATCTGATATTCATTAAGAATTTGTAGAAGGTCAGCCACTGCAATCTAAAAGATTGATCAATGGAGTATTCATCTATTATTATGTCAAATTGCTTGCATAAATAACATCATGGCAACTGTTGCTGAGTGATCCAAAACAATTCTGGTCATGTATCTATAAAACTTGAATACAACTCAAATGCTTTTCTAGTCTGACTTCTTATCAGGCTACTTAAGAGGAAGGGGAACAAAAGTCGAGCAGTTGCTTCTATAATTATAATTGTTTATTCAACATACTTCATTACAACTTCTAAGATTGAGATGGCTTCTAATATGTCTATTTCTGGCTCTGTGCTTTAAGAGGAAATGAAAATTGCTGTATGAAACGTGAGATTTTATTCAAGCGTACTGTTTTGATTTCACCCCTTGCTTTCCAATGCACTTTGAAGTCTGAATGACTAGGAGTATACAGTAATGGGCTTTTGGGGTAAGTTTACTTGAAGGGCATTGCACTACTTCCATGCACCTCTATGGAATTGAAGAGGCAGGAGCACATGGCTCTGATTGGCATATGCATTTAAAACTTGATCCATTTTTTGTCATCGCTTATATGTAGTTGTGAAATGTTGTGTAATCTGCACAAATGTTCCTATTCAAAAATTATAGAATCATGGGATTTGTGGTTTTCTTATTCTAATTTAATATTCCTGTGTGGAGTTAGTAATTAATCTACAATTAATGTAATTTCTATATTAATATGTTTTTGTATTATTAACTGACAATAGCTGAATGTTTGTAGCTTTTGCACATGTCATGCCATACTAGTCTATGCTATGTTTGATCATGTAGTCAACAGAGGGTAATCATTTGTCTCAAGAGACAAAACAGAAGTTTGTCTTGTTTACATATGTTGAGGTTGAACAAACTGAAGTTTTTCGTGTTACCTTTTTCTTTGACAGTTCCAGACATACGAATCAACATAGTAGGGAAATATCTTCAGATTCAAGTGGTGGTTACGATGATGAGGTAAGTTCACCATCCTACAGTTTGAAGATTGCATGCAGATGCTGATATAGTGTTGATTTTGAGGCTCTTTAATGACTTGCTCATTTTTTCTTATCATCAGGTGAAAGAAAGATTGGATAAATCAATTCGGAGGCATGATGAACTTAAAAAGGAGGTCTGACATAAAAAGAGATTTGTCATTCTTTTTTATATTGGAAATTAAGACTGAAAGTATACATCATAATCTGTTGATTTTGCAACAAAATTTTGTCACACACATGAACAGCTCACACTACATGTTTTTAGGGGTTATGACCTCAGCTTCCACGAGGGAAAGAAAAAACTAGCAAACGTATATTTTACGACCTTTCTTGGGGGGTCATCATAATCATTTAACCATGTCATCTCTACACATTATTGTTTTTTTTTTAAAATAAAATGTAAGAAAAGGAGAAGCTAAATTTTAATGCTTAATCAGGTTTCTGAAATGGAAGAGAAGTTAGAAGATAAACAGAAGCTTGTTTCGATTTTGCGGAAAAGAACTCAGGTATGTATTTTTCTAACTACAAAGCAAGTTTTTTTTTTTTTGCTTCATTTATTATTTCATTCAGTGTTCCTTTCTGTGCTTGTTGCTCTGCATAACCATTCGACTTTTATAAATTAAGCCTGTTTTCTATCCCACTTAGATTTTGATGGTGAATGCAGAATCTGGAGGATGCATTGATTACAACAAAGAAACACTCTTCACAACATAAGATACAATTAACCAAGGTAGCAACTAATGTTAATAATTGGTCTGTTGAAACCTTCCTGAACTGTTGCTTTGGTTTAATAATTTTATGCTCGGAATGATCTGCAGCTGCATAAATGTTTTCTGCAAGTGAAAGAATACTCTGAAAGGCTTAAGAGTTGTGAACAGGAACTTCAGGTTAGCCCCTACACTCTTGACATTTCCTGAGCCGTGTTATCAACATAGTTCAGGTTCTCAATTGTTATTTTTGACACATGGGCTTTATTGAATGTGTGCACCTTTTATTAAAATGTGCAATGTGTATCAATTACCTCACAAGTGTCCCAATTAATTGTTTATAATTCATGTCAGCAGTGTTCTGTTAAAAAAATGTGAGAGAGATGTCATTTTTGCATTGTGGTGCATTCTGTCATTGCAATATCTCATTTTGGTAATCAATGCATTTTTATGCTATTATTCCATATGTTTCTCAAGAGATGGGGCTTTTTTTCTTATATCATTGGTTCCTTTTCATTTTATAAACTCCTCTATTGCTACGACTCTCTCTTTGTGTGCTGTTTTTTTTCTTTTTTTCCCCTTTATCTTTTAACATGGTAGCTCGTTTCAATTTGATCTCTTGCCATGCCTTAGTACATGTGCTGTGCATCTAAGCAATAAGAGTATTCCATGGTATGAAAGATTGCGGATTTTATATACATCCATAGGTACCATGTGTTGCACGTGTTATTAAAGGTTGATATGATGCTTTATCCTCCTACTGCCTGTAGTATTTATAGACCAAGCAAAATATTCTTGCAACTTGAAGTGCATTTTCTCAATGCCTTCAGAAGCATATACATATTTGATGCTTTATATTATACCTTCTTAAGCTGCCTTTGTGAAAGAGAAGTTTGCGAGGGAAAATCAGTATTGTGATCTTTTTGCTTTTTCATTGTCGTCATTACTATTACCCGAGGCTTGGGCATCAGCCCCTGACAGCTACATACCTCCAATAATTGGGTGGTGTACCAAATCTCAATTAGCATTTTATTAAATTAATATCTTCAGAAAACAAAACTTCTTTAATAAAGGGTAAGAAAGCAGAATAGTGAAAACCATTCCAGTGAATGTCTGTCCAGGGAAAGGCATCAAAATACATGCACAATTTGTCATAAAAACAGGATTTTATTCTTCAGTTTGAAATACGCAAGTGAATTTAATTAGCATGTAACATTTTTTAATGAACGAGTTAATAGTCATGTTCAGAACTATGGATTGAAGTTTTTAGAGTGGTCAAAATGTTGTCATTTCATACACTTGTGAACCTTGATTCCATCTGAAGATGATTGGCAATTTGGTGCTTACTATCCAACTACAAGATGATGGAGTAGGTAAACGGGATTTGATAGGTTGCATCCCTGAATTGAAATTGAATTAAGATAGTAGGATCATCTCCACTTGTTCTTTTTATTCTGAAAAGCATCTTATGCATAATCAATTTTTAAATATGAGTAAATTTTTTTTTTCTTGAGTCCAATTAACTCTTTAATAGGTGAGAATTAACAAATGGCTCTTAAGAGAGCCAATTTCACTCTATTTTAAATTTAAATAATAAAGAAGCCATTGTTTTTTTTTACTTGTATCGACTCTTTATTATAGAGTTCCAACATATAAATAGCACTTTGGAGATGCTTTAAACAGCAGCTAGCCATTACCTTTAACAAATGCTAGAATCATATGTTGATACTTTTTGTTGCTCCTTTTGAAATCAATTTTAAACAGCAGTTAGTTGCAGTCAGAGTAGGATATAATGGTGATATATGTTATGTTAAGAAAAATTTATCTGCATGTCTAATGTGGTATGTTGTAACTTCATGATGAAGCACTTCTAGTTTCTGTCAATTGTAAGGTTCCAGACCTCCAATCTATGGATATTTTTCTGGATGTGGTAAAAAATGCTCTTAGGGTCAGTACTCCTATTATAGTGATTGAACAGAGCATCTACATGAAAGTGGTAATCTTGGCGGCAAACAAAGTGCTAACTCAAACCTTTTATTTGCAGTCTCTTGTCGATTCAGCAATGATAGAGAGTGATATGGCTGTTGACATTGGCACAGTGGACGGAGTCATTATGAACGACAATGTTTGATTTTTGGGCTGAAGTTTAGCGTATGTATATGCTTTATGGATAGGATATATACCTATACTTTATAATATACTTTTTTAGTGAAGCTGCCAATACACTAGAGCATCGAACCGGAGACCTAACCAGGAGCAACACATGTTTATGACCATCAAGCAATGACTCGGTTGTTATTCTTATGCTTGGATTTAAATCTGTGTATTTATTTTATCTTGCCAAATCAATTACTGCGTTGGTGATATATTTTGTCGAAAGTCTTGGGATATTTTCTAGTGCCCTACATTTCAAGCAGATATTCATATAAATATTCTTGTAAGCAACCTATTTGAGAATTGAGATTGTTGCTGTCAGGACAAAAGGGATGGGAATTGGTTTCTGAATAAAACAGAGTTCTGAGGCAAAACTTTGAGAGCATAATGGTAAAGCGAGCACATTTTTCGAATTTGTGAAAAAATTAGTTTATATATTGTTGAACCCTTTAACTAAAGTGAAACACATGGTGTGAGTACGAATAAAACGATTTTTTCTTTTTTCTGAAGGTGATTTGAGGCGATTGTTTAACTTAAAAAACAAGGGAAAAGAAAAGCTAATAAACAGAGGAAAATTTTAAGATAGAATCCGGTCAATGTCTTTAAATAGATCAATTACAAATTGTAATTTAAAAAAAATTAATTTAAATTATTTTTTTAAATATAATTTAGATTATAATTTGTGATTGATATAGTTTATGAGCGGGAATATAAACGAAGTGAAAGAGAAAGGCTGGTAATCTGTTTTTAAGAAAGCTCGGGAGATATCAGGCTGGAAAGAAATTAAGCAGCCACCTTCGGTATCTCTTCTTTTCTAAATCCATCTTTATTAAGTTCCTTAATAAATGGAGTAAAGCAGCCATGATTTTTTTTTTATTTACATTCCTAAATCAATTTTCATTTAATTACTTACTGTCATTTTTATCAATAAAAATTAATATTATTTTCACATAAAAAATATTTAAATAGAAAGAAAGCCATTGTGATTTTTTTTAAAAGAAGAGAAATATTAGAATTTTAAGGTGTAATGATTTTTAAATATTAAAATTCAATCAGATATTATATATTTGTGATTATATTATAATCTCTATCATAAATGTTAGACACATTTTTAGTTTTATAATAATTAAAGAAAATTATTTTTATTAAAAATATAAATTTACATACATATTTTATAATAGTTTTGTTTTAATATGAGATTTATCTATTAAATATTTTTAAAATAATATTAAATATGAATATAATTCCGATTTACCACTATTAGTTTATTAAAAAGAAAAATAAATTATAATTTGAAATAAAAGTATTTTCTATTAATTTGAGAGGAAATATAATATTTTAATATTGCAAATGCATTCAATAAGTATTAGCCTAGATGGGAAAGCCACGTGAATGCGAAAGATTAGATTACTCAAGTGTTTTAATGATCAATTAGTTAGAGGAATTTACGCAAAATAACCTGTTTTGAGGTTTTGATTTCAAATAGACGGCCACTAATTTTTTTGTTTCAAAACTACGGTTTTGACGTTTTTTTTTTTTTCATTTTTATGTTAAAAAATCGCTGTTTTTTTTTTCTGTTTTTCTAATTTTTTTTTAATTTTCGTTTTTTATATTTTATTTGTATACATATTTTGTTATTTATAAATAATTTTTTATTATTATATTCTCATTATATCCATAAAAAATAAACATATATATAACATATATACAATATATATAAAATACATATAAAACAAACAATAACATATAAACACATATATCAAACATAAACACATCATCTACGTAATATTTATTTTATTTAATACATTTTTAAATTTTATTTTTTTAATTTTATATACACACAACATCCATATAATATACGCTCAACATATACAATAAATACATCATATTAATATAATATCTGTGCAACATTTATAACATCCACATAATATATACATAATATCTACACGATATTCATATAATAAAATTAATGTTTTTTAATTTTTTTATGTTTATAATATATAAAATTTATTAAAAAATAAATTTAATAATTTTTATTCACATATATTTTTATCTCTTTTTTAAAATGTTTTTGAATATTTTTTGTTATTTATAATCAAAATTAAATTTTTTTTATGCAAAATTAATATATTTTATTAGTTAAAAATATATTTTAAAACATTATTTTAAAGAGGAGTCAATTTTTTTTAAAAAAATTGATTTTTATATTTTAAAATTTTTTTTGAAGGTGTAATATTTTTAAAAATAAAATTTATTGTAAGTAATTATCATTGACTAGATTACTGATCATGTTAAATAAAGGAGGCCCTAAGAGCATTCCCGATGTGGGAATGCTCTTGGTTCCGGTCTCTTTGTGGGACTAGGATCGTGGGAGTCGTTCTATTATGGGACTACTCTCACATTCCTCCAAGGAGATACGGGAGGAATTGTCCCCCTTGGAGGGACTCTATTTACAAAAAAAAAAAAATTAATTTTAACAAATAAAGTTTTGTTATCGTTGTACAGTCCAACGGTTTTATGTACAGTGCAACGGTGATATTATTTTTTTTATTTTTTAATTTTTAAAAATTATAAATTTTTTAAATCTTAAATTTTTATCTATAAATACAATCATTTTTTTCAAATTCTATTTCTCTCACACTTTATTAAAATTTTACTAAAAATTTTATTTCTCTTTCACTGTATTAAAATTCTACTAAAAATTCTATTTCTTTCCACTTTACTAAAATGGATCCAAATCAATTCTTTTTTTAATAACATGCAAAATTTTAATTTTTCTCAAATCAAAAATTTCCACAATCTCAACCTATAAATTCAAACCTACCTCAAAATTAAAATTTTCAAACTCCTTATTTTAGTAATAATCAAAATTCACAAGCATATCAATTACCATTTTTTTTTCAATTTTACTCTATTTTCACAATTTTAATCTCAATTTAGTTGTGAAGGGTCAAATTCAGTCAGTATAGAATGTTCATCTAATCAAATTTCTCAAAAGCTCATTGATTTGACTCCAAACTATATAATATATTGTTTTTAATTATATAGTTAGTTCTTGAAAATATTTTTTAATTTATTAAGAATTAATTTTAAATAAAATAATTTAAAATTTTTTAATATTTTTATATAATTAAAAATTAACCTAATCAAAATTAATAATTTAACTAAATAATTTATTTAATTAAATAAAATAAAATTTTTATATAGTTAAATAATTTTATTATTTCATCATAAAAATAAATTAATATTTAAAATTAAATTATTAAAATAAAATAATAAATAAAATAATAATAGAAATAGGACTCTTACCATTGGAAATCAAATTCTACTTTTATTTAAATTTTATAAAATATTTATATGATATTTTAGTGAGACTCAATGGAGAGAGCCGTACAGTCATAATTATGAAAGGAAGGGCAAAACTGTCCATAACGCAAAAAAGGCTAAAACACCTGAAGACGCCAAAGAAGTAAATAATCCAATGTTCAATCATTTTCATGTTAGGGTATCGAAGGGCATAACCGAGACAAAACAAACACTCACTTTCTTGTTACTCTCTCTCTCCAGATATTTCACATAAAATTATAGAATAAAAATTGACTGATACATGACAAGTTAGAAACTTCCAAATTAATATATATCCTAACTCTAAACCCTAAATCCTAACCCTAAAATTTAAGGGTTATCTCACTTCCATTGCTTCCCTCCCCGTCTTCCCTCAAAGCCGCCAACCCTTTTCTCTCTCCACCGTTCTCCCCACTCTCTGCCTTCCAGCTGCTGCTCTCCGATTTTCCATCTTCTATACTTTCTGACCGATCACCAGTGCCTCTTATATCAGACTCCGGTGAGCTATGAGTCTGTGTTGCAGCCTTATACATATGGAGTTGGTGATGAAGTGTGTGGTGGTGTAACTGGTAATGAGGTGGCGGCGGTGGTTGTGATGGAGCTGCTGCAGCTGCAGTGTAAAAGTCTTGAGGAACAGGCGGTGCAGCACAAAAGTGAGGTGGTGGTGCATGAGAAGCAGGGTGGTGGGTGCCATAGAAGGTAGGGGCCCCACTATGAGCAGCTGCAGCTGCGGCGGTGGCATACTCAGGTGGGACCCAAATGCCAACAACGATATGTGGCGCTGTGGCTCCAGGTGCTTGTGGGCTTGGACTAGGTCTCCTTGTATGAAGCCTATATTTCTGTGCCGCCCATCACAATAAAAATATAATGATGACAGATCAGTAACCTGTAAATATTATTATTATTTTTTGTCTAATATGAAAAAAATTATATATTCAAAGAAAATGCCTTGCACAGTACAACTGTTTGCAGTACTGTGTATATTGGTCAAAAGAAAATTTGTACACAAAGCTCCTTTCATGCATGTCTGCTTGACTGCTCCTAATAATCACAGTAGAAAGACAGAAAAAAAATTAATTGAAGAAGAAGAAGAAGAAGAGAAAATCACCTGTAAATGGCTCTTAACTTCATCATTGGTCAAACCGTCAACCTTCATGAGCTCTCTTATTTGTTTTGGGGTGCCCACTGTTTTATTTCCATGACCCAGAACAAAGTAATCAGTCAAACACTGATATATATAACAAATAACAAAAGTAATATTCGTAATGAAAATTTTCAGTTTAATAATAATAGAATCATTTGCTAATTTTTATTTCAGTCAATACAATACGAGATAACTTGAATTTCAGAACCAAATTAAAAAAAAAAAAGAAGAAGAAAGGGTTTTGAATTATGTACCTTGAGAACCACCAAGCATTTGTAAAGCATTTACAAATCTCCTATGCAAGTCAGGAGACCAACATCTCCTCGCCTTTCTGTGAGTTTGACCGGTACTGGTGTTACTATTATCGTTTATACTATTACCATTTCCAGTATTTGTTGCTTGTCCATCAGGCGATGAATCGCCAATTCCTTTTCCTTGTTCCATGACAATAATTCCACCATTATTATTACTATTACCAACCTTGCTAGAATTTTCTCTCATTGAACGAGAAAACCCATTTTCAGTTTCCAAACATTTTTTATCTTCCATTTCTTTGTCAATAGAAGCAAGAGCTAAGGTTGGACTTGGACATAAGTTTCTTTCTTTTGAGAATGGAAGGAAAGCTCCGCCATTTCTTTGTTTGGTGTCTAATCCCAACTTGGGACTAACATTGAATCCTATATTAGTTTCTTTAGGGGAATTAGTACTAGTTAATGTGGTTTGTGGTTTAGTTTCGTTGCTATCTTGGCTCCAAAGTTGTGCTGTAGTCATCCAATTTGCCTTATCAGAAATGTTAGAGTTCTTTTCCAAGTTTTCAGAGGTAGAATTTTTGAGTGGAATGAATTCTTCAAGAATCGGCCTTGGCCCTTGATTTGCTCTATAAGCTTGTAATTGTTGTCTTGAAGTCTCCACAGCTGAAGGCAACCAAAATGGAATCATTATATGCTTAACCTCTTCTTTTATTTCTTGAATTCTTTTTAGACGAAAAATAAATATGATAACTATAACATACTTTAAAAATCAAAGAAAAGAACTTAACAAATAAAGCCACATAATGGATAGAAAGCTAACTCAAACTTCTATAAATGAAAAAGGATAAAGAAAATGCTTATCGTAGGACTTTAGGAAGATATCACATGAATATCCACTGTTCTGTACTATAATAATAATAATTATATATCTCTATATATGAATAATTTATCATCAAAGTTTTATGAATATTTACATAATCGCTTTAATTGGTTGTTTGTAAAAATGCATGAAAAAGAAAGAATCAATAAAAGGGTTAGTAGAACTGTGAGCAAATTTGAACTTCCAATTAACCCTAACTAATTAATAATAAAAGAAAGAAATCAAAATACCATTGTTGAGAAGTTGCATGCAAAGGGGAAGTTCACGCTTAAAAGCATCGATCTTTAATCTTTCTTCTTCAAGGCGAGAGAGAAACTCCTCAAGCTTTTGATTCTGTTCATAAATATTTAGGTCTCCAAAAGATTTCAATAGCATAGAATAGCTACGGGGTTTACAATCTAAGCTTAGCTCAGAAGAAGAGGCCATTAATAATAAGTTAATTAATTTAACAACGTAAATGAAGAATCAAGAAAAGAAACAATTAAAAATATCTATTCTAATTGAAGAAACACAATCTTGTTATAAACGTTCATGCTAAGAAAAAAAAAGGAAGAAAAAGAAAGAAGAGGAAATTAATGTAGGAAGAAACAAGAGCAAAAGAAAGGGGGAGAAAGAGAGAGATTGTAGTTTGTGAACACAAGGAGGGTCGAGGGGAGGATCGTCTTCTTTTTAGAGGTGAGTTCAGGAAGGAATAAAGGGAAGGTTTTAGAGAGAGAAAAAAAGTAAAAAAAAAAGAAAGTAAAAAAAAAAAGGAAAAGCTAATAAAGAAGGATATTGGTAACTTCTTGCAAGAACAAACACAGAAATTAAAAAGTTAAAAAATCAAAGAGAGAATCTGACACTAAGATGGGTCATGTGGTTAGAACCTTTGATATTATAGGAACTAATAAGTAGAGTAAGTGTGTCTTTGTACGAATCCATTCAAAATAATCTATCTCTATAAAAGATGATTCTTCTTCTTACTGTTATTCCTTTTTCCCCCTTTTCAAATTCATCTCTTTTTTCTTTCTTTCTTTAATTAATTAATTAATTTTGCTTTTGCATGGGCTATAATTCTTTCTCATACTTTTTAAATAAAATGAACTTCACCAATAAGGATATATTGTATAAACTCTCAAACCTTAGTCCCCCCTTGTAAAGTCTCTCATCATTGACTTTCAAATTCTCTTCCCCACGGAGTTATAATATAAATTACTGCCCTACATAATATACATTTGATATAAATACTTTATATGATGACATTATTTAATTTAAATAAAAAAACTTTAACATATCGGTGTATGTAAGTGCACATCTAGTTGGAATGTTTGGAAGCATTATTTTTTAACTTTTAATCTTTCACTTGAAAAAATAATCCGAGTGTTAATAAAAATTTCACTTTTAGCGTATAAATGTTATTTTTGTGGAAGTTTTGGAAGTCTCAACCTACTAAATTTGAAGTAGGTACTACAGTGTTAGAAAGAGCTCATGATAATATCCATAATTGGTTGATTCATTCTGTTTATGGAATTTCTTATATCCATTAATCTGGTTTTTCTGTGAGATTTCTCATCCTTTTTGTACCCAATATATATATATATATATATATATACACACACATTATATTTTGACCTGTATATGCTATTCTATATACACGGGCTTATGTGAGATTATTGTTTTCAAATTTTATCCATTAAATATTGTACATGATATATCATGTGTTTGGAGTATAAAGCCATAGCTGAACCGAATTTAAGACTCCTTTCCCTTTTAAAATAATAATAATAATAAAATCATCAATTGGCGTCGAAGTAAATAAAATAAATAATAATAATAAAAAAGAGGGGTGAGATCAATTCGATCATGTCATTAGAAAGCTTTAATGCCAACAAGTGGTAGATATGTTGGCCACGTGTATAGGGAAGTACTGCTTAAGGAGTCCTTAGCTGTATGATATAATATCAGTACTAACGATATTCTTTCGTTATCAACATATCAAATAGTTTTTCTACCAGATTCAAACTGAATTAAATAAAACAATTTTTATTTAAATTAAATATAACTATCATAAAAATATTATTAAAATGTTTTTTTTTTCTTTTTCATTTTATTTTTATATAATTAATTTCAAATAATTATATTTACTTAAAACACTAGTTAGAAAATTTAAGTAATTAATTTTCAATTAATAATTACTTACCCACCATACAAACATGTATTTTACATTTTTTAAAAAAAATTATATATTGAAATTATGGGAATTAAGTATCAATCCACCAAGCATGCAACTTTCTTTTTGGTTTCAAAAGTTAAATATAAATGTTCTAAACTTGAGTGCATTAAGAGAATATCTAATCCAAATGTTTTTTTTAAAAAATTGATGATAAAAAGGAATAAAATATTTGGGCCTAAGAAAGGAATATCTTAATACCAATTCTACGACTCTAAATTAAGGGAACCAACAGCTTAAAGCCAATAATAAAGGCAGCTAGCTCTCTCTAAGAGCCGGGGAATCTTCTCCTGCTACTAACTTTAATGAAGTGGCTAGGAAGGTAAGAAGATTCCATCTTATTTTTCACAAGAATTTTATACAAAATTTGCATTTAAACTTGTTAAACACTACTCGGATGGATCCAGTTTAGAATATAATGGGATAATTCAAAAATTCAATATTAAATTAAAAGTACTACTCTTTATTTATATATGTCTATCTCTCCATTTCTGTTCTTAGTTTTTGACCTATAAATATACATATTTATTTATTTAGTTGGCATCTTATTGATTCTTCTTCTTCATATTTTTTTTTTAAGTTCGACCCTCAAAAATCAATTTTGGAGGATTGAACTCCTGATCTCTTCGTAGAGAGTAACATCAGGTGGCTATTAGACTAATCCAGTGGTTGATTCTTCTTCATATATAAACATTAATACTTACTGTAAAATACGTTGTATATTATGGTATGGATATTCCATACATAAAACATATATATATATATATATGTATAAATAGTTAAAGATTATTATTATGATGATGATATCAATTAGAGTCTGAACCATTTGCAGAGAGCAGTAGTGAGAAATGCCTTTCCCACAAAAGATAAAGGTAAAAGTCGTCTTCTTCTTCTTGAGAAAAAGAGAGAGAGAGAGAGAGAAAGAAATGCATCGAATTCCCTTTGCAATTTCAGAGAGAGAGAGAGAGAACAAATAATGATGGGTTGGTCGCTTTTCTGATTCAGTCTTCTAGTACAAGACTCCAACCCACGCCCTTTCTTTTGATTCTCTCTCCCTCTCTCTCTTCTTTGCTTTTTTTTTTTTCTCTTTCTTAGGAAAAAAAAAAAGAGCTAGAGAGGGAGAGAAAAGATTCTCCTCGTGACACGCGTCCTTATATTCCTTCATATCGTCCTTGTGAATATCCCTTTTGTCTGGTCTTCATATATCGACAGAATATTCCCACTTCTTTACTATTTTTCATTAATTTTGGGAAAAATCGAAACCGAGGTGTCGTGTTTTCAAAAAACCCTGCCACTAAATTAACATTAAAATTTATATATTTTTAAAATCACTGATTTTCCTAAATTTATCAATTTCAATACAAAAATAAAAAAAAATTCCAAATAATATTTGTTTATGATTTTTTTACTCATATTGCGCGGAAACTAAATAAAATGATAAATAATTACGTTAACTTTCGATAAAGTAATAAAAACTTTTCTATTTATTAAATTTTTTTTAAAAAATTATTATTAAATAAAATGGATAAATTAATATTGATTAATTAATAGTGGGCCAGGCCTGAGGCATTGAACGATATTCCATCGGTAAAGGTTCAAGTGTAGAGAAAATTACATTGAAATGGAGTGGGTGACTTCATGTTGCTACCTCTATATAATTTATGTTTTTGCCAAAAGATTAGGTAATTAATTAATTTTATAATTAACCACACCCATTCCCATAGAATCTCTTATCTTTATTTCTAAACTTTTATATTCAATTCATGCATTCAATATATTATAATTTCGAATGAAATAATGGGTTTAATTAATTGGCACTTTATATTCAATTTAATATATTTTTTATATTTTTCTTTTTAATTTTATATAATATAGAAATGAAATGGGCCACTGCATCTTTGTACCGTCTTCGGATTCTGGTTTAGGAAATGGTGCAAAAACAAAAGCATCCCTACGGGGAAACAGCCTATCTAAAACTTTTACCAAACACTTTGCTTTTATTATAAAAGCCCAACCTAGGGCCACTTCCCTCTCAAAGGCCCAAACTACACCATTCATGTTTTTTTAAATAAAAGTCTGCAAATTATTAGTATTATTATTATTATTTTAAAATCATTCTTCCCATGTCGAGTAAGATAGAATTACTATCAAATTTTTAACAAAGCTTTATACTTAAATTTAAATTTAAAACCTTTAGTTAAATTAAAAAGGTCTACTACCAATTGATTCACCTATTCAATAATATCAATTAATTCATAAGCTAGTATATTTTTTATTTATTGGTTGTATTGTATATCATAATTAATAAGTCAAGACTGCATCAACTAGTATTCTATATCAATTCATATATTAAGAGATGCTAAGTTATCATTGGCCACATTTCATAAGCCAGGATACCATAACAAAATTTTATTCTTCTATTAATAAATTTTTATTATGTGAGTGCTGCCCCAGCATTACTGTATCTCCTAACATATTTTTATCAAACAAAAAAGAAATAAAAAAAAAAGAAGACCTAGTAGTTTTTTTAATTAATTTTCTGGAATGTTAAGTTTTGATAATAATAATAAATAAGAAAAATATTTTTAGTATTGTTATTTCAAAAAAATGACTTGAACGTAGATAAAAGAAAAACTGGGATAATTGGGACCCCAAATTTAAATTTGGATATGATTGAGTTCAGTAAAAAAAGGTTATAATTTGAATTTTGATCCAAAAATAAAGAATATATATATATATATGTATGTATGTATGTATGTATGTATGTATGTATAAGTATATATAGGAAAAGAAAGATAAATTGATAGTAACATTAGTGTGCTTCGTGAAAGGTGTTAGAATAATATTGAATAAAAGTCTTAATGTAATGCAAGGAAAAAGAAAATTTATAAATGGGAGATTCTATTCTTTTGAACCAAATTATTTATCAAAAATCTCTTAAATTGCTGATCAAGAATTCAAAATTCGAAATTCTTGTTCAAAAGGATAAATAAAGGAGCAAAAAAGAATGATCTTCTATATATAATAAGTTTTTGCAAATATTATATCAGTGAAATATTCTTAATAAAAGATGATGGATACATTTACGGGTGTAAGGTTTTGTAATTCATAATAGTAAGAATCATTAGTTGGATATTTGTTGATCAGAAATTGATTGTTCCTATAAATTCTCTTTTTGCTAATTCCATTAATTAAGATCTTCTTCGTTAGACATTTCAAGCAATCTTTTAACTATTTTTATTTTCTTGTTCATATAAAATTGCTAACTAGCTGTTAGTATTTTTTTTTGTTTTTTCTAATTATTTTGATGCTTCCTGCTTATCGAATTATTAGAAAGTTTGATCTTTGATCTTTAATTTCTTTTTTTCTTCCTTCTTTTTTATAACAATTTAATTTTTAGCTAGTTTTGTATATGCGAACTAGAAAAATAAGAGATGGAGAAAAAAAATAAAGGAGGATTCATTTAATAATTTTTACATATACAATATTAAAATACCAAGACGATTCAATGATTTAAAATCAAATTGAAATTTATATATGAAACATTTTTTCAATAAAATTAATAGAACTTAAAATTTTAATATTTGAAATAAAAATTTTATTAATTTTATGAATGTGTCGTTGGCGTATAATATTATAAAAGGCATGATTTTAATATTTGAATAAAAATTTTATTAGTTGTATGATTGAGTTGTGTGGGTGTAGAATATTATAAAATGAAGCTTAAATGATTTTTTTTGCCCTTAACGAAATGAATATATAAATTATATTAAAAGTGAAAGAGAAGCAAAAATAATGAGATATGTAAATAAGAGGTATTCTCTCCTATTCAACCTTTTTCTTTTTTAGCAACAGCAGATCAGTAGGATACCAAAAACCTAACAAAATCCATAAGCAAGAGCATCTTCTTTTATCTTTAAAAATCAAATTAAAGTAAGCATCTCATTTATTAATTTATATATATATATATATTCGAGAGTTATTAATTTTTATATATTAATTATCATATTATTGCAAAATTAATGGACATCTTTAAATATATCATTTCAGTACTCCATTTTTCTTCTCATCATGCATGCATAGATTAAAATAATTGAAAAGTTTACAGGTAATAATTTGCATATATATATATATATATTATTTGATTAATTTTAATTTATTGATCTTCCCATTTTTTTTCTTCTCCTAATAAATAATTAAATTAGTCAATTTTTTTCAAAGAAAGTTTAATTAGATACAAATTGAAAAATATGAAATACACTTTAAAAATGGCTAAAAGTAGTTTGACCAAAGATAAGAGAAATGTTAGTGATGAATATTAATTAGCATCTGAATTCTGAAAATGAGACAGTGGAGAATGGAATTAGAATCACTTTGGTCGGCCTCTTATGAAAAAGGAAAAAAAAAAAGATGAAATTAAGATTGTTAAAGAAGACTGGAATTTTGTAGAAATAATAATTATTTTTAGCTCCATACATTTGTTGACTGTTATTATCATATAATATAATTTCAAGACAAAGTACACTTCTATTTTTATAAATATTTATATTATAAAATCAAGAATAATCCAACATATTCTCCCACGTAAAATTCCCACAATCTAAAATTTAAACTAATTAATCCCCTTTATATGATTCTATATTTACGTCCTTAATATGGTTTCATTAATTGTATAATATTATAATATAAATGTGAATGTTCTTTTCTCACCCTTCTTTTTATTTTTCCCATTTTTTTCTTTCAAGATGTTCTTATCTAATGGCTTTATATATGTCATGTTAGTTTAAGCAATAAATTTCATTTTAGTTTAAGCAATAAATTAACACCATTAGAATCGAAAAGAAAATTAAAATGAAAATTTTATTTTAAAAAAATAAAATATAATTTGACCTAAATTGATTCAGAAACTTATAAGATCTATTGATATTTTATTTGAAATCCTTTTCTGAAAATGAATCCAATATATAATTAGGTCATTCACAATTTAAAATCAAATCATTTTGATTTCGATCATCCGACTTGAATCATCTGCTATCTTAATTTTTTTTAAAAAAATAATTAAGTTGAAAGTGCAAGAGATTATTTACTTTGAAAAATTAATCTTGTTCAAATAAACATTAATTGATCGATATTAATTTACTGGATTGGGGTACAACACTTAATTAATTTTGCCTTTGCCTTTGCCTTTTTAATTTTTAATATTAATATTTTTTTTTATTTTTTAGGAGTTAAGATTAACAACGAGATTTATTATTATTTTTTATTATTGGCTTTTGTAAACATTTATTTTCTATTAGGGTGGAGATATTTATATTCCATAAAAATACTAAACACACCCCTTTAAATACTCTTAATAAAAATACATTAAAGGTTGCAATATTTATAATTTTACTATTTATATTTATATATCATCCTCTCAAGTTACTATATACATCTATCTTAAACTTCAAAACTACTTTAATCTATTTCACTTCTTTTATTTTTCGCTTTTCTGAAACTCAAATACCATTCATCCTCCCACACTAATTATTTCACACACTTTTATTATTTAAAGTTAAAACATGAAAAAAGACATAGATAATAAGTCTCTAGAATAGTTTAAGATAAGTATTTAGTGGTTTAAAATAAGGAGTAATTTTTAAAAAATACTTAAATTTTATACCGATTTTCAATTCTATGACGAACTTTTTTTTTTTGACAAATTGATAATTTGTCTTTTTAATTCTATCTTTTGACCGGTTGGACACTCTATAATCAGGACTAGTGCTGACATGTCAGTTCGTATTTATTTTTTTTATTTCAATTTAATTATTAATGGGCGTTAAAAATTATTAACGCTTGTTAATATCAAAAATTATTTTTAAATAATAGTACGATACAAAGAATATGTTATTAACGCCCGTTAACTCAATTAATGGGCATTAACTTACTAAATAGACGTCAAATATATCTAATGTAGTTGAAACAAAGTTGAAACCTTTCTAAAATGAGGATGGTGAGTTATCAGCTGATAATTTGTGATAGAAAAAAAATTAAAATTTATTGATTTAAAGTTAACAATATATGATTTAGACACCCATTTATATTTCAATTCTCATTTTTTTTTCTAAGGTAAACTAAGTTTGCCCCAAAAGAAGAAAACCCATTGTAAAATATAATATCTTTTTGAAAGAATTATACATACCATGAATTATTTGTTAATTATTAACATCAAAAATTAAAAAAAAATAGTATGATACAAAAAATAACTAGCTAGAGATTCTAAGAATTCAAATATATAATTGCTACCCCTAAAACTTTCACATCTCATGACCTCTAAAGTCTAAACAATCTCAAAGACTCGTTATTTCTACTTTGAATTTCAACAATTACAACCCTTCTTCTTCTTTTTTTTTTTTCTATGGTGGCAAGATATTCATTGAAGAACAACAATAATTAAAGAGTTGTCACTCAAATACAATACAAAAATATTGCTAGATACAAATTATATGAAGAATTGTAAAAAAGTGTTTAAATCAATAAAAAAAAGTTCTTAGAAAAACTTGATTCTTTTGTTCGAACCATGATAGACTGACAGTCAGGTTTAATTTAACTGTAGTCAAATGTCAGATAAGCTATAGTCTATACAACACTTTCACAAACAAATTATATTTGACATTGATTTTTCTTTTTTTCGAGGCAAACTTATTTTACCTTAAAAAAATAATGGGAATTGAAATAGAAATATGTGTCTAAATCATCTATTGTTAACTTTAAATCATCCAATTTTAATTTTTTTTTATCATAAATTGTCAGCTAATAACACTCCATCCTCATTTTAGAAAGGTTTCTCCTTTGCTTCAACTATATTAGATATATTTGACGCTCATTAAATGAATTAACGAACGTTAAATTTTTTTAATTCCCTTTAATAATTTTTAAAGGGTGTTAAAAATTGAGTTAACTCCCATTAATTGAGTTAATGGGTGTTAATAAAGGGTTTTTTGTATTGTACTATATTTTTTAAGAAAATTTATGATGTTAATGGGCATTAAAAATTTTTAATGCCCATTAATAATTTTTAATAGGCGTTAATAATTTTAACCCCATTAAGAATTAAATTGAAATAAAAAAATAAATAGTAACTGACACGTCAGGGCGTGTCCTGACCATAGAGTGTCCAACCGGTCAAAAGATAAAATTGAAAAAAAAAAGTACCAATTTGTCAAAAAAAAGTTTCGTGATAGAAAATTTGTCAAAAAAAAAGTTTCGTGACAGAATTAAAAATCGGTACGAAGTTTAATTTTTTTTAAAAATCACTCCTTAAAATAATGTAAATAAAGTTAAGTGATTCTAGAATAAGGCTAGTTCGGTCAAAAGTGGATGCACTAAATTTTGATTTCGGTTTGCTGAACATATTTTATTATATATTCAGGTGAGTTTGATGTAATATTAGTTTTATATAGTTTTATCTCGCTGAATAAAAATTATTTTTCTTCATTATCCTGCTTAATAAAACAATTATATTCATTGACCGATTATTGAACAATTGTACATCAATTATAATTGATGTATGCAAATTTATACCAAAATAAGTATACTATATGAAATAAAATGAAGAAAGATATACCCCTAATCAAACTTCAATAATTTTGAAGAAAAAACTCAAAAATGTCATCTACTCATCTCTTTTTTCGATTTATTTTATTTCTTTCTCAAAAGTAGAGGGTGAGAAAATAACTCCAAATAAAATCATAATATCTTCTTAAATAACATTTTATCCCCACCAATCATACATCTACATGCCAAAACTTTAAAATTTTTCACTAATAATTAAAAATATCAAATAACGCTAAAATTTAATTGTTCTCCGCATAAATCTCCTATCAATGCTGAAATGAAGTGAATGGAATATGAATTTAGAGCTGAAAAGTACAAGGAGTAGGAAATGATCTACTATACTCTTGCTATAATATTGGTTCTTCCTTTGTTGAAAGAAAAGAACAAATTATGAGAGAAAAAAAAGTGAGAGCTGGGTTTTAAAGAGTGGAGTATGTAAATAAAAATTAAGCATAACAAAATAAAAGATATTAAGGTCTTTTGATGGGGTGTAATAATAAAAAAAAATAAATTTTAAATTTTATAATAGGGGTACATTAATAAATTGAGGTATGATTAGTGTTTTTATATGGTGTAAATATCATCACCTTTTTATTATAAGTTTATACTGGCGTAGAAGTATGATTGTATATTAAGGGGTCAAAATTGTATATAAATAATATAAAAATTTTAAAAAATCTCCATAATTAATTTTTTTTTCTAATTTTATTAAAAAAATTGATCAACAAGATGAAATATATTATATTTTTTACCAAACAAATTTCAAATTATTATTAATATTTGGCTATTCATCTAGTTGCAAAAAATAATATAAAATTTAAATTAAAATCACAATTAATCTCATCGTATTATCAATCAAAATTTGTTTTGCCAATATTGCAAAATCACAATAATTAATAAAAGCTAATGCTTAAATTATTAATACAACATCTAGATATACATAATCTAAAGAAAATGGGAGTGAAGAAATTATCAAAAACTTAACACTGAAAATTTAGAGTTTTAAATGAAAATTTCAATAATTCATTACAAAATTTTTGACTTTAAAATACTGATTTACCTTTATTAGAACTGAATTTTATAAATAAAAATAAGAAAGATTCAAATTTTAAAATTTTTAAAGAAAAAATAGAAATAAATCAAAGTAATTAATTTATTAATTATAGACACCTTAATCAACTTTTCTTAATGCCTAGTAATTTTATTTTCTTTACGAATTGACTGAAAGAATTCAAAAAAAAAAAAAAAGAGAGAACAAAACTGAAAGACCAAATTGATCGGGGGTAAATATAAAAAAATATATATGTATATGTTTGGCTGCAGGTATATTAGAGTTGAAATTGAGTTTTCTTTAATGAAGAAAAGGAGGTTAAGATAAAAGAAATTTACTCTAAATTACTTTTTATTATTTGGTAGTTTATATAAAAGGGAAAGTAATTCAAATTTTTCTCTTAGTTTTAATGAAGAAAAGAAGGTTGAATTCATCTCTTTACCCTTATTTGCTCCCCTTACCTATCATTTTGGAGAGTAATATTTAGGAGGATAGAGAGTAAATTGAGAAATCTAATTTCTACCACTTTACTCTTATTTACTCTATCTTCGTTTGCACCAAACAAGAGAAAGTAGAGTGAAATCAATTTATTTTTTCTTACTTCACCTTTGATTACTCTCAACTAAACATAGAATAAATATAACAAAGATTAAAAAAAATTAAGAAGGACCAGAGTCCCTTAAGCATATGCTCGGTCCACCCCTATGTTATATAGACTATGACCCTAAGTAAACGAAGTCCAATTATAATTAAGAACTTATTAACATATAGTAAAAGAAAATAAAATATCTGCAATACTCTTTTTTTTTTGAAGTTAATTAGTATTTAGTTGATTTTTACTGTGATTTGAAATCGCAGCATCTCCAGCTTAAATACAAAACAATCAATGTCACCACTATTCAAAACTGATCATATATTCATTTACATGCTTCTTTTATTCCCTTTCTTTAGAATTTGAAGATATTTTATGAGTAAAATTGTTATTAGTATAGACACTCCAATAACCTTTAAATATTCCCTTTTTCTTTCATGAATTGGGACCTGGAAGAATAAGAAAATTTATATATAACAATGCATTTTTATAATCTAAAACAGAAAAATAAAACTTGGTAGTTATCCAATTAAAGGATGGACAATGAGTTTTTCGATTCCATAGCATTGAATTAATTTTAGAACTCTGGTATTACAAGTTGGCTAAATGTAATAAAGAAAATCGAATAATTTCTAAAAGAAAAATTAAAGAATAAATAGATTAGACTATGTGAAAAAGTAAATGCGACTTTCTTCAAAAATATTTAAAAAATAAAATTATATTTAAAAATATTTATTTTTTCTTTTAAAATAAACTTTCGGAGATATATATTTAATATATATTTAATGTAACCCCACTTTTAATACGATATATTTAGTATATTTTTAATATGTTAGAATGTATAAAAATGTATAAAATATTTAAAAAATAAAAAAAAAGTCATGTACAATATAATTTTTTGGGTTGTTTACAAACTTGCTAGAAAAAGCACTTAATGCTATAAAATTATTAATCTCAACAAATTTTATCAAAAGTACCAAATTTGTATGAAATACCATCAAATACTAAAAAGTTATAATAAATTTATATTCAATATATATTAAATTTATCATATATAAACTGCAGAATTGATTATTTTTATTTTTTTTATTTCTATAATAATTCAATAATACAAAGTTTCAAATTTTACTTTGGAACAATTTAAATGCAACGTAAATTATATTTTACATTAATTTCATATAATATATACAAAGTTTATGATTAGATTATTCTAAGTTTATTATATCATATACAGAGCGATGGAGAGCCTGCGAAAGATATCAATTTAATTTGGTTTCTTTGTCAGCTTATATTTAATTATTATTATTATCGTATGTGTTAGGGAGTCGTCACCAATTAATTATAAGATTTGATTGAACGTCTAATGATGGTCTACGTTTCTAGGTCTAAGAGATTGATTACGTGCTGAGAAAGGAAAAGTGTCATGCAACGCCCAAAATTGACACTATAATTATTGTGATATTTTATTATATTTTTTATATGAGGAATTATATCCATTGTCTAAATATAAATCCTAGTTATTTATTATCTTTTTATAATTATTCTCACATATATCCACTACTTGAATAGAAATATATATTTTTTATTATTTAGTTTCTTTAATAGTTTTTATTATCATTATATGTATAATTTTTTATTAGTTTGACTTAACCTCCGCATTCATTTTTTAAATTTAGGAGTTTTATATAGAGCTGAGCACGGATTGTGGAGATTTTCGAATCGAACCGAATATTCAAACCGAAATATCCAGAACCGAAAGAACTGTTGATTTTTTGACTTTTTCAGAATCGAACTGTACCTATTTTTATAATATGGGACGGTTCTGGATATTAGGTAATATTCGTACCGAGAACCATACCGAATCGAATAATAAAAATAATAATCGATTTATTATTAATAATATAATATAATATATAATTTATTATATTGATTTATTACTTAGTATTTAATATTATATAAATAATTAAAGTGACTCCATAATTTAACTACAAAATAAAATAGATATGAATATAAAAAAATATAATTAATGACCATATATAATTTTTAGTTTGTAACTTAATTAATATTGATTTACATATTTTTATGAGATAATTGAATTAATAAAATATTAAACTGAAATAAAAAATAAACTTATTATAAATTTTTATTATAAATTTCTAATATGAATTTCTACCATATGCTTAATATATATATATATATATAATATTATAAACTATTTTAAAATATGTAAATATATATATGTATACACACACAATTTATAATATTTTATATTAATTAATTATACTTCTACTTATATTTATACTTTGTTTTAAAATTAAAATAAAGTATATACATATCATATGCATATGTAAGTATTATGTAAGATTGTAATTTGTAAGTATATATTTATAATCATTAATATGGTGAATTTAATTAAGAGAGTGTTCGATTTTAATTTTATAAATAATGTATATAAATACATATGTATAAATATAATAAACACTAAAAAAAATTGATAAATAATAATATATAATTCTATATTAATTATATAAACTATATAATTAGACCTATTATATATTCATATATTAAATTTAATTAAAAGAGTAGCCCTTATACATACATATATATATATATTATATATATATAACAATACTATTATACAAATCTATATAATACACAATACTATATTATAATAATGTACTACGTTTTAGTATATATACATAATACATATATATTAGTCTATAATATATATAAATAATAATAATAATATATGACATATAATAAATATATATATATATATAAAGAAAGAAAAGAAAGAAAAACGGGAGAGAGAATAGAGGAAAGAGGAGAGAGACTGTAAGAGAAAGAGAAGGAAGAGAAGAGATAGAGAGAGAGTTGCCGGTTTTTGCTCGATCTACCGTCGATCGCTCGTTGCCTCATGATGCGGGCCATACTAGGAGAACCGTTGCCCGACGACAAGTCGACAACAACTGGAATAATTTCAACGGCTTTTTCGGCCATTTTTTGATATTTTTTTTGGCGATTTTGATATTTTTGAGATTATCTTTTCATGGGTTTCAATTTGACATATTATTTGTGAATTATGGATGATTTTTGAAAAAATACTTATAAATTTGTAAATATTAAAATTTAATTATAATAATAATTTTAATTATATTAGTTAATTTTAATTAATTAAAATTTATGAATTTTATTTGAATTTATGAATAACAATATTATTAATTAATTAATTGTGATAAAGAAAATTTAGGATAAAAAATGAATATATAATGACATAAATGAATAACAAATATATAATATTAAATTTAAAATAAAAATATTAGCACAAAATACAATTAAAATTAATTAAATATTTAAATTATAATTTTTATTAGTAATTTATAAAATAAATTAAATATATTTAAATATATATATATATATATATGTATGAAATTAGTAAACTAATTGGAATGAAAAAGAATTAGAAGTTTGACTTTTTTATGGCATGTAGCAATGTAAATGTAAATTATTGAAGAATATTTTTTTAATTGACAACTAATTTGAATAAAATAATTCATATATATAGTATTTTTATATATTTTTATTATATTTTTATAAGCATGTGATATATTTATTAAATATTTATAATAAATTACACTAAATATGGATAAAATAAAAGAACATATAAAAAATATATATTTATTAATTTAGAACATATAAAGTATAATTTACTAAATATATTATATTAAACATCTTTACTAACTAACAATCATTATAATTTCTAAATTTGAGTTTATTGTGGATTATTTTAAAAATATTTGAGCCAATTATTATACTTTTATTTATTAAATTACAAGGAATAAAGTTCAAGCACATGGAGTTTAACAATCATATGAAGGCAATGATTTTTGAAAATGCTACAAAATCACCCAAGATGAGAAGTAAAAGAAAGAGATCTTGAATTTGGAAGCATTTTGAGTCAAACAATGATGAAAATCATTAAGAAAAAAAGCTAAATGTAAATATTGTAGTAAATTTATTGCATATCCATCTACTAGCGGTATTAGTTATTTAAGCAATTATTTATCTAGGTGCATATTATACCCATATAATTTAGATAGTAGTCAAAACACCTTAGCCTCTGAGCCTTAATAACGTATTGCATATATGGATGTGTTGCCATTTAGACATGTAGAACATTTAGAATTTTGTAAACTACAATTTATAATTCTTTCTCATCAGACTATACCTAGAAGTTCTGTTAACTAAACCGTGAGAACCACTGCTTATTACGCTGCCAATAACCTCCATATAGATGCACATAAGTCGGACAAAAAGTACGCCACCAGAAACTCCTAATGTTGACTTCGACCAACTCTGATGTCATTTCCCAACGAGATATATATTACTCAAGAATCTAAAATTTTAAAAAATATTGTGTCAAAGACTAATATGGAAATTTAAAACCCAATGTTTGTAGTGTTATTATTAAATTATATATATGTATATGAAAGTTGTGATATTGTGTTTGTTATTGTATTTGTTATTATGTTATTGTATTTGATTTGTCTATCTTACTTATTTTTATGTATTTAAGTTACTTATTTTGAATTTGTAATAATTTAGGGTTGGATATTGTATGCGACCATTACAAAATTAGCAACGGTTTTGCAACTAATTTATAACAGAAAAGTATAAAAATTATTTTAAAACATTTGCGAAATTTTGGCTTTTTATTTTGAATTTGTAATAATTTAGTGTTGAATATTGGATGTTTTTATTTTATTATGGATATTGAATATTGGATATTTATAATAATTTTATCATCTATGTTTTGGATTATAAATATTTAAGTTTAATATATAGATGTGATTATTATACTTTTAAAATACTCATTTTTAAACTATAAAAACTATTTTATTTTCATTTATAATTTTATTTTCATTCATAATATTAATTTTATGAGTATTAACTTAAACATAAGTAAATAAAAATATAATTAAATGATTATTTTCTTAATTTAATTTCAAATTGTATAACTAAATATAATTTATTAACTTGTTTATATGAATAATTGCTACCACTAGTACTAATAATGATAATTCATACTAATTATAATAATTTGTACTAATAAAGTAACTTGAATTAATAATATTAGTAGTTTTTAATAATAATAATAATAGTACAAATATTAATAATAATTAATGTAATATAGATTTTGGAGTTTAGATAATTTTATTTGATACTAAATGTTGAAAATTTTAATTTTATAAATAACTTGTAATGTGAATATTAGAGTTTAATTTAACTTTTTATTTTTCTATGGCTAAAATAATAAAATAATATTTTATTGCTTAAATTTGAAAAAAATAATTTTAAATTTCCGAATTTTCGTATTCGTTTGAAACCGAAACCGCTTCGTTAGAACTGAATCTTCGAACTGAACCGAACTGATTTTTCAAAATAATACAATACCAAATATTTTTTTATTTCGGTTCAGTTTCGGTTTCAGTGATTTTAAAATCTCCAAATTTCTGTTCGGTTCCAGAAATTTTTATATCTCTGGACCGAACCGAACCATGCTCAGCCCTAGTTTTATATTTTATTATTATTATTATTATTATTTTGAATAATGTTCATTTTCTGAACATGATTCTTTATCATTATTATTTAAATTATATGTTTCATTTTTTTATGATTTTATCAACATAGTGTACATATATTTCATTTATTAATTAATAATTTAACCCTCGTATTCATTATCTGAATATAAAAATTTTATATCTTAATATTTATTAAATTTATAATTTATAATTTTTTTATTATGCTCACTCACTAGATATAATTGTCTTAATTTCATATTTTTATTAAATATATTTTGATTTTTTAATATTATTAATATCTCTTTGATAGAATCAAAGTCCCTGTAATTCGAATATATATATATATATTTTATTATTGTTTATTAATAATATTATTGTTATTAGATTCATTTCATGGACATAGTCCTTTTATTAGACTTATTTTATTTTTTATTATTATCATTTTTATTTTATTCACAAATTATTTTTTATTTAATATTTAATTTTTATGTGCTATTCTTATTTTTTTTTATAACCACATCTAATTCATGAATATAATTAGTAAATTTTATTATGCTTAAGTTTTATTTCCCTAATTATTAAATTTATTTAATAATTATTATATCCACTTCCTGATTATAATAATTTTTATTATTTTTATTTTTATTTTATTAATAATTAATAAAATATACAAAATAAGATGTGTTTATTATAAATGGTCAAGGAAGTAGGATTTTAAAATACTAATATTAATGGAATCTTTAATAGAATATTTTTATCTTATAAATTGATAATAAATGACCAAAAAAAAATAGCAACTATTATTGTATTTCATCTTTATTCTTGGTACTTATTATTTTATATTCTATTAAACATAATAAGTAAAATAACAAATAACAATTAAATATTAAATAAGTAATGGAAAGATGAAAGAAATAATAGTAAAATGATAAATAATAATTAAATAATAAATAAGTAATGGAAAGATGAAAGAAATAATAGAATATTCAAATAATACATAATACAGTAAAAAAAGCATTAATCTTTCAAAGTTCTTACAAATATAAAAATAATAAATACAAAAAAATAAAAAATTGTCAGACATATATTATAAAATATAATAATGGTAAACCAACAATATACTAATGTTTGCTTGGTGAACAACAAGTCTTGGCCTTTAATATTTACAGATATGTCAGAGGATAATAAGTTTCTCAATCAAGATGTGTAAACTGATTTCTAATCATAGTAATTTTTTAAATCTTTAAAAGGACTAGAAAAAAGATTAAGTCTTCAAGCTCTTTTGATCAAATCCTCATTATCGGTTTACTTAAAATCTACATGAAGTTTAAATGGATATTAGGGTAACTAAGCGCAACTTTGTAGATTGACAATGAAATTACTAAAACTTATTTAAATAGTTTGAAATTTTGAACAAATAAAATTAATTATAGTAGACTTTTGAATAAAAAAAATTATAAACTAATGATTAATTATGACAAAAATTGAGAAAATAAAACAATTGAATTGAAAAAGCTAAAGGTTGATTAATTACAATGAAAATTAAAGAATAATTGCAATTGCAATGATAATGAATAACTAAAATTCTAACAAGGCTTGGCCCCTAAAAACAAAAATTAAATTTGCTTGAGATAAGCTAATTATCTAATGATTCTTTGAAAGAAATTTGATGTTGATGATTGTTGACTCATAAGAGAATTTGATGATTGGTTCTTAGGCTAATTTTTGGATGATCAACTACACCTTTTATAATTGGCGTTCCTCCATTTCTTATTGCTCTTTCTTTCAATTTTTTCTCTCTACTTTGGTCACTACAGTCACATTTAGGAATATCAATGGATAAGATATTTTCCAATTTTTGATCCATCATAATCCATTTATATATGGTATGATTAATTTATAAACGGATTTAAGAAGTATGAATAGTATTTTTACTATCAGTGCAGATTTGTGTTGGGTTCATGTATTTATTCCTGGATACTTGCTACTCAAATCATGTTATATATACTAATTATATTTTATTAAATTTTAATTTTATATTTATTAAATTTTATTTTAATTATAAAATTATATGGTATGAAATTGTTTTAATAAAATTATATTAGTATTATATTTTATTTATAATTATTTAATTAAAAATTATAATTTATATTTTAAATTTTATAATATTATTAAATTTTCATACTTAAATATTTAAATAAACGGATTCTGATAGTACAGATAGTATTAAACGAGTTTGAGATGAGTACAAATAGTAAAAATATAACTATAATTGAATTTGAGACAAATTCTAATTATTTAGAGTTAAACAAATTTGAGTTCGGATAGAGCAATTTTTATGGGTACCCTATTTTTTTGCCACTCGTGATCACATTTCTCTCCTTAAATACCTTGTTCCCACATTTTCTTATATGTCTACGTTCTTGTTTTGACAAACCACATCATTCGCTCCTCTCCTCCGATGGTCGGCAAGTGGTTTGTTTCTCTCAGCAGTGACTTTATCACGATCTATTTCTTTTGCTCTTTATGGTTTATGTGCAGTCTAGCTTCCTCAGACATATTCCTCGGTAAATCGTTCCTCAAAAGTCATAATTTTTTAATAAGTCCGATTCCTCAATTTTACAACTGAACTTTTGTGTTGTGCTTTTTCTTTCTTCTATGGTACTACAATTATTTGTAAGACAACTTATTTTTCTTTATATTTTTATTGTTTTTGGTGCAAACAATTAATAATACATTGATACCTATAGTATATTAAAAGTATAATTTTATAAATAAATTTTTTTATTCATGAGAAAGCACGAGAATATACTGCAAAAAATTTTATTGATTCAAATAAGTTGCAGGTCAGTATATAAATAAATAAGTTATGCGTAGTTAATATTGAATTTATTATAATTCATTGAGTTATATTTAATACATATTAAGTTTATTATACACAAACTGTACAAACATTATCCAATATTTAAATTTTAATATTTAGTACTAAACTCAACTTCACCTGACAAATAATTTGAGTTGAGCCTCATCATTCCTCCAACCCCCGTTCACAAATAAAAATGGAATGCTTAAACTCGTATATTTTTTATATATATCTTTAAAACAAGATGCAGAGAGCATTCAGTCTTTTAAACCAACTAGCCAAATGAAAGGGAAGCAACATTTTTTGTTTTTTGTAACAGTGGAATAATAAAAAAAAATAGTAAAGGACATTTTATTAATTAACTATGGACCATTATTTTTTTAAGGGGAAATCTTATTTCTAAGAAATAAAGAATCAAATAATTAGTGCGCAAAACAAAAATAGAAATCTAATTTGCTTATAGATCAAGAATCAATAATAGATCTATAGAAAAAACAGTGGCAGATCTTTGAGCCCAACCATTAAAGTCCAAAAAAAAAAAAAGAATAACAAATAGAAGAAGTCTAGAATCTGCTTACGAGTTCAATGAAAAACCTAAAGGATTAGATCAGAAATCTCAACGGGTGATCATCAAATCAACCATTGTGATTAGGGGCGAAGCTAAACTTTTTAGTGAAAAGGGGCAAAATAAAAATATCATATCTTTTTTACAAATTTAAAGGGGGGCAATTAAACATTTTAAAATTTTTAATAATATATATATACATATAAATAAAAAATTACACATATATATAAAAAAAATTTCAAAATAGAAGGGGACAGCTGCCCCCCTTCTATCATGAGTCCCTGCGCCCCTGATTGTGATCAACGTTTTCTTTTTCTGAAAGCAATAAAAGAAAAAAGAAATAAAGAAACAGTAGATGATTAGTAATTTGATAATTTTAAAAGAACAATAATAATTTGGTATAAAAATAAAAAATACTTTTATAAATGAAAAGAAGCCCTAATAAAAAGAAAATTAAAAATAAAAATAAAAGGCATAATTTTCCTTTTTTTTTTTTCAAAATACAATACGCGGGGCAATATTTAAAAGGCTAATTAATTCTCAATATTTTTTAAGGGAAATTTTGACAACTACCTTAAATTAAAATTAAATTTTATTTTTAAAAAAACTACACCTTCAAAAAAAGTTTTCAAAAATAAAAAATCAATTTTTTTTTATCAAAAATAACTTACTCCACCCTAAAATATATATATATTTAAAAATAACTCATCTCTCAAGCAATATTTTACTAAAACTTTTATCTTTTATCTTTTTAAAACTTTATTATTAAATAAATATATTCCACTAAAATAATAAAAATTAATATTTTCAACCAATAAAATATATTAATTTTTTATGAAGAAAAAAATTTAATTTTAATTACAAATAACAAATAACACTCACAAAAATAATATAAAAAGTAAAATATACAAAAATATATTAATAAAAATTATTAAATTTATTTTTAAATAAATTTTACATATTTACACATAAAAGTATAAAGATATTAATTTTATTGTGTTGAAGTTGTGTGTATATTATATAAATATGGTAGATATTATATACATATTAAATATATATTATGTATTTATCATGCATATTATGTTTATATAAAATTAAATAAAATAAAGTTAAAAAATATTAAAAAATTATATAAAAATGCTTATGCAGATGATGCGTATATGTTTGATATATATTGTTTATATATTACTATTTGTTGTGTCTGTATTTTATATATGTTATGTATATATTTATATTTTTTGTGTATATTGAGATTATGATTAAAAAAAATTATTTATGAATAATAAAATAAAATGGAAAAATAAAATAAAATGACCTTGAAAAATAGGTAAAAATGAAAGAACAACAACAATAATAACAAAGTGTTAATCCCAAGTTAATTGGGCTTGGCTATTAGATTTTTATATTTTACTTAGTTTGATTTATAAATGTAAAATAAAAAGATCATTTTAGATCACTTTTGTCGAAATTAGTTTAGATCTATCATTGTCTCTCTTAGTTATTTCTATTTTAACTTGCTTCATTTTTTTTTTGACCGACTCATCAGTAGATCTTGATTTTACATGACCAAACCATTTCAATTTATACTATTTTATCTTATACTCAATAGGTGCTGCCACCACTTTTTTTTTTTCTAATGCACTAATTATAGATTTGTCCATCATATCGTGTTTATATATACATCTTATTATTTTTATTTACGCAATATGCATCTTACTTATGTGTTATCCTTTCATTATCCAATACTCACCATTATACATCATCACATGTTGATTGTAATGCGGTAAAATTTTTCTTTTAATTTAACTGACATCTTTCAATTATATAACACTCTTACAACAGTCATTCACTTCATTCAACCAACTTTAATATTATAACTTACATCTTCTTCGTTATCCTATTATCTTAAATAATAGAGCAAATTTATGTAAAATGAGTATTATAAAGTATTGTCACTTCATCTAAAAGTACTTCGCTTCTTTTTTTCTCAATTCATGTTATTAAATTTATAATACATATACCAAATTTTAGTTATATTTAGTTTAAAATTCTTTAATTTTAAAGTAATTATTCATAATTTCAACTTTTAGCTTATTTCCACTTTAGGTAAAAAAAAAAGGCTATAGATTTAGAAAAAAAAATGATCTTTATAAAATTAGCAGAAAAAATAAAAAAAAATTTAAATTTATTATATTTTTAAAAATATTTACATATTTACCAGAATTTATAATTTTTTTTTATAAAAATATCAAAATTTAATAGTTTATTATGAATTTATTTTAATTTTATTATGAGCTTATCATACGTTTATTATGAATTTATTATAAAATAATTAAAATACTCCTAATAAAAATAAAAAAAAACTTATAAAAAAAAGTGTAATTTAAAAAAAAAAAAAAGCAACAACAACAAAGGACCGTGCGAATCGAAATTCCGTAATTTGTGTAAAATTCCCTATTTTTAAGGCCGAGAACTTTTTAATGATAAAAAAAGGCATTGCCTTAATGGGCCAAAAGCCCCCAAAAAAGATTGAAGTAAAATCCGACAGAAAAGCACCGCAACTGCGCGGGAATCAATGAGTCAACTACTAGCGTGTCAGTATAACAATTATAGCTAAGCAAGCTAAAAAACAAAGTCAACCATTTCATTGTCAAATTTATTTGTTTGACTTTCCTTGTATCTATGATCCAATTTTGGCTGCCCTCCCAGTGATTTTTCTTTAAATTTTGGACTTATCATTATTCAAGAAACTAAGATGCTTAATGTTGTAAAAATATATAGTCAGTAATTTTTATATCCCAAAACTCTGGTTTTGATAACTTTTTCAGTTTTCTCTTCAATTGAAGAACCATCTTTTGCGTCTGGGTTTAGAGTACATATTAATTAGATCATTTGTTTTTTTTTTTTTTTAAATATAGAAATGGCACTAAAGAAGCAGAGGAAGAGCTTGAATTCATCTACAGACAATTGGTGAAAACGAGAGTATTCCTTCTTAACATTTTGAATCATTAGTTAATAAGTCATTTGTATCGACTCCTCAACACAACTTTTTTTGTACCTTGTAATTTAAGTTCAAAATTTCCCTCAATTTTGCCTATTCATCCTTCCTATCTATCTTCCTTTTGCAATTTTATGTTATTTTTCAAAGTAAAATTTTAAAACTGTGTTTATATTGTTGCGTTTTGAAATGGATGTTGAGGATACAAGGAAACATTATGTCAAATATATATATAAAGTAAATTAGAGTAGGAATAATTTTAATTTAGATATAGATTGCTATGCTATTATTTCAGAAAGCAAAAAATTTTGTTATAATAAATAAATAGAAGAAGAGGGAACATCTAGCGTTGGTAGTCCAACGGTTAGAATGCCTTCCAAGTAGCGGACTCGGGTTTGACTATCGGCTAAAGCAGTTCTATTCTTTTTTTGAGTTATCACTTATCAGTTAGTATACCGTCAGAAAGGATAAAATTCCGTTAAAGCCATTGCCTATCCTGTTTCCTCCCTTTCATGGCTTCTCTTTCCCTTCAACGTTACACCAAACCCAAAATTTTCTCATTCCCAACCCACAAAATCTCAAACCCATCTCTCAAATCTTCAATTTCAACCCAGCCACCATCACTTTCTATACAAATCTTATGTCCACAACATTTCTTCTCTATGTAAACAAGGTCAAATTCAATCAGCTTTGAACCTGCTTACAGAGATGGAGCTCAAAAATTTCTTAATCGGAGTCCAAGTTTATGGTGAGTTGCTTCAGGGATGCGTTTACGAGTGCGATCTCTATACTGGTTAGCAAATTCACGCTCGAATTATCAAAAATGGTGATTCATATGCCAGAAACGAGTATATTGAGACAAAATTGTTAATTTTGTATGCGAAATGCGATTGTTTAGAGATTGCAAATAGTTTGTTTGGCAGATTGCGAGTTCAGAATGTGTTTTCTTGGGCTGCTATTATTGGTTTGTACTCTAGATTAGGTTTTAATGAAGATGCTTTAATGAGTTTGTGTGAAATGATAGATAATGGGATTTTGGCTGATAATTTTGTGTTGCCTAATGTTTTAAAGGGGTTTGGGAGAGGAGTTCATGGTTATGCAGTGAAGATGGGTTTGGATGAATGTGTTTTTGTTCGTAGTAGTTTGGTGGATATGTACGGAAAATATGGGATTTTAAAGGGTGCAAGGGATATGTTCGATAAAATGCCCCAAAAGAATGAGGTTACATGGAATTCAATGGTTGTGGGTTATGTTCAAAATGGATTGCATGAGGAAGCAATTGAGATGTTTTATGATATGTGATCAGAAGAGATTGAGCTTAGCCGAGTTACTTTATCTGGCTTTCTCTCTGCTTCAGCTAATTTGGGCGCAATTGGAGAGGGTAAGCAAGGGCATGCAATTGCTGTCTTAAGTGGATTTGAGTTGGACAGTATCTTAGGTAGTTCAATTTTAAATTTCTATTCTAAGGTTGGATTGATTGAGGATTCTGAGTTACTTTTGAGTAGGATGCTTGAAAAAGATGTGGTGACATGGAATTTGCTCATTTCTAGTTACGTTGAATATGAGAAAGTTGAAAAGGCAATTAATGTGTCGTCTGATGAGGTTAGAGAATATGAAATTCGACTCAGTAACTCTCGCTTCCATATTATCTGCGTGTGCTAATACGAAAAATATGAAACTTGGTACAGAAAGGGCACTGTTATTGTACGAGAAACAATCTTGAATCTGGTGTAGTAGTTGCAAGTGGCATCATAAATATGTATGTAAAATGTGACAGAATTGATGATGCAAAAGTAGTTTTCAATTACGCAATGCACAAAGATCTTATAATTTGGAATACACTAATTATTATCTATTGTTATTATCAATTATTATTAATTATATAATTATAATCATATTATAATTATTGTCAATTATATATTTATTAATTATATATATATATTTTAATTCATTGGAGGAATTTAACCCATGGACTACACAATAAGGGATAGTCATTCCCTATCAACACTCATCACAAGGATGATCAACACTCACTAAAAAGGTGACAGAATGAGGAATTGAACTCGTGACCAATTGGACACATCACAGTGCACTAATCAACTAGGCTAGGCCCTCAACTCTATTTATTAATTATATTTAGGCCCAAAATATAATTATTAATTATTTGGATTCAACATTATTATTAATTATTATTGTTATTATTAATTATAATTATATTATTATTATCAATTATATATAATTATAAATTATATAATTATTAACTTGTTATTATTAATTTAAATTAGTGTTATTATTAATTTTAATTTGGAGAAATATTTTTTAAATGGTGAAATGATTTTAAATAGATGAAATAAATTTTGTGTTAAAATAAAAAAAAATATTTTTTTATACTGTTTTTGGGGAATGACTTTTAAAAAAAAATTAAAATGTTTAAAAAAACATTTCAAATTAAAGCCTGCGGGCTTTTTAACACATTAAAAAAAAAAAAAGTTTTACTCAAACTGAAAGTCATATGTTCCATTCAAGTCAAACAATTTAAACTGAAATTAATAATTTTAGTTTGATTCAAATAGAAATTAAGATTTTCGGTTCGAGTCAAAAAAATAAAAAAAAATAAAATATTAACTTTTAATTTAATGTTTGACTTTCATAAATTAATAATTACGAGAATAAATCTCATATTTTGATAAATTATGAAATTTACTCTAACATTTTAGTAAAAGTCCCTGTATTCTTCTGTCTAGTAATGGAATCTGGACGAATCTTTTGGGCTTATCCTCACCATGCAACATAAGAAAGATTCAATGCGAGATTGAATTCTGAGATTACTTATCTAATGTACATACAGCTGAGCTGGTGAGCAGTGAGATGGGCATTAAAAATAAGGGGATTTAAAAGGACAATTGGGTATCAAGAAGATTCTTAGATACAGCTGAATTTGAATCACCGAATAATATCCTGCAAATTTGGCACATTGTGGATCACAACCAAAATCTGTGAAAATCCATGGCCATTGGCTTTATGGGAAATTGAAAACCAATTGATAGAATTTCATCTGCTTCTGAGTCCAATTTTATCATGTTGAGCACGAATGAAGTGCTATCAAAAGCTCTATGGGACATTCAGCCTAAGCAAAACAGGACTACCACAATCTGCAAAAGTTGCAAAAGTATCAGACAATTTCACACAAAAAAAAAAAAAAAAAACTTCTGCCATTGAAGAAATTGAAGATACATCAATTGCATTTGCATAGAATTTGAAAGAAAAATGAATAAAAAGGATAAAAAGTCATGACTCTGAACTGCAAGATAACTCGGACATCATTTTGGATAATTCTGTATATAAATACCCCAAAACACCATAAACTGGTTTTGCATCATTTGGAGTTGCATTGACTAGAAGCTAAAAATCGAGGACATTTTCAAGCTTGCACAACATTAAGTTCTTTGCTGTCATTTTTTCCCCAATTCCAGGCAGATTAGTTGGAATATTTTGAACCTGATTTAATCTTCTTTCTTTAGTGATATTTAATTAGTTCTAATGAATTTTTAGCTTGTAATATTCATAATATCAGCTAGTTTTGGATCCTTTTTCCCCTGCCGGTATCACATCAAAAGTACACAGCAGAAAGAGTAAATACAATTTATATCTGAAATATGAGAAACGTGACATTCACATACTGATTTGTTTAAGCTCTGTTTTTTCTCTCTCTTTTTTTAATTGGATATCCAAAACAAGCTTGAATCAGTAATCTCTCAGCTTTAAAGACAACTTTATAATTTGAAGCACTTTTAAGCTGCCAATTCAGCGATTGGCCGACAACATATGGTTTCTGCAAAATTGGCAGCACAAATTTTCAGTTTCTTGTCTTTGTCGACCCCAAAAAAAAAAGCCTAGAACAAGCATCTACAATTCTTATGTATCATCATCTCTGGGCCTGGTTCTGTTTTTTACCTTTATTTATATGAGCTTTGGTATAAATATGTGAAAAGCTGCACCAGACTTGTGGCTATATATTATCATGGATTGGGGACCAATCTCTTCCTGTGGTTGTGATTTTTTTCTGCCAATAAAAACCCTTTTGGAACATGGTGCTAAGCCATGAATATTATCAATTCAATAATGACTGCTATGACTCTTTCAAGTTAAAAAAGATAAAAACTTTATTAATCAAGAAAAATCCATATATTATATGGCAATGTTTTCATAGAGATAGTATTTTGAAATTGGAGAAGAAAAGCAAATCCCAAGTTCCTAGTGATAACTAAAAATTATTTACAAATTATTACTTAATCAAATTCATTGATTAATGGGTAAATGAGTTTGTTTTTCATTTCAATAATAAAATTTTAATATATAAGTGAAATAATAAGAAATGATTTTTTTTAAATTTTTAAATTTCAATGTATTTTTTATATTAATTTAAAATTTTAAAATTTCAATGTATTTTTTACATTAAGTAAAGGGTTCATTTAATAAGGTATGGAAAATTATTACATTCTATGAACAATTTAATCACAAAAATTAAGAAAAGAGTTTATTTAAGAGATTGATGCATAGCCTTCCCCACCTTTCTCAATGTAGTAGATAGCATATAGTAATATTGTTCAAAAAAAAAAAGATATAATGTCATGCTTCCTCCTCCCTATTACCTTTTGCCATGATTTAGATAGAATGATATCATCATTTTTGTGGAATCAACATAAAAAAGACAAGGGCTTAGTATGGAGAAGATGGGAGGCATTGGCTAAATCTAAATTTAGAGGTGGTCTTGGCTTGAATTATTTAACATCTCACTTTTAGCCAAACAATGCTGAAAACTCTTTGAAGAGGTTGATAGTAATTGGTTTAAAGTAATGAAATCTATTTATTTCCTTAATTGCTCTTTTCAGGAAGCTAGTTTGGGCAGGAAAACTTCTTGGAGTTGGAGAAGCATGGTGATTGCTTTTTTTTTTTTTTTTGATAAAAAGTGTCTATTATTTATTATAATATAACAGAGGAGAGTACATGAAACGTTGCTACCCAAGGTAGAGAGCAAACAACTCAATATTGCAGAATAGAGCTCAATATTGTACAGAATAGAGAGCAACTAAAGTATAAGAGCAACTATCAGAGTTCCTGCTCGAGCCAGCATGCCAACACCAGAGACGTGAACAGCAGATACAGACATTGCATGTCAATCAACTAATAATCCTGTTGGATATTCACAAAATAATTGCTGCTGGTGTGCCTTCAGACCAATGGATTCCTTCAATTCCTGGATTTAAGGTAAATTCTGTTAAACCTCCAGGTTGCAATATTTCTTTAGTTTTTGATCTCATTAACTATCTACACTATTTCTGATAATGAAATTCAGGCCATTAAAAAGATTCCTATTGGCCTAGCAGAGGAAGCAGATAAATTAATTTGACACTTTAAGAAATCTGGGAAAATCACTGTCAAATCTGTTTATCATTACCTATGCGACTTTTGGAGGCCCTTCTGTAGAGTTTCATCATATTCTGACAGTAATGCTATCTGAAAATCAATTTGGAAAATTCAGGTACAGCCTAAGATTCAATTTTTTTTATGGAGGTTGTGCATGAATTCTCTTCCTGTGTTTGTTAATATATTCAAAAGAAATCTTAGCAAATTCGAAGCATGTCCTATCTGCGACAATGGAAGAGGAACTATTATGCATATGTTGTTCACATGCAACCATGCTAGAGCAACATGGTTCTCTTCCAATTTTGGTTTATTTCCCGAGACTTTTAACATGGAATCCTTTAAAGGCTGGTGGTCTGATATCATCTCAAAAATTAACTGAGAATATAAAAACCATTTGTTAGCTAGAATTACTTTGTATATGTTGGTGTATCTGGAAGTCAAGGAATGATTTTTCTCTTTAATGGTATTATCCCAGATCCCCAGGCTACTGTAAAGAAAGCCCAATTTATTTTTTCCTTTTTTCTTTTGGCTCAACTTACAGAAGCTCATTTTTCTACAAGATCTGAAGACTCTAATTCTAATAGGTTAGAAAACTGTCAGAAATGGAATCCTCCCCCTCCAGGAAGGATCAAGATCAATGTTGACACCTCTTGCAATCCCTCTTCTCCTTATGCAGGTGCTGCTGCCATTTTTAGAAATAGTTCTAGTGTTAGGTTAGAAGGTGTAGCATGTATTATAGATTCGATACGCCTTTAAGAAATGAAGCTATGGCATTAAAAATTGCTTTACAAAAGGCAGTGGATTTTCGCTTCAAAGATTGCATATTCGAATATGAAAACAAGACTATTATTCAAGCTATTCATCAGGCTTCTTCTAGTCCGTGAAAAATTAAAGCAATAATTTTGTGTATAATAAAATTAGCTAAATATTTTCAGAATTGTAATTTTGTTTTGTTAATAGAGTTTGTAATTCTGTTGCTAATTGGGTACATTCCACTCTTAGCAGAGCTACCCTTAGAAAAGACTGGTTTGTTTCTAAACCCAAACAACTGAAGACTTTGTTACTTTCTAAGATTTCCAATTAATGGATAATAGTTTGGTTTGATAGTTCAAAAAAAAAAAAAAGATAGCATATAGTAATGTTTAATGTACGTTGTATTTGTATCAACTTTTACCTATAATTATTAAATATGGGTGGGATTGCTTGTGATGTGATTTAAAAGAATACCATCAATTATATAAAATTGAAATTCTCACTGTTTTTCTCACAAACGAAAAAAGAAATTCTCACTGTTTTTTTTTTGTTGGGTTATGTGGTTATTGAGACTTAAGGGCCCTCTACATTTAATTATTATAAATAAGATTATTAAAGTTTCCGTAATATTCGAAACTAATTCAACTAACACAAGAGTGACAAGACAAGTTTTTATTAATCAAATTCAATGTTGAATTTGATTATACATAGAAAGTTCCATGCGATATTAATGTCTCATTAACTCTTGACCAGATTATTTTTTGGTAATTATTTCAATATATATATAAACAAAAATATTTTAGTAAATAATAAAATCATTTATGTAAATCAAAATTAAGTAAATAACTCAAGAATATCGAAACCCATGCAGAAACTCATGCAAGATACGTCAAATTAAAGAAACTCATGCAGAAACATCTAAGTGCAATACGAATAATCCTGAAGAAGTTCAGATGCAAAGTTTTAGTCAAAGTAAAGTGATAATGACTAAAAAAAACTCTGGACTCTCTTAATCACAGTGCAGTCATTATCGCTCAATCATCAGATAAGGGCCATCAAAATGACACTCAGATTGGTATTAAAGACCCTCCGAATAGGCAAGATGGTGCAAATATTCTTCGGATGAAGATGTTTCCATGGGTGATTCTGATGAGGATTTGGAGATTGGTAGTGACTTTGAAAGTTTCCAATGGGATGGGATGGATGTTGGTGAGCAACTCTGAATTTCTGTTCTGCCTTCTCTGGTATGACTATCACTTACTCTTTTCTTGATTTTATGGATTTTAAAATTTTTATTTGGAATGTTCAAGGGGCTGGATTCCTAAAATTTAGAAGGATTTTTAAACAGTTTATGATTGATTATAAACCTAATGTTATGCTATTCTTGAATCTAAAATAAATGGTATTAAAGCCGATGATTTTATTAAGAATTGTAGTTTTAACTATTCTTTCAAAATTGAAGCTACGGGCTTCTCTGGAGGAATTTGGATTCTTTGGAAAGATGATGTTAAAATTAATATTCTTAATTGTAATTTATAGTTTATTCACTTTATGGTGGAAGGTAAGGGTGCTAGGTCTATAGTCTCTTGTGTCTATGCTAGTCCTGATGTTAGGATTCACAAAAGGCTTTGGGAGAATTTGAGTAATCTTAAGGTTGATAATAATACTCCTTGGATTCTGTGTGGTGATTTCAACTCTATTCTGAACATGACAAAACTTAAGAGGGGTTCTAGTAGAAGGATGGGGAATTTCAGTCATTTGGCTAGTAGGATGTCTAATAACAATTTGCATGATCTGGGTTTCAATGAGCCTAAGTTTACTTAGAAAAGGGGTAATTTGTTTCAAAGACTTGATAGAGCTATTAGTAATCATGTTTGGATTTTGAATTTTCCTGAAGCTAGGGTTGATCATTTACCAAGATTGAGTTCGGATCATAAACCTTTGCTTATTCATTTTAATTTTGTTTCTCATATTTTTCCTTATAAGAGGCCATTCAAGCTTTTTGCTTCATGGTTTTTACATGAGGATTTTCCTAATCTAGTTAATAGAAGTTGGCATCAAGGCATGACTTTTATGCAAGGTTGTTCTAATTTTGTAAATCAAGTAGAGAAATGGAATAGCGAGGTTTTTGGTAATATTATTTTTGGCAAAAGAAACGCATCCTAGCTATGTTGAATGGTATTCAAGCTTCTTTGGAAATTAAGGGCTCTCAGTTTCTTAGTAATTTAGAGGATGAGCTGAAAAGAGATCTTGATAATATTTTGCTTTAAGAAGAGATATATTGGATGCAAAAATCTAGAGCTGAGTGGATTAGAAATGGAGATCGTAATACTACTTTTTATCACCGAACAACTTTGGTTAAAAAGAGACATAACAAAACTCACTCTATTAGAAATGCTGATGGAATTTGGATTTCAGATCAGTCTTAGTTGGAAGAACATGCTACAACTTATTTTGAAAATCATTTCTCTTCCAATATGGGGCAGTCTAAGAAAATGTCTCTACCTCTCAGCTTCCCAAAAAGTGATCTCTATTGAAAAAGTTAGGAATGCTCTTTTCCAAATGGGCGCTTTGAAAGCTCCTAGTCCTGATGGTCTTCTAGTAATTTTCTTTCAAAAAAAATGGCAGCAAGTAGTTAACTCTCACTATGAACTAGTAAAGAATATTTTTGAGGGAGGTGATCTTCCAGAAGGGCTTAATGATATTCTGATGGCTCTTATACCTAAAAGAGATAATCCTAAGCCTATCACTCACTTTAGGCCCATTAGTCTATGCAATGTAGGTTATAAAGTGATTATAAAAGTCATTGTGAATAGGATTAAACTTGCTCTTCCTGAGCTTGTTGGTCCCACCTGAACCGGTTTCATTCCTGGTAGAAATATTGTAGATAATATCATCATTGTTCAAGATGTTGTGCATTCTATGAAAAGAAAAAAAGGTCGGAAAGGGTTGATGCTCATTAAGGTAGATCTTGAGAAAGCTTATGATATGGTTGATTGGGATTTTTTTAGCAGACACCTTGCTAGAAGCAGGAATTCCTAATTATTTGTGTGTTGTCACTATGAATTGCATTAAGTCTCTGAATATGCATATCCTTTGGAATGGTAAAGCCTCTAGAAAATTTATTCCTAATCATGAGTTAAGACAAGGGGATCAATTTTCGCCATACCTATTTGTCCTGTGCATGGAACATCTCTCACATATTGTTAATAGCAGAGTTCAAATGGGAATGCAGAAGCCTATTAGGTTAGGAACTAGGGGCCCTTCTTTATCACATCTTTTTTTGCAGATGATTTACTGCTTATGGCTGAGTCTGATGTAGGGCAAGCTGTAATTATTAAGGAAGTTCTTGATCTCTTTTGTTCGATCTCTGGGTTGAGAGTGAGTAAGGAAACGACTAATATTTTCTTTTTTAAAAATGTCAAAGGAGCTGTGATTGGTGAGATTAAGAGGGAACTTGGTTTCTCGGTTGTCTCGGACTTGGGCAAATATCTTGGTATGCCCCTGCTTCACACAAGAATTACTAAAGTTACATATCAAAATATTTTGGATAAGGTTAAATCATGTCTTTCTGATTGGGCTTCATTGTCTTTATCGATGGCGGGTAGATCTATCTTAATTCAGTCTACATTAAGGGTAATGCCTATTTATACAATGCAATCTACTCTTATTCCTCATATTACAACAAAAGATATTGATAGAGAGTGTTGTAAGCTCTTGTGGGGAGGTAGCTTTGCTGGTCCAAGTAAAGTTTCCCTTATTAAGTAGGAGGAGGTGTGCCTCCCTAAGGCTTATAGAGGATAAGGTTTCAAAAATCTCCATCATATGAACCTTGCTCTTCTTATGAAACTATCATGGGATCTTTTAATTAATATAAGTCTGAACCCAGTGTGGTTTATAAGCTTAACGGAGTTAATAGGGTTCTATGATATGTAAAGCTATGGATAGAGTATGGACAGATACTTTATTGGGCTGTAGATGGTCTCTTGACGATGGGAACCTTATCAGATTTTGGCTTGATATTTGGCTTACTGATAAACCTTTGATTTTCTATGCTTTAGTGCAGGTTCCCAGTAACGGATTGGAGGCCAAGAGTGATAGATTATGTGCAAGCTGATAATCAATGGAAGTTGGATTGGCTGGTGGATTTTCTTCCTAATTCTATCATATTGAAGTTAGCCTCTTGTCTGCCAATGCTCTTAATGATTAATTGTGATAAAAAAAAATACTGGGCATTCACATCCAATGGCTGCTTTACTATAAAATCTGCATATAATAGATTTGTAGAGAGTAATAGTGATCGAGAGGATAGAAAGTGGAAGGTGGTTTGGCATTGGACTGGACCTGAGAGGATCAGATCTTTTCTCTGGCTCAGGCTTAAAGGAAGAATCCTCACTAATGTTGAGAGAGTTGGAAGACACATAGCATCGAACGAGATGTGTGCTCACTGTGATTGACAAAAGGAAACAATTATTCACATTCTCAGAGATTGTCCTATGTCCAGGATTGTGTGGAATTCCCTTGTACCAAAGGAGATAGTCCAAAGTTTTTTAGTTTAAATATTGAGGAGTGGGTTTTGTCGAACTTACTAAGTAATTTTGGCGTGCAGGGTCAGCATGAGTGGAGAATCCTTTTTGGTGTTCATATCTGGTGCTTATGGAAGTGGCGGAAGGAAGACTTATTCAACCTAAGGACCGGTCATTTTGGAAGTAAAATCGATGAGATTAATAGGAGAAGAGACGAAATCGTCGAAGCTTGGGATTTGGAGAAGGACACTAATCCGATGCCTTGCAGAATAATCGTTTCTGCAATTGGTTGGAGACCTCCTCCTATAAGAGTTTTCAAGGTCAATACTGATGGGGCTGGAAATACTTCCACAGGTCAGGCTTCTACTGGCAGGCTCATTAGAGATGCTCAAAGAAGATGACAAATGGGTTTTATCATGAAAATTGGGGAAGATATGATAATGGCAGCAGAGCTATGAGAAATTTTTCATGGATTGGAGCTGGCATGGAACATGGGCATTCATAAGATTATCCTTGAGATTGACAGTCAGGGTGCATATGATTTTATCCATCAAAGTAATAGTCATCACAATGGTTATTCAAGACTGATTTCTGCGATTAAAGAGTTGTTAGATGGAGATTGGGAGACTGCGTTATTACATATATACAGAGAATCAAACTTTGCAGTAGATGTTCTTGCTAAATGGGCTCTATCTTTCATAGTTGGATTTCATTTAATCGAAGCCCAACTGCTGGGATGAATACTTGGCTTTTGCATGACTCTGGTGGCGTGTCTTATAATAGAAACAAGTCATCTAGTGCTCTCTTTTTTCTTCCATTGTAACCAAAAAAAAAAAAAAGTCAATAAGAAATGTTTAAATCTTAATCAATAATAATAATTTAATAACTCAAATATATATACATGCAAAATATATATAATCTAGATGTTACAAAATATAGATTATGTATATTTTTTATTATTCATTTAATATTTAATAACAACTAAATTTAGTAATTATGTTGGAATATAAAACAATAGATATTTACTAACTTATAAAAAAAATAAAAATCAATATAATTATTAAATTCAATTTTTAAGTCTCCTTTACAAAAAATATTTTTATGTATACATTATAAATAAACCTAGACAAATAAAGGCAATTGATGTCTTCTCTCTCACACGCTGACACCCATAAATAAATACGACATCTAAATTACATTAAAACATAATACTTAATTACAATATATTTATAAATATAGGTTCCAACTTTAGATATGCCTGAGTTGATTTATTGTTCCAAACATAAAAGAATAACGGAATTATGAAAGCCTATGTCTTATTTTTCTCTTTTATATCACAAAAATTTTGAGGAGCATTTTCAAGTTTTCAATTAAAATTAATAAATTTATGTACCAAAAAAAAATTAATAAATTTAGAAAGAAATAAAATTATACATAACTTTTTATTTTAAAAGAAAAAGGCAAAGTTGACAAAAAAAATTAAGACTTATTTTTTTAGAAAATAAAATTTCAAATAAAGTCATAAATTTATGTTTCTTTCAGTCTTTTTTTTTGCTTTAACCTTAGTTTCAACTTAAGGGAGAATAATTACGTCAACTATTATCAATTAAGATGATCCATAAACATAACAGAATAAAAAAAATTATCAACATAGAAGATGAAACATATTCAATAATAACCAAAAAATAATAATACAGAATCAATATAAAAGTAACAAATAATAATATATATACTTCTAAAATTAAAATATATGAGAGATTGATATTGTATTACAAATATATGATTGAGGAAAATATTTTTATTTACCATGTATACATAAAATCATTATTAAAATATGAAGTAGAATATAATTTAAAATTATAATGTCTATTTTTATAATAGTTTTTATTAATTGTTTAATAGACTTTTTTTATTTAGGATAAAAATAATAAATAATAATTTTAATTAACGACAATATTAATTAATCAAATGAAGAATAAGAAGAGGTCGTTTTTATTTTTTTATTAAAAATAAAAAAATAAATTCCATTGAAATGCACATAAATTAATATATCATATATAAATAAAAATTAATTTATTAAAAAACCATAAAAAAACATGTCGTATTGAATATGATAGATTGATTTATAATGAGAGGTTGATCTTCTAAATGAATATGGGATATTGATGTTGTGAAATGAATATAAATATCAGGAAATTGTAGCCTCGTATATTAGTATTTATATTAATTAGAATTATAATTTCTATTTCTATTATAATTTAGATTTTGTTTGATTAGGATATAAAAGATAGTGAAATAGTATTTTTTTAATTTTATTTATTTTTGAATTTAATTTTTTATGTGATTAGGATAAAAAATATTTTTTTAATTAAAATGATAGTAAATCCATCATATTATTAAGAATAAAAAAATTATTTTTGTCCTTCATATTTATGGACAATTGAAAAGTTCTACATATATATATAATAGGCACTTCCAAATCACAATTAACAACGAAAGAAATTAAGCTTGTATGATTACAAATATACGATATTATTACAATTCAATAATGAACTTTGAAGGCAAGAAATTGCTTGTCTTTAGTTTCACATTATATATATATATATATATATATATATCAACTGACTTGTTAGTTTCACTCTATTATTTAGTCATTTTTTCCCCCTACTTTTCACTAGTGGATGAGCATATCACACATGTTATTGTACATTGCTTAGGAGTCACTATCCAAATATATATAGCATATAGTTTATTCAATAAAGCCCTCAACGCATCCATGCATCTCCGTATTGACATAAATATGACATTAATTAGGTTAATAATCTATCATTAAAGATAATTCTTTTTATAATATAATTAGAGTGTGAAATTAATGAGTAAAGTACACGTATGTAGATGGAAATGGAAATAGTGGGCTAAGCGTCCCAAGTGTACTTGCATAGAAGCAAGTGAGCATCCAAAGCAGCTATTTTCTTGCTTGGTTTAATTAGGGATGGAAAGTTAGATTTTCTGCTTCATTAGTTGGCAGTTTGTGGTCACTAATCTCTCTTTTTCTCCTCTTTTTCCTTTTTTTTTTCGGTACAGTTTTCCTTTTTCATTTTATTTATTCATGTGGTGTTACTAATTTCCTGAATAGGAGAATATAAATATACTTCTTAAATTTTCACAAACATAAACATTAATCCTTAAAAATATTTTATGTTCAATTATAGGCAACTTTTTGTCAGATGAGCTTTTTAAGCCCCTCTTTAACAAAATTTTCATAACAGTATTAAAAAATTAAACAAAATTTAAAAAATGAAAATAAATTTCAGATTTCTCATCTTCTTCATCACATAAAAACCACACCATAATTTAATTTAAAAAGAAAACAAAATTTAAAAAGAAAATTATAAATCTAATTTCATTTAATTCAATATAACACACATCTCTAGTAGAGAAAATATCAAATCAAGAAGGCAAATATATTTCGTAAAAAAAAATAATAAAAAAAGCTATGAAAAATCCACTTTCATTATTTTTTCTTCATCTTCTTAGCATCCAAACACTAACCCAAGTTGTCCATGAAGAGAAATTAAAAATCAAATTCAAGAAGAACTAACTTACTACTCTTGAAGAAAAATCAAAAATCAAAAATTCCAAATTCAACCTTTCTTTTATATATATATATATATATTAATTTTAGCCTTTGAAGAAAAATAAACCAAGACCAATACAAATTATCTAGAATCGTATATTTAGACTAATAAATTATGCTTTGTTTGCATGTGATAAAAATTCAATTGATTAGTTTTAGCTAAATCCTTGACCTAATATACTCTATTTTGATCTTAGACAATTATATTGAATAGAACTAATACTTATATTAAGATATATTGTGCAGATTTTATTGAAATTGATTAAGTCCAGATCGAACCAATAGAAAGTCCGACCGGACCCAAGCTTGGACTTCTAAACCAAAATCACATAACAAAGATCATGGCCAGGGTCACTCCCAAATTCTCAACAGACCATTGTGTTTCACTCTAACTAGGCTTTAGTTTGACCAAAAATGGTTTGGAGAATTTATGAAATTTGTTTAGAAGAGTTCTCACCTAGCTGATACTTCCAACTTGTCAGCGGGACAAGCTAGTCCGATCGACCAAAACTGTAGTGCTACTGGACTATACATGATCAATTTTTCCAAAAGGTTTCAGAGAGTTTCCCACTCAGTGGCACAACTAATTCTTCAGTATATCACAAATAGTCTGATCGAATCAGAGAAGATTTCAACCGGACCATTCATTCTGGCAAGGGACCCTTAAAGGGCCAAGTGATCAACAAATTGGAGCACTACACTTAGCAAAAACCAAAAGAAAGAAAGTCAATCTTTCAAAAGGGCTTACCAGACCAGCCTTAGGTATGACCAGATTGTTCATATTTACCAGGTTAAATTGATTGTTATCCTTTTGCCTAATGAGAGACTTCCATATTTACTAGTCGTTGGAGATACATTAGATATAAATTCATGAAGCTCGACTATACTTGAAGCGATTTGACCAGACTAGTCATCTCCCGACCAAACCATAGGTTTTCTCACAGAGAAAGTCATCTGACAGACATTAAATGCATGATATTTTGGTTGGTAAAGCTTAAATCTGCCACCCTCCTTCTGCATAGACTCTATGGAGTTAATAAGGCTATAAATACCCTACCAGTATGCATTTATGTTAATCTTTTATGAATTATTATAGTCAAACTCTTACAATTTTGCTTTACAACTTTCTTTACATTAATTTTTCATTGGTTGTTCTTAAGTATTGGGGGTGTGACCTTAAACACTTGTAATTGTAAGTTGGTTAGAAAGTGAAATAGGAAAAACTCTTGTAGGATTGTTAGGTAGCTCAAACCATTGTAAATATTTGGTGTGACCTTACTAAAATACCAAGTTAGAGTTGAACTTATAAAAACTCAAATATAATGGAACAAGTTATTGAGAAAGTAAACGTAGGATTGAGAAATCCAAACCACTCTATCTTGATTGTGTTCAATCTCTTCTTCTCTACTCTTTCTTATTTGTAAAAATTTTTTAATTTGCCCTTGTTGTCTCAAGATAGCAACTAAGAGGGGTGAATTAGTTGATTTGAAGAGTGATGGTAAATTCAAAGCTCAAAAGCAAGATATGAAGAAGATGTAGAAAAAGATTGAATAGAATATAGAAGAAAGAACACAAAGAGTTATAGTGGTTCGGAATTACCTTGATCTTACATCCGCTTTCTTAACAACTTGTTAAGGTTTCACTAGTCTTGATATTTTAAAAGCTTAACTCTAACTTGATATTTTCATAAGCTCACACCAAACTTTACAATAGTTTGAGGTCAATCCTCACAACCCTTATAAGAGTTTTTTCAGGCTCACTCTCATAACCTTTACAAGAGTTTTCCCAGGCTCACTCTCATAACCCAAGTATTTCCAAGCTCACACTCAAACTTTTGATGGTGTTTAATGCTCACACCCAACACTCAATCAATATAAGTATAGATTTTGATACAAAAAAAAAAAAATAAAAGTAATTTACCTTATCTATATCAACCTTTAATCTCTCTAAACAAGAGATTTCTTAAGATATTTATAGCAAATTTGGTCTAACTAACCGTTATGAGAAATGTGATATATTCTATTAGACTAGTTTTTATGTTTACAAGAAGTTTCCTCTACAAGCAGTCATCCTGGAATAGTGGATGGTCTCCCAGGCACATTGGGCAGTCGTACGTTATTCAGGAATGGTCGCTCCATTTAAAAATCTTTCAACGGTCAAAAGTTAGTACTCTGCTAGTGGGATCTTAGCCATCCTGTGACTATCGGGACGGTCGTCCAAAGTTAGGGGACGATTTCCCTTTTTAAATTTAAAACATGCTCTTACAACGGTCATTCCATGTGTCACTGCTCCATTTAACAAAGTAATTTTTTGCCAAAATATGAATAGTGTGGTCACGCTAGTACTAAGATAGCGGTCAGTTTGGAAGTCTCACGTCGAACTTCTAGGTGCACCCAAGATCACGAATACTACTTCCAATCCGTATGATTTTCTCTTAAAATATATGGATGGTCACCTATGAAATGGGACGGTCACGAAATGTTATGCAAGACTACTCCTCAAACCATGCCTATCATTACATTCCCTACTGTGAATGTTGGAGTTTTTATCACTTGAATGCGATCATCCCAATATCTGGATAATCACGAATTGCACTGTCATGGTCGTCCCTCAGGTTAAGTTTCTTAACGCGAACCCTACTGTAACTCCGTTTGTTCTTCAAAGCTTCAAGGGCGGTCATCCTTTAGTTTGGGGTGACTACTATTTTTGCCATATTTTGACAATATACCGAGCGTTTTATTCCTGCACCAAGTATCTAAAAGGCATGTTAAATTCATCATTCAATTTGAGTGCTAAAAATTAAAATTGAGATTATTTAGCTAACAATCTCTCCCTTTTTGACTTTGGCAATCAAATGGAATGATGATAAAAGATAAGTAAGATAATGACAATCTGAATTTTACAATCCTAATTTTAAGTGATAAGTGATAATTGCTTCTTTTAATCTCCCCCTAAATGTATGCTTGTCCAAAATGTTTTGAAGATGACATTGTAATTGCTTTTTACTTGAGTTTAGCCAATATGCTTTTTACTTAACTCTTCCCCTTTGACGAAGGCAAAAAAGAAAATACAAAAGGAGATTAAAGTCTAAAAATAAATTCATTAAGAAAGAAAATTCATCCATTAGAAATAAAGTACATGAAGTACAAGAAATACAAGGACAATAGAAATAAAGAAAGTGCAACACAGCAAAACAAAAACATGCAAAGAAACAGAAAACAAAACAACAAAGAAAAATAAAGTTCTAATCAGAATCTTCATCCTTTGGATCATCTTCTTCCATTGGGGCCTTGTTCTTGTCAAGATGAGGATGCACACTACTGCTAGAACTAGAGCTATCACCATCTTCTAAGGATTCTTCTTCAAAAGAGCTTTCTGCCTGATCACTTACATCTCATTCTTTGAGATCACATTGAGACAACTCCATCTTGCCTTGCATATCATATAGGTCATGATGCAAGTGGGATAGAAGATCAATTTTCTTGTTCAAGAGCTGAAATCTTTTGGACACATCCCTTTGAAGTGAGATAATTGCTTGTGAAGGGATTTGATGGCTTTTAGGATGAGTTTAGTTGGAGAGTTAATTTTGCTGGGCTTGGAGTTATGAGGCATTTCTACAGCAATCTCTATGGATTCACCTTCTTCTTCAATGGCGTATCTAGGCCTCTTTTTGTGCTTATCAACTACACTCCTTTTCCCAAAAAGATATACATATGTGCCATCAATTTTTCTAACACAACCAACATGTTCTAGGTACTTCATTATGATAACACTAGGAGAAAGATCAAAAGAATTTCTCAAGATAGCTAGGTTAAGGTCATTCGACATAATCAAGTGCTTAGCTATTTGAGTGATATGTGAGGAAAGAAATAAGGTTCCTGGCCTAGTAGTTGCATAGTAATAGATTGTATCTATCAAGAATTTGGGTATGTTAATGGGCATGTTGTGAGTGAAAGCATAAAGAAAAATCAAGTCCCTTTGGTGATTTTTTCGTTTCCATCAGCCCTTTGGTAGATGGTGTAGGTTATAATCCTACGAAGCATCCAAAGAGTGAGTGATTTAATATGTCTAGCCTTAGATTCCTTCACAAAGCATTTTTCTACAGAAATTTCTTGCCAAAAGGAAGAGAGAGTTTAGTTTAAAAAGGCTGTGTCATTATAGGAAGTAGCTCCACCAGTTGGAAATCCTAAATTTTGGCAAAATCTTCTAAGGTGAAGGCTCGGTATTAATCAAATAGCGTAAATCTAATCCCATACCATCCTAAGACATAATTGTCACTCTTTTCTATTTGGAGTGACATCAAAAACTCTTTGCTCAAGCTAGGGTATCCTACCTCATCAGAGAAAATAAATTTTCTCTAGCCAAGAACATCTAGAAATCTGTAAATATCATCCTTGATGATGAGTGCTATGATCATGCCTTCAAAAGGGCTTTTTGTTCCTTCCATCTTTTTTCTTTTAAGCATAACATATCTAATGTCTTCCTCAGAGGTTTGGTGATGGGGTTTGTGGACTTTCTCACCTCTTCTAGGTTGTGGAGGAGAGGGAAGAGCTTCTCCTTGATCCCTAATCACAATACCTGATGATTTCTTCCTTTTTTCCTTTCCTTTATATGGAATCTTCTTCTTGAGAGGCATTAGCTATTTGAGAGAAAAAAAATAGACAAAAAGCAGAGAATGTTAATAGTAGAGGAATTTTGAGATGATTTTTGTGTTTGAGGTTATGTTTATAAGATGGGAGTGATAAAAGAGGTATGTAACTGAAGTTTAGTGGGTATAAATAGAGAAATTGTGAAAACTAGCCGTTTTTAGCTGTTAGAGGGTGAAAAATTAAAATCTGACAGTAGATAACGATTAAAAAATATTGTGCAAAGTGCACAGGGTGTGACCTTCTTTTTTATAAGGACTCCCGCGACTGACCACGGTTCGAGCATTACACAAAGTGGGATGCTCGCTTCCTATGAGAGAACCTGTAATGGTCGAGACTTTTTAAATTCTCGCTATTGTCTATCCTATTTGTGAACTATTCACAGAAGGTTTGTTTGTGATGAAACAAATAACTAGACTCGCGACCGCGAGATAGGTCAGGATGACCGCACTAAAAAAAATAGAAAGAAATAAGAGGGACATAATTTTGTATGAATAATTTATGATCAAAATCGATGGTTTTAATAGATGATAAAACCTAGCATACATAATAATATTTAACACAATGTATTGAATACACATGGTTTATTCATTCAAAGGGCTTCCATTAATCCTTCCTAAGTTATGTTTGATAAAGTTTAATTTATCTTCATATAATGGTTTTGTAAAGATATCAACAAGTTGGTTTTGAGTGTCTATAAATTCTAAAATAACATTTTAATTTTGAATATTATCTCTTAAGAAATGATGTCTAATGTCTATATGTTTATACCTAGAGTGTTGAATGGGATTATTAGATAAGTTAATGACACTAGTGTTATCACACTTAATAGGAATATGATCAAACACTTTTTCATAATCAAGTAATTGTTGCTTCATCCATAAAACTTGTGTACAACAAAAATATGCAGCAACATATTCAGCTTTCATGGTAGATAAAACAACTGACACTTGTTTCTTATTAAACCAAGAAACAAAGCAATCGTCAATAAAATGGCATGCACCAATCATGCTCTTTCTATCTAATATGCTACCTGCATAGTCTGCATTTGAAAAACCTAAAATGTCAAATAATGTGTTTCTAGAATACCAAAGTCCTAAACGCAATGTACCATTCAAATATTTTAAAATTCTTTTAGTGGCATTCAAATGTGATTCTTTAGGGAATAATTAAAATTTAGCGCACAAACATATGCTAAGCTTTATATCGAGTCTAGAGGCGATTAAGTAAAGTAGTGATCCAATAATACCTTGATATTTCTTCTCATCTACTACCTTACCACTTTCATCTTTGTCAAGTTTCAAGGATGTGCTCATGGGAGTCTTGCTAGTCTTGCAATCATCCATTCCAAATTTCTTGAGGAGTTCCTTTGTGTACTTGGATTGGTTGATGAAGATCTTATCCTTACATTGCTTGATTTGTAGTCCAAGGAAGAAATTGAGTTCACTCATCATGCTCATTTCAAATTTTCTAGTCATACAAAAAATAAATTTCTTGCACAAAGATTCATTAGTAGCACCAAATATAATGTCATCAATATAAATTTATACAATCAAAATGTTATGGATTTTCTTTTTTAACAAAAAGAGTTATGTCAACTTTACCTTTTAAAAAATTATTTTCAAGCAAATATACACTAAGTCTATCATACTAAGCTCTTGGAGCTTATTTTAATCTATAGAGTTCTTTGGTAAATTTAAAAACATGATTTGAAAGTTCATAATCTTCAAAACCGGGAGGTTATTCCACATAAACTTCCTCATTAATAAATCTATTTAGAAATATACTTTTAACATTCATTTAAAAAAGTTTAAAATTCATGTGATAAATTTCTCATCATAGTCAATGCCTTCTTTTTGGTTGTAGCCTTTGGCTACCAATCTAGCTTTATTTCTAGTAATGAAACCATTTTCATCACGCTTATTCCTACATACCCATTTACATCCTATAATTGGATGATCTTTAGGTTTAGGAACAAGTTCTCATACATTATTTCTCTCAAATTGGTTAAGTTTATTTTACATAGCAATCACCCAACATTCATCACTAAGAGCCTCCTCAATGGTCATTGGCTCAATTTAAGAAACAAAAGCAAAATTAACATCTAAGTATTTAAGTTTGGATCTAGTAGTTGCTCCCTTTGATGCATCACCAATGATTTATTCTTTTGGATGAACTTTCTTGTATTGATAATCTTTGGGCAGCTCTTGAGACTCTTCTTCTAGTTCATCAAGATTTTTCTTTAGAATATTAGTTGTTTCTTGTTGTTCAAATGTACCTATAAAATTATCAAGAACACTACATTTCCTTTGATCAAGTTTACAAGATTCATTAAAAACAACATGCATTGATTCTTCAACTGCTAGTATTCTTTTATTAAATACTCTATATGCTTTGCTAGATAATGAATGCCCTAAAAATATGCCTTCATCCGATTTGGATGAGAATTTTTCAAGATTGTCTTTGATTTTCAATATAAAGCATTTGCATCCAAACACTTTAAGATATGAGATTTTGGATATTCTTCCATTCCATGGTCCATAAGAAGTTTTATTTATCAAAAGCCTTTTTATAAACATGATTTGAAATATAACATATGGTATTAACGGCTTTCACCCAAAAGCAAGATGGTAAATCATACTTATTGAGCATTGTCCTAGCCATTTCAACTAATGTTTTATTTTTTTTCAACTATACCATTTTTTATGGTGTTCTAGGAACCAAAAAGTTGGGTGAAATATCAAACTCATTGCAAAAATTTTTAAAGCTCTCATTTTCAATTTCTTTATCATGATCACTTCTAATAGATGTGATTATATAGTCTTTTTCATTTTGAACTCTTTTTGCAAATATTTTAAAATAATTAAAAGCTTCATTCTTTTGAGCTAAGAAATTAACCTATGTAAATTTTGAGTGACCATCATCAAGTATAAATGTATATAACTTACCACCTAAGCTAGCAACTCTATTTGGTCCAAATAAATCCAAGTGAATAAGTTCTAAGGGTCTAGAGGTGCTTACAATATTTTTAGATTTGAATAAACTTTTGTATTGCTTACCAAATTGATAAGGTTTATAAGTCCTATCTTTATGAAATTTAACTTTAGGGAGACCATCAACTAGTTCTTCTTTACTAATGCATTGTAGGTGGTCCGTACTAGCATGTCCTAGTCTTCTATACCATAACAAAGCATAATTACTAATGGTAATTAAACATTCTAATGCATTATTGAAATATAGGTCAATTTTATATGTATTGCAAATTCTAACTCCTTTGAATATGAGTTTACTATTTAAATTGGTAACTTTGCATCTTTTAGAGTCAAAACTTATATCATATCCTTTATCACATAATTGACTTACACTAAGCAAATTGTGTTTCAACCCATCAATAAGGCATACATTTTCAATCAAATTTTTACCAAGCATGTCAATGGAACCAATGCCAATAATTTTACTTTTAGCATTATTTCCAAAAGTAACATTACCTCTATGCTTGTAAGTGAGTATTGTAAAAAACTTTGCATTGCCTGTTATATGCCTTGAGCATCCACTATCCACAAGCTAAGTACTCTCATTGATAGTACATTTTAGGCATACCTACAAAATAATATGTTCATCTTCTTTAGGTACCCAATTGAAGTTGGGTCCTTGGGGGTTACTAGTAGAAGGATCCTCTAACTTGAGATGAGTCTTCCTAATATAGAAAAATATGTTCTTATATACAAATTTCATACAATATGTGCATTGATACAAGGTTCTATACTTATGCACTTTTCTATTAAAATTCAATGAACCATGCACACATTTGCATGTTGAATGAGATTATTTTTATGCATTTTTATGTTTATGTATATGTCTTGTATACATAAATGCATGTTTTGCTCTTGAAATTCTAGTTTTAAAGCCTTGTTAACCAATGTAATCATTTTAGGATTTTTAAGTTTGTTTTGTGCATTAGCATTCTTTACAACTTCAACACTAGAGGTTTAAGTTGTATATGATTTTACAAATATTGGTGCATTAGATGCAAAGATAGATGAGCCATTAAATCCTAAGCCATGTTTTAAAGAGAGTGACCTTTGATTATCTATCAATGTGTCTAATGGCTCTTTTTTCTTATGAAATTTTGAAATTGATTCTTTAAGCTCTTTTAGTTCATCCTTTAAAATTCTATTTTTCTTGATCATATTTTCTAAGCTATGTGAATTTTTATTCATTTCATCAATTGATTTCAACAGCTGTTCATTTGAGGTCTTTAATTTTAATGTATAATTTTTCAAGCACAAAATCCTTTTCTATCTTAGAACATTTATCCTTATAAAATTTTATCTTAGAAAAATACTTTTTCACTCTAAAGTTCATATGTTCAATTAAATTACTATCATCTAAAGCATCATCAACATCATTATCATATGAAATTAAATTCAAGGATTGAGTACTTACCTCATTGGAGTCATTTTCATCCTCAATATCCATGAGACATAGATTAACAATTCCTTCCTCCTCTTCTTCTTCACTTGAGGAAGAATCATCCCATATAGCTTTGAGTGATTTCTTTTTTTCTTTATCCCACTTCTTTTTGTTCTTTAACTTAAAGCAATCTGATATGATGTGACAAGATTTATCACTTTTATAACATTTCACTTCATTCTTTTTATCTTTATCTTTGATGGAGGATTTAGAAAATGTACCTTTGTTAGCTTGCAATCTTCTCTTTTTCTTTCAATCACTTATTCTTTTAAAAACATAGCCATTGCTTCATCATCATCACATCTCATTACTTGAGCTTTTAACTTCTTTGATTGCCTTAAGAGCTATTATTTTCCTTTTCTATTTTTCACCTTGTTCTTCTTTTTTTTCATTGTGTAGTTCAAAAGTAAGTAGCTTTCTCACATGTTCATTGGTTCTTAAGGTGCTAAGGTCATGAACCTTTTCAATAGAAGAAACTTTTGACTCAAAGCTCTTCCTTGATCTTAGAGCTCTTAAGATTTTGCTATTAATATCACCTTGATCATATACCTTGCCATATTTCTTTAATTAATTGACGATGGCAAACAAGCGGTTTGTCATATCGGTTACCTTTTCGTTAGGCTTCATCTTGAACAACTCATACTCATATACATGCATTTGCTTCTTGGTGAACCTTACTTAGGTAGTGCCCTCATGATAGTTCTTAAGAGTTTTCCAAATGCAATGTGCACAAGTGAGATGTTGGACTCTCCCACCTTCTTCTCTTGATATTGAATTCATCAAGATGGAGGTTGCTCTATTGTTCTTGAACCGAGCTTTCACATTGGTACTTGACCATTGTGATTTAGGAAGAGGAACTTATACACCTTCAACTTCATGAATAGGAGGTTTCCACTCATTCTTAATAAAATCCCATAGCTCAATTCCTTCACTATCTATGAACAAATACATCTTGTGTTTCCAATAAGAATAATTTGTTCCATTGAAATAGGGTCTAAGAATGAGTTTAGGTTTTCATGTGTAGAGGTGTTTGTTCGTGGAATGGTTGTTATTTTGGATCAAATTTCACAATTAAGATTAAAAAATTTATTAGCTACGATATCAATTATTAAAATGAAAACTGACATTATAAAATTTTCTCTTTTCCTTAAAAATTCAACTAAGAAGTATCAAATATCAGTTGTTACAAACAAAATCCTTAATTTTCTAGTCTTGCTCTCTCTCTCTCTCTCTCTCTATATATATATATATATATATATATTTAGGCTCTTATTGATTGATTGATTGATTTTTTATTTTAATATTTGATAGTTTGAAGAAATTGCAAAATTAAGTTGATAAGCCCTTAAGAAATGAAAAAAAAAAAAAAGAAATTTATGGTTACATTCCATTTCTAAGGTATATATACCGCAAACAAAACTCTTAATTTTCATATCATACTCTATATTTATTTTTTGTTATTTTTAGATTTTATTGATTGATTTATTGATTTTTTTTTACAATTTTGTGTAGTTTGAATATCTACATAGGGAAAATTACAATAATTGATGAATCCTTAAAAAAGAAAAAGAAAAGAAAATTACAGCCTCTCTCTCCATTTTATATATGATAAACAAAACTGTTAAGTTTTAGATTTTACTCCACATTTTTTTTTATTTTTTAGCTTTTGTTGATCGATTTATTAATTTTTTTATTTCAATGTATCAGAAAGGTAAAAAATGGCAACAATTGCTAAGTCCTTATACCCAATAAATCCTTTCTAATGCTAAAAAAAAGTTACAATACAAAGATAGATATTACACAACAATCATCTCCATCATTATAAACCAGTTTATCCTTATGGCATTACTAAAGAAATTACAAATTTAAACAATTTACATAGATTAATGCAATTTTTGATGGGGTATCAATGTGAGCGTGCAATTACACCTAGGAAAAAACCTATTAATTATAAATGGTTCTATAAGATTAAATTCAAACCTAATGAAACTATTGATGGATATAAAACCATGCTAGTGGCTAAATGATTTAACCAAATAGAAGGAATTGATTTTCATGACAATTCTCTCCAGTGGCTAAATTAGTGACAATTAAGCTATTTTTAGCTATTATTATTGCTAAGCAATAGTTTATTCATCAGCTTGACATAAACAATGTATTTTTACATGGTTTTTTGGATAAATAAATATATATAAGTTTGCTTTATGGATATGTTTTTTCAAATGAGCATCTTGGATTTGATGACCTCAAAGTTTATAAGTTGAAAAAAATCTTTGTATGGCTTTAAATAGGCCTCTAAGTAGTGGAATAAAAAGCTCAACGCTACAGTATTTCACCAATATGCTAATGATTATTGTTTGTTCCTTAGAAAATCTGCTACTACTTTCCTTGCTCTTCTCATTTATATTGACTATTTGTTGATAATTAGTACTAATGAGAATGAGATTACTTCTGCGAAAATTTCTATTGACCAAGCATTTTTTATTGAGGATCTTGGCTATACCAAATGCTTCCTTGGCTTGGAGATAGTACCTCAACTATAGTAAGTATGTGTTGAATGTACTCTCTAATACTAGTTTGATTACTTCTAAACCATCCATTATTTCTCTCTCTACTAGACCTAAATTGACTGATGATTCTAGTGCCCTCTTATCTGATCCTAATAAGTTTAGGAGGCTAGTTAAAAGTTTGCTTTATTTAATCTTACAACACCTGACATATCTTATTTCACCTAACAACTAAGTCAGTACATGACTTCTCCATGAGAAGTTCATGAAAATGAAACACTTCACTTGGTTAGGTATCTTAAGGGTACTCTATCTAATGGATTATTTTTTTCCTGCTTTTGATTCCTCTTTTAAGCTTAATGCATTTTGCGATGTTGATTGGGGTGCTTGTAATACAACTAGAAGGTATTTTTTTTGTTGTATTTCTATGGATCAGGTTCTTATATCTTGGAAAAATAAAGAAATAGCCTACTGTTTATTTTTATATCTAATGTAGAGGCTGAATATAGAAATATGGCTATAGTTTTGTTTGAAGCTCAATTTGTTTCTTATTTTTTGAGGAATTTTGGATTGGTTCTGAAACTTCCCTTTCAGCTATTCTATGACAACCGAGTTGCTCTACATATAACAACCTATCTAATGTTTCATGAAAGGACCAAACATCTGGATGTTGACTGCCATTTGGTACGAAATAAGAAGGCCTCATTGCTATTGCTCATATCCCTTCTAAACTCCAGTTGGCAAATCTACTCATTGAGTCTTTAAATGAAAGGTCTCATCACTATCTCATGTCAAAGCTAGTTTGATTCCTCACCAACCTTCAGCTTGAGGGGAGGATGTAAAACTACGTTGTATTTATATTGTACATATAGACTCATTTGTAAAATATCAGATGTAATAAGCATTGTTTTTGTATTTTGCTAGAATATATATAAACATTTTTTTGTAATATTTTGGTATAGATTCATTTTTACCTTAATACATCGTCTCTCATCATCTAAGAGTTCTTATTTTTCTTTGTGACTTTTTGTATGAATCCTAGCTTGATTTTGTTAGTTTCATATTTTCACTCAAATAATGAATTCATAATAGTCCTAACCCCAAAAAAAAAAAATCTAAAATATGCATTTTCTCAGTTTAATTCCTTTTGTTATCATTTGGTGCAAAAAGTTAGATATTTGCATTAGATCTAATCCTAATTTAACTTTAAAATTTTTTTGACCCTACATGGCATCTGATGTGATAAGCTCAATGAGTCTGCCTTCCAACATCAAAATGTATTGTTTTGATATTTAATTTCAAACACCTAACTTCAACAAAATGCATCATTTTGATTTAAGGAAAAAGATCTGAAACAAATTCAAATGGAGTCGTCCAAATTAGCTAGAGAGAAATTTTCTAAACTTTATCTTTAGTTTTCCAAACTTGACCGACAATAAACCGCCAACTCACATTTCACCCACGTTTTTTAATTTCTTCAAACCTTAATTGAAGCACACATGCAAAGTGATTTGTTTGCTACAAACCAGCAACCCTTTCAATGTTACCTTGCATCTAACCCACTTATGTTCTTCCTCAGAGATAACAAAAAAATTATCTCCATTATCGACGTAGTATTTGAGACCCATGACAGCCAATTGTGTGAAAAAGAAGGCTTGAGAAAGGTAAAATATTTTGTATTGTAGCTGAAATTTATAACTTTTTGCATAGAAATGTATTTAATTATTATTTTATGGTGGCGTGTGATGCATGCATGGATGACTATATATTTAAGGTTTATGCTTCTTCTGTCTGAATTATTATTTTTTATTATTGAAGAATTCCTATTGAAATATAGCATGAAAGAGTATTTGTGGAATCTCCATATTTAGATTATGTAATGGTAAGAGCATTTGTTCAAGTGATACAAAAAAAAAATTAATAGGGCTGACTTACAGATGGTTATAGAAGACTTAGGCTATTGTAGAGTTTTAAAGTTTACAAAGCAACTAATGGACAGTCAAGGGGAAATTGCATCAATTAAGCTTGGGTATATTCATACAGATAATGACTTCAAGAGAATGATGGAAGAAACCTTGAGTTATGGGTTTATGAAGCTACATTATGAAGCATCCATAGTGAGGGAGTATACTGAACAAAGTCCAATTGGTGTAAAGGAAAATACAAAAAATACATGTGACCAAGGTTAAGCTGACTACACTAAAGAAGATTATTACAACTTTGATTGGTCAATAAATGATATGTAGAATATCAATGAGGAGGATGAGTTGGACAAACATTATGATAAGTATGAGATTGTAGTTGATAATGTTGTGTTTACTAACCTTAAAGATGCCAATGTTACTAGTAGATTATTGGTTGCATTTGACATAACAAATGAGGCGGATTCTGAAGATGATTCTGACTATATCCTTGTTGAGAATTCAGAAAACTCAAATGAAGTTAACTCTGATAATCAGAACTCTAATGATAAGTATCTAGAAGCCAAAAGAAAATGTAAGGAATTTAAGAAGACAAAGGTTAACTTAGGGTGTGGACTTAGTTTTAAGGAGAATCCTAGTATTTCTATTCCATCCTCTCATAGTGTGGATCACGTAGAGCATAAAGGGGATGGAAACAACTCAAGAAGTAGTGGACATGAGAGTGTTTATACTGAAAGTGAGATTGAGGTATTAATTCCAACATCATTTGATTATGATGTGTTAGCTGTAAGGCAGAGAAAGAGATAGAATCTTAGGTATGACCCTAATTGTGATCACAAAGAGATGGAGTTTCAACCTAAAATGAGGTTTGATATACAATTCTAACAAGCTATCAAATGATATATAATTTCAAATGTTTTTAATATAAGTTGGATTAAGAGTTGCAAGATGAAAGTTAAAGCCAAATGTAGAGATAACTATAAGTGGAGAATTTATGGAAGCATAATGAAAAATGAGAATACTTTTATGGTGAGAACTTATGAAGATAAGCACAATTGTTATAAGAGCATCACTAACTTGCAAACTAATGTGAAGTGGCTTTCCAAAGAGCTTTTATGTGTTTTTAGAAGGAATCTTAAATATAAAGTAGAGAATATGGAGCATGATTTGTTGGAGAAATATGCCCTTATAGCTAGCAAATCTTCATGCTACAAGCTAAGAAAAAGGCACTAAAAGATTTTAGGGGATCCTTAGCATCACACTATGTAAAAGTGAGGAGTTATACTTCAAAACTTCAAAGAGTTGATCCTAAAAGGCGTTACAAGATTAAGACTTAGAAAGTCACACCTGATGAAGTTCTATCATTTCTGAGGTATTATGTAGGGCCTAATGCTTTAAGAAAGGGTTATCCAAAGGGTTGTAGACTAATGTTATGTTATAATGGTTATTTTCTGAAAACCATTATTGGAGGGGCTTTACTATCAATTGTTGCAAGGGATAAAAATAACCAGATGTTTCCAGTTGCTTCAGCAGTTGTGAGATGTAAAAACCATGAGAACTAGTTATGATTATTGAGTATACTCTTTGATGATCTAGGATACCATGATGGGTTAGGATTGATTGTTATTAGTGACTAATAAAATGTCTGAATATCTAGCTTAGTATTTCACATATTCATATTTTTGTTTGCTACTTTTACATTCTAATCACATTATGGTACTACAGGTATCAGTAATTGCATTGAATGAATTGGTGAGTGTATTGAATGGTTTGGTGCCATTTTTTGAGCATCGTAGTTGCATTGGGCATATATATGCCAATTGGAAGAAAAACCATAAAACACTATTTTAGAGGGTTGTTAATGCAATATATGAGGCTAATCAATTTGAGGAGCTAATGGCAATGAAAGAGCTTGATGAGACAACTTATGATGACTTCATTAAATAAAATCCCAATTACTTCTATAAAGCATATATTAGTAAGCCACATAAATGTGACAATGTGGGCAATAACTTGGCAGAGACTTTCAATGGATATATTTGTAAAGCAAGGCTCATGCTTGTTGTAGACATGCTTCACTATATTAGAACTATATTAATGAAGATAATGAGAATGAAAAAAGAAGAAATTATTCAATGTGCAGATGTGATTAATATGAAGGTAAGGAAGAAGTTGAAGAAAATAAATGGGAAATTAGATTATGTCATATTAAACCAAGGGTAATAAGTTATAAGTAGCAACTGAGAATGATGGTTTTGTAGAGAACTTGAAGAACTAGAACTATAGTTGTAGGAGTTGGAATATTATAGTTATCCCTTGCAACCATGCTTTAAGTTGCACTCACTTCATGAAAGAAGATGGTGTTGACTATATAGATGATAATATGAAGAAACCAGCATTATTACAAACATATGAGGAGAACTTAAAACCTATAAATGGCATGAAAATGAAAAGTAGATTAGGATTCAATCATGCCCCTACCCTATCAACAAATGCCTAGTAGATACAAAAAAAAAACAAAATAAATAGTGCAGATGAGATGCAGCCAAATCCTAAGAAAATGACTAGGTATGGAATGCAAATGAAATGTAAAACTTGTCATGTATATGGGTATAACAAGAGGAGTTTCCTTCTCAAGGATAGACCTTCAACTAATAATGAAAATGTAAACAAAGTACCTATATATATAATGGGTTTAAAGATATATCACATTCATATACATAAATTAACACATATACTTATAGTTTGCATTCTGTTACTGAAGGCTACAAGAGGAAGAACACCAAAGCTAAAGCAATATACACAACTAGCAAGACAAGAGACTAACAGTCAACCTAATGGAAGCCAGCCTTTCTCAACCTCAGCATATTCAAATCCACCAGCTAGGCAACCTGTTATAGATTCAAATGATGCAAGGAAGAGAGTATATGAAAGGAGGCTTATGAGTTTGCTATTCATGTCTGTTATATGAATTATGCTTTCATTTCATTTGATGTAAATGTTTTATGCAAATGCAATGCAAGCAAGACAAGGAGTTGGTCTAAGGGTGTTTCAAGGATCAAGGAATATGTACTTACATATAGGTTTTACTATCCATTTTAATATGTCATTTGCTTTATTCTATAGATATCACTAACTAATGAACATTATTATTCACAAATGCCAAGATAAAAAAAAAATATCCAATTCGTGAGTTGGATAAAAGCTACTACAACAACAATAAAAAGGATTGGGAAGTCAAAGACTAGTTGGAAGAAAAGAAATTCACAACCACTGCCATCCAAGAAGTCTAAGCCTGGAACTTTTATAGCACCAATGTCATAAGAAACAATTGGAAGCTCAGGAAGGAGTGGTGTTCAAATCTCTGGTCAAAAAGAAGGAAATAATCTAGTTGGGTTGCCCCAAGGAAAACACAATATGTCAATATCTTACTTAATAAAGAGCAAATTTAAAAATAGACCATAAGAGTACCTATAGGATTGCATAAATTTTAATGTTTTTATAATCTCAAATGAAAAGGAATGTGTACTTTGAATTATGTCACGTGGTGTAGAAGTAATCGCTTCTGTTTTAAAACCATGATGGTACTATGTGGATATTGACACTATTGGATTAATGATATATATTTTTTATTTTTTTTTTCATTTGTGTGGTGTATGGTTTGATTTACTTGCTGTGAATTTGGATATGGTATGCTAATAGGCTATCGACATTGTTCAGCTAAAGGTATGATGTTGATGATGATAGTAATAGTAGGTGATCAACTGAAGTATATTGCTATATACATATTGAATTCTTAAAATATACTGCTATATGCATGCTGAATTCCTGAAGTTTGTTGTGTGCTAGTGATCAACCGAAGTTTATTGCTAAAGGGTTAAGGATCAAGGCCTGAGTTTATGTTGTATGTTGTTATCACCAGCGGCAGAACCAAGGGGGGGCATGGGGGGTCTATGGCCCTCCCTTGGTTCCTATATACATATACATATATATATATATATTTAACAGAAAATGGAAAATTTCATTAATAAAGAAAACAAGAATACAACAAAAACAAACAGAAGAAACAACAAACACTAACCACTGAACACTAGCAACAAATCCAACACCTTCAATGGAACAAAGAAAAAACAAAGCAACAAGAAACAGAACATATAATATAACTGAAAAAGACAAACAAAACAAAAGAAAACACAGGCAACCTACAAAACAGAAGTACAAAAACTCATCTTCAACAGTCTTTTAGTAGTAAGGCTCAAGTAGCTCAGACAACGGCCCCCCCTTCGTCGGTGTCCTGGTTTCGCCCCTGGTTATCACTAACTAGGTGCACTAAGCAAAGCTTGCTACTTTTGCACTTTAAGTGAACAAAGCTTATTGTCAAACTAAGTGCAGCAATCTTATTAAACTAAATGCACTAAGCATAGCTTGTTGCTACTGTCAAACCAAGTGCACCACACATAACTTGCTGCTACTGTCAAACTAAGTGCACCAAGGTCAATTGCAAGGTTAATTGATATTTCTTAAGTGGACCAAGGTCAACTGCAAGGTTAGTCCATTCAACATATTTTAGAGACTGAAATAAGGACCAACCATATATATAATTCATTCACATTGTAACTCAAATTAAATTGCAAGGTTAAGTGATATTCTTTTTTATTTCTTATATTTAAAGCATTACATCATTCAAACTAAACTTCAACATTGCAAAAATCTTCAAAACAACATTATATTGTAAGGCCAACATTAAAATACACTCCAAACCAATATCTAGGCTGCTCATTACCACTAAACACTAATGTAAGGAAGTGCAAAATTCCTTGGCTAATTTATGCTGCTCACCAAAACCATTATATTGGTAAACACTACTAATAATAATGCAATAAGCTTCAGTGTCCTCTTCTCGTTCAATTCCATCTCCATCACTTTCTCCTCCAGCAGCTTCTTTTCACTGAAAATGTGTGTTTTCTCTACCTCTAACCTCAATACCATTCCAACAATGGTATTAGCAACTCTAGAAGCCACATTAGCCTCCTCCTTCATTCTCTGAATCATCTCGTTCAACCTTTTAATCCCATGGTTTAATCTCTTAATCTTATTCACAAATAGGTAAGCAATTTCCATGTTTCTAGGAGTACATTTAGGATCAAGCCAAATGAAATATTATCCTCCTACATTTTGAAGCATTGAATAAATCATAATGCATGAAATATTTTTCAAAAACCCTAGAAATTAAATTTGTCTCACTGTACCTTTCAAAAAAAGCACCTCACAAATCTTCATGTAGGTTTTTTAGAGCTTAGAGAAGTGTAGCAATTAGCTCGCTCTTTGTGTTTGCATAAAAAAAATTCACATTTGCCTCCGAGCTCGATGCTTCTTCTTCCATGGAGTGCAAATGAGAAGGAAGAGAGGAGAATGTCGATGATGTTAGAAGATAGAAATGGAGAATTGTAAAACAATGTGTTTAATGAAGTTGGTGTTTGAATTAAATATCAAAAATGGTGTGCTTTGATGTTGGAAGGCGGACCAACCGAGCCTAAAACATCAGATGCCATATAGGCTAAAAAAATTTTCAAAGCTAAATCAAGATAAATCGGATGCACATCTAACTTTTTGAACCAAATGATAAAAATAAAAAAAGAATAGAAATAAACTGAGAAAAAAAAGTATTTTAGGGGACTTTTTTGAGGTTCGGCCTTTATAGTAACTTCTTGATTAAGTGTCTATGGTAAATTACAACAATTGATAATTATTTTAATTGTGAACTAAATTACAGGAAATTACTATAATTAAAATTTCTTTGAAATTCTTCATAATTAACACTTTAATCATATTATTTCAAAATAATTATAGTCCTTAAGGTTTATTAATAATTAGTGAACTTCAAAGTAATGGAAAAAAAGGAAAGTATTATAACATATTTCAACGAATATTGTGTAATAATTTACTGTCAAAATTATAAACATGGCAGTATGTTTAATTTAGAAAAAAAGGGGTAAAAATAGCTAGTAATATTTTCGGTAAGTTTCAAACCTACCTTTATAAAAATGGTAGCAGAACTTGAACCACAAAAGTCCGAAAATTTCAATGCAAATAAAGCACTTCTAAAGAGTGGCAGAACTAAGATTTGCATGAGGAGATTTGGGGCAAAATTTTCAAAAAAAATTAATTTTTATACAATTTATAATTAGTTTTTATAATAATTTTGATTTTTGGGGAATATTATTCTAAATTCTATGAATTCACGTAATAATTATTTATATGCATGTTTAATGTTTATTTATTTATAATAAATTTCTAAAAAAATAAACCCTATTCTATATTTATTAAAAAAAATCTCTAAATTACAACAACACAATTCCACAAATCAATAAATCATTAACAATTTAATCAAAACAACACAAATTAACAATTAAAATAAATTATTATGCTTAATTTCTAAAAAAAATAAATCACATTCCATATTTCTAAAAAAAGCTCCAGAATGAATTAAACTTAATTACAATTTACATACAACACAAATTAAATCAATAAAAAAAAAAAGAGAAATAAATACTAGAAGTTATCCCATTTAAAGTCTTTTGGTAGCCGGCGAGGGAGAATTCCGGGCGTAGTTTCGCCGATGCTTCTACACCATAACACACTAACTAACTCGACGAGATATATTTATAAAACGAAAGGAATGAGTACGTTTTAGAAATAATTTAATTTCATTTTTGCATGCTGCTACTGGGTTGTTAGGAAGATTGCAAAATAATTTGTACGGAAAATGAAAAATAAAAAAAAATAGAAAAAGTTAAAATGGAGTCCCACCCAGAAAGGGTCCTCTTTCGGTGCACCAAACCACGGAAATGCGCATTCTCCAATGTGGTTCATTGACATAGACAAACAGACCCCAATTTCCCAGGGGTATTTCTGTCACCGAGCACTCTTTTTTACACGTGGCAGGTTAAGAAGGACAAGACAGCCATGAGAGAAAGGCTCGTTATTAACACTCTCCAATGGTAAACATTTGAGGACTGAGAAACATAGCTACCCACGTGTCCTAAAAGTTAAATTTTCTTTTGTTTTTATAATATAATAATATTATTATTATATGCCATTTAATCTATTTTTAAAATACTCCATATTTAGTTTAGTAAATTTGTAAAAGCAAATAAAAATTATCTTTTTAATGTATTTTTTATATTATATATATCCATTAAAAATTGAAAAGAAAAGAAAAAGAAAAAGACAAGAAAAAAGGGCCCAAGTGAGGAGGGTGAATGGGGTCCATGGTGGCGTGAATCAACGGCCGACAGTAAACTTGACTGTCCAAAAACGAAGAAAGAGTAAAAAAGCCGGCCAGCCTGTTCCCCGCCCACTACCCGACAATTCCTTGCCCCACTATTATTCGCACTTTCATCTCTACGTTACCTCATTTTTTATTTTTTTCCTTCTTACATTTTGGATTTCTCTGCGTATATGATCAAAAGACATCAATAATTTAAAAGCTTAATTGCTAAATTTATCTTAAATTTTTACATACATTTATATTTATATTATGCCAATTGTATTTAATTTTATTTATTTTAAAATAGGAGATTGACCTCCAATCTTATTATGTCATACAATCAATTTAATTTTTAATAATTAATTTTTTAAAAGTTTATAAATTTAACAAACTACTAATAATTAAATCATTGACTTAGTCGATCAAATTTATAAAATATAATGATTTTTTATTGTTTTCAATCTAAATTTAAAACTTACATTTATTTTTTTAAATTTAATATTTTTTTAATTTGAATATTAGAAGGAGAGAATATATACTCACAACTAAATTATGTGTCAGTATGAATAAATTAATTTAATGTTTTAACCATTTGATAAATAATTTTTTCTAGTTGCAGCTAAATTTTAAAATTAAAATATAATTAATATAAAATAAAATTAATAATTTATAGAAATACATAGTTTTAAAATAAATTTATTTATTCATGACAAATAAATTATTAAGCCTAAATTACAATGAGAGGATCCACCTTCGGGCCCACGCTAATCCGGTCAACCAGATGAGACCCTTGATATGGATAATAAAATTTACTTTTATCACCCAATTTCTTAAATTTTTACATATTTTACTAGAATTTTTTAATTATTTTATAAAAATATAAAATAAATCTTTAGAAATTATCTTTTCTATCATAAATTTATAATAAATTTTATAAATATTTTATTAATATGATAAATTTATAAAAAATAATAAATTTTAATAAATTAAAAATTACCAAAAAAATTTATAATTTATAATTTTTTTTTCATATTTGAGTAAAAAACCCAAATTTATAATGTAGTTGCACATATCAGAACAAAATCATGCTCTTTTGAAATGGTCATGATCATGAAGCAATGCCTCTGGTTTTTGTGAACCATGTGGGGGCTCACAGTAGAATTATAAAATGATGCATGCGAAGTTTCAACTCCAGCAGGCTTCAATACAGAAAATCAATCTTATTAAATAAACTAACCCAAAAAAAACAAATTATTTTGTTGGCATTATAATTTTCTGCTACCAAACAAGCTCTAGAATTTTCAACAGTTGGAGTTTAAAAATTACCAATAAGAAAACAAAAGAAATTGTGGGATATTTCTATGTACTTAAAAAAAGATGTACGAAATAAAGAATTAAATTAAAAAAGAAAAAATAAAAACCCAATTAAATCCATCAATTTTTGGTCAATTCCCAATCAGTTCATGGAACTTCCCCACAATCCCCCTCTAAAAACAATTCGGTTCCTTCTGAAATTACCCTCCACCTGAAAAAATGTTGCAAATTAAAATTGAAAAAAAAATAAAATAAAATAAAACCCAAAAATGGAAATAAAAATTATAAAAAAAATGAAAACCCTTAACAACACATAGCGAGCCCACCCTTTAAGTTCCCTCAATCAAATGCACACTTTACCACTGTTACTTACGCACTGCGTGCACATTTTAACGAGAGACCCTCCCAGTCCCCACAACCAACAACCTTTTTTTTTAACCCTTTGGGAGAATTTTTACGGTGTGACAGCACTAGGTGGGGTCCTTGATTCCTGAGGAGGAGTATGACCGTCCGATCCTTTGGATGGATCATCGGACGATTGTCTTAATCCATCATCAGTCTCTCCTCTATTGATATCTTCAATCATTCTTACTACCTCCTGCATCGCCGGTCTCTGATCAGGCACCGTCGAAACACACGCCATTGCTATTTGCAATAACTGTACCATTTCTTCTTCAATGTTATGGTACCTCATCAACTCCACATCAAAAACTTCAGCTGTCCATTCCTCTCTTACCACCGATTGGACCCACCTTGGCAAGTCAATGCCTTCTTCTCCTAACGAAGCTTGATTTGGTGCTTTCCCTGTTAAGAGTTCGAGGAGCAATACACCGAAACTGTAAACATCTGATTTGAAGGCGACTTTACGACTTTCAACCACTTCTGGGGCGCGATAACCTGCCACGTGGCTTGGAGGTGTGGCGGTGCCGAATAGCGGATTGAGTCCGAAGTCGGATATGCAAGCGTCGTGGTCGGGTCGGAGCAAGACATTGGAGGATTTTATGTTGCCGTGAACCACTTTACCTACTACATGGAGATGAGTTAAGCCTTTTGCTGCGCTCATTGCAATTCTCATCCTATTATCCCAATCTAGTGGTGTTCGCCCTGATCCTCGGCTACCTGCAAATAGAAATTCGCCGGAGATTTCAGTTACTCTACCAAATAAAATTAGTTATGAATTTAATCACAAAATTGTCTACAGTATGAATTTCGAAATCTATAGATAGGATTATTTCTAATTACGATTAAATCTCAAAATAAATAAAATTAAAAAATAAATATACTATCCAAATTAGATGAGGGTAAAAAAATATATACAAAGAACTGATATATGTCGGTGGCTCCATTTTTAATGATGAGTGATGAGGCAAAGTTTGTGCTGGAAATGATAAGGGTTTGTTGCAAAGTTGGTGGCATAAACGTTAAAAGAAACCAAAAAAGACACCTAATAAATAATGATAACAGTAATACTAAAAACGAAAACTTCCCGCGTGACAGGTTGCTTAGTTCCTAATCTAAGAATGTTTGTACATAAGCAGGGATATTCATTTTAATAAAATTAAAATAATTTATGCTAAAAACTAGAGAAACATGCGTCAGCCCCATCATTCGTAGCGAATGTCTACAAAATTAACTAATAATTTAAATCATTTTTTTAAAATTAAAAATATTTTTTTAAAAAAAAGATAAAAAAAAAGTAAAATATGGAGCTTCCTAGACTGCAACAGCTGGAACAGCATATGTCTGGTACTCTGATTACTGAATAGAATTTTTGACTATTTTGAAAAAAAAAAGTAAATTAAAGTATTTTTTTTTGACGGGAAAATTAAAGTAAATTTAATTTCTCTGAAAAATCTGATTATCTGAAAACTTACCGTGAAGAAGTGCAGACAAGCTACCGGCAGCCATGAAATCGTAAACCAGTAATTTCTCATCTTTTGAATAGTAAAACGCCCTGAGAGGCACCACATTGTCGTGTTTAATCTTTCCTAGAACTTCCATTTGCATCTCGAACTCTCTTTTTGTCATCACCACATCTTTTAGTCTCTTCACCACTACGGTGGTGCCTTCTTCAAGCACCGCCTTGTAAGAAGTTCCTACACTTCCCTTGCCCAATACCTCTGCTGATGCTCTCAGTAAATCCTCCAAATCGAAGCTGTAAATGCCTCCCTCGAAAAATACTAACTTATTCCTTTCAGCCTCCGTTGACCCGCCTGTGATATCTTCCTTTGACGATGATGTCCCTGCCTCCATTGGCATCGTCCTTGCTGCCACTGTTGGTTTCGGCGCTTTTGGTGGCCGCCTCCTTTGTTTCCTCCGAAGACAGAAGAGTAGAAATAGCAAGAGCAAGAAAGCAACTAAAGCGGAGCCAACTGCAATTAAAACAATGGCGGCCGTAGAGAGTTTCCTGGACTTCTTATGAAATTGGGTCTCAGGTGGGTTTTCTGATGGAGATGGAGCTGGAGAAGGGAAAAATGGACTGCAAGGCGGCAATGGGGCACCGCAAATATTTAAATTATTGGCGAATGAGGATGCAGGGAATCTAGATAAAACTGAAGGGATTGAACCATTGAGTTTGTTGTTTGATACGTCAAAGTCGACCAATTTTGATAGGTTTATACTTGGTAAAGTGCCGGAGAACTGGTTGTTCTGTAAGAAAAGCCGCGTCAAATGAGTCAAATTGTTCACTGCAAACGGGATTGAGCCAGTAAAATTGTTTGAGGAAAGATCTAAACGAGTTAGCCGACCCAGTCCAGGCAAACTCGGTGGAAAATCACCTGAAAACTCGTTGTTTTGGAGATAAAGGCTGCGGAGAAGGGTTAGATTGGAGAAGTCAGAGGAGATCTCGCCGGACAGACGATTCGACCGAAGACTCAAAACTCGGAGCTGACTCAGCTTGCCCAGTGTATTGGGTGGAATCCGACCCACAAGGCCCACACCAGGTAGGCGAAGTTCGTAGACAGCGGACTGGTTGACATCACACACCACTCCCACCCAGTTACAAGCCGAATCAGATGAGTTCCATTGAACACGATTGGCGTGAGGAATTTGAGAAAGAAACGCAAGGAGAGCTTGCTTGTCTTGTACGGGCTCGGAGTAAACTCGGACGAGACTTAGCAATAACAGAAGCAAAACAAAAGAAACAGCAACAGGGCAAAAAACCACTGCCATTGGCCAACAATACTTTTAGAATAAGACCAAAAAAAATGGAACAGATTGAAATATGTAGTTTTGTTTTTATATGCTGGGCTTGATGGGTGGCTTCTGATGCCGGTTTTCCCCCAAAACAAAAGTGGTTATCCGGCGAGAACCCCTGAGAAACAGAGAAGCAGAGAAACAGAGAGAACTGTGTACGTGAGCTTTGTGGAGTGAGAGAGAGAGAGAGAAGGGGGGAGAGGTTTTGTAGAAGGTATCACGAGACCACAAAAGTAAAAGGAAAATGATAATAGAAATAATAATAAAGCAGACTGGTCTCGCTGGCATCAATGGAAACGTTTTTTCCTGTTTCCTAATGTTTAGTAATTAGTATTCGTAGTCGTAATTTTTGAATTACGAGAAACGTATTTTTTGCTTGACTTTCGCGCCACCTCTGCTGTGCAGTTTCTCGAATTTAACCACATTAAATATTTCGATTATGAAAAATTTTAATACGAATCTCGTCCCCATCTTCACTCATGCATTATATTAATTAAAAAGTATAATTTAATAATAAAAATTAATAAAAATTATTTTTTTAAATATTATAATTTAAATTAATATTTCTAAATAACTTGATTCATAAATAAAAATATAGACTAAATTTATAATAAAATTTCTCATCAATTATAATATAATTTCAGGTATTATTAAATTAAACTAAATATTAATTAATTTAAATTTTAAGTTTTAAAATTAAATTTTTTATTTTTATATTTTTATAAAATACATGTTTGAATTCCTGAATTTAAATTATTTTATGCAATTTGAATTATTAATTTCAAAATCTATTAGTAAATTTTTTCAATTATTATGTTTGTTTTATGTTTACCATTTGTTGAATAATAAAATTAGATTTACAAAAAATTTTATTTTTATTATGAGTAGAATTTATAATACTAAAAATAATTAAAAATTTAATATAGATCATCATCAAGTACCAAAAATTAAATCATAATTTTGATTTAAATTTAATATCAATAACAAATTAAAATTTCAACAATAAAAAATAAAAATTGAAAAAAATATATATGCTTAAAATTTCAAATTTTTTAGAATAAAATTTAAGAATAGACATTATTATTTCAATAGGAAATTGTCAAAATTTAAATTTTGCTAAAATTAAATTTTTTCCAATTCAATACTAAAAGATAAAATTATAAAATCCTAAACGTTTTATAATTAATAATTATAATTTAGTTATTAATTATATTATTATTATATAGTAGACACTGCTGAAACACGTTCCAACGGGATAGGTCTTTGAACGTAGAAAAGGGGCAAAAAAAAGGCAAGTATAATACAGGATGCATATGCATCCTATCTTTACCGGATAACTAAAGGTGGGCCAAGGTTGATCGGACGGTCCCCCGTTGATTAGATATTGTGGCTACTACATCGACTTTAGGTAGTTTTCATGATCTTTGAAATTTCTAAATACTTAATATGAACGCGCATTTGAGTTCTTAACCCTTTGATTGATACAATTATACTTGTCAGACACAGTTTGTAGGTTCAGAATTTGACCACTCTATTTAAGGGCAATTGTTCACATATGGCCATAGTCAATTGGACACAAGTTCTTCAGCAAGACACTATGAGGGACACAGCTGGCTTGATTGCCCCATTTGTAGTGCATAGAGTGACTCCAAAATTTAAATTGCTTGAAGAATTAAGGGCACTGAACCCTTTATTTTTTTTTTTTATTTTGTGTGTGTGTGGGGGAGGACCTTAAATAAATCATATAATATATTAATTTGATTAATATAATTTTCACTAATATAAATTTCAAATAATTTTCTGAATTGATAATGATGTTGAAATATAAAAGATCAACTAATAAATAATACTATTAAGTATGATTATAATAGAGATTAGATATATTTATTAATTAATTAAAATAATAAGTGAGATAAATAAAAAAGAAAAATGTGTTTATCAATTTGAGAAAAATATTATTTTTTTTTTGGAGATATATAGTATTTTTAAGAAATCATTTATACATTGATCATTGAGGGTTGTAATAAACTAATTTTCTACAGAGCATTAGCGATGTAATTAAAGAAGGTTGCTGTTCATTTAGATATTTAATTCAGGTTGAAAAAATATATTAGACGTTATAAATAACATGTTATTGATGATATGTTTATTATATGTATGTTAACAATATCAATGGTCAATACTCAAAAAGCATATTTGCTTTTAAAAAAAAAAAAGAATTCAAAGGCTTCTATGATATGCTATTAGCATATATTCCATCATGGCCAATGGGTTTTTATTTTTTAACTGAAAAGGATGAATTTCATTAGAAAGTAGGAGAAGCATATACATCTATTGTCAACAAAGTTTTTAACTGATTAGGAGGATTACTAAGCCAATCCACACTAAGACAACCTTTAAATACCAATGCTGCTAATTAATCAGACACCAAGTTTCCACTTCTGGTTACAAAAACAAAAGAACATCTACAAAAAGAATTTACAAGGTGTTTAATGTTTAATACAATAACATCAATCTCAGCCGGACAAGAGTCTTCAGAATTTGGTGCTTGAATGAGTTGCTGGTTGTCTAATTCAAAAATACATGAGTCAAGTTGAAGCCTGTTTGCCTATTGTACTGCCAGTAATGAGATATGAGCTTCATTTCGTAATGGAGAGTACGAAGGAATCAGGCAAGCAACTCCATCCTTCAATAAACTGGCATTATCTCTAATGACAAAGGCTGCACCAGCCACGGAGGAGCTAGAATGGAAAGTGGCATCAGTATTAATCTTAAAACATCCTGGAGGAGGAGGAAGCCAAGCTATTGCAGGAGCATTTCTCTGCATAATACCTGCTGTGATAAGATTTCCAGAAAGATACTTGTCATCTTGTTGTGCAACAACAAACTCATTATAAATGGTAAGTGCTCTGTGTACTGTGAATATAGGATCTGGTTTAATTCCCTTAAAATTGTTTTCATTTCTGGCCTTCCATAAACTCCAGCACAAACATGCTATTTTGCCAAAACTTCATCTTTGTTAATGCAATTCAGATTATAAATTAGATCAGCCCACCACTCTACAAATGAGGAAGTGTTAAAAGCTAGAGGATTGAGGCCAATATTGGATAACAGATATGGTGCTCGAGAATGGTCACAATGAAAAAATAAATGGCAGCATGATTCTTCAGACAAATTACATACATTGCATGTGGTGTCACTGCAAAGATTTCTCTTGAGCAAGTTAGTAAGGACAGGAAGTGCATTAACACAAGCTCTCCACACAAAGTTCTGAATTTTTGGAGGTATTTTGAGTTTCCAGATTTTGTAACAGCAAAAATTAGATGAGATTGACCTATTACTTTGTGGATTAGAAGGTGGGATATCAGCATCCCAGAGATACTGATAAACTGATCTAACATTGAGTTTTCCAAACTTGTCTAGATGCTAAATAAGTTTATCATGAGAATTATCAATTGCTATAGGAATTCTTGTTATAGCCTCAACTTCATTATTAGAGAATAAAGAATGTAACAAACTAATCTTCCACCTTCTGTGTATCAATAAGATCAGAGACCAACATCACCTCCGAATGTGAAGGTTTTTCAGAATTAATTCTGAATTTTGGTAAATCTGGAACCCATGGATCATCCCATATCCTTACTTGGTGACCATTTCTAATAACCCACCTGGACCCTTCCTGAATTAATTCCCTAACAGATAGCATACTTCTCCAGCTCCAAGAAGGTCTACCTCCAAACCTGGCTTCTTTGAATCTTCCATTTGGAAAATAAATGGCTTTCATAATTTTGTACCAGGAACAATCTATTTCAGCCATCAATTTCCAACAATGCTTGGCTAATAAGGCAATATTAAATTTCTCAAAATCTTTGAATCCTACCCCTCCTCTATATTTAGATCTAGCTAGAACCTCCCAGCTTCTCCAAGCTATGCCTCTATTTTCTTGTTTTTGTTTCCACTAAAAAGAGGACACTGTGTTGTTCATTTTTTTGCAATGTAATTTTGGGAGTTTAAAACAGGACATAATGTGTGTAGGAATTGCATTTAGGAAAGCCTTGATGAGGGTTTCTTTCCCTGCAAAGGAGAGAAATTTATTCTTCTAAGAAAGAGTTTGTTCTCTAACTCTGTCAACAATGAAATTGAAAGCCTCATACTTTGATCTTCCCCACCAAGAAGGAATGCCTAGATATTTATCTTCCCCTTTCATCTCTTTCATCCCCAAAAGCTGCATGATAGATAATTTAAGCTCAGGTGAAATATTATTGCTGAAGGTAATTCTAGATTTTTGAAAATTGATGATTAGACCAGATTCCAAACCGAAATCTTTTAGAATTATTTCTAGGAATCTATTAGCTTCAGCCAAGGTGGCCCTTCCACATAAGATGGTATCATCTACATAAAGCATATGAGTATATGTTTAGATCGAGCAAGCCTCTTTGTGTGCACGCCTGAACCAGAAGGTTGACTAAGTATATGTTTATCCACCATTTCCTTTCCAACCCGGTTGTGATTGATATTTTAACCAAGTTCCACCATATTCATCATTGAGTTAGATTGAGGAGCAAACATGCCATCATCTAGGTGAGGGAAAATGGAGTATTCAGGGTTGTTTTTAATTGTCCAGCATGCCCATAGATTATCTAGGGGGCTATCATCAGAATCATTAAACTAGAATTTTTTTATAAAAATCGTCTCCTCCTCTGCCTTACCTAGATTTATCTTGGAGAATAGGTTGGGATTCAGCTTTGGTAGAGTGATCTGGGTTATGGGGGTAGGTTTTTCTTGGGTGTGGGTAAGATCTTGGGTGATCAGAACGGGTAGGTTTGTGATCTGATTCAGAGTATCCAAATTATCTAGATTACCACTGTGAACGAGGATTTATAAAAGTATGAAAGATCGGGCGGTGCTGTTTTTGTCAGATGAAATAGAGGTGGGTATTGTTTTATCAGAAGTCTGGACAGGTGATTGATTGTCTCGAGAAATAGAAATTGGAGGGTATGGGAGACACAATGTGACTTGAAAATAGTTTTCTCAAGTTGAGTTTTTGAAAACTATTCCTTCCTGCTACCTTCCTGAGTTTGAGGAAGATGCGCCTAATTTAGGCACCTGAGGTCTGGTGCTGACTATCTCTAGTGCTTGAGGTGAGTTCAGTTGAGAAAAGGGTAGCACTTTTTCGCCAGATTTTGGATCATTCCGACATCAGGTTGATTTCTGGCTGTAAAATTAATAGCAGGCGAGGCTCTAAGCTAAGGTCCAAAAGGAGTATTAGGTGTCCCCACTTCTTCATTACTTCATTTTTCCGAACAAAATCTCAAAACATGGCCTATTCTTCCACAATTAAAGCAGAATTCACCCAATTTCTCATATCTAATATCAACTTTAACAGACTCATTATCAGATAAGTCATTTGTAAAGCCTGGAATCAATGGTTTTTCTACAAAATCCATACCTTAATGTGAAAAAAAAATGATTCCAATTGGTTTTCTTCTGATTACTCCCATCTATATCAATGAGGCCTTCGAACAAATCTCCAATTCTCTTTGCATTGCCTTCTGTCATGAAAGAGGGTGGCAGATTATGTATTTGGATCCAAAAAGGCGTTTTGGTAAAGTCTATGCTATCAAAAGTTTGGTCAGGTTTCCAAAGGTTGAGAATAAGTAAGGAATTAGATATATTCCAAGGGCTTTCTTCTAATATTTTTTTAGCTTCCCCTTCATTTTGTAAATAAAACACAAACTTATTCCAGCTTTGCCTTTGGACTCGAACTCCAGGCTGAAATTTCCATGCTCTCTCTAAGGCAGCTTTAACAGTTCCAGGAGAGTATGTTTTTTGGGAGAGAAGTTTCCCAGCTAGAACTGAATCAGGTAAGTCATTCCCCTGGGTCCGATTGTAGGTTCAAAGTGATTTCTGAACATTTTAGGGAATTGGTTTTGGAGATGATATCTTCGATTTCTGTATTAGTTGGATTCATCTGGTAATAGGTATTAAGATAAGTTGATAAGTTTAGAGTTTTATATTCTGTTATTTTGATATATGTACGACTGTGTGTATTTATCTCTGTAACCAATTGTAGTTAATATACTCTATTTGAAGGGTATACACAGCAATAGAAACATACTTAAAAATCTCATTATCTCTGTTAACCTATTATGGTATTAGAGCACTAAAAACCACGATTTTTATCGATTCATTCTCTATTCAATCGCTCTGCGATTTGACTTATTTCATTTTTATTCTTTCCAATTGCTGTTGATATGGCCTGGTTATTGGGTATTTCCAATATTACTCATTCCTCTAGAAAAACCCTCATTTCTTTTACTGCCTCTCAGTTCCCATTGAAGCTCACGTCACAAAATTATTCTACCTGGCATGCTCAAGTGGTTCCAGTTCTAAAAGGTCATGGTCTGCTCGGTTATGTTGAGAGGCAGATTTTACCTCCTTCTCCGATGATTACTGTCAAAGATGGAAAGGAGTCTCCAAACCCAGATTATGAATTCTGGGAATGTCAGGATCAATTAATCTTGGCTGCCATAATCAGTGCTACTAGTTTTTCTGCTATGCACGTTATCAATTCTGCAAAAACTTCTGCTTAGGATAGGATCAGAAGCTCCTTTGTGAACAAGTCTGCAACCAGAATCATTTCTCTTCGTGAGAAACTGTCCAATCTCAAACGAGAAACCAGGTCTGTCTCTGAGTATTTGCAGATGGTTAAAGCAATATCTGATGATTTGTCTTTGTGTGGTGGTCCTGTCTCTGCCATTGATCTGGTAATTTATGTGCTTAATGGTATTGGTGTTGAGTTTAAAGAAATTGCAGCAGCAGTAAGAGCTAGAGATTATGTTATTACTTTTGAAGAATTAGAAGATAAACTTTTTGCTCATGAGATGTATCTCAAGAGAATTGATCCCACGTTTGATGTGGTTCCGGTTGTTGCTAATTCAGTTAGGAAAGGCTATTCTGGTCGCAAAAATGAAACCTTTGTTTCTGTTAGTTCAGATAGGTCTCGGTCTGTTCAGTCTAAGAATAATGGTGGAGATTCGAAACTGGTTTGTTAGATTTGTGATCGTCTAGGTCATTCAGCCAAGCAATGCTATCGTGCTAAGAATTTCTTCAAGAATAACTTTCCTCGACCACGTGCAAATTCTGTTAATTCCACTACTTCTCAAGACAGTAGATGGGTTCTCGATACAGGGGCTACACATCATGTGACGAATGACTTACAGAATCTTTCTCTGCATGCTCCTTATGATGGTTTGGATGAACTCCATCTCACTGATGGCTCAGGTTTGGGGATTACTCATGTTGGTTCACAATGTCTTTCTTTTCCATTGAAGTCATGCTCTCTTAGTAATGTTTTGTGTGTTCCTAGCTCTAAGGAAAATCTTATCTCAGTGTCTGAGTTTTGTTTAGTTAACAATGTCTCTATTGAATTTTTCTTTGACTCTTTTCTTGTGAAGGACCTAGCAACAGGGGAGATAATAACAAGGGGACGAATTAAGGATTCTTTGTATCGTCTAGCTTCATTGTTAAAGTCTCGTTCTGGTTTTCCTAGTCCTAAAGCTTGTGTTAGTGTTCGTGCTTCGTCGTTGTTCTGGCATCAGCGATTGGGTCATCCAGCCAAGAAAATTTCTAGTTATGTTTTGTCCAAGTTTGATTTACTTGTTTCTTCTAGCGAAAATTTTAGTTGTGATTCATGTAGTTGTAATAAGAGTCATAGACTCGCATTTGGGAAATCATCGTTGCAAAGTTCTAGACCTTTGGACTTATTGTACTCGGATTTATGGGGACCTGCCCCTGTTGAATCTGTTGATGGGTATAAATATTATTTGATTTTTGTTGACCATTTCACAAAATATGTTTGGTTATATCCTTTGAAGTTAAAATCTGATGTCTCTTTAGTGTTTCCTGTATTTAAGAAATTGGTTGAGAATAGGTTTTCTTCTAAGATTGTGTCCATTTACACTGATGGTGGGGGGGAGTTTACTACTTTAACATCTATTCTTAGAGATCATGGCATTTCCCATCTTCAAACACCTCCTTATACACCCCAACATAATGGAATGGCTGAATGTAGACATCGCCATTTAGTTGAAACAAGTCTTACTCTTCTTCATTCTGCCTCTTTACCTACTAAATTTTGGTCATATGCATTCCAAACGGCAGCATATTTAATTAATCGGTTACCAACCCCAATTCTTGGATATTTATCACCTTATTTCAAACTTTTTCACCAGCAGCCAAACTATAATAGCTTGAGGGTTTTTGGGTGTTTATGCTACCCATGTCTACGCCCATTTACTAAGAATAAGTTTGATCTGAAGTCTAAGCCATGTATTTTCTTGGGGTATTCTCTTAATAAAAGTGCATATCTATGTTTTGACTATAACTCAGGCCGGGTATACACCTCTCGCCATGTGGAGTTTTGTGAGCATATTTTTCCAGGTTCTACTCAGATTAATGATGCCTTGTCGTCTTCTTCTGCTTCCTGGTATGATATTTCTACTAAAAATAATGTTTCTGTTCAGCTATATCCATTTTATCCATCCCAAATAGGTCCTTCGGCTATTCAATATGTTCCCAGATTTGATGTGTCTTCGACAAATATAGTTCCAGCTGCTACCTCACTAAATATTCCCGTTACTGTACCTGAGTCTGCTGTAGTTGTTCCTGTGTCTATTTCTGATGTTCCTGAGTCTGCTCCTGTTCAAATTGAGTCCCAATCTGGTCCTGTTTCAAATGTACGTACTCACCCAATGCGTACAAGGTCTCAAAATAATATCTTTAAGCCAAAAAGATTGAATTTAGCAACTAAACATTCATTACCTGAAACTGTTGAACCAACATGTGTGTCACAAGCCTTAAAAAAATTTGAATGGAGGTCTGCTATGTCTGATGAATATAATGCTTTGCTTGCTAACGGTACTTGGTTGTTAGTTCCTTCTGACAGGAAGCAGAATTTGATAGGTTGTAAGTGGGTTTTTCGAGTTAAGAAGAATCCAGATGGTACAATTGCAAAATACAAGGCATGTTTGGTTGCCAAAGGCTACAATCAGAGGCCCGGTATAGATTTTGTAGACACATTTAGTCCAGTTCTAAAACCAGCCACCATTCGTTTGATACTTACTATTGCTGTGATAAACAAATGGGTAATAAGTCAATTGGACGTGAATAATGCTTTTTTTCATGGATCTTTGCAAGAAGAAGTCTACATGAAGCAGCCACCTGGGTTTGTGGATCAAGCAAAACCGAATTATGTTTGCAAGTTAGTCAAAGCGTTATATGGTCTTCGTCAAGCTCTGAGAGCTTAGTATCAAGCCTTGCGTGAGTGTGCTTTGGAATTTGGATTTGAGCAGTCTAAATGTGATCATTCTTTATTCTTCTATAGCAAAAATAATGTGGTTTGCTATTTTTTGATTTATGTTGATGAATTGCTTCTTACTGGGAGTAGTGTTTCATTTATTAGAAAGTTTGAGAATGAACTTGCAACTCGGTTCTCACTTAAGGAACCTCAACCACTTCACTTATTTCTGGGCATTGATATCCATAAATGTTCTGCTGGATTGTTTCTTTCTCAACATCACTATATCAGAAAGTTGTTGCTTGCTGCGAAAACAGAAGGTGCGAAGCCAATAACTACACCGATGGCCACAACAATAGCCTTAGTCAAGACTACAAATGAGAAATTAGTTGTTGATGCTGTTGATTTTCAGAAATTGGTGGGTGCATTATAGTATTTAACATGGACGAGGCCGGATATATGTTTTTCAGTTAATAAGCTATCTCAGTTTATGCAAAATCCTACTGCTCAACATTGGGATGCCTTGAAGCGTTTATTGCGGTATCTGAAATCCACTATTGATAATGGGATATTAATCACTCCTCAATCTTCCTTGAATTTTCATGCTTTTTCAGATGCCGACTGGGCAGGGAATATTTCTGATAGGACGTCCACAACTGGATTTATTCTATATCTTGGCTCAGTCCCTATCTTTTGGACTTTTAGGAAGCAAAACTCGGTTGCACGGTCTTCTTCAGAAGCCGAATATAGGGCAGTAGCATCAGCATCTTCTGAGATTATGTGGCTAAGATCTCTATTGCTGGAACTGGGTTATTCTAATTCTTCAATTAAGTGCCCAGTGCTGTATTGTGATAATGTGTCTGCGGCCTATGCATGTCAAAATCCTGTGCATCATTCGAAAATGAAACATATAGAAATTGATGTTCATTTTGTAAGGGATTTAGTACAAAAAAGGAAGATTCGTGTGGCTCATGTCTCTTTCAAAGACCAACTGGCTGATATTCTAACAAAACCGTTGTCTAAAATGGTGTTTGCTTCAAATCGACTCAAGATCGGCGTCCGCTGTGGTACCCCAATCTTGCGGGGGAGTATTAAGATAAGTTGATAAGTTTAGAGTTTTATATTCTGTTATTTTGATATATGTACAGGCTGTGTGTATTTATCTCTGTAACCAATTATAGTTAATATACTCTATTTAAAAGGTATACACAGCAATAGAAATATACTTAAAAATCTCATTATCTCTGTTAACCTAGTAATAGGAAGGAAGATGTTGTAATGAGGGAGGGTTAATGAAATAAGGAAACTGGCTAAGATTCAAAGTAAAGAACTCAAAGGATTGTGAGAATAAGACAAAGATGAAAAGGAAAATAGTTTGCTGGGAGGTTCTCAAAGAGACTCTACCTGAGAGAGAGAGAAAGGAGCTATACAAAGAGAGAGATTGATATCATGAATTTATTGAAATTAAAATTCAAGCAATACAATGGCCAATGAGTTGATTTCAATATATAATTTAGGCTAGAATTTTTTATTAATTACTATCATAATTAGACTTTAATTTAATTTATTAACTTATAAAGAAAACTTTACTTCATACTTGTAAATTGGTTGTTAAATGATGTTCCATTAATTTAATAAACCATCATCCATTACAATTGATATATATATATATATTTTTGAGAAAATTCGCAAGTGATAATTTGGTTTAGTAACATTTTTTTAATAAGATTAAAGAAGAAAAAATTAAGTAATAGTCCATCTATCTCAAATGAATAAACACACTTTTTATTTTGTAAAAATAAAAAAAATTAAGTATTTTTATTGAAAATCTAAATTTACAATATATATACCATTATTTGAATATGAGATATATTAATTTAAATATTTATAATAAATAATATTAAATAGAAATTTAATAGAAATTTAATATATTAACTAATATATTAAAAAAGAAAGTGAATTATATTTTAACAATATTATTATTATTATTATTATTATTATTATTATTATTATTATTATTATTATTTACTATAAGGCATGAAAACATGAAACGAACATTGAATTAAATGATTTTCTGAATCAGTAAGATCAAACTTGTCAAAATTGATCCATTAACGTTGCATTAACTAAATTATGAGAGGGATAGTGCCAAAAAATTGGATTTTGTAGGGGAATTTTTTTAAGCAATGGAAAAGGGATTATTCTAAAGCCAATAATTTTATCTGTATTTTAAGCAAAACAAGTGCCAAAATTTTAATTAATTTAAAACCACTGTGATATGATCCGGTATCCTATCCTATAAACCTGAAAAACAGCTTTGGAAACATATATGATGGAAATAGAAAACAAAAACTCTATTCTAAGTGGGAAAAAAAAATTGTTTTCATATTTTCATTCAATTAGACATCATACAACTTACACAGAGTTGAAAGTGATGGAAGTGTTGGGTAATATATGAATTTTGATGGTAATTGGTGCATAAAATTCTACAACATGCAAATCAAAGTGCATTGCTAAAACAACTACTAACTAGATATAGTTAGCACCTGCAAGGAAGTGGGTCCCAAACAGTTGCTGACGAATCGTAGCGCTTAAGTTAAACGGTCAAAGTAATTTTTTCTTATCTTATTTATGAGACTACTAATTTTTTTTATTACGGTGTTTAATTAAAAAAAAATTAAAGAGAGAAATTTCTATGGGGATCCTGACAAGGCAAGGAGAAGAACGCGACAAAGTTGCCCGGTTTGTGGGGGCGAAGACGGGGATAGAAATTCTCTATCAACGCGGGGATGGGAATGAGGATTATCTCCATGCTCTTGTCCCACTTCATTGTCATCTCTAAACATTGTATTTCTTTTCACTAATTCACATTCAGCGTTTTCGTCTAGATCTTTGATTTTGCTCTTTGATTTCACTCATTTTCCTTCCTTTTTAATTAGAGTTATTCATAGGTCGTGCCAGGCTAGGCTTCATCTCAACTGGCAGCCTGACTCGATTTTTTTTTTTAATTATTTTTTTTTGTCCGAGTCTCGATCTAAGCGAGGCCATCTCAGGTCAGGCAAGCTATCGGGCTAGGCCATAGATTTTATTTTTTTTTAAAAATAAAATTTTTAAAATTTTTGAATTTTTTGAATTTTTTAATACTTTCATGCATAGATCATTTAAAACAAATTGTAAATGAGAAAATAATTACAAATTCTAAATGAGAAAATAATCTTTAAAATCAATGAATTTAACTTAAAAATAAAATTTTAATTAAATTTAATTTTTTAATACTTTCATGCATAGATCATTTTAAACAAATTATAAATGAGAAAATAATTATAAATTGTAAATGAGAAAATAATTTTTAAAATCAATGAATTTAACCTAAAAATAGAATTTTAATTAAATTTAATTAAAATTTTAATTTTTAAAAAATAAAAAAAATTAGGTCGAATCAAGTAGGACTGGCAGGCTAAGCTGAAAGCCTTTTAGGTTGGTCCCATCCGGCCAAATCTGGCCGGGTTGGTCAGGCTTCTGGATAAACAATCCTATTTTTAATTATTATTTTACTTCGTCTTCTCCTTTAATTGATATTAAAACTCTCTTTTTTTGAACTAGCAAAGAACAAATGAGAATGATGAATTTACGTAAATGAAAATTGGATCGAAAGCCTAAATGTAGAACGGATAGGTGAATTTATTCCCATGTGTGCGGTAACATTTATTAATGTTAAGGTTAATTTTATCTGCCTAATATCTCTCCACTAGTTTAATATTTTTTTGCTTTCTGTTATAAAATTATTTTTAAATATATTATCTGCAATTTTTATAAAAAAAAAGATATCTTTTTCTAATATTTTCTTCTTTCCTGTTGCTGAGTTACATTAAAAAAATATCATCTGCCTTTTATTTTCGTGCTTTTTAAAATATAAAGAAGAACTTACTAAATTATGGAGGATACATTTTAATTTACTATTCTTTATTATTTTAGGAAAATTATCTTTAAGGATAGTGTTCGCGCATGCCTTATTTGTATTATAAATTTTCCAACAATACTACAAAATTGTATTTTCTTTTTCTCACATTATCATAATTCATAAATACAACAATATTATAAAATTGTATTTTAATCAATTATATTTGTTAACTTTAATATTCTATTAAATAATTATTTATTAATATAATTTATAATATCAATTAAATAAATTATATTTATGATATTTAATTTTATATATTAAATAATTTATATTTTATATTATATTGATTGATTTATATATTTTTAAAAAAAATTTAAAAAGTTTCAAAAAATATATAACTCTTAACATTCATAATAAATTAATTATAAATTAAATAATTTATTTATAATAATGCTTAATTTATATATTTTTAAAATTTTAAAAAAATTAAATAATAAAATATATGACTTTTAATTTTACTAACAAATTAATTATACATTAATAATTTACGTAATAATAATATTTATATTAATAACACTTTCAATAAAAATTTATAATTATAAATCTTTCTACTCATATTTTTCTTCCTATTTGAAAAAACTTATTTGAATTTCTTTTTTTTTTTCTCATTTTTATAAAATTTATTATTTTTATAGCAAAAATATGTGTAGATTTTGTTATTGATTAGTAAAAGTATAGAATTATAAAATAAAAAGATTATATTTGTTCGTTAATATTATTTTAATAAAATTATCATAAAAATTAAAATAACTATTTTATTTTATATTTTTTATAATATAATTTATTGTTAATCTATATATAAATTATTTATATTTATTTGTATAATTTTATTCTCATCACCACACAGCAGGCGAGCAAGATACTAGAAAATAAAATATTTATAAGTGCTAAATAAGCGAATAAAAAAATATAAATTATAAATTTTATAATTTATTATTGTAAAAATTATAATTTAAAAAGTTAAGGATTTAAAAATATAAAATTAGAATGTAAAAAGTCATTAATTTAAAAGGAAAATAAATAATTAAATATTATCTATTACTATTTAAAAATATTATATAATATTATTATATTATTGAACCCGAATCAATTCAATTGAGCAATGAATCAATTATTAATTTGGATTGATGTTTGATCCGGTTTTAAAAATATTACTTCTCGATAAAAGACTACTCTATTAAATAACAACACGTCGATTATGAAAAATAAATACATAAATAGAAAATAAAATATTTAAAAAAATTACTTATACAACATTAGTTAGTTTGAATTGAATGAAAATGTTTATTTTTTTTTGTGGCAATAATTATTTATTCTGTTTTTGCTAAAGTGATATATACAGTTTCTTTTTTAGTGAGACAAATGATAAATGTATGATACATAAGTGAATAAATTAATTTAAATAATTTATTAATATTATTAAAGTTTTTACACATATTATATGATAGTAAGTAATTATCTCTCTCATTATCTAATTTATTATATTTAATTTATAATAAGTTTATTATAAAATATATAATGAAATATTTTTTAAAATTTTTAATTATTTCTTAATATATTTTTTTAAATATTTTTTAGTTTATTAATTTAATTTGTTAACTATTATGACAAAAATTATAGTTATGTTCATAATCAAGTAAAAAATTATAGTTATGTTCATAATCAAGTAAAAAATTATATTAGTTAATCGCGAACATGACTAGTTATATATATAAAAGTTAAAAGGGCTTAATGTTGTCACCTCATCACTTTGTTAAAAAAGTTATTTTACTTTTTTTAGTTATTTTTATTTAATTTTAATAATTTATAAAATTTTAAAATATAATAATTAATAAATTATATTTTTGACTTTTAATTTTTTTTATTAAATAATTTTATATTAATATAATTTTATAATATTAATTAACTAAATTATACTTGTGACTTTTAATCTTTTGTAAATTAAGTGATAAATTTTAATAATATTAATTGATTTATATATTTGTCACGATTCAATCCGAGGGCACGTGACCGATACTAGAGAGAGAAAAAAGTATGTGGCTTCCAGAATCAGTAGTAAGCCTGAGAATTCGTTTCCCGATAAATCTAAATTATAATAATCATCACTGTTTCAAGCTGGACCTACGAACCCACTAATTATGCACTACTAGTACATCTCATCATTGCTATAATGTATTGGTTAGCAGTCTTATTTGACCAAACAATATTATTAAATAGATAAATAGATAGATAAATATCATACGAAGTTCTAAATTACAACAAGGTGAATTAGATAAGTAATAAAATAAATAATTGAATAATTCCTCCAGAAAAATAAAAAGGCAGTATTTCTATGCTTTACCTGCAACCTGGAAAAAATTAGTGAACATAAATGAGAGTTCGACTCGACGAGCTATATAATATAATATAACTATTACATGTATAACGTGCTCATACAAATACCAATCAACCAACAAATCACATAAGTAAGCAAGGATAGTAGTAAGTTAATGGAGCCATAATAAACCTCAAACTAGGGAGCCTATCCCTCTATTCGGTTCTCTTAGTCCATATAATTTTTTTTATAATCCAATACATAGGGTCCGCCGTCACAACTATAACCAAGCAGCGCTGAGCATGAAAATGTCTCCGCTGTGACGCCAATCATAAACTCATCATATAATAACCTCATATCATAACTCATATTTCCGATTATGTGTGATCTCATACTATACTAATTATATCCGACATCACATATTATATGCATTAAGCATAATCAACTCATACTTAACACACATTATATTTATAGCAATAATAACTGTATATGTAATGCACAAGCAGTCGATGCATTAGACAAATATAATTATGAATATAAATTAGAGAAGCATGGTATTATATTATTCTATATGACTTACAGATTTATGAAAACATAATGATTCTCCTTGGAACATTTGATTGAAAATAGATGGCACATGAAAAGTATTTTTAATCGATAATAAAAACTATTAAAATATAGACAAATACGACTATAGAGATTTCACCGAAATTTTGATAGTCTTCTTAATAAATAGAATATATTTTCTGAAACAAAAAGAGAACACACTTCATAAAAAACTCACAATAGTCAACATCAACCCAATTATTCCATTTGGGCCATCATCATAATTTTCAATAACTCAAATATAAGCCAAACGTACATATCATAAATACAATAGTAATGGTTTATTAAATTAACATTAATCTTAAAATTTCAAATGCATATTTTGTTAATTTTAAATAATTCTTCAAAAATTATTTTATAATCGTCCCTCAATTATAATTAATTACGATATAATTTATTTACCTCACTTTATAAAAATAACTTGGTTATTTTAATTATAAAAATACTGATTTTAATCAAGTAATTAGTTTTATAAATTTTTTAAACATAATACTTTAACCATTTAATTTAATTACTTAATACTCTATTAACTTATTTAATATTTAATAATTAACTCAATTAAAATTATAATCTTTAAATTATAAATCTTTACATAAAACATAATCTAATTAAATATTTTTTCATAATTAATAAATAATAATTATAACTTACCAATTTATTTTAATCAATTTTTCATTCAATTTATACTAATTAATAAATTTTTTCATTAATTATAACTAATTAAGATTATATATATATATATTCTAAATATATATTTTAATTCTATAAATTATTACTTCATAATTAATTAGTTTTAAATTAATACATTCAAAATATCTCAATTTTAATATATTAAACTATCAATCATTAATTATACATATTTATTATTTTTTCTTTAATTATATTTAAAATTATTAATCATAACTCATAATTTATTTTATTATCTAATTATAAATTTCTGCCAATTAAATACTAAAAATTTATAATAATTAACCTTTAATTATCATTTTAATTAATTAATTTATTATTTATTATAATTTTTTACTATTTTCTATCATCGACAGAATAGTAATTCCGTTGTCGAAATAGTATCATCATTGCCGAAAAACAGTAATCGAATTCTGGCAAATCTAAATATGCTCTATAATTTATAAATAATATACCAAAATAAAGCTTAAGAAGAGAGAATTTTAAAAATATCAATTTCGCAGTGAAAAGAGAAAGAAAAATGGCTGAAAATCTCGTCGGAAGCTCTCAGAAGGCGAACTATTCAGACTATGCGTGAATAGTATTCCGGTGTCGAATGGCAACGATCTTGGTGGCGTTGAACGATGGGCTTTCCAATGGTATGGGAGGTGTTGATAAATGATGTTCGGACAATGGTACATCGAAGAAAAATTGAGCCGCCCCTCTCTCCCTCTCACTTTCTCTCTCCTCATTTATGCTCTTTCTCTCTCTTCCTCTTTTCTTCTTTTTCTGTTTCCTTCCTTTTTCTCTCTCTCTTATAAATACAAATATATATATTAATTTTAATTTTCTCTTTTTTAAAAAAATATTAAATATTCTATTTAATTAATAATAATATTACTATTATTATTCTCATCATTTTTTAACATTTTTTAAATTAATTTAAAATTTGGATTATTACAATCTTCCCTCCTTTTAAAAATTCATCCTCAAAATTTTAAATTAAGGAAAATGCTCAAGTAAAAAGTCAAACTATCCATGCTTGTGCACTATGATATATTACCCTTAAGAATCACATTTAACATTCTTAATTCAACTAATCTGTCACCTCAAAAATTTTACCTAGCTATATCCACAATTGACCTCAAAACACTCGATTAACTATTTTAACCTAACTCTCAATTTGTTGATTGATCATATCACTACTTTATAATCTAAATGAGGTTATGTTTAAAGATAACAAAAATATACTAGCGTCATTTATTTATCTCTATATTTTCAATTCTAATAACTTAATTTAAATACTGCTTTTAATAGATTCCTTTCAAATAATACCTTATGTCTATCACTTTTAAATTTTCACATTTTAAAACATATTAATTTAGTTACACTTCAATTAATTACTTCAAATTCACATACTTGAATTATTTTAAAAGCTCCAACAATTTGTATAGTCTCTATACACAATTTTACTTAATAAATTTCGCTTTTAAACCAAAATTATCACGATATATAATATAACTAGCATACAAAATCTTAACAAAAATTCTAAAATCTATAGCCACCTTAACTGTTTACATTTTATAAACTCTAAAATTTTATCCCGTTTTAATTCCGACTGAACATCTTGCCTTGTTTTATTTTTTACCTTAGAAAATAAAATCAATTTAACCCAAAATAGATTTTTTTTCAATCAATTCAAATATCAAATTCAATTTATTATCATCAACTCATCAAAGTCAAAACTCCAATTTAATTTATTAATTTATTCAATTGAATCATAGAATAGAAATTACTCATTTCTACTAATGATGTTCATGTACCATATTGATCCCAATTAAAATGATAACAATATTATATATATATATATACATATAATCATCTAGCTTAACCCAAAAGCTTACTGTATTCAATCATTCTTTATCACTTCAACTCGTCAGTGTACTATATGTCATTTTCAAATTCATGAATATAACTCTAATAATATTATAGCTTACCTTTATTATCTATCTAAAATATTTATTTTCCTAATATGTTTATATTCCTATATCACAAATATATTCATATTCAAAATCACCATACACTATCCATTATTAAAATTTAAGTTTACTCTTTTACTCTGTCTTTGTAATTCATAATTATTAATTACATGTCATTTTATTCAATGTCCAGTCCTAATGCTATCATTGGTTTACAGATCCAAAATTACTATCCATACATATCCTCAATATTTTAAGCTCCACAAGTAATTGGGTATGCTTAAGGAACTACTCAGAGTCTAGCATTTTAGGCATTCAATAGAAAATACGTAAGTCATGATATACAACCTCTTAACACAATCCATATATATGTGACAACTGTTAAATCACAACCCACGGATAATGCTGAATTTGAGGCAATCAAGACTCAATAAAAAAACGAAGAGGAATCCCATACTCCGCATGATATATGAATATAGACCAAATATAACTATTTCAACTATAGGCTACAGGCTACAAGATCTTTGCTCTGATATCAACTTTGTCATGACCCAACCCGAGGACACGTGACCAGTACTAGTAAAAGAAAAAAGCACATGGCTTTCAGAACCCTTAGTAAGTATGATAACTCATTTTTTGATAAATCTAGGTTATAATAATTGTCACTGTTTCAAACTGGACCTATGAGCTCACTAATTATGCACTACTAATATATCTCATCATTGCTATAATACATTGGTTAACAATTCTATTTGACTAAATAGCATAATTAAATAGAAAAATAGATAGAGAAATATCATACGGAGTTCTAAATTATAACAAGATGAATTAGATTAGTAATAAATAAATAATTGAATAATTTCTCCTGAGGAATAAAAAGGTAGGATGACCTGAATAAGCATTACTTCAATGCTCAAACCTGCAACCTGAAGAAAAATAGTGAACATAAATGAGTGTTCGACTCAATGAGCTATATAATAATTAATATAATACAACTATCAAATGCATAACGTGCTCATATAAATGTCAATCAACCAACAAATTACATAAGCAAGCAAAGATATGAGGAAGTCAATGGAGCCACACTAAATCCCAAATTGGGAAGCTTATCCCCCTATCTGGCTCTTTTTAGTCCATACATTTCTCTTAGAATTCAATATATAGAGTCTGTCATCACAACTATAGCCAAGCAGCTATACCTGACTGACAAGCAGCACTGAGTATGAAAATATCATTGTCTTTACGTCAATCCTAATTTTATTATATAATATCCTCATATCATAACCCATATCCCTGACCATGTGTGGTCTCACATCATCTTAACTATATCCGGCATCACTTATTATATGCATTAAGCACAACCAACTTATACTCAATATACATTATGCTTATAACAATAATAACAGTACATATAATGCACAAGTAGTCGATGCATTATGCAAATATAATTATGAACGTAAATTAGGAGAGCAATGTATTATATTATTCTATATAACTCACAAAATTATAATCAATCGATAATAAAAACTATTAAAATATAGACAAATAAGACTCTAGAGATTCTGCCAAAATTTCGGCAAAGTCTCATCTATAACTAGGACATTTTCTCCTAAAAAAAAACAAGAGCTCACTTCAAAAAAATCACAATGGTCAACGTTAACCCAATTGCCCCATCTGGGCCACTATCACAATTCTCAATAACTTAAATATATGTCCAATGTACATCTCACAAATACAATATCAATAGTTTATTAAATCAACATTAATCTTATTTATTTAATTTACTAACAAAATATTCACTTAAAATTTTATTAAGATATATGCTAATTCAATTTTAAATAATTCTTAAAAAATTATTTTATAACTGTCCCTCAATTATAATTAATTATCATATAATTTATTGACCGCACTTTATTAAAATAATTTAGTTATTTTAATTATAAAAATACTAATTTTAATCAAGTAATTAATTTTATAAATTTTTAAATATAATACTTTAATTATTTAATTTAATTACTTAATACTCTGTTAACTTATTTAATATTTAATAATTAAATCAATTAAAACTATAATGTTTAAATTACAAATCTTTACATAAAATCATAATCTAATTTAATCGAATTCATTAACTATTTTTTCATAATTAACAAATAATAAATATAACTTATCAATTTATTTTAATCAATTTTTCATTTAATTTATACTAATTAATAAATTTTTTCATTAATTATAACTAATTAAGATTATATATATATTCTAAATATATATTTTAATTCTATAAATTATTACTTAACAATTAATTAGTTTTAAATTAACACATTCAAAATATCCAAATTTTAATATATTGAACTATTAATAATTAATTATACATATTTATATCTAAAATTACTAATCATAATTCATAATTCATTTTATTATCTAATTATAAATTTCTACCAATTAAATACTAAAAATTTATAATAATTAACCTTCAATTATTTATTTCAATCTATTTATTTATTTATTTATTATTTTATTCATTATTTATTTATTTTTACTATGTTCTATCATCAATGGAATAATAACTCTGTCGTCAAAATAGTGTCATTGTTGCCGAAAAACGATGATGAAATTTCGGACAACCTAAAATATATTTTAAAATTTATAAATAATATACAAAAATTAAGCTTAAGAAGAGAAGATTTCAAAAATATTAATTTCACTATGAAAAGAGATCGAAAAATGGCCGAAAATCTGGTCAGAAGCTCTCGGGAGGTGGACTATTCGGATGACACATGAACAGTACTCCGACATTGGATGACAACGATCTTGGTGATGTCGGACAATGAGTTTTTCAATAGTATTGGAGTGTTGATAAATGATGGTTTGACGGTAGTAGATCAGAGAAAAATCGATTCGTCCCTCTCTCCCTCTCACTTTTTCTCTCCTCATTTCTGTTCTTTCTCTCTCTTCCTCTTTTCTTCTTTTTTTGTTTCCTTCTTCTTTTTTTTTTCTCTTTCTCTTATAAAAACAAATATATATATATATATATATATTCTTTTTTTAAATATTAAATATTCTATTTAATTAATGATAATATTAGCATTATTATTCTCATCATTTTTAGCATTTTTTTAAAAATAATTTAAAATTTTGGTTATTATAATATTCTTTTAGAAATTTAAAAGATTAAAAATTATATAACTCTTAACCTTCATAATATATTATAAATAAATTAAGTAATTTATTTATAATAATTTATTTATATAATTTTAGAAACTTAAAAAAACTAAATAATAAAATTTGACTTTTCACATTCCTAATAAATTAATTATAAATCAAGAATTTATTTAATAATTCATTAATAATTTATTTATAATAAAAATATATCATTTAACTTTCTCAATAGATTAATTATACGTTAATAATTTATGTAATAATAATATTAATATTAATAACAACTATAATATAAATTTATGATTATAAGTTCACTACTTATATTTTTTCTTCCTATATGAAAAAGTTTGTATGAATTTTTTTTCTTATTTTTTCTTCTTTTTCATAGAATTCATTAATTTTTTATAATGAAAATTTGTGTAAGTTTTATTCTTGATTAGTGAAAATGTCAATTTATGAAATAAATAGATTATATCTACTCACATGTATTGTTTGGATAAAATCTTATTAAAAGATCAAGATAAATATTTTATTTTATATTTTTTATAATATAATTTATTTTTAATTTATATAAAAATTATTTTATATTTATTTGTTATTGAGTAATAAGCAACTAGTTAGAATATTAAATTAGTACCGGATGATGGCATACGCCCATGACTAAAAACCATAAAAATTAAAAGATGGGATCTTCTCATTCTTCCCTCTCTGTTTTCTCTATTTATTCTTTTTTATTTGTGTGATTTATTGTGGGTGCTCTAAAACTTATTTCCTTATGGAGCAACTCCCACGTCCCGCCTGATAAATGTGGGACAAAGGGTAAATGAAGGTGGCAACTCTTCCTTCATTAAAAAAATAATAATAAATATTTCTAACAAAAATAATAATTATAATAATTTTTTAAATAAAAATAATAATTTTTTGTAAAAATAATAATTTTTAGTAAAAATAATAATTTTTTAATAAGAATAATAGTTTTTAATAAGAATAATAATTTTTAATAAAAATAATAATTTTTATAAATAAATTAATAGTTAAATTTTATTTTTTTGAGAATTATTAAAAAATATTGGGTCCCAATTTAAAATTTTCAATTATTGAATCATTTTAATTGAAAACTTTAATTATTAAAAATAAAATAATAAATAAAATAAATATAAAAAATAAATTCCACTAAAGTGGAATTTAGCCCTCCCTATTAGAGGACTAAATTTCATTTTTTTTTGAATCTCAATATATGCTTATATGACATCTTAATAGGACTCAATTTAATGGGACTTGGAGTAGTGTTAATTAGAATTTTCAGGAAAGAAGAAATTTCATTAGAGGAAAATAATAAAATAAAATAAAATTATTGCCCAATCAAATCACATGGATCAAGCAAAAATATTCAATATAAAACCCAAAGGCAAGAGACAGAACGTCGTTACGTTTGTCTATTAACAACCGCAATTGTGATGAAATGTCACCATATACCTCTTTTATTACTTTTGAAATTTAGGATTCAACCCCATTTTAATTTTTCTTGCTTATTGCATTAATAAATATTTATAGTCTCTTATATTTTACATGCATGAAATTCTACGATAAACTGCATCTATATTCTCATTTATGAATTCAGCTAATCATAGTTCTCTATTTTTATTTTTAAATAAAATATTATAATTAGCCGGACCTATAAATAAAACTATATGCTCAATCCATTTTAAAACTTTTCTTAACTGGATTAATCTTTAGTAATTTATTCTACTTTTATTTTAATAATTTTGACCCACCAACTTACCAATTTTATATTTATTTCATTCTTGCTAAAATAGCAGAACACATATAGTGCACTTTTTCTCTGTGCGTGAATTAAAATATGCTTTATTGACCATAAAATGATAATAATATACTTCGCCATTAATAGTTCTTGAATATTTTCGAATTGTTTTTTTTTGGGCAAATAATTTTATGATTAAAAAAAATTCAAATCCGTATATAATCATTAGCCCAGATTTCTCACTTCAGGTATAGTTTTTTTATTAATAGAAAATATTATCTTTTTTTCTTTAGAAAAACAAGAAAAAATGGCAGAAATGAGATTACTTTCCAATGGCAAAATCAAATATTAAATAGGATAGCAAAATTTTTAAACAAAAAAAAAATACAGATCGATGAATTGAAGATTTTAAAATTAAATATTTAATACTATATTAAAATATAGATTTTTGATATAAATTTTTGTAAAAAAAACTTCTCTATCAAAATTTTATATTATTTATCAAATTCTAAAAATTTATTAATTTTTTTATATTAATTTATTTATAAAATTTTGTTAAATTAAATTTTACAGAGATATGAAATAAAGATATTCTATATGTTCGTTTATAATGGTCTAGCAAAATTCATGTTATAAAAATCAAGATAAAATTTTTTTATTATCTTTTATAATAAAATTTATTACCGATTTACATTTTATTAAATGATTTGTATAAATGTATATATATTTATTTACTATTAATCATATTTATTTACATTTTATTTATTTTTCTATAGCACAATATGCGAGTACATAACTAGTATATATTTAAAATGAAATTTGCTAAAACACAATGATGGAAAAAAACAGATAAAATATTTATTTCATATAAAATTAATTTATAGAAAAGTTACTAAACACGTATCTTTTTAGTTCTAATTAACTTGTATTTTATACAGAGATATAGACTTAGCTGCTAACATTCAATTTTTTATTTTATAAATCCTTAGGTTTTTTTTTGAGCAGTATTTTAAAATCCTTAGTTGAAAATCTAAATTAAATAATTATATATATATATATATATTAATTAGTGTTGTTCATGATTGAAACGCACCTCAAGAAGCAAGAAAGCAAATTAACTACTGGATTAAAAAAAAAGGCAAATTAACAAGGTTATTTATGTCTTACCAACTGATCTTGGAGCAACTAATTACCTTTTGCCAACTTCCCAATGATGAGTAAGAGAATATTAAAAGCAAGTTGGAAAGGAGGCATGCAGGCGACCAAACTTTGGATTAGCATTGCGAGTGCAGTAAGGACTACAAGAAAAAAAAAATGGAGCTGTTAATTAGTGTAATTACTTCACTTACTTCCAAGGAAAGTAAAAATAACTACCATAACAAATCTTGATGGAATGGCAATGGGTGAATATTACAAAATTATTTGCTACTTTGGTATATTTATCTTTATATACAATGAATCAATAATTAATTAATATTTTAAAGTTTATTATTAATACACTTATTTTTTTAGTGCAAAAATGTGTGCAATAACTTAAATTATTTTTATTTTTTATAGGAAAAGGATATGTATCTTATATTTATATATTGATAATTAAATTGATAGATAAATTTTAAGATAATGAAAGTAATTTATAAAATAAGTTATTTAAAGTTTTGGTTTATTATAATATATATTTAGGTGAGATGTAGGCATTAAAAATTTTGAAAGATATGTTAATAAAGATATTTATTTGGAAAATAAAGATATAGGTTTTACAGTAATCAAATGGCCGGCGCTACACTATTTATAATATTTAATATTATTTTTAAGTGAAAAGTAATTTATATATTAATGTAATTAATACATACAAATAATATTATATATAAATATACATAATATTAAAAAATTTCATATTCAAATATTATAAAAATATTTATAATGAGTTATGTTTAGTGTATTAAAATCTTTCTTATTATTGAAAATAATATTATTTTTTAGAAAATTATTTCTATAATTTATAAGATAAATTTAATATTTAATAGGAATTATTATTTTCGAATGACATATTATTTATTGAAAAATATTTTTTAAATAAAATTATAAAAAAATAATGAAATACATATTTTTATATAAAATTATTTTGTATAACATGATAAGTTATGACATTTAAAAGATTATTTTTTGTAACAATACATATTCATGAATTGAAAATTTTATTGATATTTATAAAGATTAAGTTTTTGATATTTAATAGTATTAGTTTTATAATAATAAATAAATGTGATATAATTTTATTCATATTTGATCTAAATTTTTTGGAAAAAAAAATAGCCTATATTGAAAAAAAAAATTATTTTTAAATTATCTGAGTATTTTATAATTTTTATTTTTTAAAATTAAAAAGATGTCAAAATTTAAATTAAATTAAATTTAAAAATTATAAGATTATTCTATTTAGATAATATAAACTTTTAGCATATAATAATGATCTAATATTTAAATATTACTAAGTTCAAGAAAATACTATAATAAAATTTAAAATAAATAGTAAATAATTCACATAAAAAAGTTTTCTGGGTGTGACTACACCATCACCCATGGCAACTGATGCTCAAGTAGTTTGGGCTTCAACTCCATCGGGCGAATTTACAGTGACCTTTACTTTTGATGTTATTAGAGGAAGGGAGAGGATCCTAAACTCATCTTTATCTTATTTATGGAAAATAGTAAGAAAAATGGAAATGGACGTAATATGGAAATGGAAAGGCCATCAGAGGATTCAAGTTTTTTTTTTTATGGTTAATGGCTTCCGGCAGATTTCTTGTTAATTCCACGTAAATTAAATAGATGATCCACTAACCTAATATTTTAGTTTTTATAAATTTTATTCACTTATAAAAATTGGAGCCAATTAAATTACCTATTAAATTAGAGATAATTATTATTAAGATAGGATAATATCTTGATTGAGTAGGTAATCTTTTTTTTAAAATAATAGATAATGGTTATCAAGTTCAATATTTTACTAAACGGTTTCTAGCCCTCTTATCTCATCTATAAAAAGAGCATAAAATTTTTTTTGGGATTAGAGTGAAAATTTCATCAATTAAAGTTTTTAAAATTTCTGTACATAATAATTAGATAGAGAGAAAAAAATATTTAGAATAAAAGTTTAAATTTAAGGAGCTCTACAGTTCAATAATGATTGCTTCATCTATGAACGGTATGTCAATTAATTTTATTATTTCTTAAGATGTATTAAATTCAATTTAATAGGGTATTATATTTTCCGTATTAATATTTCTTATAGTTGATAAGAGCCCAATGAATTCAAACATCTTAGAATTATAAGCCTTATGATTATTGATTTATTTGATTAGAATCTTTGGATAATCCATAGTTGTATAGTTTTCTTTTGATTTGTGTATATTCTTATTGTCGTGTTTGATGCTGGATTTATAATGAAATAAATATTGATATTATATTTGTTTTTGGGTTTTACATATCGTTAATGGTTTATAATTGAAACCGTCATGATTATAAAATAACGTTAATTGTTTTTCAGTTCTGTAACCAATAAAGTAATACTTTGAACGTTATATATATATATATATATATATATAAAACCGTTGATTAACCATTGTGATTTCAATATATATATATATATATATTGCGATTTCGAGTTTGTGATTTTAATTGATTAACCGTTGCCCATATTTGAATGAAACACTGGAACTTCTATAGCTCTAAATATCAATATTATATGATATGCCATTGTAATCCGTGATGAGTAATTATTGTTTTGAAGCCATTAAATACTGAACAAATGCTAAACACATATTGGCTATTTGTTTGCATATACATATTATATAAAATACAAATATCATTAGAATGGACCCGTGTACAGTAATAATGTCCGTATCCATTTTTATTGAATTTAAGTTTTTGGTTCTATAACCATAAAAACAAATATAATAATTACCATGTTGAAGGATAAAATGACTCATATTTCTGTAGGCCTATTTATGTATATTGCATATGTCTATTACATTATACTAGTTTTATATTATTATATGATATTTATGTTATTGTATCATTACAAGTTTGAATGTGTTATTAATTTATTTTTGGAATACATAAAAGTATATGAATATGTGTATACAATGTGTTATATCCTTACATAGTATATTATATATTTGACAGTTTATGTTTCTTATTTGTGTAATTAATATGTTATAAGTAATGTACATGAGACTATTGTTTGCATAATTAATATGTGAATTTTTATGCAAATTATGTTTAGTAGTTTTATAACTTAAGATTTATTAACTTAGATTGTTACCAAAGTAACTTAAGTTGATGAATCTTATAATAGTTAAACTACATAAAAAAAATAAAATATTATTAGATAATTTATAGATATATAGTTTACTGATTTAGATAGTTGTCAAAGTGACCTAAGTTAGTGAGCCATATGTCTATTATATTGCATGAAAGAATTAAAGGAGACTTATAAAAAAAATTATTTTTGAGAATATTTATAATTAGGAGATTGAGACTAGTCCAAAGGATAGTCACATTTTACTAATTATATAATAATAATTTTATTTTGTGTTATTTAGAAAGGTAATATGGATACCCAAAGGTAACATATGAATAACATAAAATATTAATATAATTTAAGCTCTCTTCGAGTGAACACTAGATATGCTAGAGTTTTACCCAAAGAAAAACTATAGTGATATCAATAGTTCATCGTTATATATTTTAAGCATGTATTTATGCCCTTATTGTGAGCATTATTTTGTTTTGTTCAGTTCCCACTTCTTTATACTCTCTTGCATCTGGAATGATAACATTTGATGGGTCAAATTTTTCTGAGTGGTATGAAAGAGTCCAATTCTCACTGGGTGTATTGAATCTTGACCTGGCTTTGATAACTAAAAAGCCATCTGATACTACTGATAAAAGTACTTCGGAGAAGGTGAAACAATTAAAGGCTTAGAACAGGTCAAATAGACTCAGTCTTATGCTTATGAGAATGACCATTGCCAATAATATCAAGACCTCCCTCTCTCAAAATTAGATCGCCTCAAAATTTCTGAAATATGTTGAGGAGTGCTTTAAACGCGCTGATAAGTTCCTCACAGACACACTGATGGCTGAGTTGACCGCCATGAAATATGATGGTCATAAAGGTATTCAGCAGCATATTCTGAACATGACTGAAAAAGCTGCAAAATTAAAAATAGTAGGTATAAATATGGATGAGTCTTTCTTGGTGCAGTTTGTACTTAACTCACTTCCATCATAGTTTGCTCCATTCAAGATTCACTATAATACTAACAATCTGCAGTGAAACTTAAATAAATTTACCAGTAAGTGTATTCAACAGGAAGTGAAATTAAGATAAGATAGACATAATCTTGCCCTTGCTGTATCTCATGGAGCCATAAAGAATAAGAGCAAATTCAGAAAAAGAAAGCACAGCCCACCAAAGAAAAGTGGACTTGGAAAAAGTAAGAGTCATGAAGGTAAATTCATCGTGAAATATCACTTTTCTGGCAAGAAGGGACACATGAAAAATAAATGTAACAAGAGTATAAATCTTTCTTTTGTATGTTATGAATCAAATCTTACTGAAGTTCCTTCTAACACTTGGTGGATTGATTCTGGAGCCACAACTCATGTGATTAATTTAATACAGGGATTCCTTACAATCCGAAAACCAAAGAAAAGTGAAAAGTTCCTCTACATGGAAAATCGTCTCAAAGTAGAAGTGGTAGCTATTGATACCTATAGCTTGCTTTTAGAGACTGGTTATCAGATAGATCTTTTAAATACTTTTTATGTACCTTTGATTTCTAGAAATTTAATTTCATTATCCAAATTAGTTACCGTTGGATATTCAATTTATTTTGGTTATGAAAAATTAAGTATGATGTTTAATTCAATGATAATTGGTTCTGGCATTTTATATGATGGTTTATATAAAAATTATCTGAATCATGAATTTGCACAAGCTTTAGTTACCTTGCATTCAATTGTTGGTTTAAAACATGGCTTAATTAATGAAAAATTCTTCATTCATGTGGCACAAAAGACTAGGGCATATCTTTAGGAAAAAAAATTGAAAGATTAGTAAAGGATGGAATTTTACAAAATCTAGACTTTACTGATTTTTAAGTGTGTGTAGATTGCATAAGAGGAAAATAAACCAAGCATACAAAGAAATGTGCCACAAGAAATAATGAGCTTCTTGAAATAATTCATACAGATATTTGTGGACCACTCTCCATTCCTTGTTTTACTAGAGAGAGATATTTTATCACCTTTATAGATGATCTATCTCGGTATGGTTATGTATATTTAATGCATGAAAATTCCTAAGCCATTGACATCTTTAAGATATACATTACAGAGGTTGAGAGACAATTAGATAGAAATGTTAAAATTGTGAGATCAGATTGAGGTGGTGAATACTATGGTAGATATGATGAATCGGGATAAAATTCTGGTCCTTTTGCTAAATTTCTAGAAAAGTATGGCATTCGTTGCTGAAAGGTGTAATCGTATATCAATGAAAATAGTTAGGAGTATGATGAGTTACTATACTGTACCTATTTCCTTGTAGGATGAAGCTTTAAAGAATAAAATGTATATCTTGAATAGAGTTCCTAGTAAAGCAGTTCCAAAAACTCCTTTCGAGTTATAGACTGGTAGGAAACCTAGTTTGCGACATATATATATATATATGTGTGTGTGTGTGTGTGGTTATCCAGCAGAGGCAAGAATATTTAACCCACATGAGAAAAAGCTAGATTTAAGAACTATTTCTATATATTTTATTAGTTATCCAAATAAATCAAAAGGGTACATATTTTACTGTCCTAACCATAGTGTAAGAATAGTTGAAATCGGTATTGCCATATTCTTAGAGAATGACAAAATTAGTGGGAGTAATGAACCAAAAAAAGTAGATATTGAGAAAATAATAGTGGATATCCCACCACCCTCTTTATCTCAAGAAACTATTGCTATTTAACATTCTCAACAAATTGAGGAAAAAGAGAAACATAATGAAAATGGTGCATTCCCACTAGAAGATGTTGCCATTGAAAATATAGTAAATACATCACAACCGGCTTTTTGAGAAAATCTCAAAGAAAAATGAGACCTGCCTTTTCAGATGATTATGTGGTTCATCTGCAAGAATCTGATTTTGATATTGGGATAAGAAAAGACTCGGTCTTATTTTCACAGACCATGGAAAGTGATGATTCTAATAAATAGATAGAAGCTATGAATGAAGAGTTAAAATCTATGAACCATAATGATGTCTAGAATCTTATTGATTTACCTGATAATTATAAATCCGTCGGCTGTAAATGGGTCTTTAAGACCAAGCACGATGCCAAAGGCAATATCGAACGATTTAAAGCTAGATTAGTGGCCAAATGATTCACTCAGAAGGAGGGAATAAATTATAAAGATACTTTCTCTCCAATTTCTAAAAAGAATTCACTTAGAATCATTATGGCCCTTGTAGCTCATTTTGACTTAGAGTTATATCAAATGGAGGTGAAAACTGCCTTTTTGAATGAAAATTTGGATGGAGATATCTACATGGAACAACCTGAAGGGTTCTCAAAGAAAGTAAAGGAATACCTAGTTTGCAAATTAAAAAAATTTATTTATGGTCTTAAACATGCTTCCAGACAGTGATATATTAAGTTTAATGATATCATCACATCTTTTGGATTTAAAGAAAATACTGTTGATCAATTTATATATCTAAAAGTTAGTGGGAGCAAGTTTATATTTCGGATACTGTATGTGGATGATATTTTGCTAGCTAGTAGTGATCTTGGTTTATTATATGAAACCAAGGAATATCTCTCTAAAAACTTTCAAATAGTTGATATCCGTGAGGCAAACTATGTTATTGGCATAGAGATCTTTAGGGATCTATCTCGAGGGCTGTTAGGTTTGTCTCAGAAAGGATATATTAATTGAGTTTTAGAGAGATTTAATATGCAATCATGTTCAGCAAGTGTTTCACCTATTTCAAAAGGTGACAAATTAAGTAAACGATAGTGTCCTAAGAATAATTTTGAAAGAGAGCAAATGAAAAAAATTTCTTATGTATCAACTGTTGGGAGTTTGATGTACTGTCAAACCTGTACCAGACTAGATATCAACTATGTTATTGGTATGTTGGAAAGATACCAAAGTGATATAGGATTCAAATACTGGAAGGCTGCAAAGAATGTTATGAGATACTTACAAGGAACAAAGGACCATATGATCACATATAAAAAATCAGAACAATTAGAAGTGATTAGGTGCTCAGATTCAAATTATGGTGGTTGCCTTGATAGCTTAAAGTCAACTTCAGATTTTGTCTTTATGTTAGTTAATGGGGAAATCTCGTGGAAGAGTATAAAATAATCAATTACTACCTCATCCACGATGGAAGCTGAATTTGTTACATGTTTTGAAGCCTTAAATCATGCTTTGTGGTTGCAAAATTTTATCTCAGAGCTTGGTATTGTTGACTTTATTGCCAAGCCATTGAGAATATATTGTGATAACACCGCGACAATTTTCTTTTCTAAAAATGGAAAATACTCCAGTGGATTAAAACACATGGATTTAAAGTACTTAGTTGTTAAAGAAAAAGTCCAGAAATAACAAGTATCAATTAAAAATATTAGTACCACACTTATGATTGCCGATCCATTGACTAAGGGATTACCTCTAAAGACATATATGAAATATGTTATGAGGATGAGTCTTTTGAGTAATCCATAATATCTATGATAATGGATATATTTTTAGTGCCATGATATCTATGATAATAGATATATTTTTAGTGGTTATGTAATTGACATTTTTTTTGTGCATTAAAATATGTTTCTGTTCTTTCCTATTTTTTCAATTATAGGTGCATATTTTGTTATTTGATCAACAAAAAATGTTTTGATAAGATAAATTATAGGGTCTGTTTTGGCTTGATGGACTGAGTTTGCAAGGGTTATTGATGTGTGGTACATAGAAGAAAATATGATATTGAAATCATATAATCGCTATGACTCGCATTTATAATCTAAGCTTATTCTAGTATTATAGTATAACACTTTGGGTTTGTTAGCTACCTTATTAAAATTCGTGATCATGTGTCAAAATTTTTTTATTAAGTTTAATAGATATATTTTGATATAATATATATATATATTATATAGTTTTCATAATCAGTTTAGTGGACCAAGTGGGAGAATGTTAATTTCAGGTAAATTAAGTGGATGACTCAATAACATAGCGTTTTAGTTTTTGTAAAATTTATCCACTTATAAAAGTTGTAGCCAACTAAACTACCTATTAAGTTAGAGATAATTATTATTAAGATAAGATAATGTCTTGATTAAGTAGGTAATCTTTTTTTTTTAAAAAATAATTGATAATAGTTATCAAGTTCTGTATTTAACTGAACGGTTTCTAACCCCCTTTTCTCATCTATAAAAAGAGCAAAGGAAACTCTTTGTGATTAGAGTGAAAATTTCATCAATTAAAGTTCTTAAAATTTCTGTGCATAATAGTTAGAATGAGAAAAAAAAAGAGTATTAAGAATAAAAAATTTAAATTAACGAGGCTTTACAGTTCAACAATGGCTGCTTCACTTATGACCGGTATGCTAATTAATTTTATTATTTCTTAAGATATATTGAATTCAATTTAATAGAGCATTATATTTTCCGCATTAATATTTCTTACACTTCTTACTAGTAGTCACCGACACCGTCGTCATTTTTATGAGAATGTTGTTTGTTCCAGATGTAAACTTCATGTAGAAACAAAGCTGCATGCTTTGAGGGACTGCGCAATTAACCGTCATATTTGGTTCAAAATTTTACCGCCCCAACTCAAAGGCAAATAATTTCTTTTCTTTGGACTTGAGGGAGTGGATCAAGATGAAACTATCTAGCCAGGCTTTTATCAGAAAAGAGTTTCCATGGAAGATTGTTTTTAGTATAGCAGTTTGGAGACTGTCGTATATGCGACAGTTGATGGTATTATAAGAAGCTTCTCTAGATATCCAGCTATATCATTCCATTCTGCAATGGTCAAAGTCTATTTTAGAAGCAACAAAAGTCTCATCTGGCTGGAACATACGTCAGATGGATAACTCCTCATATTCTTGACATGGTGTGCTCCTAGTTTAGGCTGGCTTAAGATTAGCGTTGATGGATATGTAAATTTCAGACATAAGATTACTTTAGTTGGTGGCTTATTCAGAGATGATCTTGGCTTTTTCAAAGGAGGCTTTTATGGGACGATTGGGTTTTTGTTCCCCTCTAATTGCAGAACTTGGCGGAGGTCCTTCAAACAGGCAGAGGTATTTGATATTAATTGATGGTAAGAGTTGTAAGGGAGTAAAATGGAAATAAGGGTAAAATCGTAATATAATGAAAAAATGGAGTGGCAAAATGGAAAATAAAAGGACTTTGGTTGAAGAGGAAATGTACTGCAGCAAGGAATATAGTATTCGTGGCAGTTTCAGTTACATCACAACCAAATAAAGCCAGCACTATGTGGTTTTATAATATTTTATTTTAAATAAAAAATTATATATAAATACACATAATATTAAAAATACTCATATTCATATTTATTTTATTAAAAAAAATATTCATATTCACATATTATAAATATATTTATAATAAAATATGTCCAATATATTAAGGCATTTGAGATTTCATTCATAAAAAATTAAAATATTAATTTTTAATTCTATTATTTTAATTAAAAAGAAAAAAAATTAAAAAAAACTGACATTAGTAATTTGAATACAAAATAGAGTGAAAAATGATTACTTAAAATTTTTTTGAGAGAAAGAAAAAATTTTAAATTTGCATGAAAATAATATAAGTAAAGAGAAATATAAAAATAATATATATATATATATTGAGATTTAGTCTAAGTTAGTATAATAAAAATATCTTTAAATGGATAAAAAATCTATTAAAAATAAAGTTAAATATTATAAAACTATAAATCCAACTATAATTAATAATATATTCATTTTAAATTATTTTAAAGATAATTAAATTCATATTACCAATTTAAAAGTTAAAAATAAAATAATAATAAAAAGACCAAATATTTAAAAAGTCATTGTTTATAAAGTTCACTAAAAGTATTAAAAAAAATAAAAATTAAAAAATTACTCTTATTAAAATAGTCACTTATAAAATATTTTAATATATATGCTACTCATAATACTAATAATAACAATAATAATATAATAGTACATAAGTTAAAAGGAAAATATAATTAATTAAAAGCAAAATATAATTGCTAATGAGTTATTAATACTTTTAGTAGCCAAGAAATTATAATTATTAATAATCTTTTAACACTAAAAACATCAGAAGTTAATTTCAGTAAAAAATTACGGGATCAATTTTTCTATACTTTTGATAGTAAAAGTTTTTCTTGTTAATTTTAGTGTCGGGCAAGGGAGTGAATTTTGGAGTCTATGACCTATTGGATTATTTAATATAAAAATATGGGCAAAATGAAAGCCAAAAAAAAAAAACCCATGATTAATTGGAAATTTCGCTAAAAAATTAAAGTATGTTATACTGCAATTTATGATATTTTATATTATTTTAAGTAAATAAATAAATTATATGTTAATATAATTAATCATAAAAAATATTATACATATCTATTAAAAATTTTTATATTTACATATCATAAAAATATTTATAATAAGAAAATGAAATGTTGAACCTTATTTAATTGTATAAAATTAGTAATAATATTTCTCAGAAACTTGTTTTAATAAATTATAAAATAAATTTAATATTTAATTGTAATTATAGTTTCTTAAATTAAATACATCATCAACTGAAAAATTATTTTATATAAAATTATATATAAATAATAAAATATTTTTTATATATAAAAGTATCTTAAAAAACATGATTAGTTATGATTATATTGAAAAGATATTTAAAAGATTAGTCTTTTGATAATACATATTTATAAATTTTTTATAAACTTGAAAAGTTATTGATATTTAGATAAATTAAGTTTTTCATATTTATTAATATTAGTTTCATAATAACAAATAAATGTGATACATATTCAATCTAAACTTTATAAGGGAAAAGATATCATATAATGAAAAAGTATATTAATTTTTAAAAGATTTGATGTATTTTTTTTAATTTTTAATTTTTGAAATTAATAAAATGCCAAAAACTAAAATTTATGTTATAAGGTTATACGTTTAAGTTCTAATTAGATAATATAAAAAATTTCAGTACATAATAATATATAATATATAAATTTTAGTAAATTTGGGATAATATTAATATAAAAATAAAAATAAAAAAATCAAATGTATTTATTTTTTTAAAAATAATAATGTGTTTAGTAATTTTTTAGATATATATTGCAAAATATTCATTATTAGTGCTGTAACTTCTCATATTTTATGGGTGATATATGTGTCATCATCAGCGTAACTGGCAAAATATTATTGGAATTTGAATGACGTGCTTAAATATGTACACGTATAGCAAGCAAAATCCATCAGAGAAACAGTGGCAAAATGGTAATTAAAAGAACAATTTTAGTTATTTTGGATATTTACTGCCAGAAGGAGCAATATTCCATGTGTCTCTTCTAGCATATAATATAAATTTAATAGATGGTAGGAGATGTAAGGGGGCTAAAATGGAAATAGGGGTAAAATGGTAATAAAATAGAAAAAGTGATGAAAAATAAAAGAAAAAACTCTGATTATACAGTGTCTTTAGAAACAGTGTTCATTGCGGCAGTTTTAATATATATATATAATGACTCTAGTTTAATTGGATTCCGAGGTGATAAATTTAGAACTTTCAAATTATAATTTGAAGCTAGCTTTAAATTATTTACATTCTATTTGGATAGGATGAACTTCATAAAATTTTATAAAATTTATTTAAATTCTAAAAATTTCTTATTTAAAATGAAAATTTTTTATTCATTTCAATTCTACTAATTTAAATATATAGAATTCAACCAGCGTAAATTAAATTCTATTAAAATAGATAAAATTTAAAAATAAATTTATAAAAATTAAATTCTATTAAAATAGATAAAATTTAAAAATAAATTTAAAAATTTATTTTATTTTTATAAAATTAGCCTCAATAAACCTACATCATTTCTCACACTATGCTCTTTCAATTTTTTTTCTTTGCTATTGTGCCAATTTCACAAAATTTATTATTTCTCCTCTATTAAAATTTTAAAATTAATTGTTAACAAAATTATGTCATCGATTTTTAATTTTTTAAAGCCAAATATTCAATTTGAATGATTCCTTGTAGCATCATCAATAGTCATATTTTTATCTTAATATTTTATTGGATTTTTTTTAATAATCATTTAAAATTTTAAAAAATTCTTATTATATGTATAAACTTGTAGACCCTTAACTTTGACTCTAAGCTAATTTAATCTCAATTAATAGAGGTCTAGTCAAGTTTGGTCCATTCTTGATGGCTTAAACTTAGTTTAAAACTTTTAATTAGATTGATCTAGTTTTTAAGGCTTAAATAAGCTGGTTCAACTTTTAAATCCCTAAAATGATTCGATTCGAGTTTGGAGCAGGTTTGTTTCGGTTTAATTTGATATGAGTCATGCATGCCTAATTCGATATAGACAACATCCATATCGAATTAGACTTGATCCAATTCAATATGGGTATTGGTCCATGTCGAATTGAACTGATTTTAATTCGATATGATCGTGGTTTCATGTCGAAGTGAAAACATTTTAATTCAATATGCTTCCTCTTTTGGGACTTAATTCGTGCCAAATCCTAATTAAGCTCAGTTTACATAGCTAATGTTAACCTAATTCATTTCTTATAAATACAAGCTTAAGCAACGAACAAAGGGGCAACACCTAATAGCAAGCAGTTATTATTAAACTCTAGCAACAATTAACAAAAGGAAGGTAATAACAATTATTAGAAAAAATAGAATCAACACAAGATTCAAAACACACGGCAATTGTCCCAGCAATTATTTCTCTCAATCAAGGTTGGCTTAGGCACTGGATTAGTAAGCTTGGATCGACAGACTATTATTGATGAAGCATTCAACGCAGGTTTTATTTTCTACATCATACTCGTTTAAAGTTACAATAATTAGTTTCATTATTAATACATTCAATGACATGTAGTTATTTAAATCTCCCGTAGCAATTAACTATCTTCATATTGGTTCATGAATTAGGTACATTGTGATTGACTTTATGAATTTCATTCAACAAATTGTAACTTTAGTCTTTAATTTGATCTAAAACTTAAATTAACATCAAACCCTATATTTAATTATAGTTTGTATAAATATATATATATATATATATACAGTAGCATCAATATATGTATTCTGCCATTATTTTTATAAATTCAAAGCTCTAATCTTGCATGTTTTAATCTTAGTTTATATTTTAAATCCTAATTCACATGTAAAACCCTATTTTAAAAAAACCCTAATTTGTATAAATATAAAATCATAGTTTAGAAAGAAACTCTAATTTCCTAAAAAATCATATCGTGTAAATCATATCTAATTTCCTCTTGACCTCCACCCGCTAATCGGCTAGCGAGACCGCCGTACGTGATTTCTGTCAAATTGGGTTTATATTTATTTGAATATTGTAATTTGTGATTAATCTTAATTTTCTTTTATTAAACTCCACTTTATTATTATTATTGTAATAATTAAACTACATATTTGGGTTATTTGTTTTGTTGCGAATAGTTAAATGGTGTTAATTTTATTATTTGAATTTTACAGACGTAAAAGACATGTTTCTACTCATGAGTGCCTTAATTATTTAATTTATTTATTTTCTATAATTTAATTTATCTAAAGACTTTGGGATAATTGTAAATGACACATTTTTACCTTTTGATGGGTGTCCTATTTTATTTATTTTCTTTATGGATATTTAGACATTTGTAAATGCATGTTTCTATTATGGTTGTTCATTTTATTTGTTTATTTAATTTATAATATAATGATTACTTATTTCAATAATTACATATAGTATGATTAATGCTATAATGCTTAAGAATTCAATAATATTTAGACTTGAAAAGGAGGTCGGTTCTAATAAACCGAGCTTTATAGGGGTGCTAGGCTATTTCTCACTTTCTCCATGCGTACCCAACTTTTCAAACCCAATAAGGGGTTGGAGATTTATTAGAAATAGAGTCATCCGCTCATTTCTATCTTCTCGGCCCGTTTGAGTGGCGACTCCATTTTCTCTGGATTTATGCCCATATTTTTTAAGACTCTGAGTCTAACAATTTCAAAGTTGCAAGAACCATTCTACAGGGAGTGGAGACGGAAATTTTCGCTCACATAACTCTTTTATGAAATTCATTATCAAAATAAAAGATATTCTGATAAATATAAATAATAGTCCAATAAGTAAAAATTTTTAAATTTGAATATTTTAATCTGAAATTATGCTACAAAATTCATTGTTTTGAGTAAAAACTATAAAAAATAAAATTATAATACTTTCAATCAATTAGATTCATATAAACTAAAGAAATATAGAAAATAAAATTATAATACTTTCAATCAATTGGATTCATATAAACTAAAAATATATTGTAACACTCATATATTCTATTTACGTACAATATATATGCCTCGTATATATAAAATATATATTAGAATACAAGAATGTTATAGTAATAAATTGTAGAAATTTCATATACTTAATACCAAAAATAATTTCACCTTTAAAAGATTAATTTAATAAATAAATACATTTATGTTCAGTAAATCTTAAAAGAAAAATTCTGAGAAAAATTCACTAAAATTTTGTCTGTAATTTGACAAATCCTAAAATTACCATTACACAACCTGCATAAGATTTGCACTCTCAAATCTCATTTTCATTAAAATCTAACATTTTCTTCAAATATCACCAAATATTTTATTCCAACATCACTTTGCATTAATTTACAATCAAAAGTTTCATATTTAAACACATCCAACAAAAGTACATACTTATATATAATATTTTCCGAAACATGTTTAATATACATATGTTAAAATTATATTATACAATACCAACTTCTATACAAAATAAAATCATACATAAAAACCCAAAAGCTTAGTGGTACATACTTTGATAGCATAAATTATTTAAAAACCAATGTATATTTCTCATGTCACACAATAGATTATGTTCCAACACAAGCAACGCTCATTTACACATTCTATATATTAATAAAATATTTTATACCATTGTTATGAAATATACAATTTTTTATTTTTTAATTCATATTATATACAAATATTTCACAAACACGCACATTGAGCCCAATAAGTCCCTAAAAATATTCAAGTTATAGAAATATTGATTTGACCTATCTTGACATCGGAGATTAAAGTGTCATATTATATTGTCCGAAGGCACGTCCCCTATCGACGCCAATGGTAGAGTATCAAATATATCACCCGAAAGTTGTACTCTCTTGACACTAGAGGTTAAGTGTCATATAATACCGCCTAAAGGCCGTATTCTCTCGACAGTACAACCCTCAATATTCTGGAACGAGTAATTGTGCAAGGCAAACATACAACACACATCAGATTTTCATTTCATTTATTAATCTCCCATATATTCATGTGATCCACCATATTCCATATTCCATATTTCTCATTCATATTTATCATTTCTTTTTCAAAATTTCTGCATTCCATAACCCTTTTTCATCTTTTTTTAATACATTGCGCATAACCCTTAATCACGTTCATAATGTGGCTTATTTTCATATTTTCGACACGTTATATAAAACATCATCTTTTATTATCAAACCATAGTTTTTAGTCACAAACTAATACTCAAAACATATTTTTAAAACAATTATATATAAAGTAATGAATAATATCACTTTAAAGAATATCAACATTCTTTAGAGTGTGCTAAAGTGAATGATGTTAAGCAATAATATACTATTAAAATGTCAACAAAGTATGTACTAACATCAGAAACTCCAAAACCAATGTAATTTCCTCACTCTAACCTTCACTTTCACCAAACCCTAACATTCATCACTTAAGCAACTTTGGGTAAAACACTTCTAAATCAAATAATAAGTCAAATTATTTCATTGGAATGTTTTCTTACTCATTCTATGTAATAACCTAAATTTTTAAATATTTTAAAATATCATTTAAAGATAATAATAATGATAGTAATAAAGAAAATTGATATGGAGTTTAGTTTAGAAAAAAAATTAAAAAAGGGAAAAAATTAAAGTTGATGTGAAAATTTTAAATTTTAAAATAAAATAAAATAATAATATATATAATATTAAAAAAAGAAAAAAAACGGTTACAAAAAGAAAAAGAAAGGAAGAGAGAGAGAGAGAGAAATGAGCACTCTATTGGTTTTTGACCATAACGATATTGCCGAATCTCCAATTGATACATCGCTAGTGGAATTGGAAAATTAACATATATACAAAGCTAATAGAACTAGAATTACTCTAATTGGAGTTTGGAAGGTGCCAGGCGTGCTTCTCGAAGTTGCTATAATGAATTTCGGCGACCGAAAATTTAAACAGTCATATCTCACTCATCTGAACTTCAATTCTGGTGATTCAATATGCATTGGAATCCTCCTTTCATAAGATTTAATTTGAGTACCATTAGGCCATGAGAGAATCACCAAAGTGAGAGAAGAATTCTAGTGAAAATAGAAAATTTTTTATTCCAACCATTTTCCGATGAGTTAGTTGACACCTCCAACATGATTGAGCTCTTGAATTTATTATCTTTTCAATAATACCAACCATGCTTTATTTGGATATCAAAAACCTTATGAATGGCTATGTGAGTGAAACCGGCGATGCTCCGGCGACCCAGTTTCAATGTTCCCTTTGAAATTTTAGACGCACCAATGATTATATTTTTACTTGAGTAAGCTTGAAGTCCCTTAAATTATTTTATTTTGGATTTATTAATTTAAATATTATTTTATTTTATATTAATTAATTTAAATGCTATTAATCATTAATCAATTGATTAAGTTAATTTACTTAATAAATTATGCTTTAAGATTCATAAAATTAAAATTAATTGAATTATAATAATTATTCAATAAACTGAGTAATATTATTATTAATAAGATAATAAAGAATTATCATTTTTACTATAAATAGCAAATAACATTAATTATTAATTATGGACAATACTATCATCATTATTATTAGTATAATAAGCCAAGATAGAACCTAAGAGTGTAATATATATGTAAATATAAATGTAGATCAAGAATTGCCACAAAATTGATATGATAATACCAGTGGCTAAGAAAAAGCAAATTTGCAAATTTAAGGTGAGTTATAGTGCTTATCCTTTCCTTTGTTGCTATGAAATATTTGATACAATGTAAACCATTTGATACCTTTGTTAATTGTGTTCACATATTAGTAAATTGTGAAACCTATTGTGGCAGTTTGGCCTATGTGATCCAATCAAGCTAATTATTTAGCCAATATAACAGAATTCCAAGTGAATAGGAGTTATACCATCAGGCTATGTACACATAGAAGCTTGTGATAAAAATGGTAGAAAATAATGTCCTTATGTGAATGTGATATGTGATAGCACTGGAGTGCTATTGTTATATTTTATCTGTCATATTATTCGATTTATTTTTGTGATAATGGTCCAATTACTGTGGGCTCTTATTGTGGATTAAATTTGTATTAATATTCCTTATTGTGCAGCCACCTTGTGTTATTATTATTATTTTTAAACCTTGTATATTCTACTCTTGTGGTACTGTAATCTCACTGAGTTGACGACTTATCCAATCATCTGTGTGGTTTCAGGTAAATATTGTTGAGGTTAATCGGCTTCTTTGTTTCTTTTTTCCAGCAAGAAGTTTGAGAATAGTATATTTAGTCAATAACTATTATAAGTAATTAATGTACTAAGTTTGTATAATATTTTAGTTGCTCCATGATATTATTTTAAATGATTTAGTTATGATTTAAAGATTAAATATAAAGTAAGTAATATGATATGTGTGAGAGTACATTTATTGATTTTGGTTCTATGCGGTGCTTAAAGGCATTAAGCCTTCCTGGACCATAGGACCGTCACATTTCTAAAAACGGGATGTGACAAAGGTGGTATCAAAGCCCTAGGTTTATAATAACATATAGATTAAAGGTCTATAAGCACAAATATGTAAAAATATTAAGGAGCTTAGGATTATTCTATCATGTATTAAGAATATTAAGGAGCTTAGAATTATTATATCATGTATTATTTTCGGTGCTTACTAGATCTGCATTTTCGTGCACCAAGTGAATAATTCCTTTCCCTCTTATATGTTAGATATGACACCTAGAAGAAAACTTGAATAATTAGGTTTGAGAGAGAATAAGTTTTTTATTAAATTGTTTAAGTGTAAATTTTGATGAGAGAAAGTATCTTCCTTAGGGCAAATGATTGTTAGTGAAGGGATATAAGTGGATCCTAAGAAAATTTAAGCAGTAGTTGATTAGCTTAAACTAACAAATATTGCAGAGATAAGGAGCTTACTAGGATTGACGAGTTCACCTTGAGTTGAATAATTCACTTAAAAAGTTGAAGTACACTAGTCCTATTTGTTAAGAAGAAAGATAATTCACTTCAAATATGTATATATTATAAGCAGTTGAATAGGGTGATTATAAGAATACATATTCTCTGCCTAGACTTGGTGATTTGTTGATCAATTATAAGAAATAAGATAAATCTTTATTGTGGGTGGTATCAGTTGAAAATTAATAAGGAAGATGTATCTAAAAATGTATTTCATACTAGATATGGCTATTATGAGTTTATAGTTTAGTCTTACCAATATATATGTAGTAATTTTAGATACGATGAATTAGTTTTTCAAGTTATGCTCGAATATATTTATGGTTAATTCTGGACAATATGTCAGTTTATTTTAAGAGTTAGACTAACACAAAAGAGTATCTAAGAATGGTATTGCAAATATTGATGAGTAAACAATTGTATGTTAAATTTAGCAAATATGAGAGTTCAAAACTTAAAACTAGGATCCTTTTTTTATGTTGCTTGTTAAAGGAAATATGTAAAGGATTAATCTAAAAATGGAAACTAGAAGATATGTGAATGATTTAGTAATTCTATAATGTCAAGCTGGAGTATTTGGCTGCAAAAATATGGAAGAGAAATTATATAAACTCAAAGGAATAAGATGTAAAGGCATGAGATGATAAGTTATAATAAGGATTCTAGAAATTTTGAAGTGAATTTCAGAAGAAAATTTATTTAAGAGTTATTTTATTAGATGTTAATAACTTAACGAATTTTCTTTAGAAATGAAGTTGATAGTAGAAAATGAAACCTTAATGAATTTAAGAAGATAATTTAATAGAAAATTTTGGATATACAGTCTGTATACCTATAGTATACCTGATAGATACCTAACAATAATACTTCTTAGTAATTCAAGATAATTTGTGTAATGCATATGAGTACATTTGGTGAATTAAATTATTTGTGATTATTAAGTTATTTAAGGAAAATAATGAATGTAACTGTAATACCATAGATAAAATAAAAATCTAGCAGCTTAAATATTGTACAAATTAATGAATAAAGTGAGGAAAAATTTTAATTTAAATAAAATTTTAATGTGCCAAAGTAATATAAATAAAAACTTTAAAGTATTTGAATTGAAAACTCTACAACTTATAACAATTGTGAATCAAATTAATTAATTGTAAGTTATTAAATAACTAATTATATTTGTATATAAACTATTAGAGGAATAAAATGACCTATTAGAATGATAAATGAATTATTCATATGCAAAGAAGTGAAATTTATATGTTACTAAAGTAATGAAAATAAAAATTTTAAAACCGTTTAGCTACGACGTTAATTCGTATGTATAAAAACCTTAAATTATTGTATTTGAAATGTACTATAACTTAATTAATAATATTTTGAAATAATAATATACATAAAAACCATATAAGATAACTTAAAATTTAAATTATAAGTGAAAATAACTTTAAAGAAATTAATATAAGTGTAGATAGTAAATTATAGTGTGAAATGACTAAAAGGGTATTCAAGTTAACAAATGCGTATTTAAGACTTGAGGAAAAAAAATGGATATTTCACCAACTTAATTCTCAGCCATTTTTCTGCCAAATTAAGTGGGTGACTTATCTCTTTTGTCGAGTAATAGAGACTGGAAAATAAGATTAAAAAAATGATTAAAATTTTTGTTCTTATATTTTTCTTTCTCTTTTCTTATCTATCAATGCACCTCCACATCTATCACAATCCTCTCTTTTTTCAGTAGCCAAAAACTATTCCTAGGCTAGTTTCTTATCTTTAGAAGTGATCCAAAGTGAAAAATTATATCAACAAAGTGATATAAAGGCAAAGACGGCAAATGAACTCCTAAAGTTAAGAATCTGAAAATTCTGAATTTTAATCTTTTATTTTATTTTCTAACTTTAAATCTATTATTTATTGAATCTAAGCTAAATATTATCATTTATACATATTAATTAAGTATTTAGGATGTTGGAAATTGATTTATATTGAAAAAAATTAAAAGAAATGAAGCTAGAAACCCTAACACTCAAATCTATCCAAATATTACAACTTGAACTTTTAATAATTTAGCTACTGTATTTTATTTATTTTAATATGAAAACAAGATTTAAAATTTATAAAAAATTATAGAAAGTTGTATTTGGATGTTGGGAAGGCTTTGGTAAAAGAAAAAGTCAAAATGATGAGAAAATAATGAGTAAGCAATTAAATAAACATAAGCTGCTCATTTTTATTAATCTGAATGAATATCACTGAGATTTTGCTGCTGTATTTGAATTATTTACCTATATAAATGAACTCTATAAAATGTAAAAATTTACATAGAGATCATATATGATTTTAGAAACATGCTGAAAAAATTTCAAGGCAAATGAATTTGAATAAATTAATATACAATTAAATAAATACAAACTACTCAAATGCTGAAATTTAGGTATTTGGTTAACTTGGGACTGAATTGAGCATAACAAAATATATTTGATTTGGTTATAAATATAAGAATATAATAGATGAATATGAAGTTTAATATGTGTATTTAATATTCCCAAAACTATAAATACTAATTTACTAAATAAGTAAATCAAATGACTTGAAGAAGCCAATGTATTTTTATAGGCATATGGCACATATTTGAATTTACTATATTGTATAGCCTATTATAATATCATTTTGTGATAATTGAATTCATAATTACAAAATAAAATTTAGAACATATTAAGATGTTAAAACAGGACATAGGTGCCTAATAAATAATTAAGACAAAAATGACAAATAAAAATTAAAATAAACCTAAATGTGCGATTTATATGTGGATGTGAATGTTAGTCGAGTATTGCCATCGAATCAACCAATAATTATCAATGACTTAGAGGAATCAAATTTGCATATTCGAGGTGAGTTATAGTATCCAACCCTTGCTTTGTCACGTTTAGAATTCTTTGATGAAAATTTAACCATTATTGATATTTGAGCCATTTAATATCATTTGTTGTTTGTGATTCTACATTTGTGAATTGTAAAAACCAATGTGGCCTTTTGGCCTATGTGATCATACCAAGCCATTTGATTAGCCAATATGACAGAATTCAAACTTGATGGGGGCTATACCATCAGGTTATGTGCACATAAAAGTTTATTATTTATAGGGTAGAAGCTACTCTTATGTGAATGTGATGTGTGATAGTACTGAAATAACAATATATTTTCTTCAGTACTATTGCTATATGTTATCCGTCATATTATGTGATTTGCTTTTATAATATTGGTCCAATTATTGTGGGTCTTTTTTGTGGATTGAATATTATTATTATATCTTTATTGGGCTGCTTCCTTATGTATTTATTATTCTTGAACCTTAAACTATTTTATTGTACATCCTATCTTTGTGACACTATAATCTCACTGAGTTGACGACTCACCCCATCGTCTATGATTTCAAGTAGAGGTGACTCAGGACCATCAGCTTCTTGATTTTCTCTTCCAGCAAAAAGTTTGAGAATAATGTAATTAGCAAATACTATCATATGTAATTAAATAATTATGTTTGTATTAGGCTTTAGTTGCTCTGTAGTACGTTTGTGAATAGTTTAGTAAATTGTGGAAGCAAACCATAATGTAATAAAAATATATATATATATATATAATATGAAAATAAATGTGTAATAATATATCATAAAATTTTGAGTAAATAATAATAAAGTTTTAATTTACTAGTGCAATAATCAATTTGTATGAATTTATAAATTAGTTGTATTCTACGTGATGTCTGGTAGCCTTAAGTTTACCTAGACCCTAGGATCATCACACTTCTAAAAATAGGTTGTGACAGTAACTATGAAATTAAGAAGAGAAAAGTTTTAAGGAAGAAAAATACATGATGTATATAATGTGTAAACACCAAATTTAACGCAAGGTTTGCATATAACGTAAGAGTCAGTAAAATCTTTTTCTGAAATAAGAAAAGGTGTTGATAGCAAATAAATATAATGAATATAATTAAGCGAACTACAAATGTATTATATATTAATATGATTGAAAGAATATTAAGAGTTTAAATAGAATGTGTAATTATAAATAAAATTTATGAGATGAGACCTTGGAAATAAAAGCAAGGGATGAATGGTATAAACCCAAAGAAAATTTAATTATAGAAAATATGTATATTGAAACTTGAAATTTTCTACTAAAGCTACTACATGTAGAAGTGGATTATGTGCTCATTTATATATGTATGTTTACAGGGGCGAAGTCAAAATTTACAGGAAAGGGGGGCAAAAAAATTCTCTTAAAATTTTAGTTTTTTACTCTTTTTATTTTTATTTTGTTGCTCGATGTACCATTCATATATAATTTTTATTTTATAAATTTATTAATTTATTAATAGACCATATTTATCTATCAAAAAAATAATTAAATTAATAAAAAATATTAATATATTAATATATATATTTTTAAATTTATCTGATGATATATAAAAATAAACGAAAGAGGAAAAATATTAAATTATAAATAGTCTCTTAATAAATAATTGAAGTTAAAATTATCACATAAACAAAAAAAATTTAAAAAATAAAAATAGATTTAAAAATGTTAAAGATTTTAAGTTTATGTTCTTTTTTATTTTTCATTCTTTTTATTACATTTTAATTTTTTCTTAGTTCTTTTTTTAGAAATTTTTCTTAATCTTTTTCATTCATTGAATGAGTTCAAAATAATTTAGTTGAAAATTTTATCTTTTTTTAAATTTCTTTTTTCTTTCTCTTTTCTACATTCGAAAATATCAATTTTTTTTTCAATTTGTTTAAAAGAAAAATACTGCTTAGGAAAAAAATATTTATTAGGATTTATTTTCATTTTTTTCTATAAGCTAAATTTTAAGAGAGGCAAACAAAAAAATTTTAAAATTTTTAACAAATTTTAAAATATATAAATATATATTATTTAAAAAAAAAAAAGGAGAAGGGGGGCAGTTGCCCCCCTTCTATAATATGTAGCTCCGCCCTTGTATGTTTATATACATATACGTGTAAACAAAAAAATGTAGGTAAAGAAAATGGAACTTCTTAAAGTGACAATGTAATTAAATATACATAGTGAAATGATTTTCTTTGTGGATTAAAATGGATATACGTGACAAAATTATGAAAGAAAAGTTCATAACTTTTAAGTTATTTTTTTTTATATAAATTAATAAGATAAGTCAAATATAATAACTTAAGAACTGAGAATTTATATTTGAAAGATGTTTTGGAGAGAAAATAAAATCTAAGCTGAATAAATATCAAATCCAAAGTAAGGCATATAAAGTAATTAGATTATAAATGATGCATTCAACTATAGTTAATTTAAATTTATTTGTAGAGCTTATGTGGATAAGAATAATGAATGATTGAGAATATTTAAGTTAAGCTAAGAGTTTGAAATTTATCATTAGGATTTTATGGGGAGTTTATCACATTCTTAGTGTTAACAGATAGTTAGAAGTATCTAGATTAATAAGTAAAAATAATTGTAAAATGCATGATAGTAGTTATGAATTTGTAAACCAAGGTTAACATTAGAAATTAGCACTGGATAACATGACAAATAATAATTTAAGAATTATAAAGATAAACTTAAATTTTCTAAGGGATAATGTATGCTGAGTTTGAATGTTTAAATATACTTGATATTGAGATATTAAAATATTAATTGATATAAAATATCTTGAATGGATAATAAATATAAGTTTATAATATGGATAGCTTTATATTTATGATTCTAAAAATAACATAGAGTACATTAATAAATTAAAATGATAGGAAATGATTAAAAGCTGTGAGTTATCCATTAATTTGAAGGTTTAGATGAATTTAGTTCATTGTGGTTGAGAATTAAATATTTGATATATTTAAATTATGTTAGATACATGATTTGAGAATTGAGATGATGCTTATTGATATTGTTGTGTTAAAAAGAGATTAAAAAAGTGACGAGTTTAGAACTAAGAGCTTTGATGTATCAAATCTGTATTGTGAAGAGAAATTATAATTGATTATATTGGATGATTTTTCTGAGATACTTAGATAAGTTTAATTTAGTTGAAATTTTTATAAAGAGTGTCTTTGTATATTCATTTAATGTGGTAAAAATTTAGAAATTTTTATTGCTTATTTGATTTTTTTTAAAAAATAGATAATTTAGAAATGCTCAAATGAATTCTTTGCAGATTGAAAAAAAAAAAAGAAGTAGCTTATGAAAGTTAAGTAATTTAGGTAGTAAATGACTTTAGTTTACCATGAAATTATTCATATGAACTTATATATGCGGTAGTAGTTGGTGTATGAAATTTATAATTTTTAAGGATGGTTTTCTATTTAAGAAAAGTATAAGAAGACAGATTGTTTGAGTATCCTAGTAATTCAGAACTTATAGAGGTTGAGAAATTTATGATGAATGGTCCAAATATATCCCAGATTTTACATAGTAATTAAAAAAAATGATTAACATATGAAAGACATTAATTTTTAGTAAGGAAGATCAATAGTAAGTAATAAAATTTAAAGTGGATTTGATTTTCTAAGGTGGAAAAGAATAAAGAAGGCATAGTGTTTAGTGGAATTAATAAGGTGAAATTTTAGAGTTTATGAAATATAAAAAGTTGAAGTGACAATAGATCGTAGAAATTTGTTCAGATATCGTATGCAAATTGTATATATATTTTGATAATTTTGGATTAAGAGCAAAATTTATTAAACAAATAAAAAAAATTTAGATTAAGAGACTGTATAAGTTATTGAAATTTTTATAACCTTTTGAGTATGTGAATTTGAAGTGATTTATTGAAGTGCAGTTAAATTGGTGTGTTGAAAATGTAAAAAAAAAAAAGATTTAGATGTATGAATGAAAATCCTGGATATTTATAAATATAGACATTCAGATTTGGTATTGGTTAAGGTATAAAAATATAGTTCATGAATTATTTTGGATAAAGTGTACCTAGAAGTGATTACTATATGAATAATAATCTATGATATGAAAATAATTGTGACACTAATATATAAAAAGTGTGAATTAATTTGAAATTTGAAATTTGTAAGGAATGTGAATTATCGAGAAAGATATATAAAGTTATTATATTAAATTTGATATTTAAATTTAATATTGATGACATTATTAGCATGAGTAAATGGTTATTATTTGGAGAATAAGATTGTAATATGATCAATCGGTAAACTTGATGGTCAGGTGTAAAATGCCTATTCAAATACTTTAAGATGATTTGTGTTGATAGTTGAATGTTTATTTCAGTTTAAAATTCTAGGGCAAACTTTTATAAAGTGGGAAAGATTATAATAACCTAAATTTTTAAATATTTAAAAATATCATTTAAAAATAATAATAGTAATAGTAATAAATAAATTTGATGTGGAGTTTAATTTGAAAAAATATGAAAAATGTGGAAAAGAAATTAAAGTTAATGTGAAAATTTTAAATTTTAAAATAAAATAAAATAATACTATATAAAATATATATAAAATTAAAAAAAGAAAAAAAATCGGTTAAAAAAAGAAGAAAAGAAAGGAAGATAGAGAGAGAGAAAAAGAAAAAATGAGTACTCTATGATTTTTTTACCATAACTCTATCACTGGATCTCCAATTGATACACCTCTATGGCATTGGAAAGCTAATATCTATACGAAGCTAACGAAAGTAGAATTACTCTAATTGGAGTCCGGATGGCACTGAGATTCTCAAAGTTACTATAATGAATTCTGACAAATTTCGGCGATCAAAACTTTAAATGGCCATATATTCCTCATTAGAACTCAGATTTAGGTGATTCAAGATGTGTTGGAATTCTATTTTCATAAGATTTAATTTGATTACCATTAGGATATAAGAGGATCACTATAGTGAGAAAAATTTTAGTAAAAATTAAAATTTTTTTGATGAGATTCTGGCCATTTTTCGGTGAGTTAGTTAACACCTACAATATGATTGAGTTTCTAACATTATTATCTTTACAATGACACCAACCATGATTAATTTGGATATCAGAAATCTCGTGAATGGCTATGTGAGCAATAACCGATGAAAATTTCGACAACCTTCCAGTGACCCAGTTTCAATATTCCCTTTGAAATTTTAGACGCGCCAATGATCGTATTTTTGCTTGGGTGAGCTTGAAGTCTCTTATATTATTTTATTTTGGATTACTTAATTTAATATTATTTTATTTTAGATTAATTAATTTAAATATTATTAATTATTAATCAATTGATTGAGTTAACAAATTATGCTTTAAAATTCATAAAACTAAAATTAATTAAATTATAATAATTATTCAATAAACTGACTAATATTATTATTAGTAAGATAATAAAGAATTATCATTTTTACTATAAATAACAAATAATAATAATTATTAATTATGAATAATATTATTATCATTATTATTAGTATAATAAGCCAAGATAGAACCTAAGAGTATAATACCTGTGTAAATATGAATGTAAGTGAAGAATTGCCATAAAATCAATATGATAATACCAGAGGCTAAGAAAAAAGCAAATTTGTAAATTTAAAATGAGTTATAGTATTTATCATTTCCTTTGTTGCTCTGAAATATTTGATACAATGTGAACCATTTGATACCTTTATTAATTATGTTCACATATTAGTAAATTGTGAAACTTAATGTGGCTTCTTAATCTATATGATCCAATCAAGCTAATTATTTAGCAAATATGACAAAATCCTAATTTGATGGAGGTTATATCATCAGGCTATGTGCACATAGAAATTTGTGATAAAAATGATAGAAGATATCACCCTTATGTGAATGTGATGTGTGACAGTACTAGAGTACTATTGCTATGTATTATTTATCATATTATTTGATTTATTTTGTGATATTGGTCCAGTTATTGTGGTCTCTTCTTGTGGATTAAATTTTGTTAATATTCCTTTATTGTGCAGCAACCTTATGTTATTATTATTATTATTTTTAAACCTTATATATTCTACTCTTGTGGCACTATAATCTAACTGAGTTGATGACTCACCCAATCATCTGTATGTTTTCAGATAAAGATTATTTAGGTTAATCAGCTTCTTAGTTTCTTCTTTCTAGTAAGAAGTCTGAGAATAATATCTTTAATCAATAATTGTTACAAATAATTAATGTACTAAGTTTGTATAATATTTTAGTTGCTCCATGGTATTGTTTTAAATGATTTAGTTATGATTTAACGATTAAATGTCAAGTAAGTAAATATGATATGTGTGAGAGTACATTTAATGATTTTGATTCTATACAGTACCTAGAGGTCTTATGCCTTCCTGGATCCTAGGACCGTCATATTTCTAAAAATAGGATGTGACATTTTACTCAAATTAATCATTAATTATACAATTTCTATCTAATTTCCAATAAAATTCTAATTTTCCCTTACTACCCTTCTCAAACTTCACCTTACCAAACTTATTTCTACCATCCAATCACAAAATTATAACATTCATATCAAAATAGGTTCATAACAACCTATTTCATAAAATTATAAACATCTCCATCTCAAATCCAAAAATCACATATTCTTAACTTTAAAGAAAACAAAGCCTAAATTAAGGAATACTCACCTAATGCTTACTTAATCTTCAAAATCACCTTGAATCCTTGGTTATTCTTGTGAAAATTGAAGTATAAATTGAAGCTAACTCTCCCTCTCTCAAGCTCTCCAAATTTGAACGCAAATGGAAGAAGAAGAAGAAGAAGAAGAAGAAGACTTTTTATTTTAAGAAGCCTTTTTATTTTTTTTTCTTTCTTTTCTCATCAACATATATATATATGCATATATTAAATGATTAATTAATTAATTAATTAAAATTAGGGGTCAGCATAATTTGATTAACCGACCAAAAATTTAATTCAGTTAATCGACCATAGAAATTACTCAGTCGGTTCGGTTGAAAAATATAATTTAAAAAAATTTTTTTTTAGTTAACGATTAACCAACTTCTATTAATCAGTTAACCATTAACCATTAACCAAAAAGAAGACAGTTTTAAAATAAAACATTGCATTTTCATCTTCTCTTCCCCTAAACATTATTAAATCTAATATTAAACTAAATGAAATTAGATTGATAACTAAAATTTTTCTTATTAGGACCCTCATCCACAAAACTATATATAATTGATGAGTTAATTACATCCATTATTTCTGAGAAATTTACTAATATTTGTCATCATAATCTATTATCATTTTGTTATGTCATAGTTCTTGAAATCTTTATATCACACATGTTATCATCTTTTCATTTATTTTTCCATCCAGAAATCTAAATGTTAGATGATCTATTATCATTTTGTTGCGTTATAATTTCTGAAATCTTTATATCACACATGTTATCATCTTTTCATTTATTTTTCCATCCAGAAATCCATCCATAAATTTAAATGTTAACTCTTAAAATGAGCTAGCATACTAACCATACAATATGGCAAATGACATGACATAACACATTATTTTAGAAGTGCCACATCAACTTCCACGGGTAATAAATATAAGTGAAATTAATGGGGGTGCAGGGATTCATCCCATGCACCTCTCAAATAGAGGGTAAAATTCTTAATCATCAATACAATGTTTTACCTTATGTGAAAGTGTTACTTTATTAACATTTTAAGCAGATTTTTCTAAAAAAATATAAATTATAAAATAACTTCGTTTAATGATTAAACACAGTTTATTAATTAGATTAATGGGTAAATTATTAAAAATGTTTATTGTTTTTAAAATTATCAAATTTCAAACAAAAATTTAAAAATTATTTTTTTATAATTTTTCAATTTGCAAACAATATAATTTTTTTTTTCAAAAAGTAGATTATATTTGCAAATAAAATAAAATTTTCACTTTTTTTAATTTGAATAGTTCTATTTACTCCTATTTTTATTGATATAATATATATACATATTTAAGTATAATTATTAATTATTTTAGTAAATTTAATAATTTAATAAAAATAATTTTTGAAATTTTTTTTATTGAAATTAGATAATTTTAAAAAACTGAATATTTTTAATAATTTCACCGATAAACTTTTAATCTAATTAATAAATTTTATTTAATTATTAAATAAAGTTATTTTATAATTTATAATTTTTCAGAAAAAAATAGTTGAAATATAAATAAGTTAACTTTTTTATATGATATAAAATATAGAATTGATGATTAAGTGTTTTGCCTCTAATCCCATTAATTTTTATTAACCCATAGAAGCTGATATGAAACACGTCAGTTTCTAAAATAATGTGGCATGTCATGCCATTTGTCATTTTTTTAATGAAAGCTTATGTAACAAATATGTTAGCTTTTAAAATGATGTGTCATTCATGTCATTTGCCATATTTTGTATCATATCATTTCAAGAATGGACATTTTACCACATTATTTGCTTTTTCAACTACATTATTCTTTTTTTAATAGAAAATTGGATAGAAGAATGACAATAGGCGTCATGTGAAGATTTTAAAGACCATCGCGTGAATAGGGCTAAGCAAGATCCGAAGTAATTTAAAAATTAAAAAATATTCATAACTAAATTGAATGTCGAATGTTTCTAAAATGTCATCTCTAGAATTGAATCAAATTGAAAAATCTTTGTAAAATTGAAAAATCTTTGTACCATATTGCTTCATTTTTTAGAGCAATTCAATTGGGAGTTTTAGAGATTCTGATATTATAATTTAACTTTTCAATATATAAAGAGAGTTAATAAATTATATTTTGTTGTTATTTATATATTTTTAAATTAAATTATAAAGTTATTTTGATTAGTAATAAATTAATATATATTTAATTACTTTAATTACATATAATTTAATCATTATTTATATTTTTATTCATATTTATACTTAATCTGTAATTAAAATTGGAAAATAATTGTTTAATTTTATTTTTTATTTACTTATTTTTAAATTAATATTTATGATTGAATATTCAAAAGTTTTTACAGTTTAGAAATGAATATTGTATAAATATTTAGTGAAATTTGTATATTTAATTAATAAACTATAAAATAAAGAAAATTAATGTGTATGCACACATACACACATATATATAATAAAAAATATTAAAATGAATATATTACGTAATATAATATGAAAATAATTCAAATATATCTTATAAAATGTTAACAATTTATCATACTTAAATTTAAATTAATATTTGTATCATTCATATTATTTTCAAATTCATTTATAATTTATTTGTCTATTAAATCACTAATACTACTAATTATTGTTAACGGTTGTACTCATATTTTTATTAAAAACTACTAATATTATTATAAAGAATTACTTGGTAATAATTATTTATATAAATATATTGATTTCTTATTTAATTTAAAATATTTAATTAATAATTTATTAAAAATTAAAGTTTTTTTTAAATTTACTTAATATTTCATTAATTGAATAATCTTGTAAAATATGTAAATTAATATTGATTTGGTGTAAAATAAAAATTATATATAATCATTAATTATATTTATATTTATATTTACTTTATTTTTAGTTAAATTAGGTAATTACTTTAATTTAATTACATATATAATATTAAATGTTAAATATTAAATGAATTTAATAAAATATATTTTTTATATTATTAGTAATAAATTAGTTATTATTTCAATTATATAGATCAGTTCGGTTTGATTTAATATAGTTTTTGATATAAATATAGCTTAATTAATAAATCAGTGAAATTTTTTGGTTTTGAATATTTTTTCTTTTGATATTCGATAAATGCCGGCCACGACCGGCATGCAGCCAAACCGAAGTCCGACCACATAAGTCTTAGAAACATTCATAACAGTCTAAGTGCAAAACAGTTCAATACTTATAAAATCATCAATCCTAATTCAAATGTAAACCATCAATAGAATCAAATCACAATAAAATCATTCGGAAATCTAATGCAGACAAGTTCTACTTATTACACAAAAAGGGATTCGGATTCAATCCGCCCAAAAGTTCAATATCCGGAAATCTCTAAGCAGAAGGACCAATAACACAAACGGAAAACCTGATCGACTTCGCCAAGAAGAGAAAGAAGATAGACGAAGGCAATCACTGTAAACATGCAAGACAATCTGTAAGGGTGTGAGCGCTTTATATAGACGCCCAGTAAGTCTGAGAGGCAGAGAAATATCTAACAGTTATATAAACAGTACATATAATATATTCACAAATTAAGCAAACATGATGGTGTGTCGCGGTCACCAGTCAGTAAACAGTACAGTATAATATCAGTCACATCCGCCCTTATAACTTCTCAGTACAGTACAGTAATCAGTAATTAGGCATGTAGCCTCAGTAAACAGTATAGGCATTAAGCCTCAGTAGCAGTATAGGCATTAAGTCTCAATAACAGTATAGGCATTAAGCCTCAGTAACCTCCTTCCCCTTCATGACACACCATCACACAGCACAAGTAATATCAAATTCAAATTTTTCTCACATAAATACAATCACATGCAAGTTTCTCTGTCTCCTAAAACATGCGAGGCTGAGTTCAAAAGAATAGTCTAGTGAATATATAGAAAGGATAATATATTATAAGAAAGGTTTATATATGTATATAAGTTGTTAGCAAGTAGCACAACACAAACAATTCAAATGCACCCATAGAACTTACCTGGTCTAACAGTCAGCTAAGCAATCCGCCACCCTAAGTCTGAGGTGCTGCTGGACCACCGCCTAACCATTAACCATCAATTAACAACCACCCTTACAAATGTATGCAAGTGCAAATGGGAATGCATGACATGAATGCACACAATTCAATCGTTTCCATAACAAGGTTAAACCTTTTTGTCAATCAATCATAACTTAACCATCACAATACCACACCTTTAAACTTACTTTCCAGAATATAAAACATCATTAAAAAGTCCTTACAATTTAAATTTATCAAATACCCTACTTAAATAACCAATATTCACCAAATACAATTTTACCGATAAACCTGAAAAATGAGTGTCAACTTGTAAAATTCAAAACAATTAACCTGTAAATGCAAAATTTATAATTTTCAACCAGAAGCTAATTTGATATCTGAAAAGCATCCTACCAAAATTTCATAATTTTTCGAGACTTAGAAGTCTCTCAACCAATTTTTATTCAAAAGAGTATATAACTCACAAGGTATACTGACAGCAGTAGAAAGATCTAATTATTTCAAAAGTATAACAAACAGAAACATAACCCAACATATTTTTCTTGTAAACTAGACTTCAAGAACTTCAACATATATGAAAATCAAATCAAAAACATTTTTACACATTTTAATATGAATTTCGAAAGTTACAGTTGATGCAATAGCATCAACAGCACAGTTTGTCAGACAATAGTAGCAAACTTGAATTTTCCAGAAATATACGATACTCCAAAATCCCAACAATTATTTTTCTCATAAACTAGACTCAATTTCGAGCCACATATCCAAATTTTAGATTTTTATCATGTTCCAATATTTAATTAAAAATCGAGCAACATACAGCACTAAAATCAAACTTCAGCAGAGAATTAAATCATCCAAAAACTCAAAGAAAACAATTACTTCGAAAACCTTAACACCCAAATCAATTTAATCAAACCCTAACTCAATATATTCATCAAATTTAGAACCCAACACACTAGCCAAATCAATTAATTAAATTCCAAAATCCCTCAAAACAATAAAAAACTCAAAACCTAACATATTTTGTAAAAATCAATTTAATTAAATAATAATTCGAATTTAGCCAAATTAATTAAGAAAAATATCAAACCAATATGATATTAATATGAAATAATCAAATGGAAATCGAAATAATACAAAAGGAATCAAGAAAAACCTCAAAAACACCAAAAAAATCGAAAACCAGGCTGCTGGAGCAGAGGCCAAAACGGCAGGGGCGAGCCAGCCCGAAGCGCGCCGAACGACGGACCACAACACGCCGAACGACAGGAGCGCGCATGCCGAACGACGCAGATCTCTCGCCAAACGACACCGGCTACGCGCGCGCACAGTGACAAAACGACGGCCGCACAGTTTTCTGCCTAAAACCCTAATTTCTCCTCTTTTTTTCCAAACACCCGAAAATAAAACACCAAAAATCCTACTCCATCAGATTTTAAGCCTATTTATAGGAAAATAACTTTCCAAAATTATAATTTTACCTCAATATAATTTATTTTAATTAAAAACATCCCAAAACTCTTTAAAAATTTAAAAAAACACCCAACTAACTTATAAAAATTTACAACTAACCCCAAATTTAATTTATTTAATTTATTTTAATTAAAATATTAATAAATATCCGAAAAATTTTCGAAACACAACCCCTAGCAAAATTATACTTAAAATAACCGTAACGACATCACGGTCACCAAAATGACAAAAAAAACAGCAAAACGAAACCCGAAAATTTTTCGACCGCCAAAATGACCAAAATACCCCCCGAAGCCAAAAACACAATATTATACTCAAAACGACCATCTCGTCGCCCCGAGTAACAAAAGACATTCAAATGGCACAAAATGACTATTTTGTGCAAAATTACCATTTTGCCCCTAGACTTAAAATCATGCAAAAACCAAGGGTTTTACAATCTAACCCCGTTAAAGTAATTGCGTCCACGCAATTGAATCCAACACAATCATTATCAATCAAAACTGTCATTACAATAGTTATACACAAATCCGGATGGTATCGTCTACTTAGTATGTGTCGTTATGATTGATCAGGCCATAACCACAAGATACCAAGTACTAATGACCATTCCAGGTTTGATCCATTTAGAGTTCATTAAATAAAAACCAATTATCAGATAACCAAAATAAAATCAATGAATAGCGCTTAGCGCTCAACCTAGTCAATATCAGTGCCAATCAATCGAGTATAACATTATCACTGCTCATTTTCCAATCCATAACAATATTAATATACTGTACCTCTGTAACCAATAACAGAAATATTCCGTAACTCAACATCATTATACATACACCTTTTCAATAAGATCCATTGCATACAATTGTCAATCATCAGTCACAAACAATATCATGCGATGTATGAGTATGATGTTATGCTGGTATGCAAGTGCTCTAACACTAAAACTGAAGAATATTACATCTAAGATCTGTGCTTAGGACTAGTGACAAAATAATAATGGAGGATAATGAAGAATATTAATAAATTTCTCAAGGAAGCTGATATAATTAATCCTTTAATTAATAAGTCATTCACAAAAGTGAAAGGGATAAATATGTGCAAGGAGTGGCGGACTTAGCATGGGCTTTTCTCTAAATAAATAAATATAAATATATATATATATATTAGTTTTTTGAGCTTATAAATAATTAAAGTGTAGTATTATGTATCTCTAATAATATGTTGCTAAATTAATATCTTTTGTAATGAGAATAAAAGAACTAAAATTATTTTTGTTTGACAGAATTAATTCTTCAAATCTTTACATGGTCTAAGGTTTTATTAATACAAATATACAATATTTTTATAATTTAATATTGTTCATGTTAGGAGCTAGTGTAAAACCCTTGATTTTTGGAGAATTGGAGTCTAGGGGCAAAATAGTCATTTTGTACCCTCATATGTCGTTTGAACATAATTTGATGGTTTGAATGTCTTTTTGATACTCGGGACGACGAGACGGTCGTTTTGAGTATAATATTGTATTTTTTGGTGCCGAGGGTATTTTCGTCATTTTTGGATTTTTTGTCGTTTTCGGTATTTTCAGGAATTATTATGCGTAAAACATATTTATAAATTATTTTGGGTTAAAGTTTGAAGTTAAAAATAAATTTGAGCTGATTTTGTGAATTTTATGGTTTTGGGTAATTTTTATGAAAATAAATAATTTTGGGGTGTTTTTGAATTAAAATAAATTAGTTTGGGGTAAAAATATAATTTTGAAGAGTTGTTTTCCTATAAATAGGCCTAAAAATCAGATGGGGGTATGTTTTTAGTCTTCTATTTTCGGGTGTTTTGGAAAAAGAGGGAGAAAATTGGTTTTGGGAGCAAATTCAGAGGGCCTGTCGTTTCATCACTGTGCGCGCGCCATAGCCAGTGTCGTTCGGTGTGTGCCAGCGTCGTTCGGCGGAGAAGCGCGAGCCAAGAGCGTTGTCGTTCGGCGTGCTGCGGTCTGTCGTTCGGCGTGCTGCGGGCTGGCTCGCCGATGTCGTTTGGCCAGTGTTCCAGCAGCCACAGTTTCGAGTTTTTTAGGTGTTTTGAGGTTTTTCTTGATTCCTTTTGCATTATTTCGACTTCCATTTGATTAGTTCATGTTCATATCATATTGGGTTGGTATTTTTCTTAATTAATTGGTTAAATTCGAATTATTATTTAATTAATTGAGTTTTGACAAATTAGGTTAAGTTTTGGGATTTTTATTGTTTTGATGGATTTTGATGTTGAATTAATTGATTTGGGCTAGTGTTGGGTTCTGAAATTTGATGAAGGTATTGACTTAGGGTTTGATTAAATTGATTTGGGTGTTAAGGTTTTCGGATTAATTAATTTCTTTGAGTTTTTGGATGATTTAATTTTCTGCTGAAGTTTGATTTTAGTTCTGTAAGTTGCTCGATTTTTAATTAAATATTGGAGCGTGAGAAAAATCTGAAATTTGGATATGTGGCTCGAAATTGAGTCTAGTTTATGAGAAAAATAATTTTTGGGATTTTGGAGCATCATATATTTCTGGAAAATTAAAGTTTGCTACTGTTGTCTGAAGAACTGTACTGTAGATGCGATTGCATCATCTGTAACTTTCGAAATTCATACCAATATGTGTAAAAATGTTTTAGATTTTATTTTCATATATGTTGAAGTTCTGGAAGTCTAGTTTACAAGAAAAATATGTTGGGCTATGTTTCTGTTTGTTATATTGGTGAAATAATTTGATCTTTCTACTGCTGCCAGTATGGTAACTGGTTGTATGAATCCGATTTAAAAATTAAATTGAGGGACTTAGAAGTTTCTAAAAATTATGAAATTTTGATATGTTGTTTATTAGGATGTTGTGAATCTGAGAAAAATAATTTGGAGTCTGGTTCTAATGTTTAGGTTCTAAAATAAATTAAGTATTGGCACTGCTGTTGGTTAAGGATTTTCTGATGATGTCTAATTTGGAAATTAATTTGAAGGTCTTAGATGTCTTGTAAAATTATGAAATTTTTATAGGTTGTCCATCCTGATGTCTATTATATGAGAAAATTATTTGGATAATTTGATGGTAACGAAATGTGAAGGATTTAAGATGATTTTTGCTGTACTGATTTTTAGTGGTTCAAACAGAATCAGAAGGTTGTAAAATATTTTTGGGAGATCAAATAAATTTGGATTAATCTGAAATTTTGTACACACGTTATTTTGATGTTGGAGAAGCTACTGGAATGTTTCCAGAATTTTTTAATGATGGAATTATTTTCTGGAAATTTTTGAGTTATAGAGACTACTTAAGAATTTTTATCGGTTTTGGGTGTTGGTATGATTTATGATTTTTGCATAGGGACTGATGTGATATTATTTGATAAATGAGTTATAGAAATTGAGTTGAGGTTCTGATTCTAATAAATTTTAGGTAATTAATTGATTTTGTATTTTTGAGGTGCAATCGGTTTAACCATTGGGTTGAACCATGATTTTGAGTTGAGTCGGATTAGTTTTTAATTTTGGATTTATCTTGGTTAATTGTTGGTTAAGTATTGGTATTTCTGCATTCATAGCATGCATTGTATCCCTCATGATAGATGAGATAGCGGGATTGATTGTTGGACTGTGTAATTATCTTTCCTTAGGCAATAATCCGGCTGAAGCTCGAGGTCAGTAGGTTGTGAGGATTGGGCTAAACTTTCTTTGGATACCAGGTAAGTTAAATGGGTGTATGTAATTACTTGTGATGTGCTACTTGCTAACCAAATACTATATATATATTACAGCCCTTCTCAATATATAATTATTCTTTTCTAATTTGCTAGACTATTCTTTCTACCCAAGCTTTGCATGTGAATAAAAGACAGAGAAACGTATGTGCTTGATTTATTAATTGTATTAAATGAACTTGAAATTCTTTGTGTTGTGTGATGGTGTGTCATATGGGGACGGAGGTTATTGATTGAGATTGTTCATTGACTATTGCTATTGATTGTTCATTGAGGCTATAAGCCTGATTGCTCATTGGGGCTATAAGCCCGATTGTACATTGATATTGATTGAAGGAGGAGGTATTATGATATTGGTAGACCCCGACACACCATCTTGTATGAATTGATTGTGATTGAAGTTCTTGTTATATATATATATTGTTTATTGTTATAGAAAAGTTTCTCTGCCTCTCATGAACTTACTGAGCGTCTATATATAACGCTCACACCCATATAGATTGTCTTGCAGGTTTACAGTGATTGCCTTTGTCTATCTTCTTTCTCTTCTTGGCGAAGTCGATCAGGTTTTCCGTTTGTGTTATTGGTCCTTCTGCTTAGAGATTTCTGGTTATTTCTTATAGTTTGATTGTGGATATTGATTTACTCCATAGAGAATTCTGGATATTTTTGGGCGGACCGAGTCCGAACCCTTTTTCTTGTAATAATGGAGTAGACTGTTTCTTGTATCTGGTTTTAGTTTTAATTGTTGAACTTAATTTTGGAGTAAATTTATTGAACTTTGCACGATCATAATAAATTTAAATTAGGCTTGTAAGGTTGTACTTAGGTATAACCTTACGCCGATCACGGCTTCCCAGTTTGGGTCGTGACAGCTAGTTATATAAACCTTAATTTTTGAGCTTGTAAATATATATAAGTTATAATTAAATATATATATATATATATATATATTACTTTCGACTAAAATAATATAACTTAATGTTTCCAATCATCAATTTTTAGAAATTCTTTTTATATCCTTTATATCTCTCTCCTTTCTAGTCAAATTATCTTACGTAAAAAGTGATTGTAAAATTTTTAATTTTTCAGTCAATTTTTTCTTCTTCTATCTCTTTTTCACATTGTGGTTTTCTCTCTTTATGTAAATTTTTCAATTTTATTTTTATTTTATTTTTTATTTTTATTTGAAGATGTATAAATTTCTATGTCATTAGATTTATTTATTTTTGTTTTATTTATATATGTACCCAAAAATTCATATATAAAACTACAATTGCATTATTCATGAAATATCCATTTCAATTCGCTCTATTTTGGTTATGTTGGAGATAAAAAGAAAATTTTAAATTTTAGTTTATTTTTTATATATATTTTTTTACTAATTTATATCATTGATGAGTTAAATTTATATTTTCAAAATGTATAAATATTTTATAAAAATTATAACTAATAAAATTGTAAAAAATTAAATTTATAACTGTAAGCCCACTAATTTTAAATTCTACATCCGTCCTCGCTAAGCTTACATTTTAAGGCAGCTATAACTTCTCTAAACTAAAGTGATGTAGAGGGATCGTAACGTGCCTCGTGAAATTAAACCACAAACCTACCGTATCAAACTATCCATAATTTGAGCGCGTTGCCTTTTGATCTACGATTTGACTTTTTTTTCCCTTGAAACTATTTTTATTTTTTATTTGAAAAAATTGTATTTGACTAATCATATTTGAAAATTTTTAAAAAGGTTAAAAAATAAAAATTAAAGAGCTGTCTAGTTATAGAAAATAAATTTAATATTTTTAGAAAAATTTCTGAGATATGAAAAATATAATTTATCATTTAGTTAGAAATATTTTTATTTAAAAATTTTAAAAATAATTTTTCATATTCTTTAGTTAATAGATGAATTTTAAAAAACTATTTTTAGTTGTTTTTTAAATGAAACACACACTTTAAAAAAAGAGTTTATTTCTTATTTTCATTCTTATATATATATATATATATTTTTAATATTTTTCCAATTATTATACTGTCAAAATCCTAAATGAATTACTGAATAGTGTTGTTGGTTGAGACAAAAGAAGCCATTGAAAAAGAAATGGTTGGGTCACGTTATCTTAAATACTAAGTGAAGAATTTTGTGCTAAAATTCAGAAGTTTCTTTCTTAATATCTTATCCATGCAATTTAGTCATACATATACATGCGTTTCAAATTATTCAAATTTAAACCATCTTTTTCCCATAAAAATTGACCTAATTCACTGCTTTTCAAAAAAAAAAAAAAAAACTTTTCTGTGTATTCAACGACGACTTAAAAATTATTATGAAAGAAATCTAAATCTTACTATAATAAGCTTCTTTTTTTTAATTATTCAATATTCTATAATTTAGAAATTATAAATTAATATAGATTTACACCGGATAAATATATTAAGATAGTAAAATATTTTTCTTAAAATTTTAAAAGTATTCCATAAACAAAATTTAAATTTAATATCTCTAATTAAGGAAAAAAAAGACTTTCCTTCCTACCATCTATCAATCTTAAAAATTGCAATAAGAATTCTTTTAATAATAATAATAATAATAATAATAATAACTATTATTATATAATTTAAATGATATAAAAATTAATTAAAGTATTTTTTTTATCAATAAGCATGTTATTTTTCTTTTTAAATATTTATATACATTATACATATCATTGAATTTTTCATTTTAATTCGATGACCATAATTTTTAATTTAAATCTTTTATTTTTGAAAGTTGTCAACTATGAATCATATATTGACAATTATTTTAGATAGTGGAATGGGGTAGGATTCAATCCCAATATGAATTTTTCTTTAGAAAAAATAAAAAATAAGAGACTATATGCTAAACTTCCATATTGAAAGCCTCGGCAGAATTTTAGTTTGGCCTGCCTGAATTGCCAGCTATATGCATATATATTTGTGGGCTATTGATTAATATTCTATTCTATAATATAAAATAAATTGTTTAATTAAAAATGAATGTATAAATTGAAATATGGCATAACATAAATGATACTTTAAACTTATAATAATAATATGGAATTATTGAAAAATATTCAAACCTAATTAAATTATTCGAATTCATCCATTTGTTCCAAACTATGAATAAAATTAATTGTTGACTATTTTCATTACAAATTGAAATTATTAAACATATCTAAATATAGCAATCCATATAATATAAAATCGACATGACCATTGATAAATAAAATTAAAATAAAATGAACTTTGTGAATTATTTAAATTGTCATATCTTTCATTAAACTATCACAATTATTATGTCCCCTTTTCCCTTTTTGCCTTTTATCATTTCATTACTTTAGGCGATGAAATTAGTTAATCATATGGATCAACATTGAAATTAATTAATCATTTTGTGCATGTAATTAATCCAATAACAATATATGATATATATATATATAGCATATACTTTATAGTTTCCTATTCATAGTCACCTACTAATGCAGTTGTGAGTATTACAGTCCCCAGTTAATTTCCATTATTGAATCATTAATTAATTTAGGTAATAAATTTAATTAAATATATTAGCTGAAAATTGTTGAACCCACTTCTTTAATTTTACTAAAGTTTAATTTGCATATGGGGTTACCCATCCATATTGATTAGCATTGCTATTTAATGGTCTGCCTAATAATTAATAGCATTATAGATCGAGCTATCATTAAACAAGTAGTTCGATAATTAATTAATAATTTGTCTCATTTTTTAAAATATTAGAATTTCAAATTTTATTGGGCTTTTTTTCTTATACCAAATTTATTTAGAATTAATAAAATTACTAATTATACATACATCTTAAAATATTATCAGCATTGTCAAATTTTATAGCTCATACTAATTTAGATTGTAATTAAAGTATTTTAGATAATAATTTAGGCAAATGTAAGGTATATTCAACTTATAATAAGTTGGTTTTATAATATAAAATAGGACTAATTTTTAAAAAATACTTAAACTTTGTACTAATTTTTAATTATATCATTTTTTTTGACAAATTGGTACATAACCCTAATTTTTTTTTTATTTTGTCTTTTGATCGGATGATCACCCTTTGCCGGGGACTTGTATTGACACATTTGTTCGTCTTTATTTTTTTATTTCGAATTAATTATTAAGTCACATTAAAAAATTTTAATGCCCATTAACATAAGAATTCTTTTTAAAAATATCATAATACAAATGACGGGCATCAAAATCGATGCCCGATTTTGACGCTGGCATCAATTTTGATGCTCGTCATTTATAGTATAATATTAAATCTCATTATTTTACCCAACAATCATTCTATTACATAACACATGTAAATGCATATCAAAATAAATAGCAGTTATTTTAACGCTTGTCAAAATTATTAACGCGTGATAAAATTATTTTGGCTTCTATTTAACATACGAATGATGAGCGTTAAAGCATAACAAATGAGTGTTAGAGATGAAAATTTCTAAATATCAATAAACAAAACATAATCCATAATGCCCTAAACATCTCACACTTTAAACTAGGATAAAATATAATTAAAATGTGCGATTATAAAAAAAACACAATGAGCATTAATAAATACAAATCGTCCAGAGATTTGCTACAGTGAGATACGACATCATCATCATCATTATCCTTTTCGGAACATCAGTCATTTGAAATGGAATCCTCTGAATTGACATCATCTGAAATTGCATCATTTTTAGTTGTAGCATTAATAGTTGTAGTAAGCATAGATGGATCCACCATTGAAGGAGGCTCAACTTGAGCATCCATATTTGCAGTAGACATAGATTGATCCTTATTTGCATAAGGATCAACTTGAGGCTCAACTTGATGCTCAACTTCAGCATACACAATTGCATTAAGCATAAATGGATCCACAGTTGCAGTAGGCTCAACTCGAGAGTCAAAAGTAATATGAACACTTGCAACATGTTCAGATACCTCAACATGAGGCCTAGTTGGATGTGCTTCATATGTAGCAAGCTCATATGTGGTGGAAATAGATGTCATACCTCCGTGGATTACAAACACCATGTCCTTTGTAGCTTATACATCTAACTGCACCTTAACTATTTTGTTAGATAATGCGGTGATTTAGGCTTTGATTACTGATATTATCTTAGTCTCGAATGCGAGCTTAGATTCAAAAATTGAAATCAATGACTGGAAAACTTCATTTGTGATAGGAAAATGAGGTTGATGTTTATGGAAGAGTTTCCCTAGTCTCAACTCTTTGCGGTTTACATCATCATAAATGTTCTTCACTTCCTTCGTTTGCATCATCATTTTCATCTCTATTAATATGTTCTCTTCCTTCATCATCATTATTATCATCGACATCATCACCTAATTCAATTTTATCTATTTCAGGTGCTTTACGCTTTCTAATTTCGGCTGGCATAACTCTTCTCCACTCATTATTTTTAGGGTCTTTATAGCAATCCCTATCTTCCTCAATGTGTTATACCCAATTGTCTTTATTTCTAATAGCTTCACCTTATATTAGTGATTGCTTTCGGTGAGGCATTTGAAATGTGCCGCTATTCGAGTAACATATATGCCCATAACTAGTTTTCTCTTAATTTTCAATGAATTTTTCCTGAAATATTCTTCAAATGCCCTTACACAATTATTTGGTTCTCCTGTGTATAGTTAATGAAGGGCAAAAAGTCCCTGCTTGCTAACATGCCATCACAATGCTTATCGCATTCAATTATTCCTTTCTTATAACTCTTAGTATGTTTCTGAGCATTTACGTACCCCCTCATCATTTGTGAAGAAATTCCCTTCTGATAGTTCATCATTGGTGTCACTTCCATCCACGGGAAAGTAATCAGAATCATTGGAGTCATTTTAATTTTCATAAAAAACATGTAGTTGATGAATCTCTACTTCTGAAAAAGCTCCATTTTGTCCTCCATCCTGACTACTACTTTCTATAATATCTCGCTCCTCATTATTACCCATAACCTCCTCAATCACATTTTCTTCAACATATATGTTAATTGCCCCATTACAAATTAATTTAAACATCTTTAGCAATTCTTTGTCATGTATACCATCATCTGAGTTCAAACCCTCAATTTTATAGAATACTTGTACAATATTATAACCTATTCTCTTAACATCATCACACAACTCAAAGAAACTAGTTGTGTCACTATCACAATTACTAACTTCGTCAGTTATTCCTCCCATATATGTTAAATTCGACCCAACCTGTTTCGATTCACTATCACAATGATATTTTATGCTAAAATGAGTTTCCATTATGAAAAAGCTAAAGAAACCACTTATAATACAATGAGAAAGGAAGCAAAACACACGCAAGGCCGACATAAGTGGAGCATTTGCTCCTCTTTGTGATTCTTTATCTATATTTTTCCTTTTTTCTTTTGTCTTTTTTGACTCTAGGGTTAAGGAAAAGAACTTTATTTTTTTCTAATTAGTCGGGACCATTAATATTGTGTTTAGGTTTAAGTCTTTTACAATTGATGGGCGTAAAATTTGGGGGCATCGATTCTGAAGCCCGTTGTTTGTGTTGTGATATTTTTAAAAAATTTCCTTATGCTAACAGGCGTTAATATTTTTTAACATGCATTAATGATTAATTTGAAATAAAAAATAAAGACGAATTGACACATCAACACAAGTTTGGATTAAAAGGTGATCATCTGGTGAAAAGATAAAATTAAAAAAAAATAAGATTATGTACCAATTTGTTAAAAAAAGTTCATGATAAAATCAAAAATCGGTATAAAATTTAAGTATTTTTTAAAAATTAGTCCTATAAAATAATGTAAGTTATGTGGGATGGTTTAACACTCCTCTTCAAATATTAATTGGATAAGTAGGGTATATTAGACTTATGATAAATTGGACTTTATAATGCAAAATAAACTATATTATTTTGATTGAATTAGCTTTCTAGTTATAAGTTGATTACATTTTCTTATGATTATTATAGATGATTTGACAAATATAACTTATAATATATACTCTATACATATTTAAACTTATATTCCATAAATTAACATTTTAAATATTACTATATTATTGTCTTATTAATTAACAATTATAATATTTGTTGGTTTTGGGTCGGATCTGCTCATGACGGGTGGATAGACCTGTTAACTAATATATGTTAATAAATATTATTTAAAGTATAATATTTATTTAATTAATATTATTAGATAATATTTAGGTAAATGAGAGAATGACGCTACTGCTATAAATCTTCTGAGAGAAGGACGCTACTACTATAAATATATCAGTATTTGCAAGCTTTAGAAGGTTGGCTGCTAATTTTTTTCTCTCTTATATTCTCATACTCCCAAAGTATGAGATTGAGGGGTGAAACTTAATTTTTAGACTGTGGAAAGAAAAAACTTTCTCTCTTTGGTGATCGTTCTTTGAGACTGGTAATACAAGCATAAGATTTTTCTTTTGTGGACATCGTCAGAAGTAAGATCTGAATCTCTGTTTATTTGAAACTATTTTTTCAACAATGGTATCAGAGCCTTAGTTGCTTGTACTCTAGTTTTATGAACTTTTATGTTGATTAGTTGTTAAAAAATAATTATTTTTGTTGAATTATTTACAAACTTGGTAATCAACTCGTATGGGCATGTTTAGGCAAAAAAACACTGACTTACTACTTCTTTTTATGTGATTTTATGATTTCATATGATAGTACACATATCAAACATAAGTTATTCTGAGAAAAGGATGCTACTGCTATAAATATATCAGTATTTGCAAGATTTAGAAGGTTGGCTGCTATTTTTTTCTCTCATATATTCTCATACTCCAAAGTATGAGATTGAGAGGTGAAACTTGATTTTTAGACTGTGAAAAGAAAGAACTTTCTCTCTCTGGTGATCGTTCTTTGAGACCGGTAATACAAACACAAGATTTTTCTTTTGTGGACATCGTCAGAAGTAAGATCTGAGCCTCTGTTTATTTGAAACTATTTTTTCAACATTGGTATCAGAGCCTTAGTTGCTTGTACTCTAGTTTTATGAACTTTTATGTTGATTAGTTGTTAAAAAATAATTATTTTTGTTGAATTATTTACAAACTTGGTAATAAACTCATATGGGCATGTTTAGGCATAAAAAACACTAACGTATTGCTTCTTTTTATGTGATTTTATGATTTTATATGATAGTAGACATGTATAACTTTGATTTGACATATTATTTGCAAAAATCAGAGTTAAAATAAGCAAGATATGACCTTCTAAAATTAGATATTCGAAATTAAAATTTTTAATCTACTGTGATTAAATTTTTTTAATTATATTTAACCTATTGTTATATTAGAACGATAGGATGAGATGTTTTAAAATTATTTTTTACCACACCACTAAAATTTCAAACCATAAAAATCCCTCACTGGAAAAAGCCGATCGGTCGGATCGGCCGATAAGGCGATGCATGTGAGTAAGGTGGCTTGGAAGCCTCCTCGGCCACACAGCCGGCTAAAGAATGCCACTATACTAGGAGCTGCCACATGGCAGCTCTTGACTGGCCAGAATTAAAATTTTAATTAAAAATTGATCTGGACTTCAATTTTTTCATTATTTTTTACATATTGATTTTAAATTGTCTTTTGGATTTTTTTACAATAATTATTTTATTTTTTTAGGAACTTAAAAATATTTTTATTTTTAATAATATACTTTTAATTAATTAAAATTAGTTTTTAATTATAAAAAAATATTTTTTCCACATGAAAAAAAAAATTTTAACCGAAAATTTTATTTAATATCTATGAAATAAAATTTTATTTATTTTTAAACATGTATGTACCTATTTAATGAAGATATGTTCTTTATTAATTATACTATAATGTATAATAGTATTATATAATGTATAATGTCCTAGGCCACACAGCCAGCTAGTGAATGCCAGCATACTAGGAGTTGCCATGTGGCAGCTCTTGACTGGCCAATTAAAAATTGATCTAGACTTTATTTTTTTTTGTTGTTTTTTCACAGATTGACTTCAAATTGTCTTTTGAATTTTTTTAAAATAATTATTTTATTTTTTCAGGAGCTTAAAAATATTTTTATTTTTAATAATATATTTTTTAATTAATTAAAATTAGGTTTTAATTATAAAAAAGAATTTTTTTTCACATGAAAAAAAATTTTAGCCAGAAATTTTATTTAATATCTGTGAAATAAAATTTTATTTATTTTTGAACATAAAGATATTAATTAATGAAGATATATTCTTTATTAATTATACTATAAGGTATAATAGTATTTTCTGACCAACCTTTCTTTGTGAAAAGTTACAGCATATTGCTATCATCGTCAGAACACCTTCTGTGGCATGTACACATGAGCTTAGAGCCAGGAGAAAAGTAAAATTGACAATTCTAAAAAATAAATTAAAAACTCAAGAAATACATTCTAACAGTCATGTTTATAACTTAGATTTTCTCGTGAGACATGTATTGCGCATACATAAAATTTTGTCAAGAGATATTATGGCTAATGGAGATTAATTCTCAAAGATCAATGTACCTGGCATTAAGGAATTCATTAGTTCATCCAGCACTATGTGAGCTGCTTGATCGAGAGTGGGGTCAAGGACTTAGGACATATCGAGTTGTCCTCATTTCCTTCTTTAACTTTGGTTTTTCTTAGGGGCTGTGAAGAAATCTTACTCTAAACATAAGAATATGGCACTCTGTAGTAGGGCCAAGTTTGCAGTTAAAAGATTTTCAAGCAAAACCATATATTACTTACCTATTGACTAGAGGAGAGCCCTTCGGCTTTCAGCTCTTATTAAGAGTCAACTCATCTGTAAATTTTTAGTCTAACTTTCAAATCCTAAGTTATTCTTATTTTTTTGTTAGTAAAAAAATAATGATAATAAGGATTTTTCTAGTGGATTTTTTTGTTTCTGCCATATCCGTTCGCTTATGGTTTATGAACTATAAATTTTATTATTAATGAAATATGCATTTCCTTTAATTATTTAGTATAATTATTTTCTTTTAAATGCATGACATTAATCAAGTTTTATGATTATTCAATATATAATTTTTTTAAAACCTGGTTTGAATAATTGTATAATTTTGCATATATATTTTGTATTAATATTAATCATCAAATATTGTTGATATGACGATTAGAAATGTAATGACCTTTTGACTTGAGATTGTATATGTGTTAATATTAATATATAAATTGGTTGTAAAATTATAATAACATGTAAACTGTGGCATTGATAATTTCGTGTATGTAATATCTAGAAGAAAATCCTCCATTTTCAATAGCAAAATGTCGTCTACTTCTAAGAACATCATCATTGAACTAAACAATGGTGCTAAGTTATCTAGAGATAACTATGAGATCTGGAGCATAAAAATTCAGTACGTACTAGAAGAACATGAGGCAATAGAACCACAGCCTAACATAGGCGTGATTGTGATGCCTTCGCTGTCTGGAAGAGGAAAAACTCACTTGCTCACTTCACTTTGCTAAGCATAATGGATGATAACATTATGAAGGAATTTTCCAGCTATGAATATGCAAAAGACATATGGGTGGCTCTCAAAGAAAAATTTAGTGAAATTTAACTAAGTTGCTCACTATTAAGTTCGACACTTACAAGAAACCTCCTGAACATAAAATAAAGAAACATCTCAGGGAGATGTCTAACATGATAAGCGAGCTTCATAATGCTGTTCATGAGTTGATTAAAGAGCACAAAATCCAAGCAGTCATTAGATCCTTACTAGATAGATGAGAGCATATAAGGATGCATTTGACTCATAGTCTAGCTATCAAGACCTTTGTTGATGCCTCTCATCACTTGGAATTAGAGGCTGATAGACTTACAACTATGCAACTTGGTGCAGAGGTGCATCTAGTCTAAGCCAGTCCAAAAGGGAATCATGACACTAAGCATAAGTACTATAATAATAAAGGCAAGGGTAATGCTAAGGATGGTCAAGATAACAAGAAACTAAAGCAAAATATTCAAAAGTGTCCTAAGAAAAGAAATGTTATGAAGGTCAAATGTTTCAATTATGAAAATAAGGGCCACTATGCTAAGGACTGCACTGCACCTAAGAATGTACAATACATTAACTCATGTGTAAATGGAATAATGATTTCAAGTTCAATATTATTAACTGAAACTAATCCTCTAAGGGTTGTAGATTCGGGAGCTATATATCATGTAACGAAGGAACATGAAGCCTTCATTGAATTTCATTGATTATCCACCAGGGCGAGATGGATTTTTGTGGGGAACAATGCTCACGTTAAGGTGAAAGGGATTAGCACCTACAAATTAATGTTGCTTGGAGGTCGAACCTTGCTACTTCACGACATTCTCTATGTCCCATAAATAAGATGAAATTTTATTTCTGTTATTGTTTTGCTTAGATTAGGTTTTTCATTGAATTTTCATGAAAATATAGTACTTTTAAATTTGGAAAAAAAAAATTTTATGGTTCCGGATATGTTTTGGATAACTTTTTCGTATTGGATATTGAATATGGTTTTATTTCTAATAGCAACTTTTCTATATTCACCATTTCAATTAACTTTGATGATGATGTGAATGTATGGCATGCTAGACTAGGTCATAGCGGCCAACAACGTGTGGATAAATTAGTTAGGGCCGGCCTCCTATCAGACTTTAGTAAAGTAGAATTACCCACTTGCAATTTTTGTCTAGCGAAAAAAGATGCGAGAAAACCCTTCGGTAAAAGTACTAGAGCTACTATTTCGTTGCAACTTAAACATTCAGACATGTATGGTCTAATGAATGTGAGTGCTAGGCATGACGCCTACTATTTCATCACCTTTATAGATGACTATACTAAGTATGGTCATGTCTACTTGGTTGAACATAAATCTAAAACATTAAATTGTTTTAGGAACTACCTCAACTTAGTTGAGAATTAATTAGACTAGAAAATTAAAGCACTTCAAACTGACGGGGGTCATGAATATTTGTCTGATTAGTTCAAACAACTATGTGATAAAAAAAGAATAAAACATCAGCTAACTATTTTTCAAACTCCACAACAAAATAGTGTTGCTAAAAGGAGAAATAGGACACTCCTAGATATTGTTAGGTCTATGATGGCACAAGCTAAGTTGCCCATTACTTTCTGGGGTGATACATTATTAACTGTCACATATGTGCTTAACCGTGTGCCCTCCATATCCATTCCATCAACACCATATGAGTTATGGACAAGACAAAAACCCTATCTGAGCATCCTAAAACCTTGGGGATGCACTGCCTATGTTCAAGATACCTCACACAAATATGAGAAATTAGGCTTAAGAGGTAAAAAGAATATCTTTATGCGATATTCTGACCTATCCAAAGGATATGTCTTCATAGGTGAACAAGATAGTGAAAGGATAACTGAGTTTGAATCATGTGACATTACATTCTTAGAGAATGATTTTTCTAGGCAAGGTTACCTAAATCAAGAGTTCTCCTTATATAAGACTGAGGATCAAAATTCACAAGGACCACTTCATTCGAGTGAGAGGATTTTGGTGGACTTAACTCCACCATCAACTGGTCCGGCTGAAAGTGATCCTGGTCCGAGTGGGAGTCCTATGGATCTTGATTTAGTTGATATTTCAATTTTCAAACTTGAAGGAAATGTCCCTCAAGATTTTGTTTTGAGGCGAAGTAATCATGGAACCATTCCTCGCCGTCAATTTAATATCGAAGGTAGTGATGATGTATTCACGGTTGTATCTCAAGATGATAACGAGCCTATAAATTTTAAAGAGGCTCTCTCATGCCCGACCAAGAAAAATTGGATAAAAGCAATGGAAGAAGAGTTAGACTCCATGAAATCAAACCAAGTTTGGGATTTGGTTGATTTCCAAAAGGTCACAAAGCCATTAGGAACAAATGGATTCTCAAAATCAAGCGGAAGGCTGATGGCAGCATCAAAAGATATAATAGCTCGTCTCATAGAAATGGGTTATACACAACAGGAAAGAATAAACTATGAAGAGACATTTTCACCTGTTGTGAGGTTTACATCTATAAGGCTGATATTATCAATTGTGGCAAAACTAAATCTTAAGTTGCATCAAATGGATGTGAAAACTATTTTTCTCAATGAAGAAATATATATGGTCCAACTAGTATGTTTCATCAAATAAGGCCAAGAAAATAAAGTATATAAGTTGAAGAAGTTAATATATGGCCTAAAGCAGTCTTTAAGACAATGTCATATTTGTTTTCATAATGCAATTATATCATATAGTTTTACCATGATAGATGAGGACCATTGCGTCTATATTAAATAGTTGAAAACAAAATTTGTCATAATGTCATTATATGTTGATGACATATTAATTGCTGAAAATGATAAAGCATTTCTAGATAACATCAAAGGGTGGTTATCGACTAGTTTTGAGCTGAAAGATATGGGCAAAGCCACATATATTCTCAGAGTAAAGATTTCGATAGATCGTTCGAGAAAATTATTTTCTCTTTCTTAATAAACGTATATAAAGAAAGTACTTAAGGGATTTAATATGCGTGATTATAAACCCGTAGATTTCCCTATTGCCAAAGGTGAAAGCCTGAGTCGAAGGTTGTGTCCCAATACTTCGGAAGAAATAAAACATGTGAAGAATGCCCCTTATGCAAGTGCTGTTGGTACCCTAATGTATGCAATGATGTGTACTAGGCTCAATATTTGCTTCGCCATTGGCATGGTAAGCATATTTCAGTCCAATCTAGGTCTAACACATTAGCAGTTAAGAGGATTTTAAGGTACCTAAAGGGCACTGCTGATTACTCATTGTGCTATCAAGATGAAAGTCTAAGTTTAAAAGGTTATATAGACATTGACTAGGTGGGAGATGTGGATAAAAGAAAATCCACCTCGGGACTTGTTTTCTTACTCAACAAGGGTGTTCTCATGGAGTAGCAAGAAACAATCATGTATAGCACTTTCGACCATGGAAGCTGAATTTATAGCATTTTCAGCCGCGGTATAAGAAGGTGTTTGGCTTAAAAGATTCTTAGATCATTTGGGTATTGATGGTGTAATTGAGCCAATCACAATACACTATGACAGTCAAGCAGCAATTGCCTACACTAAGTACCCAAAGTTCCATTGTAAGACTAAACACATAGACATCAAATATAATTTTGCACAGAGACATGGTTACATGAAAAGAAGTGGACATGAAATACATCTCTACACATGATATGGTTGTTGATCCTTTCACAAAATCTATGCCTAGAGACATTTTTATTAAACACACTAAGTCTTTAGGTTTGTGTAGATATTGATGTTTTTTTTTTCTCAAACATTATTCACTTGTTATTTATGCTAATACATGATAATTGTTTTATGTTTACATGGATTCTTTTTTAAATATTTTTATTGCATTTGATGAGCACGTCAGACAAAATAAAATTGACCTTCTCGCTAGGCCAATTGCCTTTGTTAGTCTATGTAACCAATAAAGATGAGACTGTTTCAAACAAAATTATCTAGGTGATAATGAGCTCGTGTGTTGAAGCACGATGATCGTCTCATTTATTGAGACTCACAAGGCTAGTTTATTGTGACTAGACCTAATCTTATCTATATCGCTAAACGTGAGTTCTAACACAATACAAATAGACACGTGAACTCAAGGTTAAACATTGGGCGTGTTTAACCTATCGTCTGCATAGTATTTTCTTTTAAGGCATGCGCTTCATGGGAAGGAAATAACACTATGGCATGTGGCTCATACCACATGTGTTTTTTTTTTCTCGACCATGAAGGGGAGGCCAAAAGAATACGATCTCTATTTTTTATCAAAGTGAGACCCTTAGAGAATTTAAATTCTCATAATTGTTTCCCTTGTGACTTTTGGTTAGTTTTCGGGATTTGATAAGATGTTTGCTATCTTAGGGTGTTGCTAAAGGATTATGAGTGATTCGATTCAATGGAACATTTCTAGAAAAACAAGACTGATTATTATTAAGAAAACTGAGCTAAAAGGAAAATTACTGGATTGTCACTTTCTTTTTGTATCCACATGTAGACCAATTATGTTTGAAAGCTTACATAATTATAGATACAAATTATCTTGAGATCATATGAGGATAGTGAAAATGTGATAAGTAGTCTGAGGTAAAGCATACCATATCTGCTCCGAAGTAGTTTCAACAAATGAGACGCTATATATCCCTAACAGGTGTATAGATTATAGCTCTCGTAGTATACCGATCGCACGGTCTATTAATCTAGTACGAGCTGCCTTAAACTATGACCTTATTTAAGCGTGTGTCACGTCATGTGCGATTGAAAAAGGTTAATTTTAGGTCGGATCTGCCTATGACGGGTGGATAGACCTGTGAATCAACATATATTAATAAATATTATTTAAATTATAATATTTATTTAATTAATATTATCAGATAATATTAAGATAAATGAGATGAGATAGTATCGTGCAGTGATTAGGATAGTAAAAAAAGAGTTTGATTTTAACTCTAAAATCAAACACAAATCCTTCTGAGAGAATGACACTACAACTATAAATATGTTAGTATTTGTAGGTTTTAGAAGGTTGACTGTTATAATTTTTCTCTCATATATTTTCATACTCCAAAAGTGTGAGATTGATGGGTGATACTTAATTTTTAGTATGTGGAAAGAAAAATTTTTCCCTATCTGATAATCGTTCTTTGAGACTGGTAGTACAAACACATAATTTTTTTTTGTGGGCATCGTTAGAGATAAAATCTGAAACTCTATTTATTTGAAACTATTTTTTTCCGACAATATTAAAATAGTTTGCCAATTTAAATGTACTTATTTATTAATATTTAATAATTCATAATTTTTTAATTTTTAATCACAAATATTATAAATAATTTTGTTATAAAAAAATCATATATTTACTTATATGCTGTCCCTGACTCCCTGGTAGAGATAATTTGATAGTCAAAAGGTCAAATTGCTGTAAAGAAATAAACATAATTAATCATAAGTTATAGTTAAAATGTTGAATGCGTGTGTATATATATATATATATATTCCTTTCAAAAAATATATATATATATATAGTGAGAATAATATCATTAGAAATATATATATATATATATATAGTGAGAATAATATCATTAGAAAGATACACACTCAAGACCGTGGCCTATTTGGGTTGCTGGCCTAATAATTAGGATACTTGTTTTTTATATTTCTATTCAATTTTCAAATATTTTCTAACATGTCGATACATTTATTTTTCAAATTTTAGATTAGACTTAAAGTCTTTTTTTTTAAAAAAAAAACACTTAAAAATGACAAAAATTTGAGACGGTGAAGATCCAATGAGAAGAAAAGAGTAACAATGAACGGCGAAGCTCACAACAGGCCCAAATTTGAAATTTTGGACCTTCGGTATTTCCGGGTGCGCGTGTATCAGTCCAGCATTAGCCACTTGTAGTATACCAAACGTATTATCATTTAATTTTAAAATTTATTTTTTTCCACAATATATATATATGACTGCAAAATTAATTTTTTTTAAAATAATTACTTATAAAGAGACGGAATATCTAGAACTTGAATTTAAAATCTAAGTGAAAGTAACAATACTCTTAAACACCACGTCAATATTTAGAAACCGAATACATAACTGAATTTGAAAATAGATTATTAACATTAGGAAAGGAGAAAGTATACGACTTTCAAAGTTGCAATCAATCTTACTAATTACTGATTGATAAGCTCTCTCTGTATAGAGCCAACTGCTACCCCTCAAGGGTTCAAACAAGATCTGTAATTTCCGATAGAAGTTCTTCCTCATACCATAGTGAAATCTCCTCTCCCAAGTTTTTGCTACCCCCTTGAAAGATTCATCGAGATCTACAACTCTAATAGAGGTATCTCTATATCAATAGAGGCACCTCCTATCCATATAGCTTGCTGCGTGAATTGGTGTCTGATACTCATTTCTTTGCCACGATTAAAAATTCATTACAATATTTTTCTTTCTATTTTTTATTTGTAATGGAAAAGTGTCATTGCAAAATTACAATTAAAGAGTGGAAAAATGCCATTGCAAATTTACGATGGAAGCTCTTTAATTTATTGCAGAATCCTTTGCAAAAATTTACACTAAAATTTCATGCCTTTTATTGCAAAGGAAAAGCTTCTATTACAAATCATTTACAAAGACATTATTAATCCGTTGCAAACATATTTCCTTTGCAAAACTCCGTTTTTAACTTTTTAAAATTATTCTTATATTTTTTTAATTATAAATTTCTTGCAAATCCATTATCATTTTTGCAATAGATAAGTCCGTTACAAATTTCTATTGTAAATATCAAAATAATATTTTTTTAATTTATTTTAATTTATTTTATATTCATTGGTAACTCACTTTTTCTTTTATTAAAAATAATAATAGATAAATTAATAAATTAATATAAAAATATTGATGAAGAGATCGATTCAAAAATATATTTAAAAATAATTATTATTCATAGCAAATTTAAATAATTTTACATTTATTTTGTTTAATAATATCGATGCAATTTTTTAAAAGGAAATTAAACAATGCTTTGATTTGGCATTAACTGGAAAAGAAATCTACTAAACCGGAGCCACAGCCCACAGGCTACTGAGTGGAATATGAGGCCACATGGCCATAGTTTCAAGTTTAACTTGTTTAAACGACAACGTATTATGGACTTGCTAATCCATCTACTTCGAGGAGTTTGTACTACCAAAGTACGATTGGTAAGTCATTCTTCATTTTTAATATCAAACTATACGAAAACAGGATTTCGACTAGTATTTAATAAAAATCAAACACTGATTTCATAGTTATTTTATAAATTATAAATAACTATATTATTTGTGTTTGAATTTTATAATTTATTAAAATAGTATTTTTTTGTTAATTAAAATAATATACAACATGCACACTGAGAGGCATAATATGATGACAAGTGCATGCCCCTTAGACAACCTAGAATTGACTCCCCACTCTCTTAATTTTATTACTAAAAATAATAAAAAAAAAACACCACCATATATTTACAAATAGATGGCTTTTGATTTAATTATGGAATCTTGATAAGAACCTTTATGCAATCAGGTTGTTTCATCATTTCGAATACTTTGTTTATATCTTCCAATGAAATTTCATGAGTCAAAAGTTCATCCAGATGGAGTTTCTGCAAACACCACAAAGCCATACATTTATATAAGAATTTCTTTCATTTTCATCCCACTAATTTATATTTTATAGTATTTATTAATATAATTTTCTTTATATTGAGGATATGAAAGATATCTAACCATTTAAATATACAGAAATTATTGATTGCATCAAGTGCAAATTGTGCATAAAAAATATAAGAGATTCATCTGATTTTTTTTAAAAAAAGAGAGAGAGAGAGAGAGAGAGTGAATTACCTTATTATTGCATTGTTGAAATAAGAAGGGGAAGTCAGTTTTAACCAGGCCCCCAAAAATACAACCCTTCAAAGTTCCACCATACAAAAGATGTAAGAGGCTGATCTGCACCTCTGTTTCAGTTCCTGAACCCACTGCTATTGTCTTTCCTTTTCCCTATCCACCCATTAATTAAACAACATTATCATATAACCTATCACTAGCTATTTATTTTGTCTTAGTAACCTTTATTTTTGTTTTAATAATAATAATAATAATAATAATAATAATAATAATATGTTTCAAAATCTTAATCAAAAGCGTGTGTCACCCCGCTTAAGTTTCAAATTTGAGTTTTGTGTTCTCTCTTCACACATAATATTTCAAAATACTTAAGTGTGTCTCAATATAATTTAATAATAGCTATGTGTGTCAATATTACAATAAATTTTCAAATTTGATTTCTGAAAGTATACTATACCGATTTCGTAGCAAGGAGAGCTTGATTAATCAAATTTGCACCAGAGCAATCAAAGCAATAGTCTACTCCTGATCCATCAGTCAACTCTTTTATGAGTTGTGAAATGGATTTTTCAGACCCTTCTGGATTTATAAACTCAGTCATTCCAAATGCTTTCCCTTTTTCTTTTTTTCTTTCATTGTTGTCCACACCTATTATTTTATTTGCCCCAAGAATTCGAGCAGCCTCTATGGCCTGCAATTCCAAATTAAAATACACATAAAAGTAAGCACCAATTTGCATGGTTCCCAAAGAAAAAAACAGTAAAATTTGAGAGGGATACATACCCCAAGTCCAACAGCGCCAAGGCCAATAACAGCAACACTAGAGCCTTTCTCAACCTCAGCTACCTTCCAAGCTGACCCAAAACCAGTAGAAAACCCACAAGAGAGGAAGCTTGCATGTGGTAAACTGATCAGAGTTGGATCAATTTTAATAACATAACTGACATCAATTACCATGTATTCTGACCAGGTTGAGCAAGAAGCAAAATGATACAGTTTCTGCCCTCTAACTGACATTCTTGAAGTTCCATCAGGCATTAGCCCATTTACGGGTGACAGGTCTTTTATGCATAAATTAGTCTTTCCTGATTTGCAGTTCTCGCACTCTTTACATTCCCTAATATACCTAGGAATCACTAACTCCCCTTCTTTTACATATTTCACTTCATCCCCAACGCTCTCTACGACTCTGAAATTAACATCTCATCACTATGAAAATTGAGTTTGTTTATGCATTTAGAAATAATTATTATGAATTTAATTAATGTCAAACTTACCCAACACCTTCATGTCCGAGTACTAGAGGAAAATGAGACTGAAACAAGTAGTCACTCTTGCATAAACTAGCATACAACATCTTAACCCTGATTTCTGATGATTTTGGAGGCTCTACTTGAATCTCTTCCAACACTATTGGCTCTCCACTTCCCCAACATATAGCAGCTGAAAAATTTCAATATCTCTTCAATTTATAAGATTGCGAGCAGAATTCAAATTATTAATCAAAAAGGAAAATTTAACTTAATTATTCAAATAGTGAAAGAAGAACAATTCATTTGTATATACCTTTGCAGGTTATGAATTGTAAGTCATTTCTCTCAGTCTCAGACATTTTTGATGATCAGGAATGGGAATTAATAAATTTTGTTTTTGTTTTCCTTTTTCAGTCTATCTTTGTATCTCTGTTTGTTTATATATACCATAGGAATAAGGATGTTGCAGCTTAACTATGATTCCAATACATATAAATAAATACAAATAAAGTTGATGGATCGAGAATAAGAAACTATAAATAAATATGTTTATGGAGGGATGAATTGTATTTAAGATGATAGAAGTCATAGTTATTGAAAGAATGTTTCGAAATTTGTTAAATATAAATTATTTAATTTTAATACTGTTATTGATTAATTCTTTTTAATTAATATCTTGATGACATACAAGAAAAAACAGAAAAAATTATGTATTGCTTATAATGCTTATTTAAATAATAGACAACGTGAAAGTGTTGACCAAGCTTGATTCTAGGCAGGATTTCCTGCAAGGAAAGAAGAAAGAAATCAGAATCGGATCAATAGCATTAAAATTAATATTTCTTACCTTGTATAGACTTGTTATAATACATATTAATATTGTAACAATACAAGAATAGTGTGTGAGATTTTGAACAGAAAAAAAGTGCATTGTTAATAGTTTAATATGGTATCAGAGCAGTGTTCTTGATTTAGAGATTTTTTCAAGACTCTGATTCAGCTCATCATCTACCTTGTACTCACCTGCATACCTTTCCCGACCAAAATTCTTTAATCAAACCAAATATCCGAACCAAAACAGAATGGCCACTACAGAAGAACTATCCCTGCAGATTGCCAATCTGCTCAAGAATGGCACCACTGGACAGATAAATCAATCAAACTCAGACAATCTAAATCTGGGGATGAAACTAGATGGAGACAATTATCCCCTTTGGGCACGACTGATGCGAGTAGCTATTGGAGGTAGAGGCCGAACTCAACACATCACTGGCCAGCCCCCACCACCAACAGAAATTGATCCACAATTTTCAACTTGGGAACAGACAGATCTTATGGTTTTCTCCTGGTTGATTCAAAACATTGAACCAAGATTGGTTAACAGAGTAGCAGAATACCCCACAGCTAAGGCTCTGTGGGATGGTCTAGCAATCACATATGGAAGTGGAACCGATTCATTGCAAATATTTGATCTTCACATGAAGGCCAATAAACAAGTACAGGGACAATCGAGCTTGGAAGAATACTGGAATGGATTACAGGCAATATGGATGAGCATTGATAGGAGACAACCGAATCCCATGGACTGTTGTGCTAACGGCACAACCAAATACAACAAAATTATTCAAGAACATCGGCTATTTCAATTCTTAGCTGGCTTGGATGAAAAATTCGACAATATACGTCGAGATATTTTGAAAATTGAAACTTTGCCCTCAGTCGAATCTGCCTACTCCACCGTTCGACGGGAGGCCGCCAGGCTCCAAATATTGAAACCGGCAACCAACCCAGATGCAGATTCGTCATCATTGGGCATTGGTACGGGTCTGATTGTGAAGGGGCCACGAGACAAATCCAAACACGATTCAGGAACCAACACAGGAAAAAGCAATCAAAAGCGCTCAGATCGGAGATCATCACAGCGCGAGGACAAATCGAACCTAAGTTGCAGTTATTGTGGGATGAAGAAGCATACCAGAGAAACGTGCTTCAAGCTTGTGGGATTTCCAGAATGGTGGGATGAAACCCATAGGACCCAAGCAACGAATCGGACTACAAATGGGAAAGCCGCTGCTGGTGTGGGCATCCCTGAGGCCGCCGACATCACCAACAGTAGCTATGGTGGCCAGAAATCCCAAAGAACCAGAAATGAAGGAGAAGAGACTACTGGATTGGCAGCTCTTGCAGGAGACGGCATCAAGGGTAAAAGGAAATTAGGGTTAAACCCTAATGAAAAATGGGCCACGTGTTTTTTTGATAAAAAATGGATCAGCCCAACAGAAAGCCCAAATCCAATTAAGGGGTCCAAAGTTTTTCTTGAGGCCCAAATTACAAAAAAATTACCAATCTGGATATTTGATTGCGGAGCAACAGATACTATGACCCATGATCCGTCAGATATTATTGAACCAAAAACTCCACATTTAACCCATATACAATCTGCAAATGGAGAATTATCCGAAGTTCAAGGAGCTGGCACTGTTTCAATAACCCCCACTTTAAAATTATCAAAATGTCTTTATGTTCCGTCTTTATCTTGCAAACTACTGTCAGTTAGCCAAGTAACAAAAGAATTGAATTGTGTGGTTCACATGTTTGCTCATTTTTGCCTTTTGCAGGACATTCATACGGGGGTGATCATTGGGCGTGGTACTGAACGTGGAGGTCTTTACCATGTTGATGAGGTGGCTCAACACGAAAATGCAATGCTGGCTCATGGAACTCCGGAAAGGCAAATTTGGCTTTGGCACAGGCGTCTAGGTCATCCGTCATTTCACTACCTTAAGATACTGTTTCCTTCCTTATTTAAGCATAGTATGAACTTTAATTGTGAAACTTGCATTTTTGCAAAGAACCATAGAGTGTCATATTCTTTAAATAACACTAGAGTTGATTCTATGTTTTCATTAATACATTCTGATGTGTGGGGTCCAGCTCCGAATTCTAGTGGTCAATTTAAATATTTTGTGCTTTTTATTGATGATTTTTCACGAATGACTTGGGTATATTTTTTGAAACATAAGTCTGAAGTTTTTGAGAAATTTGTTGAGTTTTACAATATGATTCTTACACAGTTCGATAAAAAAATTCAAGTCCTACGATCTGACAATGGGGGGGAATACCTTAATTCATTCATGCACAATTTTCTTACTGAAAAAGGAATTATTCATCAAACCACATGTTCCAACACACCACAACAGAATGGAGTTGCAGAACGAAAAAATAGATTTCTCCTTGAAATGACCCGATCTCTAATGTTTGAAGCTCAGGTACCCAAACACTTCTCGTCAGAGGCTGTTGCTACTTCTGTCTATCTGACCAATCGACTTCCTACAAAAATCCTGAAACATCAAACACCTCTACAAATCCTTCAAACCCAAACAGATATACCACCTGTCCTGACCCTTCCACCTAAAATTTTTGGTTGTTCTGTTTATGTTCACATACCCAAACATGAACGAACAAAATTTGATCCTTGTGCTCGAAAATGTGTCTTCGTTGGGTATGGGGTTAATCAGAAAGGGTATAGGTGTTATAGTCCTGAAAATCGTCGTGTTTATGTTACCATGGATTGTGACTTTCTTGAGTCCGAGTTTTACTATGCCCACCAATCTAGTCGTCAGGGGGAGAACCAAAATGACTCCATAGCTTGGTTAGATAGCCTAATTGTCACAGATGGAGTTTCAACAGAGCCTTGCTGCAGGACCATCGAGCCATCTCTTGGCAGGGAACAGATTGACACAACTATACCATTTCCAAATGAAACACCTTCTATGGAGGTCCTTCAGGAGGTAAGTCCTACTAGACCCATTATTGAAGTTGATAATGACGGTACTAACGATGAAAATCAGATAGTGGAAACAGATGGAACAGAAGGGTATGTTCTTCCTCCAAGGTCTACTCGGGGAATACCACCTAGGCGATATTCTCCAGAACATGTGTCCAGATCCTTGAGATATCCAGTAGGAAATGTTGTCAGGGGGAGTGTTTCGGAAGTTGCAAAAGTGTTTGCTTCTACACTATATACAGAACAATTGCCTAGAAATATTGAAGAAGCAAAACAGAAAATTGAATGGCGGAAAGCTATGGAAGTCGAAATGGAAGCACTTGAGAAAAATGGTACATGGGAAAAATGCACTCTTCCGGTAAATAAACGGCCTGTCGGTTGTAAATGGGTATTTACTATTAAGCACAAAGCAGATGGGACAATTGAACGCTACAAAGCTAGACTTGTTGCTAAAGGGTATACACAGACCTATGGCATTGACTATTCTGAGACTTTTTCCCCGGTTGCTAAGATTGATACTATTCGGGTTCTCTTCTCAATTGCTGCAAATCAAAACTGGTCACTTCATCAATTTGATGTAAAAAATGCCTTTCTTCATGGAAATCTAAATGAAGAGGTTTATATGGAGACACCACCAGGGTTTCAAGATAAATTTCAGGAAAATGAAGTGTGCAGGTTAAAGAAGGCTCTGTATGGGTTAAAACAGTCACCTCGTGCTTGGTTTGGAAGATTCACGATAGCCATGAAAAGATACGGGTACAAACAAAGTAATGCAGATCACACCTTGTTCCTGAAAAGACGAGGTAATCTTATCACTTGCTTAATTATATATGTAGATGATATGATCATAACAGGAAATAATTCTGAAGAAATTGCACAATTGAGAAAGAGCTTATTTTCTGAGTTCGAGATGAAGGATTTAGGAGGTCTCAAATATTTTTTGGGGATTGAGGTACTAAGATCACAGAGAGGTATCTTCATATCCCAGAAAAAATACATTCTTGATCTTCTGGCAGAAACAGGTTTGGTTGATTGTAAACCAGCAGAAACACCTATGGTGGTGAATCATGGGCTTCAAACCACAGAAGGAGCAGCTTTGGCAGACAAAAACCAGTATCAAAGGCTTGTTGGAAAATTGATTTATTTAGCACATACAAGGCCAGATATTGCTTATGCAATAAGTGTTGTGAGTCAATTCATGCACCAACCACAGAAAAATCATATGGAGGCAGTATTGAGGATTGTTCGATATTTAAAGGGAACCTTCGGAAGAGGAATTATGTTTAGAAGAAATGGGCACCTAGATGTCGAAGTTTATACTGATGCAGACTGGGCTGGTAATCCAAACGATCGAAGATCAACTTCAGGATATTTCACTTTAGTCGGAGGAAACTTGGTAACTTGGAGGAGTAAAAAACAGAAAGTAGTTGCATTATCTAGTGCAGAAGCTGAGTTTCGTGGAATAGCGAAAGGGCTGACTGAGATTTTGTGGGTAAGGAAATTAATGACTGAGATTGGGTTTACCCCTAAGCTTCCTTGCATACTGAAGTGTGATAACAAAGCTGCGATTAGTATATCAGAGAATCCAGTACAGCATGACAGGACCAAACATGTGGAAGTGGACAGACATTTTATTAAAGAGAAGCTTGAAGAAGGCATAGTACAACTTCCATTTGTCCGATCAGAAGATCAACTGGCAGATATCTTAACTAAAGCTGTTACCGGAAAAATATTCAATTCAGTGTTGGTCAAGTTGGGTATTGGTGATCCCACTACACAACTTGAGGGGGAGTGTTGACCAAGCTTGATTCTAGGTAGGATTTCCTGCAAGGAAAGAAGAAAGAAATCAGAATCGGATCAATAGCATTAAAATTAATATTTCTTACCTTGTATAGACTTGTTATAATACATATTAATATTGTAACAATACAAGAATAGTGTGTGAGATTTTGAACAGAAAAAAAGTGCATTGTTAATAGTTTAATAGAAAGATATCTTAAATTGATCTCACACGAGTTAATTAATATGTATTTTCACTTAAAAGAGTAACGGGAACTCTTAGAATTATAAGGCTTATTTCAGATGATGCAAAACTTATAAAAGAGACCATGTGAGTCAAGATCCTAATCAGGGGCGAAGCCAGGTTTTGGAATAAAGAAGGGCGAATTTTTTTTTATAAATTTTAGCTTCCTCGTAATTATTTATCTCTCATTTTATTTTAATAGTATTTTATAAATTTATTAATTTATTAATAATATATTTTTATTATTAAAAAATTAATTCATAAAAAAATATTAATATATATGATTTTAATTATAAAAAAATATTCATAATAAAATAAAATAAATAGAAAAAAATTAAATAATAAATATAATTTCTTAAAAATAATTAAAATAAATGAGTTATTTAATTCATTAAATGTGTTCAAATTAATTTAGTTAAAAAATTTATAAATGTGTTCAAATTAATTTAGTTAAAAAATTTATTATTTTCTTTATTTTTTTGTATTTATATAATATTAATATACTATTGCTATAAAATAAATAATTTATTATATTTTTTTTTACTTTTTGTAAAAATTAAAAAAAAAGAGAGGAGCAATTTAAATTTTTTAAAAAATTAATAAAAAATTTTAAAAAATTTTAAAAAATATTATATATATAAATTTTCAAATTGCCCCATTCCCTTCAACGTAACTTCGCCACTAATCCTAATCAACATACTTTGTGAGTTAGTGAGCAGTTTGAATTTTAGAATCAGAGTTGTGAGTGATAATTTAATATGTTTTATTATTTCTTATGTATTTATAATTACCCTGTGTGTACATAGGCATTATAAATATAAAGGAATATAAATTTTCCTTTGTAAATATTGTATTATATATTCTTCCTGCTCCATATTATTCTTGGTTATTGGGCGGCAGGGGCGGATCCACCAATGATGAGGAGGGAGGGCAAAAAATTATATAAATATGAGGGGCCAAAGCTATAAAATATAAAATATTATATATATATATATATATGTATATACATGTAAAAAAATAAATTGGGGGGCTAGGGCCCCTCCCACCAATAATGTAGTTCCGCCACAAATTGGGGGAATAAAATGATTTAGGATTATATAAGATTATAATTATTATGATGTGATGAGTTATGATTACTATATGAAGATTACTGGCTTACTCATCAATAAGCATTGTTACGTACCAATTGAATTAGTCTTTGCATGGTTGAGTATAGCGAGAATTAATATCCTATTTATTTGATTTTAAATTATAGTATTTGAAAAAAAAAAACCTAGCCATCTTTTTTTTTTCTTTATAATTTTATATATTTTTTTCCACTTAATTAATTTGAAAATAAAACAACCGTTAATATATTAACAGATAATGGTTCCATCTTTTTTTTATCTACTATTTGATTTTTTAATTATTTTTTCTCTTTTTATGTATTTTTTTGTGGTTCTCAAAATAGTTTTCGGACTAATATAGATCTAAAATTTATTATTTATTCTTAATTTTATTTTTCTTTATTTTCAAAAAAAATTTATATTTCTTTATCTTTCAAAATAAAATTGAATGCAAGTAAAAAAATTTATTATGAAAATTTATTAAATTTTTCTTATGGAGTTTTATCCTTCATTGCTTGAAAGTTATGTATCTTCTTCAAATAGAGATTTATTCTTTTTTAATAAAGGTATCCTTCTTGTATGGAAAGTGATCCAAGATGACAGATGAAATGAATGTCCTGCTGAAAATAAGATTACCTATGACATGTTACCATTATCTAATGTTTGAATCGAAAAAGTTTAAAAATATCTTGACACTTTATTAGTTATATATATATCGCATACTATAAAATTATATAGTTTTATTTATATCTTACCTATATATATTTTGATCTATTAATAAAAATTTATTTTGTATTAAAAAAATATATAGTCTTTGAAATGAGGAATTAGATAGAGAAATTGACTCTCCATATTGAGATTGGTGTGATTCTCATGAATTAATTTCTAAATTTTGGATGATTATATAACTATTTGTCTTTTTGATATGATCTATGATTATATAATTAGATTGATTATTGAGCACTATATTTATATATTAGTTAATATTACACTGAGTTAAAACGAAATTTATGATTATTTTTCTACTCATCATTATATTTTAATTTTTTTCACATATATAAGCTTATTAAATATTAATATATATTCAAATTAAAATATTTAAATATTAAGTATTGGAACATTAAATTTATACACAATTTAAAAAATTATAGGTTAAATAAATTATTTTAAAACTTTAAAATGTCAAGAATTTTTTTAATAAAATGAAATGATTAAATTATATATATTCAGCATTTATATATCATTAGTTATATTTAATAATTTGTCTTAAAATGGTGAGCATTTGTTTCTGATATGTAATGTACTTCACGCATATAGATAATTTTGTGATAAAGTACATATTCAATGAGATAATAGACTCTAGTTTGATTTCTTTCTATGCTAAAAAAAAAGTCCTAAAATAGTGTTGGAAGATGCCACAGAAACCAAGTATAAAAATAAGATACTGAATACGAAAGAAGCACACCAAATTTGACCCAAAAAATATTAAATATTAATCTACAAAAGCCACAGAAGATGACGTCGGAAATGCGGCGCTCTGTTTCCCCCTTAAATATATATATATATATACACCTATATTAATATATAAAAATAAAAAATGAGTAGAAAAAGTTTTTTAAAATTATCATATCATTAATTTTTAAAAATAATATTATTTTATTTTTAATTAATTTTTATATTTTATTAAATAATTATATAATATTAATTAAATAAATTATATTTATAACTTTTAATATGTTATATATTAATTATATATTAATATAATCTAATTAATTTATACTTTTTAAAAAATATAAAAAAATTAAAAATTATATATCTTAACCTTTACAATAAATTACAAATTAAATAATTTATTTATATAATTTTATAAATTTAAAAATAAAAAATATGAATTTTGATATTTTTAATAAATTAATTATATTTATTATTATTTAAAATTTTTAAAAATATATAAATTAATTATTATATTCTTGAAAAAAAAAGTAAAAATTTTATAAAAAATAGTGGATGGTGTTATTTTTCCTTTAAAATTAAAAAGAAAATCTAAGTTTGATTTTATGTAAAAAAAAAAGTATATACATAAGATTTCATTAACAAATTTCGAATTGTAATATTAAAAAATAAAAAATAACAAGGAGAAATCTTTGCATCAAAAAATTAATAACAAATGAGTTCTAAAATTAATGGCAATTATTGTTCATGGATATTTTTTAAATATCCATGCAATAAAAAAAAAGAAAAAATAAGTGCAAATATAATCTTAATGTTTAGGCTTAGAGATACATATGCATCTCATTTTTTTTTAGTCTCAAATAACAAGTTGAGAAAAAAAAAATGTAAAAATGATTTTGATGTTAGGCTCAAAGGCATAGATATACTTCATTTTTTTTTGTCTAAAAAATATATTATAAATTTATAAAACAGATTTATATGCACAAAAATTTAATATATGAATATATATATATATATATATATAGCAGGACCCTATTTTTCTCTTTGTCTACATAATTGTTACAATTTCATTATTTCTTGCTAAAAAATATTGTCCAAAATTTAATTTAGGGCTTGAACTTCGTTCAAAGTGGTCCAATCATTCTCTCATTATTTTTTTTTAGGGATATTTATAAAATTATTTTTAAAAAAATAAATTTTATTTCAAAAATACTAAAAAACTATTTATATTTTTAGAAAAAAGTTGAAGTAAATTTTCAAAAATACCTATTTTCACTAAAACAATAGTTTTTTTTTTCTTTTTTCCCCACAAATATCTCTTCTCTCACTAATTAATATTTTACTTCAATTTTTATTCTTTTTTTAAAAAAAAAACTTAACCATTAAATAAAAATATTCTAATAAAATAATAAAAATTAATATTTTAAATTATATTTTTAGTATGTAAAATTTATTAATTTTTTTAAGAAAAATTATAATTATAATTATAAAAAATAAATAACACCACAAAAAATAATTAAAAATATGTAAAAATATATTAATAAAAATTATTAAATTTATTTTTTAAATAAATTTTACATATTAAATAAATAAAAAAATATTAATTTTATTATATAGATGTTTGATAGATGTTTTATTTGTTTGATAGAAGCTGTAGATATTTGATTTATATTGCGTATATGTATGTATTTATTTGTATACATTATATGTATTTTATATAAATATTATGTGTATGTTGTGTAAAATAAAATTAAAAATATTAAAAATATTTTATAAATATTTAGTAGATGTTTGGTAAATGTTTGTTAGATATTTGATAGATGAAATAGATGTTTGATGGATATTTAGTATATGTTGTGTATGTATTATTATTTGTTATGTATATATTTTATATATGTTATATATATATATATATATATTTGATGTATGTTGAAAATATGTCCTAAAAATTATTTATTAATAAATAAACATAGAAATAAAAAAAAATAGTAATGAAAGAAAAAACACGGGTTGCACACAAATGAAAAGAAAAAAAAAACTTATGTAAATCTGAAGAGGGGAAAGCATAATGAGTGTATATAGCGCACCTTTTTTTTTAAAATTAATTTAGTCGCATATGCGCAATTAATGTTAATATTCATTGAGACTCTGACTCTTCAGTTGTGTGGTCGTAGCTTCCACAGGTTACTGGTATAAGTGAGCCTACTAACAACGAGTTGGAGGATATTATCAAGATAAAAAATTCTCTCTCATGTAATGAGATCACTCTGGAATTACAACCAAACCCTGGAGAAGAGGCAAATTCCACCAAGGCAGCCCTAGCTGGTAAGTGATTCACTCAAAAACCTTTTACAATTTATATGTTAAAAATGGCAGTGGAGAGATCTGGGAGGATGCCAAAATATTTCAGAGTTCAAAAAAGAGGGTGGAATCATTTTGTGATAAAGTTTAATGACAAAGAGGAAGCATAATGTGTGTTAAATGAGGGTCCTGGGAATATTTCTGATTCCTTGCTAGTTCTTCAGGAGTGGAGCCAAAAACTTACGATTGATAAGGTTGATTTCTCGAAGGTAGCTTTCTGGATTTAAGTCCACAACCTCCCACCATCACTAATGACTAGAGAAAATGCATGAATTATTGGTGATCAATTTATGGGCTTTATTGAAATTGATCAATCCCATCTTGATGATGGTGAATGGCATGCTTTCTTTAGAATCAGAGTTTGGGTAAATGTTGACAAACCTTTGCTTTTGGGTTTTTATAATAAATTCCTTAAAAGACATGCTGAATGGGTGTCATTTAGATATGAAAGTTTGTAAGACTTTTTCTACAATTGTGGAAAGATTAGGCACCTGATGAGGTTTTGTATGGAGAGAATTGCTCATGAGGAGGACAATAATGCAAACCATCAATATGGACCTCAGTTGAGAGTTGCTGGTGTTGGGAATAATCTATCAAAAGGAGGTCCTGACAGACATGGGGGATTAGAGGAAAATAATCTAGCAAGAATATGAATATTTTTCCCCAGTTACTGGAAGTCAGTCAAAGCAACCAGAAATTTTTAGTTCAAAGGAGTAGTAGTAATCAAGGTTCAGAAGAATCGAGGCTTACAGTAGAATCCTTTTCAAGCAAGTTACCAGATCCATCCCCATTATCCTCAAAAGAACCATCCCGATTTGAATTATTGACTAATCTAATTAGATCATGTGCTAGTACTTTCAAAAATCCTATTATCACCAAAATGCCAGATTTTACCACTAAACGTTCTTTACCAGTTTAGATAGACCCTTAATCAAGTAGTCCTACCAATATCTCCATTATCCCTTTAGAAATCCTGTCTTTACCAGATTTATAGGAAACTACAGTTCCTAACTCAGAACCTCCATCATGAAATCCTGTATATGAGTCTCCAAATTGGCCTTCTTTAGAGCAAGCAAACTGAAGTCCTTCCAAATTCAAAAAAATAAAAGATTCCCTCAGTCCCATGAGGAAACCTTCATTGTTAAAAAAATCTAGTTTAATAGAGAGGAGGATGAAGGTCTTGACTCATTAGTATCCTGGACATGTTAGAAGTTAAAAGAAAATCCAGGTCTTCATATACTCCCCACTGATTTCTCAAATTTATCTAACTCCATTTTCCTTTTTGGAAGACCTCAATCTAACAGAATTGTAGAGGAGGTGGAGGAAGCTACGTCCTTAAATTCATCTCAGAATCCTTAATGTGAGCCAAAAGATATTAGAGAAGATAACTTGGCTTTGGTTAGGAAACAGAAGATGGGGAAGAGATTGGCTAGGGCAGCCAATCAAAATTTTCCAACTATAAACTTGTCTTATGGCGCTGGTGGCTTGCCTAAAGCCACCTAACAGCTATGATCATCTTAGGCCGGAATTGTCAAGGTTTCAGGCAGACCTTGACAAGGAGAGGGCTCAAATATCATATTTTTTAAACATCGACAGAGAATTATTTTTCTATTAAAAATGATGCAGAGGTCTAGCTATATGGAGTTTCATCGAAAGAAAATGGGGTATAACTTTGCAACTTACATTGAACCCCTTGGAGCAGCAGTTGGATTATCTCTCTAGTGGCAAGGCAATTGATTAATACAAGTTATTCACTTTTGTTTAATGCAACTTTATTCATACTGTTGTTTATGACCCCCTATTTTAATCTTTTTCGTTGTCACTTTTGTTTATGGTTGTCATTACAATAGAGGGAAAATGGAAGTGTTTGAAGGCCTGAAAAAGTTAGATCCTGGAAATAACATTCCTTGGCTTTGTTTGGGTGATTTTAACCAAGTGATGTTCTCTTTTGAAAAGGAAGGAGGTCAGCCTATTAATCATTAATGGAGTGATTATTTTGTGTAATGGATTTAGGAACTTCAAATATCAGACCCGGCTTCAAAGGTCTTATGTTTATATGGTCTAATAAATAAGGACACAAAAATATCCAACAAAGACTTGACAGAGGCCTAGCTAACTTCTCTTGGAGAGCCGAGTTTGATAAGGCGTGCATTATCCATGAAAATTTTTTAGGCTTTGATAATTGGCCTTTGATTTTGGAACTCCTTCCTTGGTTGAGAAAGAGAAGAACACAGTTCAAATTTGAATTAAAATGGATAGTGAAATTATTTAGTAAGCCTAGATTTAAAGAGTTCTGGGATCCGTATCCTTTTTTACAGAGCAAAAGTTGAAGGAATGGAGTAAACAGGCTCACCTCAATGCCAGGAAAAACATTAATTCTTTAAAAAATGAACTGGAAGCCTTATATTCTACAAGAGGTAGGGTCTCTATCCATGAAAAGGAAGCAACAATTCTAAAGGAACTGGGAAAAGCCTGGACTGTGGAAGAGAAATTCTAGTATCAACGTTCGAGATTGAAGTACCTGTTATATGGGGATAAGAATACTAAATTTTTTCATGCTTCCACTCTTCAAAGGAGGCGAGTAAATCTGATCAAGAAGTTGAGAAGTGAAATGGGCTAATGGCTCGATAATGAAGATGATATCAGGAGAGAGGTAGTCAATTTTTTCAAAAAAAAAAAAATATTCAGCTAGCCCCACTTCAGATGCAAAGATGTGTACCTGAGGATTTGAACTCTTCTATTGTTACTATCGCCACTGATTCTAAAATATATACAACAGTCACTCAATTGGGCCCTTATAAGGCACCTGGGCCATATGGCTTTCCTGGGGTTTTCTTTCAAAGGTGCTGGTAGGTTATTAAACTTGATGTGATGACAGGAGTTAAAGGAATAATTATACAATGAAACCGTTGTATTACAACAAGCCAATCGAATATCAACACATGGCAATGTTGTAATACAACAAGCCAATCGAATGTAAAACATTGCCACGTGTTAATATTCGATTGGCTTATTGTAATACAACGGTTTCATTGTATAATTATTCCAGTTAAAGAGTTCTTCTCCGCGGGATCTATGCCTAGATCCCTCAACCGTACTAATATAGTACTCATTCCCAAGGTATAATCTCCTAAGTTTATCTCTCAATTTAAACCAATTGGGCTTTGCAATTGCATTTATAAAATCATCTCAAAGATTTTAGTGAATCGTATTAAATCTTTTATGCCAATGCTAATTAGCTGGGGATGAGCAAAAAAGCTATTTCAACCTAACTCGACCAATCAAGTTGGCTCAACCCAACCTAATCGGTCAATTTTGGCTTTCAAAAAGGGGGAATCGACCATTTCAATTCGATCTCAACTTGCATGTTTTGCAAGCTGAAGCAACCTAACCCGACCAACATTTATTATAACTTATATTTACTATATATAGATTATATATAATAATATATATATTTAATTTGAATTTTTTTGCACCTAATCGATCTACCCAATCCCAAAAGAACTCTAGCCGCCGCACACACCAAAAAATTTCCCTCTCCTCTCTTTTCTTCATCCTCCCTCGGTTATTCTTCTTCTTCTTCTCTCTTCTTTTGATTTCTACCGCTGCACCTGCACATAAGACTTCGTCTGCTACTAATGGTGATCGATAAAGGACAAGACTTCATTTCTCCCTTTGCTCAAGTTGACAGATCTGCAAAAATGTGAGTGAATTAATTGCTTGTTGTTGGAACTTGGAAGATTGTAATTGTAGTGTAGAAAAGGAGTAGCAATGTAACACATATTTGAGCTATTCTTTTCAAAATTAATTGTAGGTTCTTAAAATCAAATTACAATTAGTCATTTTTAATTTTGAAAATGAGTAACAGTGAAATTCCTTGTATTTGCTTATTAAGTGTATGGATTGCTAAATATTTTTGAATGAAGTGTTTATTAAGTGTATGGTTGCTGCTTTTCTAAAGTGTTTAATGTAGTTGTTATGGTCTGATTTGTATGGATGTTCAAGCTATTTATATTTGTAAATGGAGATATGATTTATTGCTGAGATTGTTAAGCCATCTTTATCATCTATAGAATAATTTTTCTTTTGTAGATTTAAAATTTTCTTACTCGTCATGTTTATGAATAGATAATAAGTTTTTACTCTAGTTTTGTTTGCTCTTTATCCAAAAAGTTATTGACTTGTTTGATGAAGTTTTTCAAGTGTGTATATCGCAATATTGCATTTTCTTAGCCAAGTTATCATTTTAAAAAAATAACAGCATGCTGATAGTGATCAAGATTAGGATTAATTGAGTATTTTATATTTTATGGAGTAGAGAGTGAAGACTGATAATGCTTTACATTTTTTCTTTGTTTCATATGGTTGATACAATCCTTTATGAATACAATACAAATAAAGGTGATTAAAAAATGGAACTAAAATGAATTTAGTTAAACAAGAATATGGAAACATATATATATATATATATATATATTACTAATATATAAGTAGTATAATAGAGAAAAGATTAATAAGCTGGAAAATTAATAGTTATTTTTGGCATTGATGATTATTTACAATTTGTTCAATGGTTATTTTGTTAAACACATTTTGTCTTTTAGATGGTCATTTTCTTAATAACATTTTGTCCTTTTTCTTTTGACCTTAATAGAGGTTTTAAAAAAAGAAAGTACCAAACTAAATACTATTTGTTTTTATTGTAGGAGTGAAAGCGTAGCCACAAAAATCAATTCAAATGATGTCTTAGTTCAAAATGTTGATGATATCAAAGTTTCTCAATTCCAACATATAGCTATTGAAGAAGGTATTGAAATAAATCCCCTTAAATCATTACCACAAATATCTAGGAGTAAGCGCTCATATGTTTAGGATTATTTTACAAAAAACAATGAGTTACCTTTTAAAATTGTCGAAGGGAGGGGTTTAGGCACATGTTAGGCATCGTTGAACCTAGATTTATTATGCCTTCTAGGTGGTCCATAGCTAGAGATTGACACAATTGTTTGCTGAGGAAAAAGAAAAATTGAAAGAAAAAATAAAGGGTAGACACATATGCATAACCACTGATTGTTAGACATCAACAAATCAGAATAAAAACTATATGTGTTTCATTAGTCATCGGACTGATGATAAGTGAAAATTGCAAAAAAGAATTTTTTAAATTTTCATCGAGTAACAAGTCATAAAGGTAAAGCTATTGGGAAGGAAATAGAAAAATGCGTGATAGTTTGGGATATTGATGGTATTTTTACTTTGATTGTGGGTAATGCAAGCTCTATTAATCTTACTGTTGAGCACCTTAAGTTGCAACAAAACAATGGGATTCAACGATTTTGGATAATGAATTTCTTCATATTAGGTGTTGTACTTACATTTTAAATTTGATGGTTAAGGATGGTTTCAAAGAGGAAAATCAATCACTTGTGAAAAATTAGAAATGCTATCAAATATGTGTGGGCTTTACTAGCTAGGACTCAAAAGTTTGAAGATAGTATTAAAAAAGAAAAACTAGAATTGAAGAATTTGTTGTGTTTAGATGTTGATACACGATGAAATAATACATATCTTATGTTAGAGGCTGTAATTAAGTATGAAAGGCATTTGATAGATTACTAAGGGATGATCAGACGTTTCAAAATTATTTTAATGGGGTAAAAGTGAAGGAGCCACCTACTCATAATGATTGGGAGCTTGCAAGGAGGTTTGTGAAATTTCTTAAAATATTTTATAATGCTACTTTAAAATTTTATGGTTCATTACATGTTACATCTACATTTTTTCATGAAATTGTTAAACTGCGTGATTGGTTGAATTCAATGATTATTTTTATGATAAATTTATGCAGTGTATTGCAAATGAAATGAAGTTGAAATATGACAAATATTAGGGAAATGAGAAAAATATCAACTACTTGTTATATGTTGCTATTATATTGGATCCTAGATACAAGATGGGATATGTTCAATGTTTTATTAATTGATTTATGAAAATATGCAATCAGCTTATATGATTCATTCAATCGAGTCTTCTTTAAATAGATTGTATCAGTATTATGAGGATAAGTAAGCCAATGATTGAAAAAATATAGTGAGTGGAGAGTTGAGAAATAGGTGACGAAGTGAAAGCTGATGATTATAGTGAACAGATTTTTAAAAGTTAGAAGAGCTAATATAATGCAGAGTGGCTAATGTGAATAAGTTAAATATTTGTTAGAGGAAGTAGATGAAGATGGTAGGGATTTTGATATTTTGATATGGTAGAGAGCTAATTCGAATAGATGTCCATACCTCACAAAAATGGCAAAGGAAGTATTAATTGTTCCTATTTCTACAGTATCATATGAGTCTACCTTCTCTACTGGTGGTAGAATTCTTTATTCATATAGGAGTAGATTAACAACTGAAACAACTAAGACACTGATTTTTACTCAAAATTGGTTGGACTTCCTTGATGACAAAGTTTCTTTGTAACAATAAAACCCTAAAACTATTGTTTCAGACCTGTATCTCTTCGTTCTAAGTCTGATCTCACGAATTCTCTAGAATTCAAGTTGTATTTTGCAAGGAAATTTACTATCAGATAACAACATTATTTCAATCTAACTCCTTCATAAACGTTGTAGCGCTTGAAGTGTAGATAACGTTAGACTTTTGAATAACTTCAATTGGACTTTGGAAGCACAAGTTACTGCCCAATTACTCTCAATGGTTCGAATAGAAATTCTGCTTCAGCATCTCAAGCGTAATTTCAACTTAATATTAGGAGAACCAAACAATCTTGGATTTTAATGAATGAGACCTAATTGAAAATCTTGAGATGTCCTCTATAAACTTCATGAAGATAATATTTCCAATATCGAACTCTATCATCACTGAAATCTTTATTGAAACTTTAAAGGTCCAATAGGCCAAAAATCTCTGCTTGTAAAAGTCGTACAAAAATCAATTCAAACTAAGCTCTACTAAAAATTAATAAAATTAGAACGCATAAATAAGCTTAGAATAAATTAATTAAACTAATTTTATGTAAAAACTAATAGAAAAATATATATTCAGTATGTATTTATCAAATTCTCATATACTTAAACTTTGTTTGTCCTCAAGCAAATTAATCATCATTAAATTAAATCCCAGCAATCAATCAAACATAATTAATTAAAGAAAAATAGCAAGCACTTATTCTTAACTTAAAATACTAAACTTCAAAAAATCATAACCTTAAACAACTTCACAAACTAAATATACTTATTTATTAGGATAATATACAAAAACTTCTACATCAAACCATAAACCATAAGCAATTCATCATAACTTCATGAATCCAAAAATATAGCAAGCATCACTAAGTAGCTAACTCTACACAATAATTTATGATCAATAAAAACTATGTATTTAATGTTATTATTATATATTTCTCTTTTAAATAAGTACATTTTATGTTCCATCCTATTTTTTTTCATGGTAGATGCATTTTATGCTTCATTCCATCTTTATTATCTAAACCGAGTGTGTTTTTAGTCATTTCAATATAGCTAAAAGAATTTAATTATCATGCTAAAATTTAAAATAACAATAATTAATATATTCAATGACAATTAAAGAATAAATAGGGATCAAAATAACCAAATAGAATGAAAAATAGGAGTAAAATAAATCCTAATATTTATTAAAAACTGAAAATTAAATTTAGTACAAATAAAAAATAAAATTAAATAAATCTTAAAGCCAACAACAACCTAACCAAATCTAATATAAAATAAATTAATAATAAGAGAGAATCTTCTAAGCATCTCCCTTTTCATTTTTAATATTTACTGCACTGAACTGTTCTTTCTTATGAACCTTAGGAGGTATTCCTCTTCTCTTCTTCTCCAATTTTGACGACATACATCTTTTCCTCCTAATTGTTAATGGCTTAGGCTCATTATCATCATTTAAAGTGTCATCTAGAATCACTAAGTCAATTTGTGATCTAGCTTTTTTACTAGCTTTTTCTAAATTTTTCCTCTTTACTATCTCATTAAGATCTATAGTGCATTAGTTAGGATGAGGATAAGCACGCCTAAAAGCATAGAAGACAGTGAGTTGTTCAGACGTTTCTATAGGTGGATTCACATAAGGTAAAACTGGATTTCAAATACCGTCTGCATGTTTCAAACCCTAATTATATGAACTCTTTTTATTATTCATCTTTCTCTATTATAAGGCTTTGCTAATTATGAATTAAATTTACTAGAAACTCAATATTACATACAGAAGAAATAAAGACTAATCCTAATGCCATTCAACTAAGAAAATTCTACTTAAACTCTTATTATTACAACTGATTAACTAAAAATAATAATTAGTTTTACATTAAAAGATGAGTTAATTTATTAGCTTTTTAATATTTTAAGTGTCAATCTGTATATTTTCACAAATTTTAAGTATATAAATGAGCAAAAAAATAATTTGAAGGACCAATATGTATCTTTGCACAAATTTAAGGAGTATTTTTGCAACTTTTATTTATAAAAATTTTCATCTACTCAAAAATAGAATTACTCTTATTTTAATTTTTCACATATAAATTTAAATTATTTTAATTTTTTAAAAATATTATTGTCTTATAGTTCAATAAGAGGGAACCGATTGTCAAGTGTGAAGTCAATCTCCAGCTATTAGGAGAATATATGGTTGAATTTGCATGATTCATGCCTTCTTTTTTAATTGTACGTGCTAACTATGGTTCTGCATTTTTCAATCTTTGTCGGGCAAAAACATGAAAATTAGGTGTGGAATTTTAAACAAGTCAAACACAAAACCACTTCTTCTTTCACCTCATGATTTCACATTTTTCTATTTTTCTATTAATTATTTGTACAACAAAAATTTTTGCTTCTGACTCTTTATTTTATTTTTCAACTATCTTTTCGAATGTTGTTTAAAAAAGCACTATTTTAAAAAGTTATATATTAGTGATTTTTTAAGTTAAATTTTTTACCTATTCTCATAATTGAAAAGATAAAACTATAAATACTCTCCTGCCATTTTTGCACACGGGTTTACTTTCCTCGTGACTGTGATGTTGGTAAAGATACACCAAAAACGCGATTATTTGGTTTTTTTTAAGCACACTATTTATTTTTTTTTATTTATATCTCAAGTGGGGAATCCCTATAATGTCTGAGTTAACGAGCCCCTTAATCACAATAGGCAAGCTATTGAATGAAAGAAATAAACTAGAAATACATTGTAATCTGCAAAGAGAAGCAAAATGATGAGCTATTTTGTTCCCCTCTCTGTGAATGTGAGAGAGGGAACTTCCATATCGGTGGAGTTTCTCCTGAAGTTGCCACGCCAACCATGAGTGGGATTGATGAGCTTCACTAACCATTGTGCATGTGTTGTAAGAATCATTCTCAAGCACTGCTGGAAGATAGCCATTGTCTTTGGCCCAATCAAAAGCATAATCAACAGCATACAGCTCGGCTTCGTCAGAGGATTGAGCTTGGAGTATGAAGTTTAGACCAGCTTGGAAATTACCTGTATGATCTCTGATAATTGCGCCCCCCGTAGCAAACTGTTTAGTAAATGAAGCATCCACATTTATTTTAAACATACCTAGAGCTGGTTTGTTCCAAAATATTAGAGTAGGAGAAAGCTTTTTTTTAGAGCCGAAACCAGTTGGTAATAGTCCTTCGAACAATTGGAGCTTCCTAGCAAATGGATCATGATTGTGAGAGACTCCCCAAAGCAACAAGGAGTTCTGAATTTTCCTCAACAGTGTCGGAGCATGAAAACACTCAGAACCCCAAGTGATGCCGCAATAAACTGTCCAGATTTCATAAAGGATCAGTTGCGGAATAAGCTTCAAAATTCTACCTGTTGCTGTTTTCGGATTTGCCTCCAACCACCATAACATTAACTCACACTGAAGGCTCGGTTGAGCATCCAATTTTGTGGGAAGTTGAGCCTTGAAAAAGTTCCAAATTGCTTGAATTTCGTGACATCCATAAAAAAATGTGGGAAGACGAAATCAAAGCAGCTTTGCAAAACGGACATTGTGAGCAAAGACATATGCCCATCCTCTGTAGTCTAGAGGGGAGTGGCAATGAGTTATGCATAATGCGCCAACTGAGGATGGAGAATTTGGCAGGAATGATAGAATCCCACAAACTTGAAAAGGACAACAGAATTGGTTTCTTCTTGCGCACACATTCATAAGCTTTTGAAAGATCAAATTTACCCAAACCCAGCCAATGTGCAGATCCCCCATTATCCGTGATCAGCTTTTGGGCAACATTGGATACTTTGCATAAGCGTTTCCAAGTGCATGAATCAATCTATGTAAACGACATGTGTCCCTTTCTATTATACTTTTTGTGCAGGAGGCGGGACCAAACAGTGTTCTCATTTGTATACTTCCACCATAATTTGATTGAGTATGCCTGTTGCAAAGATTCAATGGATCGTAAACCGAGTCCCCCTTCATTATATGGATAACAAAGTTTATCATAACTCACCCAATGGTGCTTCTGCTCTCCCCCATAACTCCAATAATAATCGGCAAACCTCTTCTCCAAGGTCTGAATTACTTGTTTTGGCAACATCATGGCTCCTAGCATATGTATGGGGATGGACGATAATACATGCTTAATAAGGAGTAAGCGGCCACCCGCCGATAGCAGCTTTTTTGTCCAACCCAGCATCTTGGATTCCACTTTTTGTATCAAACTTTGACAATATGCCATTCTATTTATACCTTGGAAAATTGGAGCACCAAGATATATGAATGGAGGAGCGTGGCATTTGATCGAAAGAATATTAGTCATTTTTCCTTTGAAGCTGGCCGAAGCTTTTTTGCTACAGTAAATAGCGCTTTTATCAAAATTTATAAGCTGACCGGAGCCCTTGTGATATAAAGACAGAAATGCAACAAAGTTCCTTGCACTTTTCATGTCTCCACTTAGAAAAAACTAAAAGATCATCCGTGAACCCCAAGTGTGTTATGATTTCACATCCCCTGCCGGTTTTATATGGTGATATCTTGCCATTAGCAACCCTACTCTTAAGTCCTCTAGAAAAGCCTTCAGCTGCTATAATGAACAGGATAGGGGAGAGAGGGTCTCCTTGTTTGACTCCCCTCTTGGGAGAGAAAAAGCCATAATTAACCCCATTGACTGAAACAGAAAGTTTAGTGGCTTTAAGATTATTTGGTTTATATAGTGTAAATACATATGTATAGATACACATATACACACACAATACAATAGTATTGATTTCAAATTCTAATATTATTATTCATTTAAGACATGTTCCAAAAAAACAAATTATACAAATGATTCTTCCATCTCAGTTCATAAGAAATTCGAATAAAGAATAGTTGCTTACATGTACTTTAAATCAACGTTTAGATTGAGTAGTTCAAAAACGTTTAGAATGAGATGTTTATTTGTCAAATTCTGTGAAATTAAAACTTTAAATTTTGATAAATTTATATAATATAATTGATAAAAATAGCAATGTGTATTAGAGAGAATATGAGAGTAATTTTTAAAAAAGGATAAGAATAGATCTAAACTAACATAACTGTTTAGAGCATAAAAGAAGAACTCATATATTCTCAATTAATTTATGATTAAAATTTAATTGAGTTGAGTTTGAATTAATAAACTTATATAGTTTTCCTTGATTGATCATATGGAGATTAAAGTCATAAATAAATGATGTTTTCAAAATTAAACACAATTTTTTTAAATCCTTCCTTCATCAATTTTACTTTTTTATTAATTTTCTGCTAAATGCCCAGACTCAAATAAAATTCTTGAGACATCTCAAAGATTTCCATATTTTAATATTTCATCTCCATGCCATAATGAAGAGTTGGCTGAGCCACCAAAGATGGGAAACTAAATAATTGTGGTTAAAAATTCTCGAATCAGGTTACTTAAAATATTTGATTATTTTTCTTCACATAAAAGAAATTCTACCTGATCCTTTTATTATTGAATTAGATTAATTAATAAAGTCATAATTATTGATTTAATAGAATTGCGATGAATTCTTTATGTCATTCCGAATAATAATATTAGCATCAATAAAAATTTAATTCAGTAGTGTTAAAATATTTTTAAATTTAAAAGGTCACAAATTTCAATCAAAATCATATTTGTGCATAAGAAATAAATAATAACAATATATGAATTATATATTTGTTTATAAATTTATTAAAGAAATAGCTCTATTGATATTATGTTTTTTTTTGAAACTCAATGAGAAGTTTTATTCAACCGTCAACAATAAGGAGTATAGCATATAAGTTTTATTCAACCATCAGCAATAAGAACTTTTATCCTTGCTTTCTTTAGTTTTAGTTTTAGTTTTCCTACTAGTTTTCTGTGGATTTAGTTTTGGTTTTCTTTCTTCTTTAGTTTTGGCCCTCTCTTGGCCTCTTTTGTCAGGTTTCACCATGTTTTCAATGGGATTTTTTTGAAGAAAAGGTTAAGATTTTTGTTTTTGATGAAATCTCAATCATTTTCTTTCTTAAGCCACAACAGCAAGATGAATAAGCTATTTTTTTTTTTAATGAAAAGCTATTGATAGAAGATCAACATCAACTCAGTTTTCTATGATTTAAGGATTATGAACTTCTCTAATAAGCTCAAGTCTCATTAATGGAAGACTTTAGGAGGGAGATTATTATCAAATACCAAAAAGTTATAATGAATTTATGCTTAGCATATATTGAGTTTACTATCCACAAACTGTAGAATATACTATAAAATATACTAATAATAAATCAATAATAGAATATATAAACAAGACTTCAATAAGAAAGATAAACCTAAAAGATAAGAGTAAACAACTGAAAGATAAACCTAAAAAATTGAGAGTAAAAAATTATGTGTTTATTAAATTAAAAAAATAACTTTAAAAAAATGTATTGTTGGATAAAGGAATATGCAATTAAATTTATTTTTCCTAAAATAACACTCGTTTATTTATTTAGGCAAAAAACTTATAAAAAAATCTTAAGGCCCTAATCCTATCCACATATCATTCTCAACACAAGAAAACAGACTAGAACCACCATTGCTTACACCTTGTTTAGATGATAGTAGTCCATAGTTAGGTATGATATGGCATGGTTCAATATCCTATTTGTTTTGATTTTCATATTCTTGATATGGTATATCATGGTTTAAAAACCATGCTTTTACATCATTTTCTCAAACCACCAAATCGGTGGTTTCCCATGATTCTATAAATTTTTCTTCCAAAATTATCTTCATTAAATTTATTAAATTTCAAATTTAACCTTTTATTTCATGGTATTCTATCCCTTATTATTTTCTCAATTTTGATTAAGTGGTAATAATTTGATACATATTTTATTGATTTTAGTATTTATTTTTATCTTTAATTGAAATTAATTATTGACTATAAAAATAAAATTTAAATTAATTATTGACTATAGAATATAAACTTTAAATTAATTATTGACTATAAAAAAAATTATGAACTTCTCTAATAAGCTCAAGTCTCATTAATGGAAGACTTTAGGCGGGAGGTATATTTCCAATCCTTCTTTTTTTTCTTCGAGTTTGAAGATAAGGTGGTCCTCAGTCATCAATGTAGCTCGGCCAGTAATGCCACTGTAGTCATGTTTTTAAGCAAATTTATCCATTTATGGGAATGGCTTGGCCATTTTTTGTTCATTATCTGGCTTTTTCTTGGATGGTGGGGGGTTTGTTTTGGTTGCATGGGCTGTTAAGTGTAGCTACTAGCTTGTTTTGCTTCTTCGTTTCTATGCTTTATGTTGTGGTAGCTGTGGTGATTGCTGAGGATGACTTTAGTTGCAAGTTTGTTTTGCTACCTATTTATACTTTGTACAGGCATGATTCCCCCATACCTTTTATGAAGGCTATATGAAATGTTTGTTTCTTTTAATGAATCAATCTTTTTTGATAAAAAAAAAGTATAGCATATAATAAGGAAATATTTACCTAAAAATAAAAGCTTGCATGATTTCTAGCAGCTTTTGTAAGAAAATGAGTTATCGAATTAGCTTGTCTTCGAATCTAAACAACAGAAGCATTAATATTGTTGACAAATTAGAAACTCTTACAATTTTCAATAAGCACCCGAACTCTGCAAGATCTTTTTCAATAGGCCGAATAATATGAAAAATCTTAAGGTATCAATTTTAATTACACTTGGGCCACCAAAAGGATTTACAATCCAACGTATAGTCGATCTCAATGCTAGCGCTTTGGCAAATTTAGCGTTAAAATAATCCTAGCAATAGCCACTAGCTGCTACAACAAAATTCCTTTTGAATCTCTTAAACCCAGCAACTGAATTTGCACTAAAAAAGGACCCATCCACATTGAGTTTCTAACAACCTAAAGGGGGTTTTTTTTCCAACTTTTTGGATAAGTTAGAGAGAGAAGGAATGTTGCTTTTTATACTCCAAATAGCCCTTGATTGCTGCCATTAAGATAAAATAAAATAAAATAAAATATAACTTTAAAGATAACCTCTGTAGGAGACATGTTTATAATATTCCATACTAAGTGGAATCTAGCAATTTATATCTACCGAATCAAAGCACAAAAGATATTCACATAATCAATATCATTATTTGACAAAAGAAAGATACTATTTCTTGTACCGATCTCCCAACTACCACCAAATCTTTATCCCATAATTGCCATATTGATTTCGACTTGGAAAAAGTAAAAAGGCATTAAGCAGCATCTTTAAAAGCACCATAATTTACATAGTCATCGCTAGTAAGCATCTCTCTTTCACTTAATTTACTTTGATTTGGTAAAATTTCTCTAGTAGCTTTCCATAGATAGGTTTTTAATCTTTGGTGGAATTACCAACATCTATAATTCTTCCTAATTATGAAAATCTTCTACTTGTCATTCCACTAATAATATCTAGCAAGCAATTCTATAACTTGATTTTACCGAATAAATTCCCCTCTTTGAATAATGCCATAAGTATCTATCTACATTGTCTCTACTACTCAAGGGAATTGACTTTATGACATCAACTTTCTCATCATTAAACATATTAGATATTAAAACCCATTCCGACCACCTCTTTGAGTATTAAAAAACCTGTAAACATGTCACAATTTTATCACCCGATCACGGGAAAACTCCTCATTGCGAGGTGGCCACAGATCCCTTTCAAGTAAAACTTTTAACCCATTACTAATTTTCACCTCACTCTTTTGCAGAACAGGTCTTGAGAATGTAATACATTCTTCTAAGTATAGCTTGGGTTATGACCCAATTGATCAGATAAAAAAATCCCCAAAATGGTAATATCTAGCTTTGAATATTCGAGATAGAAGAGCTCTGGGAATGGTTAAAACACATCATGCCCTACTTTCCTAACACAGCCACGTTGAAACAGTGAAGTTTTCAGAAACTCATACTTCCTTTTTATTTTCTAACAAAAAACCTATCCAATGACAACCAAGGATTTCTCCTCTTTTCATTTAATGTTGATCCTTACCAAAATGAATTCATCATCCTTTCAAGCTCTTCACAAGATGTTAAAGGAATTAAGTAAACACTCATGGTATAAGTAGGGATAGCTTGGACAATTAATTTTATAAGAATCTCATTGCTACTTGAGATAAAAAAAAAAATTGTATTTGACTCAAAAAAATGTTGCCACAATTTATCTTTTAGAAAATTAATGATATGCTTTTTACCTCTTTTGATCAGAGAAGGGAAATCCAAATACCAGTCGTTATTTATAAGGCAATAGAGCCAAAAGTAAAAAATAAATGGAATCATGTAATCTTTGATCCATATTATTACTAAAGAAAACCACTAATTTCTGGAAATTAACAGACTAACAAGATGCCAACTCATACTCATCAAGGATCTATTTAATTGCTTGGCACTCTATTTAATTTCTTGTTAAAGGAATTAAGTAAACACTCATGGTATAAGTAGGAATAGCTTGGACAACTAATTTTATTAGAATCTCCTTGCCACTTGAGATAAACAAATTTTGTATTTGACCCAAAAAAAATGTTACCACGATTTATCTTTTTAGAAAATTAAAGATATGCCTTTTACTTCTTTTGATCAGAGAAGGGAAATCCAAATGTCAACCGTTATTTATAAGGCAATAGAGCCAAAAGTAAAAAATAAATGGAATCATGCAATCTTTGATCCATATTATTACTAAAGAAAATCACCAATTTCTGGAAATTAACAGATTAACCAGATGCCAACTCATACTCAACAAGGATCTATTTAATTGCTTGGCACTCTATGCTAGTAGCCTTAAAGAAGAAAAACCAGTCATAGACAAAGAGAAACTGAGACATTTTAGGAGTCTATCAATTGGCTCTAACTCCATAAATTTTACAAGTCAATTCAACACCCTCAAACAAAGCTAATAGATAATTAAAAATTATACAAAATTATAATTCTTTGATATTTGAAAAAAGATAATTAAATATTGTGGCTTTTATTTTGTATTTTTTCTGAAAGATTTTGGAATATAAATAGTGTTTTATTATGGTATAAACAACCTTCCCATTATGTAAATTTTTGTCTCTCATTAAATTGATAAAAAAAACTTTTGCTATGATGATGGATGGAGGGAGTTGAACTAAAATCTTAACTTTCCTCTTCCCATACTCTTATATTTTGTTTGATTTTCTAAACTCTTTAGAAATTAATCTTTTGAAAAAACGTGCAAAAACATCCCTAAAATTTGCATAAAAATACGAATTAATATTGTAAGTTTTTTTTTTTGGATACTTTTATGTACTTAAAGTGTTAAAAAGCGGATAAGTTAGCTACTCTTTTAATGAGAAGCTAATTATTGTTAACTGTTTGGTTAGTTAACATGAGAATATATAAAAATATTTTTTAAGTTTTACGTAAAAATAAAGATTAACACTGAATATTTTTTTATTCAATTATGCAGCTATGAGTGAGAATTTTCGTCCCCACTCTTGATGGAATGGTTATTGCAACTTCGGCACTATTAGGCTCAGGACCTTAGAGAACACGAGCCTAAATCCGGAGAAAATAGAGTCGCCACCTGACAAGGCAAAAAAAAAAAAGGGGTGGATGACTCGATTTCTAAAGAATTTTCAACCCTCAAGTGGGTTCGAAAAGTTAGGTACGCGTGAAAAAGGTGATAATGACTCAACATCTCTATAGTACCCGGTTAATTAGAATCGACTTCCTTTTCAGGTCTAAATATTATAAAATTTTACGATATTATCATACTACATGCGCATAATAAAATAAAATATCATTATATTAAAATTAAAATAATATTCAAAATAAAATAATAAACGGGTACCCACACTAGGTGAAAACGTACCCTTACATCCAAATTCAATGTCTAAAACTAAATAAATAGGATACCCACTAAAAGGGTGGAAACATTTCCTTTTTACATTGATCCAAAATCTTTAAACAATAAATTAAATTACATAATAAAAATTAAGGCACCCACGAAGTAAAAATATGTCTTTTACAATCTTAGAATCTAAATAAACAATTAATTAAATCAATCAAGCATTAAAATAAGAACATCTAATAAAAAATAAAACATCCATAGTACGCATTAATAATCGGACTTGCATTATATTAAATAAAAACTGTACAAACTAGGATTTTATTAATAAAGATTAGAGTTTGTACAAACTTAGGGTTTAGGGTTTTTAGGATTGAAAATTAGTTTTGGAACTTTAAGATTTAAAAATGATTTCAAGGTTTAATGTTAAAACTGTCTCAGGATTTTAATATTTAAAAACTATTTTAGGGTTTTACAGTTTAAAACTGTTTTAGGGTTTAGTATTAAAACTATGTTAGGGTTTTGTGATTTAAAGTTATTTTAGGGTTTTGTTATTGAAAATAGGTTACTGGACTATTTTGGCTATTATGATATTAGGGTTTTAAATTTTATTTTGGCTACTGTGACTTTAAAATTGGGTTTAAACATATTGCTTGAAATATAATTAAATAATTTTGATAGACATATAAAATCAACACAAAGATTAACTAAAACCATTTATGAACTATGCTTTAACTAAGTGGGTTATCAAGTCTTGTTTCAAGTAAGGCTACTGAGTATTTACAAAAATATGAAAATGAAATAAAACAACAAAAAAGAATAAAAATAGAACAATGAAAACAATATGAATGAGTTACTGTAAACTTAAAACAAATAAGATAAAATATTGCAAATCTTTGTTGTCGGTTCCACTAATATTTGTAAAATCTTGATTGAACAGGTTGAAGACAGATGTATCCCTGCCTTCTGGTTTGATGGTTTAATGCTTCTTCTCCCTGCACACTCAAGTTGCCATGTTTTGTTTGTTGTTTCTCTTTTAGTTGTTGTTGTTTTCTGCCGTCTCTTATTAACATTAAGCCTTGTTATTTATAGGCAAACAATGACTCATGACCCTAACTCCGCCAAATTCATGATCAAAACGAGTTCCATCCTCATTAGAAAACCAAATAACTAGCCAAAACTCAAAACAAATTAGGGTCATGTAGATTTGCACATCCATCCCATGTTGATTTGGAACATCCAAATCGACATGAGCAATGCTCATGTTAATTTTGGACATCCAAATGTACATGGGCATTGGCTCATGTCATTTTGGGCTGCCTTGACTTAAACCGTTGCAATAATTTTTATTTTTTTGGGCCAGACATTTTTAATTTGGACCGAATAGATTTAATTTAGGATTTTATAATTTTAACCAATTGAATTTATGCCTTCAAAAATTGAACCGACTTATTTAAAAGTTATAAACTAGGTCTAAATCTTTTAAAGTCGGATTAGATTTATTTTAACATTCTTTAATTAAGACCGTGCCAACTTTGGCCTAAAATTAAGGGTCTACAGCAGCATGAACTATAGCATGTCTCCAAGCAAATGCTGGAAGCTTTGATTTCATAAGCATAGGTCTAGCAATTAATTGTAAACGTTTTATAAAAGATTCAGCTAAACCATTTTGAGTGTGAACATGCGCAATAGAATGTTCAACTGTAATTTCTATTGACATACAATAATTATAAAATGCTTTTGAAGTAAACTCACATGCATTATTTAGACGAATTATCTTAGTAGGATGATCAGAAAATATTGATTTAACTTTTTAATTTAAGCAAGAAATTTAGCAAAAATAATATTATGAGTTGACAATAGACAAATATGTGACCATCGAGTAGAAGCATCAATTAAAATCATAAATTATCTTAATAGACCACAAGGTGGACAGACCAGTCCGCAAATATCTCCATGTATTCTTTGTAGAAATTCAGGAGACTCCAAATATAATTTAGATGGTGAAAGTCTCACAATTAATTTGCCCTAAATACAAGAAGCATAAAAGTAATCATCAGATAAAAGAATTTTTTGATTTTTCAATAGATGTCCATTTGTATTCTCAACAATATAGCGCATCATGTTTGAACCTGGATGACCAAGACAATTATGCCAAAGTATAAAAATTTTAGAATCTGTGCACTTCAGGTGTATATAGTGTATCTAAACTATCTTTATTTTTACATAATATAATCCAGTTGATAAACTTGAAAATTTTTCTAATACGAACTTCTAGTTCAAATTTATAGAAGTGATATATAAAAATTCAATATCACCTTCATGCTTTGTTTCAATATGATATCTATTACAACATATATCTTTAAAATTTAATAGATTTCTTTGAGATCTACTAGAATACAGTGTATCATCAATATATAACTTTTTTATTTGGGAATATAAGATGGACTCTTCTAAAGCATTCAACTATATTTGTAGTATCAGATATTGTATTAACATTAATTTCAGCTAATGTTAATTGTAAAAAATATTTCTTATCTTGAATAATTATATGAGTTATATCACTGTCAACCAAGTATATGTCATCTTCCATAATATCAAGTTTATTATGCTTTTATCCAGTAAACAAAATAATTATATTAAAAATAAAGTCTAGTCTTATTATAATTTCTAACAAAGAAAAATAACATGACTTATAAAAGAAAAATAACATAACTATGAAAAATATATTCTAGTAACTAGCATTTTCATCACTTATCAAATGATCAATTTTGTCATCATTGTCTTTAAAAAAATCAAAAATAAAATTTAAAGGATGCTCATCATTACTAGTAAGGTTTCTAGCTTCAAAAAAATTTATTTCAATATTTTTCTCTTCTCTTCCTATGATGATTTGTAAAAATCGACTAATTATTTTGGAGCACGGTATATTCTTGACCAATGACCTTTTATTCTACATCTATAACAAGTAGTGTCATTATTTTGCACATTTCTTTCAGGAAGTTCTTCATTCTTGACCCATTTTATTTTATTCTTTTTTGCGACTTTGCTTTCATAATTGGTTTAGAAATTTCTTCTGCCACTACCTCTTTTACTATGACCCCGCCTATGGCTTTGAGAAAATGTCGCATTCACTTCAGGGAATGGTGTTGAGCCAGTGTGATGAATTTTTATGATTTTTCATTAAAAGTTCATTGTTTTGTTCAGCTACAAGTAAACAAGAGATTAGCTCAAAATATTTTTTAAATCGGCACTCTTGATATTACTGCTGCAGGAGCATATTCAAGGCATAAAAGGTTGAATATGTTTTTTCTAACATATCATCATCAATGACTTTTTTTCTCCATATAATTCCAATTGAGAGCTAATCTTAAATAAAGCTGAATTTTATTCACTTACAGTTTTAAAATCTTTGCAATCTTAAGTGAATCCATTCATATCGAGCTTTTGGAATAATCGTCATTTTTTGATATTCATATCTTTCTTTTAAAGAATTTCAAAGGGCTAATGGGTCATTAATAGTAAGGTACTCAATTTTCAATTATTCAAGTAAGTGATGCTGAAAGAAAATTATGGCTATTGTGCAATCCTATATGGATGTTTTGTTTCATTCATTATATCTCCAAGATTCATAGCATTGAAATGAATCTCGGCATCAAATACCCATAATAGATAATTTCTCCCGAAAATATCAAGGGCACCAAATTTAAGTTTTGTATGGTTCGACATTATAAAGATACTATATTCAAAAATAAGAATCTTAAATTAGATAGATATTTATTTTAAGCAATAAATTGAAAAACATAATCTATAATCAAAGCACAATATAATATATACACATATCATAAGGTATATTAAGTTGTTTATATAAATAAATATTTTATACAATATTTATTTTATTTATTTTCAATAAAAATATGGATCATGTGCACTGTATATATTATATTAGACATATTGATATGTATATATTATATTATATTTGTTTTAAAATTATTATATCATTGATTAATTCTTGTTTAGTTTAGGTATCTAACATATATTATATATAGATAAAAAAATTTGTTTACTGTTTATAATTTTTGGTAAACAAACTTTAATTAATTGTCATATACATTATACTATTGTTCTTGTTAATTAAATGCTGCAATTTAATGACTAACCATTAGATGACATATATTATATGTCACTGTCATCATTATAACAATGATATTACAATAACAAATACATGAGCAAATCATCATCATCATCATCATATTGTCATTACTTCCATGTTATAGGATTTATAAGATCTTATACATAATAGACCAAGAGTCTTATAAAATTTGATATCTAATATTATAATTATATTGATATTCTAAATTGTTGATAGGCGAAATATTTAAAAAATTTCCTTACAAATCTGTTACTCAAAATATTTTAAAAATAAATTAAATTGAGAACATATTTAGTTAATAATATAACATGATACTAAATATATATATAAACAAGTACACAAAAATATAAAAGAAAGTTAAAATGATTACATTGAACTTGAATCTTTGGAATAAACAAATTAGTTAATCTTCGTATTGATAACGTATTATAAATAAAAGAATATAAAAAATAGATAGAGAATGAGAAATATGAAAAAAATTTATATTATCAATTGTCTATAATATACCACTTATAATTAGGTATATACAGTGGTGTTAGTAGAATTTATATAAGAACAAAATATTATAATTATCATAAAATTGAATCCTAATTTGAATATGATAAAACTAATCTTAATAGGATAAAGTTAATTCAATTAAGTAGTCATTTATATATTATCTAGTATCATCAGAATATTTTATTTGATATTAATAATAATTAGTTAAATTATTTTTTAAATATTGAATTTATTCTTTATTAGAATAAATAATTATTTAATTATTATAAATATTTATTTGGAGAGTTTAAATAGAATTAGTATATCATATAAAATAAATTTTATAAAATATTAAATATATTATTTATTTTAATAATTAATTTAATTAATTATAGATATTATTTACATTAAGTTTTAAATAAATTTTTAAATTTTAAATTATTTATTATAATAGAAAATTAATTAATTATTAGGTATATTTATTTAGAGAGTTCAAATAGGACTAGGGCATCTTATTTGATATTGATAATTATTGTCAAATTAAATTTTTTAAAATATTAAATTTATTGATAATTAATTAATTGTTATAGATATTTATATGGAGAGTTCAAATATAATTAGTATGTTATATTTGATATTGATAATGATTAATTATTATCTAATAATATAAATTAAAATTTTTAAATATTAAATTAAAAATATTTATCTTAAGTTTCAAGTTAAATTTTATAAATTATTAAATTTATTATTTATTAAAATATATAATTAACTAATTATTATCGATATTATTTATATTATGTTCTAAATAAATTTTTAAAATATTAAATTTATTATTTATTAAAATAAATAAATAAATAAATATTATTCTCTCGAAATTTCCATTCATATTAAAATGATTGATATATGAACAGTAGGCAAGAAAAGTATATATATATTTTATTAAAACTGTAAACATGGGTATAAATAACCTTTACAAGATAAGGTTTGTTACGGTACAGCTATACTAACAACTTTTAACATTTATCTCTACAAAGGATACATCTCTATCTAATACACCCCCTCAAGTTGAACTATCGATGGGGAAAGATAGTCAACTTGGCACGTAATTGCTGAAAACGCAGCTTAGATAATGGCTTAGTTAAAATATCTGCAATTTGATCTTTCGTAGAAATATAGCGTACCTGAATCTCTTTAGCCTGAACTCTATCACGCACAAAATGTACATCTATTTGGACATGTTTCATCCTGCTATGATATACTGGATTTACTGTAAGAGCTGTAGCCCCCAAGTTATCACTCCAAAGGACAGGTATACGAGGTTGAACACCCAACTCTTGCAGCAAGTTTCTAATCCAAAGTACATCAGAAGTTGTGTTTTCAATAGCGCGATATTCTGCTTCCGTGGAAGAACGCGAAACACTGCGCTGCTTCTTAAACGTCCAAGAGACTAGGTTCCGACCAAGATAAATAGCAAAACCGGTAGTAGACTTCCGATCCTCGATGCTGCCCGCCCAATCTGAATCACTATATGCAGATATTTCACAAATAGACGATGGCCTAAGAAGCAATCCATATTCAGTTGTGCCCTGTAAATAACGAAGGACACGCTTCACTTCTTGCCAATGTTCATTAGTCGGCCGATGCATATATTGGGCTAATCTATTCACTGTAAATGAAATCTCAGGTCGTGTGAATAGAAGATACAATAAGCTGCCAATGGTACTTCGGTATAACGTGGGATCATCAAATTCAAAAGAAAAGCATTGTACTTTAGAACCTGTTGCTTGTGGCGTAGCCATAGATTTAGAATTGTCCATTTTAACTCGCTTTAATAAATCCAAAACATACTTCTGCTGAGTTAAGAGTAACGAACCATTATGCCAATGTGCCTGTATACCCAAAAAATAGTGTAACCGTCCCAAGTCTTTAAGCAAAAATTTCAGTTTCAAGTGACGCTGCAACTCTTTTTCCAAAGCTTCACTAGTTCCTGTTATGAGCAAATCATCAACATACGTCAAGCAATAAAGCACTTCACTATCTCGTCGAAAGATAAATAGAGAAGTATCAAGTATGGACTGCAGAAAACCAAACTGAAGAAGAGCTTCCTTTAGACAGTTGTTCCATTGACGCGGAGCCTGTTTTAAACCGTACAAGGACCTTCGAAGTCTGCAAACATGGTTTGGCTTTGTATCTTCGACAAATCCTGGAGGCTGCTGCATATAGACTGGTTCGTCTAACTGACCATGTAAAAATGCATTAGACACATCATATTGTTTTACTAACCATTTTTGCGAAACAGCCAAACTTAAGACCAACCGAACTGTCACTGGTTTCACAACTGGCGAAAATGTTTCACCAAAATCTACCCCCGGGCGTTGGTGAAATCCTTTTGCAACAAGCCGTGCCTTGTAGCGGTCTAAAGAACCATCTGAATTTTCCTTGACTTTAAACACCCATATGCAGCCGATGACATTAGCGTTTGGTGGTTGTTCAACAAGCTCCCAAGTCCCAAGCTGAATTAATGAATTAATCTCATTTTCAAGCGCCTCACGCCATTCTTTATAACGTTTTGCTTCTGTAACCATGGCAGGTTGTAGAGGTGGCGTAATTGCCAAAAATACTCTAGGCTTGGAATGTCCTGTCTTCAACCTTGTTAACATCGGATGAATATTTCCTTGTGGTGCTGGGAGAGGAAGAACCAAACCAGACCGATCTGATGGAACAATTGAAGATACTTGCATCTCAGACAAAACCGAAACAGGAGCAGGCAGTGGCTCTGTGTCAGAACCCGACGCAATAGGAACAATCTCAGTAGGAGAAGTAACATTCTGTGAATTTGGAGAAGAAGTGGATGGAATTAAATGAATTGGTGGCGGCCCAAGAATACCTTGACTTGACTGCACAGACTTAGGAATATTATTAACCTGTACTGTAAGAGATTCAAAAGGAAAACTGTTTTCATCAAATATCACATGTCTTGATATATACAAACGTTTTGCCAAAATATCATAGCACTTGTACCCTTTGTGCACCATACTGTATCCAAGAAAAATACACGGTGAAGACCGATTTTCTAGCTTATGTTTATTATATGGTCGCAAATAAGGATAGCAAAGACATCCAAAAATACGAAGACAAGACAAATCAGGCAAAGTTTCAAATAACTTTTCATAAGGTGATTTGTGTATCAAAGGAGTAACTATCCTATTAATCACATAAGCTGCAGTTTCAAAGGCAAAATCCCAGTAAACCAATGATAAAGTAGCAAAATTCAACATAGCCAAACCAGTCTCCACAACATGCCTATGCTTACGCTCAGCACAACCATTTTGCTGAGGCGTATATGGACAAGATAAACGTAGTGAAATCCCATTATCAGCCAAGTATGTAGCAAGAGATCTAAATTCTCCTCCCCAATCACATTGAAACATTTTAATCTGTCGTCCAAAGAAAGTTTCAACAAATTTTCGAAACTTAATAAATGTAGACAACACATCAGATTTTCGTTTGAGACAATATAACCACGTATATTTACTGAAATGATCATAAAAAAGAACATAATAACGATTTCCATTAATCGAAGGAACAGGGGAAGGACCCCATACATCTGAACAAATGAGTTCAAGCGGAGCAGAAGCATTGAAACTAGACAAAGAGAATGGTAAACGATGTGACTTACTAACACAGCAAGATGAACATAGTTCTTTTTTACTGGAAGAAAAAACAATATTATTATGTTTCAAGGTTGACAAGACAGCTCCATCATGAGCATGACCCAAGCGAGAATGCCAAGACCGAAAAGAAATATGATGCACAGCAGCAGTCGGAAGACTCGATGCTGATAGTTTATAAAGACCTTGCTCAACCGGGCTTTTGTGAAGGACCCTCCTCGTGGGGATATCCTTGATAAGAAAGCAATCAGGAAAGAACTCAAGTGAGACTTGATTATCATTTGTAAAATTAAGAACTGACAGCAAACTAAATGGAGAATGAGGGGAAAATAAAATATTGCTCAAACGAAAATCATGATTACTGTGCAACATTGTACTGCCTACATGAGTGATGGGAATTGTATTACCGTTGCTTATTGTTACTTCATCCGGTCCTGTGTATTCAGAATCAATTGTCAAGTTTCCAGGAGAACCTGTAAGATGATGCGTAGCACCAGTATCAACTATCCAAGGCTGCTGCTGTGGACGAAACCCTTGTGAATTTGAAACAGAATTCCAAGGCTGAGTTGAATTAACAGGAGCCGAAATTGTATGGTAAGCTTGTGGTGACGGCAAAACTGTTCGGCGTTGACTTGGACACAATCTAGCAACATGACCCGAGCAATTACAGTTATAACAAGTAGCAGAACTCAAAAACGGATCTGGTGAATACTGTGTTTGAGCAGCAGACATCTGATAATTCTGAAAACGACCACCATTCCTACCACCGCGAATACCGCGACCACCACGCCGTCCCCGACTATTTGAATTGTAGGAGCCCATCGCAGGCTGTTGTGTACGCGTGGTATACAACACAGTCATTGGAGAACCAGTATTCTCATACTTTTTCTGTTGTAATTCTTCGGTCAGCAGTAAACCAAACAACTCATCATAAGAGGGCATCTGTAATGTTGCTTCAATAGAACGCACAAAAGGACGATAGTCCGGTCCTAACCCATCAAGAATAGCTCCAACAAGATCATCGCTTGAAATCGGACTATTAAGAGCAAGCAATTGATTACTGAGATGTTTTGCTCGCTGCATATAGACTTCAATTGAATCTGTACTTCGTTCCAAGTGATGTATTGCATGCTTTAAATGACGCACCTGTGCAGCATTCCCAGCCGCAAAACTATGCTCTAACCGTATCCAAATCTCCAAAGCAGACAGAGCACCAACGGAATTAGACAACAAAGCTTCAGAAAGAGAAGAATTAAGCCAACTCATGACGATCTGATCCTCACGAAACCAGACAACATAAGCTGGATTGGGTTCAGAATTCGCCAGGGTAGATGTCGGCGGAACATAATTCTTGTCGATATGTCGATCAAGATTATAGCCACGCAGTAAAGGTAGCATCTGTGTCTTCCAAAGAACATAATTAAGAGGAGTAAGCTTAACATGAAGCTTATGAGAAACATTGGGTATAGTGTTCAAAGAATCTGAGATAATCGAAGAAGAGAAAGAGGAAATAACAGAAGGAGAAGAAGAAGACTCATCAAGAGCAGAGGCCGTAGACATATTGAAAAGAAAAAAAGGTGTTTAAACCCTAGTGGGCTCTGATACCATGAACAGTAGGCAAGAAAAGTATATATATATTTTATTAAAACTGTAAACATGGGTATAAATAACCTTTACAAGATAAGGTTTGTTACGGTACAGCTATACTAACAACTTTTAACATTTATCTCTACAAAGGATACATCTCTATCTAATAATATATAACATTCTAATATGATCCATAATGTTGGCTCGCGATAATTGATAAAAACATTTAACTTTATAAGCAGTTATAACCTAAGGAGGAGCACAATTTTATACATTTTTGAAACCCATATAAAGTAGCCTAATAAAATCAATTATCTTCCAGACAAGTGACTTGATTAAGATTTCAAAAAGTTTTCTTTATTGCAAAATCAATTTTTTCACTCCTCTTTAGCTCTCTTAATCAAATATGTATTAATTTTTTTTATTTGTATTGAATGTATTAGTCAAATTTAATTCAATTTATCTTATATATATTGCAATATCTTATATATAGATGTTCATGGTAACCCCATTAGTATCTTTAAATTTAATAATTTAAATTTAATTTTTTTATGTCAACTTATTTATAATTCTTATTTAATTTTTTTAATATTTTTTTATTTGATTAATATTTTTTTTAGATTTGCCTTTCTAATAAGGTAATATTCTACTCTTTTTTCTTCTCTTCATTTTTAGTTCGAAATTCTTCTGTTTTTCCCTTTATTTTCAATTGATTATTTGTTAACTTATTAAATATATAAATTCTATTTTTTAGTATTCCATTTTAAAGTTAATACTTTTTGTCATGTATTATTATATAATAGACATGTATATTTTCTATTTGGCATTGATAATTATGAAGTTATTTTCTTATCTTATATTCTAAAAAAAATGTGTTTTGCATATGAGAAAAGTATCTTAAATATTATATTACTTTAAATTTGATTTTTCACTCTATGGGATAGTAGTAGTTTACTATTTTAATTTAGAGTTCTAATCCAAGTAAAATAGTTTTAAAAAAACTTCAATTTAATTTTTTTTTAATTTTGATTTGAACTCAATTAAAGAAATTCAAATAAAATAAATTTGGAAAGTTATTATTATAAATAAAATTTTCTACATTTATTTGCAATTTATTTTTTTTCCAATCTCCTATCTACCTTTTAAATAATTAGTAATAAATATTTAAGATTTTATTTGTGTTAATTTTATTTTATAATTTTGATTTGGAAAAATGGTATATTTTAAAGTGTTCAAGCTTAATAAACATGATAATTGATATATCGATCGTATGCTATTTTCTTTTTGTTTTACATATTTAATTAATATTCTATTACACTATTATAACCTTAAATTGCATTTCATCTACATGCATTTCTGTTGTAATTTTTCTATTTTGTCACTTATAAATTTTTCTAATGATAGATATAATACTCTAAAATTTTCAAATTTTAATGATTTTGCATAAGATGAAATCTTTGAAATTGGAATTAATACTATCAAAATAAACTTTTTTCTATCTATTTTTTAATTAGATATATGAATTATTCACTTTATTTTAATTTTCTTCCTTCAAATAAAATAAAAAACCATTTAGAAATACATGAATTATTTATTTATAAAGTTTTAAGAGGAAAATTTTTTATAATAAAATTATAGGGGTTCATGTAAACATTTGATAAAGGAGCAAGGAGATTTTATTGAAGTAAATAATATTCCATTAGAATATTTTCTTAGTCTTCTATTCTATGTTTTATTTTTATTCCATTAGAATACAAGTGCTCTTTTATTAGAGTTGCCATAGCATTTAATTGGAGAAAGTCTAGAAATTTGTTGAAAAAGTGATATTCTTGGAACATTGCTTCATTAGAATCTGCTTGTTATTTCAGAGATGGAGCATTGCTTCTTTTTTTTTCATGTAATAAGTTCTTCTGCACACGTTAAAAAGTAATTTTTGCTTAAATTGTGGCTTATGCTGCAAGAATTACTCTACATATCGTATCTATTTGTCCAAAAAATAATAATAATAATATTCAACAAAATAGTTAGAAAGGAATATGACAATAGCCATGTATTCCATTATACAATATATATGATATTCTAAATTCTATATTATCATATACATATATATTTTATTACATTGAGACTTTATTTTAATTTTTAAAGATAATGAAGTAACATAATTATTTTGAATTTCTTATTTTTTCACAAATTTTAGTTTAAGTTAAACATTAAAGAAAAATAATGTAAAAAAATAATGTTATTAATAAAATTATACCACTCTTCTTGAACATCTAAAAAAAGAATATTTTTTTTAAATCATAATAAATATTTTTATTGATTTTATATATAATTTTTTATCACATAAAAAATACATTTTTTAAATAAAAACTATATTTAACAAATAATATATCAATTAAAAAATTCTATAAAAAATTTATTAAATTATTAAATTATTGCCTCATAATATGTGGATTTAAAGCTAATTTTGTTACAATTAGCTTTTTAATCTTACCATGTATCATATTTTCTTAAAATATATATTTTTTAAATATTATAATAATAGTACATTCTCATCTATCATCAACAACATCATATGGGTATCTTTCTAGTTATATATTAAATGTAAACCTCCTGACAGATGTATGCTAGTATACTAGTTATATATTGAATGAATACCTCTAAAAGATGTATTTTTTAAATTGAAAGTTAAAAATGTATATAATTTTAAAAAAATAAATGATTATTTTTAAAAAATATTTCATTTTTGGGAATATTTTTGAAGAATCCCAATATTTTTTTATATAAGTTTATTCACATATGTAAATATTTAAAATAGCCGAAACTTTTTTCACTGAGAAATCAATACAACAATAGGCAACAATAGGAGGAGGGATATCCTCCTATACATGAAAGCAAAATAATAATAATAATAATAATAATAATAATAATAATAATAATAATAATAATAATAATAATAATAATAATAATAATAATAATAAAAGAACGAGTAGTGTAAGGGCTGATTAATTGTAGATAATTATAAAGGACTATCTAATCGTCTCTTTCAGTTATTTTGTTGTAATGATAATATTTGTTATACTGATAATGTTTGTTAAATTTCACTACTGTCATTCTTATCACTTTGTATTCATATTTATATCCATTAGTTACTCGTATACCACCTTTGTATAAATAGGCAATTGCCTTCATTTATGATTAATTAATTGAGATTGTTTTCCTCACAGTAATAACGAAGATCAATATTATAACTCAAATTTGTAGAAAGTTTTTAAAGAAAAATAGAAAATAGAATTTATTATTTTATTAAAAATATTTTCATTTGAAAATAAGAAAATAGTTTTCTATATTTATTAGCTAATAGTTCAGTTTTAAAAAAATTATTTTTAGTTGTTTTATAAATGAAAAACATAAAGTCTTAAAATACTTCTAATTCTTTTTGTATCATTTATCTATTATTTCTTTTCTATGAATTTATTATTTCTTTAGACATGTACGTGGAAATAATTGTTTTATACTATTTTCTTTTAGGTTTTTTTTATAATAAATATTCTTTTATGTATATATATAAATATTTTATTTTGAGATATCACTAAATAATTTTAACTTTTTAAATTTTATATTTAAAATCTATCTTCAAACAAAAAAAAAGCAATCATAATATAAATTTATCTATATATTTACATCAAATAATTAGTTCCTTTTAGTATAACAAAAAAGTCTGATAACATATTGTAAAATAAAAGTTAAAAAGCAGAGAGTAGAGAAATGTAAATGAATATGTTTTTTATTTTTTTTAGTTTCAATTTGGAAAATAAAAAATTAAAAAATTAAGAAAAAAATGAAAACTGAAAAAGAAAAATAGAAAATGTTTTCTGTAACTGAACAGGATTAACAATTTCATGAGCTAACGTATTTCCTTGTATTTTTTTACCACTTAATAGATAAATTGCATCTAATAGCTAACAAAACCTTACAATTTATTAATTCCAAATTCATAACAATTCTCCTCTCTTGAACACAAATCATGAACCACTTTCTGCATATATATTTTTAAAAGCTTGATGGTTTAAAAATTTTATAGGTTCAAATTTATTTTCTTCTTTACTCATTTTCTTTTTTATTTCTTCTTAACTAATTGGTTTTGTTTGTTTAATTTGCTCTACATAAATATATGATATATTATTTTTCTCTTCTTGTGATTTAAATTAGAATTTTTATTTTAAAAAATTCATTTTTTTATTGTTGGGTTATTGATAATTTTCATGTAGAATTTATAAATTAAAGAATATCAATTTTTTAATTTTTTATAATTTTTCAAGCATAAAATGCCATATAAATATTTGCTATTATATTTTTTTATTTCAAATAAGAATAGTAATTTTTTATGTTATATAATTTAACACATAGAAAGAATTTTTAATTTTTATAATTGTTAACAAATTTAAAATAAACTCTTGATCGTTTTATAGGTATTATATTAAAAAAATTGCATTAGTCAATAGAATTGCATTAATAAATTATAATATTAAAAAATTATTTTTTGATATTATAAATTTTTAATTTTTAATATAAATTATTTATTAATATTTTTAATATTAATTTCATAATATGATAATTAATATTATATTAAAAAGTATTATAAAATCCTATGTAATATAAATTATCATAAATTATTTAATATTTCTAATTAATTGTTAAATTATAGATTATTAAATTATTATAAATTTCAAAATTATAAAAAATATTTATTAATATTATAAATTATTGGTGTTAAAAATATTAATTAATAAATTATTTTTAAAAATATTATATTAATAATTTTTTAAAAAAATTCAGTTTGGCCCTTGATGTTAACTGAAGTCTAAATTAAATATCGTCGTTAATTAATTTAACGGTTCCATTAAAAAAGGAATGATTTGGACTATATTTAAAAAAATTTTAAAAATTAATCTAGACTTCTTATTATAGTACATGTGCTAAATTGGACCTTTATCCCTTATAAAAATTATAACTTTATAAATATCAAGTGTTTACAAGTTAATATAAGCTTATGCAGCATTTAAAATTTTAAAATTTAATGTGTTTGTTTAAAATACTTATAAATAACTTATAAGTTTATAAAAATTATTTAAATAAATGGGTCAGTTTAAACCTAAAATTTATAAATTAAGCTAAATATCCTCTATATAGATAAAAATAAAGAGAGAATTGAATATCTACAATTGAAATGAATATTTTTCAATGTTCAAAATATAATTTTTTTCAAAAATTTGAAATTCATTTTGAGTTTCGTAACTAAAAAACTAGCTTTTGGATTAAAAGCAATAATTTGTTGCTTTTAAATTTAAAAACTTAATATAAATAGTTGATAATAATATTTATATTTAATTTTATTTTTATATTAAATATTTAAAATATTTAAATTTTTATTATTTTTATTTTAATATTTTAATATTACTTTAAAAAATTACATAATATATTTTTTAAATAATATTCATATATATTTTTTGATACATTTTAAAAAAATATTTAAATTAAATTTTTTAATAAATTATATGATATAATATTTTCTATAAAATAATCAACTTAATCACAAAATCCTAAATTCAATTTATAATCAAATTATAAAATAATTAATCTACTAATAAAATCTTATTCTCAATTTATATCATAACTAAATTATAAAATAATTAACCTAATCATCAAAACATTAAATCTAAATTTATAATCAAATTTTAGATAATTAATCTAATCATTAAAATAATAAACTAAAACCTATAAATTAAATTTTAAATTAAAAAATAATTATAAATAATTATAATATTCAATAACATTATCAAAATAATAAATTAAAAACTAATTTAAAATTTTTAAAATAATTAATAATCAAAAGTTAATTTAAATATATATATACACATGTGTGGAACCAGGGGGGCAATTGACTCCCCTGCGTCCCCTGTGGTTCCGCCATTGTCTAAAAGGTAGTAATAACAATCGTGATTAACCTTCTACCTCCTTCAAAGACACCCTTATGAGAGAAGTTGAACCACAACCCATACCTTTTGAAGACTATGAGGAAATTGACTTCGACAAAGACAACCTAGTTATCGGGATCGATAACGACGTACCAGAGGTTAACTCTCTCAAAAAAAAATCAAAGAAGCTCTTTGCAAACCATGGAAAAAATCCCTTGGTCGTTAGACTATTGGGAAGGTCTATAGGCTACCACTCACTAAGCTCCAGGATTCAAACCATGTGGAACAATATAAATGCTTTCAACATAATTGATTTAGATGGTGACTATTATTTAATTCAATTTCAGAGTAAAGAAAATCTTAATGGGTGGCCCATGGTTAATAATGGGGCATTACTTGATTATGAAACCTTAGCAACCAGAATTTGAAAGCTCATAGGACCCTGTTAACTCGATAGTAGCATAGTTGAGAATTCTCGGTCTCCCCTTGCACCTCTACCACAAGTTCGGAGAGTCATAGGTAAATCTTTTGGGAAGGTTTTCAAGATTGAAAATAATACTAAAAATATGTCTTGTTGGAAATTTGCCAGATTAGCGGCAGAATTAAGCCTTACCAAGCCTCTGATGCCGAAGATAGTTGTTGATCGAAAATCATACTCTATAGAATATGAAGAGCTCCTAAAGATTCATTTTGAGTGTGGCTTGTATGGTCGTTTTTCCAGTACATGTCCCTCGCTCAAAAACAAAGCCAAGAATGTAGATAGTGAAGAGGCTGCAATAATGGAAGGCACAAACGCTTCAGCGACTGGAGAAAATTCACCAAGTATCTTCAGGTCTTGGATGCATGATGTCAGAAAAGGCAAGAAATCAGTGACTACTCAATCTTCATGAGTAAAGGGCGCTAATTTTGGAACGAATATGGGAGGTTCTGGGTTTGGAGTTTTGGCAAATTTGATTGAGAATATTTCCATTTTTGAAAACAACAACAAATCGAGTAAAGACAGAGATCCTCGACCTGTAATTATTTTCGAGTCTGTCTCTAACGACAAAGTTGCCTCTACAGGAGGCACTATATTCATGTGCAAAAATAAAAAAAAGGCAATAAATCAATAAAACAAAAAGGAATCTCCAACCAAGCATGCTATGCATGTGAGAATAACTGAGAATTTTCCAATGGTTAATAATGGGAGATAATTAGTGGAATATGGGAAAAGTCCTAAAAAATTACTAAAATATGAAATATTACATATTTATGAGAGTTAAATAGTCAAACCGAAAGTTACACTTCGGTTTGGCTTTTTAATTTTTTTAAAACAATTTTGGTAATGAAACTAGTTTCGGTTTCATTGAAGCCGAAACTCAAAATTTCGGACAATAAAAAATATTTATATGTATATATTTTTGTACCAAATTATAATTTTGAGTTGCGGTTTAATGCATATTAAAATAAATAAACCAATTATTTTATGCAATATACTTCAATCCATTATCATATTACCCACATTTTATCAACAATCGGTTAATTTCACAAAAATTTCATATATCACAATTCATATATACTTCAATTATAACAAATGATATTATAAAATAATTTAGATTAAATATTAACATTCACATATAACAATTTAAAATTAACCTAATAATCAATTATTTTAATTTTCATCTAGAAATTTAAGATTTATATGTAATTATCAAATATTTCTAAGTTTTTCCTAAATACCACTATATTACTTAAAATTTTAATTTTTTAAACCTAATTATCAAAAAATCTATTTTTGAGATAAAATACCACTATATTAATTAAAAATTAAATTTTTTTCCTAATTATTGGAAAATTTAATTTTGAAATCTTGTAGATTTTATTTGACTTGAAATTTTGAATTCTTAACTTGAAGAAATCTTAGAGTGCTTAATTTGAAGAGTTGCTTTTATAGAAGTAAATTATATCTAATCCTTTTATAAGTTGATAAGATATATTGGAATTAGTATGCGAATAGAAAAGGACTCTAATCCTTTTATAATAATGAATAGATAAATAAAAATAATAAGTTTTTTTAAAGGAAACAAAAATAATAAGTTAATTAGTATATAGATTGAAATTAGTTCATAAATAGAAAAGAATTCTAATATTTCTCCTATTTATATACTAATACTAAACTCTCTGCAAACTTCTTATTATTTATCTACTCATTATTAATTTTTATGGGTTTATGGGCTTCTATTTTTGGATTATTGATTTTTCTTCTTCAATGTACCTTTAAGGAGGAGTTACTAAAGGAAGAAATTTGGAACCTTGAGGCTAGTGCAGAGGACTTGTGGACAAAAATGGAAGGTGGCATTAAGAAAGCAGGTAGTAAATTGCTTGGGATCTCTAAAGGGGCAGGGCCTCGACCGCACGATGCATGGTGGTGGGATGAGGATGTTCAAAAGGCTATTAAGGCTAAGAGGGAATGGTATAAAAAGTTACCGAATGTGGTTAATAGCGAGGCCTTTGAGGAATATAAGAGGGCTAAGAAAGAGGCAAAGAAGGCTGTTAGTGTAGCTCGTGGCAGAGCCTTAGAAGGGATTTATCAAAAGTTAGGTACTAAAGCGGGAGAAATGGGCATTTATAAGATTGCAAGGATGAGAGAAAGGAAAAGCAGAGATTTAAGCCAAGTCAAATGTATAAAGGACGAAGATCAACGGGTGTTGACAGGAGATGTTGAGATTAAGGAGAGGTGGAAGGCTTATTTTGAGCAATTATTCAACCCTGAACATGAACAAGATTTTCAAGGTCTTCATGCAACAAATGATTATATCAGCTGGTCTAGGAGGATCTTGCATAGTGAAGTAAGAGAAGCCTTGAAGTATATGAAAGTTGGTAAAGCTTGTGGCCCGGATGGTATTCCTATAGAGGTTTGGAAGAACCTTGGAGAGGTAGGAGTTGCCTGGTTAACTAAACTCTTTAATGCTATTGTGAAAGGACGTAAGATGCCGAATGCCTGGAGGAAGAGTATCATGGTACCCATATATAAAAATAAGGGAGACATTCAATGCTGTACAAATTATCGGGATATCAAACTTATGAGTCATACTATGAAATTATGGGAAAGGATTATTGAACAGATTGAGGAAGCTTACAAGAGTTTCGGAGAATCAGTTTGGGTTTATGCCAGGGAGATCTACCATGGAGGCTATTTCTCTTCTAAGAAGACTAATGAAATTGTATCAAGAGAAGAAGAAAGATCTCCACATGGTATTTATTGACTTGGAGAAAGCCTATGATAGAGTACCAAGAGAAGTGTTATGGTGGGTTTTGAAGAGGAAAGGAGTCAACGGCAAATATATCAACATCATCAAGGACATGTATGAGAATGCATCCACTAGTGTGAAAACACCTGGTGGAGACACTGAGGCTTTCCCTATTACTACCGGATTGCATCAAGGTTCGGCCATGAGTCCATATTTATTTACCCTGGTTATGGACGAGCTAACCAGAAGCATACAAGACGATGTTCCTTGGTGTATGTTGTTTGCTGATGACATTATTTTAATTGATGAGACTAGTGCTGGTGTAAACCGTAAGTTGGAAGTGTGGAGAAAAACCCTCGAGGACAAGGGTTTTAAGTTAAGTAGGAGTAAAACGGAATATATGCATTGTGAGTTCAGTCTAAGGAAGAAGCAGGAACATGAGGTTAAGTTGGATGGAGTTTTGGTTCCTAAAACCAAGCACTTCAAATATTTGGGTTCGGTGTTCCAGAATGATGGCCATATAGATGAAGATGTGGCTCACAGAATACAGGTAGGGTGGTTGAAGTGGAAGGGTGCGACTAGGGTTCTATGTGATAAGAAAATACCTCTGAAAGTGAAAGGTAAATTCTATAGGACGGTTGTTAGACCTGCGATGCTCTATGGTAGTGAGTGTTGGGCACCAACGGGACAACATTTGCATAAGATGAGTGTGGCAGAAATGAGGATGCTAAGATGGATGTGTGGACATACCAGACTGGACAAAATTAAGAATGTTCATATTCGACAAAAAGTCCAAGTAGCGGACGTCAGAGATAAGGTGAGGGAAGGAAGACTTAGATGGTATGGGCATGTTTTAAGAAGACCTCCTAATGCTGCGGTTCGTAAGTGTGAGAATTTGTTGATTGAGGGGGCTAGAGGTCGTGGTAGACCTAGAACTGTGTGGAAGGAGGTGATAGCAAGAGACTTACGTGCCTTAGATCTTGATGCGGATTTGATTAATGACAGACTTGAATGGAGACGTAAAATCCGTGTCTTGGAAGGGGCCTAAGGCTGGAGTATCTTTTTTGTGTCTTTTGAGCTTATTTTGTTGAGAATCCATACAGCCGACCCCAACTTGTTTGGGATTAAGGCTTAGTTGTTGTTGTTGTTGTTGTTGTGAAAAATTACTTTCAAGAACTCTATATAATGTAGCAGTTAATCATAGAATATTTTTAATATTTTTTTCATTTGTTGATTAAGTCTATATATTGATTTATCCTTCTTCTGCTTTTCAGATACAATGGTACCATTTTACAGCACTTTTGATTGTTGTAATAAGTTTTTTCACAGATTCTTATTATCTTTTCTGTATTTCCCTTGTGATTAAATTGCTTGAAAAAAATTTATCATTACAAGGATCGAAGATTATGCTAGTCCTGAATCTTTGCCATCAAATGTTTCAGCTGCTGTTAATGGTGTTGCTTTTTTGCGAGTCACTTGCAGGCCAGTTTTTCTTTAGCCTGCTTTGTTATAAAATAAAGAGAAAAAATGGGTGTACTATGTATAAAATAATTGGTTTATTTTTTTTAACATGCACCAAACTGCAATTCAAAATTGCGGTTTGATGCTTAAAAAAGTATCAAATCGAGTTGCAATTTGGTACAAAATGTGTACATATAAATATTTTGTTACTGTCCGAAACTTTAAGTTTCAGTTTCAATGGAACCAAAACTCAAAATTTCGTTTCATTACAAAAATTATTTTAAAAAAATTAAAAAGTCAAACTGAAAGTGTGATTTTCGATTTAGCTATTTGACTCCAATAATTCTGTAATTTTTGGGAGAAGTTCCACATTTCAGTAATTTTTTGAGACTTCTCCTGCATTCCAGTAATTATCCCTAATAATGGTCCCACCATTGTTAAAGACTCTCTTAAGAATATAGGGAAGTTTAATATTGGCTCAACTTTTCCAAAGAGTATTTTCTCTTATGCACCCAATAAATAATCTCTGGATAACTCCAAGCATGTAGCTATTATTCTACAAGATTACAATGTTAAAAAAAAAAAACAGATTCCACTAACTATGGCCTTGAGTTAGTCATTTGAGATTAAATCATAGAGATATCTAAATCATTTGATGCAAGATTACTAAATTCTATTGTTGGAAAAATTACGCAATTTTTTTTATATATCAGATGAGTGAGAATTAAAATAACAACAAAAAATAATACACACACAAAATTGATATCGGAGTTTGGCCAATTATGTCTACTTCTCTAGACATGCTGCAGATTATTTTATTGAAGGGGGAAAATATTCAAAGTATTTACAACACTCATAACTCACAATCCACACCCAAAATTTTACCCAAAAAATTTCTTCACAAAATTTTTTTACAAGCTTATTTTTTTAAGCTTTTCTCTCAAACTTTATAAAACTCTGAAACTCTCTAAGTTTTGGGATGATATTCCAAATAAGATATAAGGAATTTATATAGGCTTCAAAATTTGGGTTGGTGAAATTTTAATAATGGTTAGGCACCTCTATTTTTTATAAAATTAGACACATCCATTTTTTACAAAAAATATACCTCTATTTTTTACTCTTCAAATGGTGTAATTTTCTTAACAATCTCCCACTTGAAGACTGATTTTAATCTGTCTTTACACCTTGATTTGTGCGGCAGGTCTTTCCAGTTCTGTTACTCTTGCAAGCCAATTGAAGTTGAACACAACATCAGTTTCTCAGTAGCCACCATTTTTGTCAACATATCTGCTATATTCTTGCTTTCTTGGATCTTCTCCAGTATTAGCACCTCATCCTCCAACAAAGTTCTAATAAAGTGATAACGTAGCCCAATATGCTTGATTCTAGAATGAAATGATGAATTCTTTGCTAAGTGTATCGCACTCTGACTATCACTGTATAAGATATTATTCTTCTATTTGAATCCCAACCCAGTTAACAGACCTTGAAACCATATTATCTCTTTACTAGCTTCAGTCACTGTCACATACTCAGCCTCTATAGTGGATAGAGTGACAATCTTCTATAACTTTGACATCGAACTAACAGTTATATTTTCAACAATAAATATATAACATGTGGCACTTTTTCTGTGATCGACTTCACCTCCAAAATCTACATCTACGTAGCCTTGTACTTTTAACTATTCTTTACCAAAGTACAAACATTTTTCTATGGTGCCCCATAGATATCTCAAAATTCATTTTACAGTTTCCCTAGATTTGACATAAACCTGCTCACAACTCCCACTACATAGTCAATGTCTGGTCTTGTACAAACCATTGCGTACATTAAGCTTCCAATGGCCGAGGCGTAAGGAACCTTAGCTATGAGTTCTCTCTCTTCCTCCATCTGAGGGGATTGATCCTTAGATAGACGAAAGTGACTAGCCAAGGGTGTGTTGACTGGCTTGGCATCACCTATGTTGAATCTTTGGAAAACACGGTTGATCTACTATATCTGAGATAACTACAAAAGTCTTTTCTTCTTTATTTCTTGTGATTTGCATTCCAAGAATCTTTTTTCCTAGACCTAAGTCTTTCATGTCAAATTTCTTTGACAATTGCTACTTCAACCTTCTAATATCCTCCATTTTGAACCTGCTACTAACATATCATCGACATAAAGTAGTAAAATAATATAACTGGAGCTATATATCTTGAAGCAGCAACAGTGGTCGGCATTGCACCTCTGAAATCCTTCCTTATGCATAAAGCTATCAAACTTTCTATACCACTGTCTTGGAGCTTGTTTCAGACCATACGAGCTCTTTTTAAGTTTGCATACCATGTTTTCCTTCCCCTTTTCTTGAAAACCTTATGGCCGGTGCATATATATCTCTTCATCTAAATCTCTATGAAGAAATACAGTCTTCACGTCTAATTGTTCAAGATGAAGATCTTTAATGGTAACAATGCTCAATACTGATATGATAGTATTGAGCTTCATAACAGGAGCAAAAATATCAGTGTAGTCAATTCCTTCCTTCTGTTGAAATCTTTTGACAACTAGTCGAGCTTTGTATCTCTTAGAACCATCATGCTCCTCTTTCACCCGATACACCCATTTGTTGTGAAATGCCTTCTTCCCAACAGGTAGCTCAGCTATTTCCCATATCTGGTTAGAGATCAAAGACTTTATCTCATCTTTCATGGCAAGCTCCCACTTGCTAGCATCTCTAGTCTGACAAGCTTCATCATAGCATCAGGCTCTCCTTTATTAGTGAGCAATAAATAGTTCATATATCTCCTGTTAGGCATATGAGGCCGAGAGGACCTTCTCAATATAGGAGTTGGAGTAGGAGGCTATGCTGTGTCGGACTGCTGCACACTACTTTATTCAACAAGTTCCTCTAGCTGAGGACTTGCTACAATCAACTTCGTCATCGGACTATCTCAGATATCATCTATATTTGCAAATACTAGCTCACTCTACTCTGTATCATTGGTTTCAATTTTATGCATATCCTTGTACATCACTTTTTCATTGAAAATTACATCTCTGCTGTGAATCACCTTCTTGTTTTTATCATCCCAAATGCGATAGCCAAACTCATCCTCACCATAGTTGATGAAGATGCATTTTTTAGATTTAGGATCAAGCTTATTTCTACTTTGATCACTAATATGTACATATACTTTACAACCAAAAATTTTCAGATGTGATAGTTTTATCTCTTTCCCGTTCCATATCTCTTCTGGTATTCTATACTCCAATGGAACCGATGGACCTCGGTTGATCAAGTAAGCTGTTGTGTTGACTGCTTCTGCCGAGAACTGCTTCGGTAGACCTGACTGTATACGAATGCTTCTGGCTCTTTCTGTCAATGTTCGGTTCATATGCTCTGCTACACCATTGTGTTGAAGTGTACCTAGCACGGTTCTCTCCATTTTGATGCCATGCTCATAGCAGAACTTCTTGAATATGGTGTCTTCAAATTCATCTCCATTGTCGATTCTGAGCCTTTTCAGCTTCAGACCTGTCTCATTTTTCACCATAGCTTTTCATCTCCTGAAAGTCTCAAATACTTCAGACTTATACTTTAGAAAGTAAAGTCATACCTTTCTAGAGTGATCATCGATGAAAGTCACGAAGTAGTATTTTCTACCAATGGATGAAGTTGTCATTGGTCCCTAAATATTAAAGCGAACGAGCTCTAGCTTTTCCTTCTTTGGGGTTCTACCACTTGTTTGAAAGCTGACCCTCTCCAGCTTTCCAAGTATGCAATCTTCACAGATGTCTATCTCAGCTGAATGTCGACTTGGAAGTTTTCCATTTGAGTGCATAATTTTCATTCCTTTCTCACTTATGTGGCCAAGTATCTGGTGCCATAAATTAGAATTTTTATTTCCTACTGCAACTGCAATTGAACACCATGCCCCTACTGTCATGTAAAGAGTACCACTCTTTTTGCCCCGAGCAACAGTCATTGCTTCCTTTGAAATCATCCAGTCATCACCATGAAAGATTGTAGTGAAGCCTTCATTAGCCAACTTCCTACTAAGATTAAGTTCTTTCTCAGGGCGGGAATATGTCTGACATCCTTCAGCTCCCAAATTGACTCGTTTAACTTAATCTTTACTATACTTTTACCAATAATATAACAAGGTTGATCATCACCAAGATATATCTTTTTAAGATTTCCATGGACATACCTCTAGATGAATTCTTTTTGCGAAGTAGCATGGAATGATGCTCCAGAGTCTAACACTCAAGACTCCTCTTTGCTCTATAAAGAGTATATCAACGCATCATCTTTTCCCGATGTGGAAGTAATATTTGCCTCTGCCTTCGCCTTTTAGTCCTTCGATGAACTCTTGCATTGATTTTTATAATGTCCGTTCTTCCCACAATTCCAACACTCGATGGTCTTCGAGTTATGGGAATTATTGGAATTCTTGGATTTGGACCTCATGTCCTTTGATCTACCTCGATGGTTAGATTTTCCACTCCCATTTTCTCTGGTTGAATTTTTTTCTTTTGACTCTGTATGAAAAACTGAAGAGGTTGACAATTCACCGGATTCTCTCCTCGAATCTCTTCACTGAGAACCAGATCACGAACATCATCAAATTTTAACTTTTTGCTTCCTGACAAGCTACTCACATCTGTGACAATAGCATTTCAACTTTTTGGTAAAGAAGACAAAAGTATCAATGCTTGTACTTCATCAAATTCAATCCCAGTTGACTGTATTGAGTTCATTTAGATATTGAGCTACCGATGCACCTTCTGTTATCCGCAAATTAAATAATTTCCTCATCAAGTGAACTTTGTTAGAGGCCGATGGCTTCTCATACATATTAGAGAGAGCTTTCATAAGACCCGCAGTGGTATTTTTTTTTTCTATGTTGAAAGCAACATTGTGGGATAGTGTTAATTAAATAACTCTGAGAGCTTATCTATCTAGAAGTTTTCAATCTTCTTCCTTCATATCATCTGGTTTCTTTTCAGAGATAGGTTGATAAAGATTTTTCTGATATAAATAATCTCCAATCTGCATCTTCCAAAAGTTGAAATCTGCACCATCGAATTTTTCAATTTTTACCTTTCCTTCGTCTATAGTCATCACTCTTACTTGAATCTGACTTCCTCTGGATCTTTTTTGGCAATTAAAAAATTAACAGAATTCTCAACCAGTAGCTCTGATACTAGTTATTGGAAAAATTATGTAAATTTTCTTATAAATCAGATGAGTGAGAATTGAAATAATAATAAAAAATAATACATACATAAAATTGATAACGGAGTTCGGCCAATTATGCCTACATCTCAGGATCTGCTGCAGATTATTTTATTGAAGGAAGAAAATATTTAAAGTGTTTACAATACTCATAACTCACAACTCACACCCAAAATTTTACCCAAGAATTTTCTTCATAAAATTCTTTTACAAGCTTATTTTTTTAAGCTTTTCTCTCAAACTTTCTAAAACTCTCAAACTTTCTAATTTTTGAGATGATCTTCCAAGTGAGATATACGGGGTTTATATAGGCTTCAAAAATTGGGTTGGTGAAATTTTAATAATGGCTAGGCACCTCCATTTTTTACAAAATTAAGCACCTCCATTTTTTACAAAAAATATACCTTCATTTTTTACTCTTCAAATGATGTAATTTTCTTAACATCTACCTCTATCGAAAACTCTCATATAAGGTCAAATGTAGCGATAGAGGTAACTATGGGTACTGATGAGCTGGACAGGGGTAACTCCATTGAAGCCTTAGCTTTTGACCAAAGTTGCTAAGGTATTTTTTGACCATTGTGATCACTTCCTCCTTTCTTTTATCATGGTTGTATCTTTTGCACTTGGAATTGCTAAGGGGTGGGCTCTAGGTGTTTCGGTAATGCTTTCAAAAGCATTGTTCATATCAACAACATTTAGCTTATTGCTCTCTTGGAACCTCGTATTAGCAGCACTCTAGCTGATCATTTAATTAACAAATCATGTTTCTCCAAATCTTTTTACCTGGAGGCTATGGGCTTCTCTGGAATAATTATTTAACTCTTACTATACTTGAATTCATAGAAAGTATATTTATAAGCAAAAATTTTGCTCTCACTCCTGATAGAATAGTTATTGCGACTTTGATATTTTTAGGTTTTAGACATTAGGAAATACAGGCCTAAGCCAAAAGAATAAGAGTCTCTACCTAGGCGGGCCGAAAAGAAAAATGAAAGAGCTAGATGATTCAATTTCTAGTGAATCCCCAACTCCCTATTGAGTTTGAAAAGTTTGGATATATATGGAGAATGTGAAAAATAACTCAGTGCCCCCAATATGTCTGGTTCATCAGAACTGACCTCCTCTTCATGTCTAAATATTGTATTATTTTTAATTATTATAATATTACCTAATTAATAAGCATAATTAAGATAAATTCATTCATTCATTCATTAACAAAAACAAACAATCTCATACATAATAAAATGGATACCCACATTTGGTTAAAATATAACCTTACAATGCTCAAAATTCATAAAATAAATAAAGTAAAATAAAATAAAATGAACTAAGGTATCCACAAGTGGAAACATATATTTTACAATTCTATTAAATAAAATAAAATAAAATAGGACACCTGTAAAAAAATAAAAATATGTTCATTACAATTCTTTCTCCAAATAACATTATAATAAAACAAATAATAAATGCTTATATAAAAAATATAAACACATATATATTTTAGAACACAAAACATTTAGATCATAAATAGATCACAATTGACAAATAAATAAATAATTACCATCAAACACAGTAATAAAGTTAGATATAATATTTCTCATCACAAATATATAAAAAGACAAAAAATGGCACATAAGCAATTAACGTGTAAACAATATAAGAACACAATAATTCAAATAAACTTATTGCTATTTTAACAATAAACATATAAACAATAAACATATATAATACACAATGATATATTGACAACAACTCAAATAAGTGCACTTTCATTATTTTTTAACTAGAACACAGTAATGATAAAGAAAATTAATTAGATTTTTTTCAAACAAAAACATAAAAAAATAATTAAAACACAAATCATAAAATTATATAACACGGATAATCATTCAGTTTTTTAAAACACGTATAACTAAAAAGTAAGAAATAAAATTTTATGAAGAATTCATCATAATCTATGTATGGAAAATTCGCCATAAACTATGGCGAATTTCAATGTCTATTTTTACTTTTTTTTAAAACATTGATATCTTATTTTACAGATAAAACGATAATTTTTTCCAAATTATTTTAATAGTTTTCAATAAAAAAGCAGATAAATTATCAATTTCATAATTTAATAACATAAACAATAGTGAAACAAAATTCCAACTATCTCTAAATAATTTATGAATATAAATAAACATACATGATCATAACATTGAATTAATTAAAAAGAAAAATTAATAGTTTAGGAATTTTACAAAAGTTGTTGGTTCCACCAATTTTTCAGCTTCATCTCTATTTAGCTCAAATTATGCCTTTTGCACTCGTAAACTTTTTTCAATGCCTACTTTAAGGTGCTTGAAGTTGTTGAACACCAACTTTTCTTAAATTTTTTGAATTGATTTTTCTTTCAAAAAATGATCACTCCTTAACTAGAAATTCTTTGTATATTTTTTGAACGTTCCTCTCCCTTTCCTTCTTTTTAATCTAATCCCCTAAAAAAATCAAATTCTCCAAGATTAGATAAAATTTCATCATTATCTTTTATTTTTTAAAAATAAACCATTCAAATTTTAAAATTTCTCCTTTTTTTTAAATTTTTTTAAATTTTAGGTAAATACAAAATGGGTGGATGGGTCAAGCAAGATGAATGGGTCACTGGCCCCCATAACCTAGGAAAATTTGTCCTAGACTTAGTCAATTCGCCAACCCAACTATTATTTTTTTAATTGAATTAATTATTATTATTAATCATGGAACTTGAGAGTTTTCTTTAGGAGTCAAATTAAGGAGTCTACAATATTCATTTTTCTGTTTGTGATTGGTGCGTCGCAAGCTATGCTATGATTATACCGCAAGTGCACGTGTTTCCCAAGTAATATAATAGTGAGTGAGTTGTCGTTCCACTGGGGACAAGGCCAAGTACTAGTGCAAATCTTAATCGTTGTTTAGCAAATTAATAGTTGTGTGATGTGTTGTAACTAAAAACAACTAATTAATGACTGAAAATAAAATGCTGTGTACAAAAGGATTTATAATGATATTGATAGAACTATCCAGATATTGAATCCCCTAGCCTCAATAATATTTATGAACAATCCATTCAGCTAAATCATTTAATCGAATCGAATTAGCATTCCTCTAAATTAGATTAAAGCCTCTCTCGAGTGGATTAATCTCTAATCACTAAGTAGAGTATTGGAATCTCTTTTCAAACACAATTAAATAGATCTTGCATTAAGAACAAAGAACTATAAACCAAAGGATCTTGTAGGTCTATCTCTAGTACCTCAATCAATCCTCAACTCTTATGAGTATTCAATTCACATCAAGCTTTCTCAAGTCAATAATATGAAAATAACAACCAATCAATAAGCATGCTTTTATCAATTGGAAATAACATCAAGTATCATAAGAATAAAACAACTCAATTAATTGATTCAACCGGATATAAGTGTTCAATTCATACAAATTGGCTAGGGTTCATCAACATCTAGATAGAGAAAGATTTAGTTCATATTCAAAGCTAGAAAAACAGAGCAAAATAAATGAGTAAGAGAAACCAAACAATTCATGGCACTGAATCTGTATTTCTTCACTTGAGCTCTTGATTCTTGGTTTAGGGCTTGTGTAAGATGTGAATCTTTCTTCAAACTTAACTCAAAATCCTTCTCCTTGCTCCAGCAGATGGCTCCTCCTCCTCTTCCTTGTTCTCTGCTTCCAACAATGTCCCAGCAAAAACTGCTGTTCTTCTCCCCCCTCTTCTCTTTTTATTTCCCTCCAAATCTCCAGCCCATACCTCCAGCTCACTATACCCATCCATTGTCTACCACTTTCCCTTGGTTCATCACCCTTTTCCCTGATTTAGGCAAGCTCTCCTTTTCTTGTTCTTTCTTTTTTATAAAGGCACAGCTGTTGTCCCCCACTTATTCCCTAATCAGTGCAAAGAATTTCACTTTTCGACAGGTGACATGACCACTGACACGCCCATGTCACTGGGCGTGTCATAGGCACTGTGATTCTGAATAAAGGGCACGCCCATTGACACGCCCGTGTTACTGGGCGTGTCACAGCTACTGTAAGTCTGAATAAAAGGCACGTTCCTTGGCACGCCCGTGGTACCGGGCGTGTGACAGCTACTGTGAGTCTGGATGAAAGGCACGTCCACTGACACGCCCGTGGTACTGGGCGTGCAACAACTACTGTGATTCTGGATGAAAGGCACGATCATTGGCACGCTCGTGGTCCTGGGCGTGTCATGGCTACTATGATTCTGGACATATGGCACGTTTGGTGACATGCCCATGCAACTGGACGTGTCATAGCCACTGAATGCAGTAACAAGGGCACGTCTATTGACACGCCCGTGTTCATGGGCGTGTCCATTGACAGATTTTTCTCTTTTCTTCTACTTTCATCCGTAATTACTCCAAAATGACCAAAAGCCTCAAATTATCGAGAATTCCTGAAATTAACCTTAAAATGCACTTTGAACAAACAAATCAAACTCAATTGGATAATAATCATATTAAGAAATGGGAATAAAATATCATTAATTGTGTACTTATCAAATTCCCCCACACTTGAGTTTTTGCTTGTCCTCAAGCAAACTAAATCACTGCAATAAGCAGAAATGACGGAATCCCTCTATATTCAAAAAGAAAAATAAAGTTTTGACAATGCTCGAATCGGATAACCTCACTTTCTCAACCAAAATAATTCACAATCATAACAGCTGAATCAAGAAGTTTCAAAATAAAAATTTCACATACCTAAAACCTAAAAATCAAGAGTTAAAAAATTGAGCATAAAATTCCAGCAAATCCAAATGCCATGAACAAAGTACGAAAAACGTGAATTTTCTCTTAAGCACTCTAACCCTTAAATTATTATTATTATTATTTATATATATTTTAAGGAGCCCGACTTGTTTGAACTGATACTAGCCTTTTGACGCGAAGGTAAACATTTATGATGCCGACCCCCGGTTACTCAGCTAGAATCACCGTTCAAATGGCTACTAGCACTATTCATGATTCTAACTCATTTGTAGTCAAAATCAGCGGAACAGGGAAAAATTTTCAAAGCTCCTTTAATTAGAATTATTTGTTTTTGTTATTTTTTTATTCAATGGTTATAAACTTAAGGGTCGTACTAAATCCGACTCAAGAATCTACGGAATTATATTATGCTAAAAAATGTAACTAAGGTTTTAAACTCTAGTAATGTTCCAATTTCCATCAATCCACAACTTAACTATAGCTATTACAATCGATCCTCAACAATTGATTGAAATCACTAAGTTAACCTCAACAAGAAATTGTCATTTAGGAAATCTCAAATTAGTTCAATATATAAAGGGAAATCACATCAAGTCATACTTATCATAACAATTTAGCTCAATTAGCAGGCATTGATTGAGACAAATGAATCAAATAAAAAAATGAAGCAGTAGAAATTTATTCAAGAAAGTATACCTCTCTCCCTTACTTATGATGCACATTGTCCTCAATGTGTGCGAAAAACACGAGGGAGAATAACTGCCCTTTTTATGTCCATGAGTGGATGAATATGAGTACGGTGCCAAGAGTGCGGTGAAGGAGGTTTTGCATCAAAACAATATTCTAAAATGCACACAAAACAAGGTTAATATATATAAATAAAGAAAGGAAACAATGCTTAAAGAAAATAATACTAATAATCCAAAAGCAATTAAAAAGAAGAAAAACTAAAAAAAAAACGTATGAAATAAAAAAAATAAAAGATGATATAAACATAAAAATAAAATAAAATGTGGCTCCGGTGCAGGCTAGTCACTGCTGGTCTCATCATCGGAGACATCAATCTGTGGTGCAGGCTCCGGTGCAGGTGCAGGTGCAGGTGTCGGTGCACGGGCAGGTGACTGATAGGGTGGAGATGGTGGCTGTGAAGGGCGAAATCCCTGATACCGCCAGAACTCCAACATGGATTGCTCCAGCCACTGCCGTCTCGAGATCTCGTGATCCAGCTGGGCTTGGAAAGAATCTCTCTGGTCTTGTAAGAGCTGCTGCAGCTCTTCCTGCTGGATTACGATCATATTTTGGTTTAGCTCGATATTGCCTATTTTACCTTCAATCCGACACATCTAACGCTCAAACTCTGTGGGTTTCTTGTCATCATCCCACTCCTCATTAACTGACTGGCGCCAATCTCGGAATGCAAGAGGCTGGACAAAAGAAGGCCCAGCAGAAGAAGAAGGTGCAGCAGCAGCAGAGGGTCCAGCAATGGCAGATGTACCCGGATAATCTGACGGTGGAGGTGGTGGTATATCGGAGGTAGGAGCAGAAGGGGCTGCCTCTGGTATATCTGAATCCATAGGAGCGGCCTGCAGCCCAGCTACCTTCTCCCTTTTCAATCTCTTTAGTGTGTCCATACCCAACAACTTGGGCATACCATCCACCGTCATAGGGAGGCAACCATCCAACAAACCCAGCCGGCGAGCAAGTCTCATGACATACATGCCACCATGTAGAGTACCTGAATCTCCCTTCCTATACTGCTCATAGAAAAAATGGGTGATGGCGTGGGCAACATTGCACCGGATCTTCTGCGTCATGCAGTGCAGAAAAAAGAGATCCCTCAAGGTCACCACCCCTGTACTGCTCAGTCGGGCTGTAAGAGTATGAACCAATAAATTTTGCACCACCTGGCAGGGGAAAGAATCAAAGTTGGATGCCTTGGAGACCTTTGGCTGATATTTATCGGCATTGGGTGCAAAGCTCTGCCAAACCCGAGGAGGAACAACTTCATACTCAGCAAAATCCACCTCGGCACTAAGATAATCGATGGTCTGGACGTCCTCCTCAGTATACAACCCTAGATGTATCCCAAGGTCATTGATGCTCATGTTGAACCTCTGCCCTCCCAGTCTGAATTTAATAGTAGACTCAGTAATGGTGAGCTTGGTCTTCTGGAACTGAAAAGTGCAGTAGAATTCCAGTGTAAGCTCTCGGTATGAGGGCTTGTTGATAGAGAAGAGCTGACCCCACCCTGGTTGATCAATCAATTCCTTCACCTCTGCTGCAATATTAACCAGTTCCATAGCCTCCCAATCTAAGAACCGAGGCGCGGACCATTCTTTGTTGCCTAATAGTTCGAAGCGCCTGCGTTCCTCGGCGTTTGAGAATTTGAGGCATTTGTGTCCCGCCATGAATTTAGAAGTTGGGCGGGTAGCAGGTTGGCTGGAACTGCCCTCCCCTCGGGCCCGTTTGGCTAGAAGCTGAGAAGATTATTGCTTGCGAGGGCCCATTTTCGATTAATCTGCAAAATAAAGCAAACGGTTCCTCAATACAAAAGTATAGTATGATACAAGCTTAACCGAAATGCATGCATTATAATGCAAAGGAATAAACTAACCCGAACGATAGCACATAATAAAATCAATCACCATAATAGCAACATACTATCCACAAATCACAAGTAACTAGGATTAATCAAAACAATTTCAAAACCAAACAAAATAATAACACAACAGAATGACGCAAACGATTATTTGATCATTTGATTAATCAACATATTATTCAAAGCAATTCCAAAAGTAAACATATTCCAAATCAAAACGGAATTCAAAACGACAATCATAATCAAACGCCATAAAAAAATTGAACAATTAAAAACACACCGGAATAAAGCAAACAAATCGAATTTCATGGTAAACACAATAAAATACAAGGAATGTATATGAAAAAAGAAAGAAAAATGAAAGAAAACAAACAAAAATCGAAAAAGTTGAGATCCCGTACCTGAAAAATTTGCAAATCCGAGTGAAATGAGTAGTTGCAATGGAAAAATGAGAAATCACATGCAAAGTATGCAAGCCGGGAGTGAAAATCCCTCCAAAATCGAATGGGTGTGTGAATGCACTGGTGAAAATGCAGAAAATTTGAGAGAAAACGAGAGAGAATGAGAGAAAATTTTGAATTTTGGGTGAAAATGTGCGTTGGCACTATATATAAAAACGTCGGCACGCCCAGTGACATGCCCGTGTTACTGGGCGTGCCCTAGGATAAAAAAGCCAGTTCGCGTGACACGCTCTTTGACACGGGCGTGTCACAGCTACTGGATAAAATTACAATTGACACGCCCATCAACACGGGCGTGCTTGTGGGCGTGTCATATAATCTATGACACATATGCAAATAACACGCCCACTAATCTGGGCGTGTTCCTGGGGCGTGCCCCTTTTTAAATTTTTTTTATTTTTTTATTTTTTTTAAGGGACACGTCCATGGACACGGTCGTGTCCATGGGCGTGTGATAGCCTCTGTTTGAAAAATATAATGACACGCTCATAGACACGGTCGTGTCCATGGGCGTGTAGTAGCTACTATCTGAAAAGATAATGACACGCCCACTGACACGGGCATGTTCATGGGCGGTTATAGCTACTGCCTGAAAAACATAATGACACGCCCACTGACACGGGCGTGTTTATGGGCGTGTGCTCAATTTAGTCTCCAAAAATCAAATTCCCTTTGCAACTTCAGATTAGGCAAAACAACAACCAACCATTCAATAAAAGAAAATTAAAACAAAATGGCAACACAAACCAAAAATATAAAAACGGTGGGTTGTCTCTCACCCAGCACTTCTTTAACGTCGTATTAGTTGGACGGTCGGACGAATGTCCCTAATCTTGGAGGTGTAAAACCTCCTTTAAGGCCTGTATTTCCCCTCCAAAATAAGATTTGAGCCTGTGCCCATTGACTTTGAAATCTCCTTTTTCCGGGTGGCTTATTTCAACCACTCCGTAAGGAAAACTTCCTTGACAGTAAAAGGACTGGACCATCGAGATTTTAACTTACCTGGAAAGAGTCGAAGCCTTGAATTGTACAGTAATACCTGATCTCCTGCTTGAAACTCTTTCTGTTTCTTGATGTGAGCATCATGCCATCTCTTGGTACGTTTCTTATACATTCGAGCATTGTCATAAGCTTGCAACCTCCACTCGTCTAATTCATTCACCTGTAATTTTCGCCTTTCACCTGCACAAGCTAGATCAAGGTTAATCTGTTTTATTGCCCAATATGCATGATGTTCTATCTCAACAGGTAAATGGAAAGCTTTTCCATATACCAATATGAATGGTGTAGTGCCTAAGGGAGTTTTGAATGCAGTTCTAAAAGCCCATAGAGCATTGTCCAATTGCTTGGACCAATCCTTTCGGGATCGCTCGACAGTTTTTTCTAGAATTCGTTTGATTTCCCTATTCGTGTTCTCGACTTGGCCACTAGTTTGGGGGTGATAGGGAGTAGCAAGCCTATGTGTGACTCCTAATCTTTTCAAAACCTTTTCAAGCTGAGTGTTACAAAAGTGAGTACCCCTATCACTGATAATTGCTTTTGGTGTACCAAATCGAGAAAATAGCTTCTTCAAAATTTGCACTACAACCCTAGCATCATTGGTTGCCAAGGCTTGGGCTTCAGGCCATTTAGACAAATAATCTATAGCTACCAGAATATATTTATTGCCAAAAGAGTTGGGAAATGGTCCCATAAAGTCGATCCCCCATACATCAAAAATTTCACAAACTAGAATCCCATTTTGGGGCATCTCATCACGAGATGAAATGTTTCCAGTTCTTTGGCAGCGATCACAATGATTTACAAAGTCGTAGCTATCTTTAAACAAAGTGGGCCAATAAAATCCTGATTCTAGTACCTTTTGAGCAGTTCTATTGGCTCCCATATGACCACCAGCTGGTCCGGCATGGCATTGACTAAGGATGTTCATTGTTTCGGGCCATGCCACACAGCGTCGGATCATGTGATCCTTGCATAACTTAAACAAAAAGGGATCCTCCCAAAAATAATACTTTAGATCAGAAAAGAATTTCTTCTTTGCTTGATAAGTTAAGTCCTTAGGGAGTTCCCTAACAGCTAAATAATTTGCAAAATCTGCAAACCAAGGTGTTTCAAAATTTAAATCACTTACCTCACTTACCATGGCGTACAGCTGTTCATCAGGGAAGTGATCATCAATGTCCCCTTCTTCAAGTCTCTCTAAGGTTGGATTCTCCAAACGAGAGAGGTGATCTGCTACAAGATTTTTAGCTCCCTTCTTATCTTGAATTGTTAAGTCAAATTCCTGCAACAACAAAACCCATCGGATTAGTCTAGGCTTAGCATCAACTTTTGTGAATAAATACCTTAAAACCGAATGGTCTGTATAGACAATCACCCTTGACAAGATTAGATATGATCTAAACTTGTCAAAGGCAAAAACCACAGCTAGCAGCTCTTTCTCTGTAGTTGTGTAATTGGCTTGAGCTGCGTTCAAGGTCTTGCTCGCATAGTAGATAGGCTGAAAATATTTCTCTTTGCGTTGACCCAAGACTGCTCCTATTGCAAAGTCACTTGCATCGCACATCAGTTCAAATGGTAGATTCCAATTAGGAGGTACCATGATTGGAGCATGGGTCAATTTCTCCTTTAGGGTCGTGAATGCTCTCGGACATTCCTCATCAAAAACAAAATCGACATCCTTCTCAAGAAGCCTTGTCAATGGACGGGCTATCTTAGAGAAATCTCTAATGAACCTTCGATAAAAACCTGCATGCCCTAGGAAACTTCTGATGGCTTTCACAGATGTGGGTGGTGGTAGCTTCTCAATTATATCTATCTTTGCCCGATCCACCTCAATGCCCTTGCTTGAAATCTTGTGTCCCAACACGATTCCCTCTTGAACCATGAAATGACACTTTTCCCAATTAAGCACCAAATTGGTTTCCTCACATCTCATTAAGACCCTTTCAAGGTTTTCTAAACATTTTTCAAATGAGCTGCCATAGACCGAGAAATCATACATAAACACCTCCATAATATCTTCTATGAGTTCATCAAAGATTGCTATCATGCACCTTTGGAAAGTTGCAGGTGCATTACACAACCCGAATGGCATTCTTCGATATGTAAATGTCCCATATGGGCAGGTGAATGTAGTTTTCTCTTGGTCTTTCGGTGCAATAGGAATTTGGAAATGGCCTGAAAGGCCATCCAAAAAGCAGTAGTACTCATGGCCAGATAACCTCTCCAACATCTGATCAATGAAGGGTAATGGAAAGTGATCCTTTCTAGTTGCATCATTCAACTTTCTATAGTCAATGCAAACCCTCCAACCGGTAACTGTTCTTGTTGAAATCAGCTCATCATTTTCATTAGGGATTACAGTCATCCCTCCTTTCTTCGGTACTACTTGAACTGGGCTCACCCAAGAACTATCCGAGATCGGATATATAATCCCTGCATCAAGTAGTTTTATCACTTCAGCCTTCACTACATCTTTCATCTTTGGGTTTAGCCTCCTCTGTGGTTGCACTACCGGCTTGAATTCGTCCTCCATCAGTATCTTGTGAGTGCAATAGGATGGACTAATACCCTTGATATCTGCTATCTTCCAAGCTATCACTTGCTTATGTTTCTGCAACAATTGGATGAGTTTTTCTTTCTGCTTAGAAGATAGGTGGGAACTCAGAATTATGGGCAATTTCTTTTTCTCTGCCAGAAACCCATACTCAAGGTGATCCGGAAGAGGCTTCAGTTCCAAGTTGGGTGGATCAATCACCGATGGTTTTGGCTTTTCTTCCTTTGGCATTTCAATGGTCTTATATGCCCTGCATTTGAACGATTTGCTTGCTTCAAGAAAAGCAAGCTGCTCCATTGCTTCTTGACCCTCAATATTTTCCTGCAATAAACATAACTCAAGGGGATCCTTGGAAACAATGTTAGTAACACAATTTACGGTCTCATGCTCAACAACATCATTGCATGATTCCGCCTCATCGAGTGAAAGTGAATGTTTCATGGCATCATGTATTCTAAAAATAACTTTCTCGTCACCCACTCTCAAAGTCAATGTGCCGTCATGAACATCAATAAGGGCACGGGCTGTATTTAAAAATGGTCTACCAAGAATAAGTGAAACATCCGCATCCTCATCAATATCAATGACAACAAAATCATTAGGGAAAATGAAATCCCAGACTTTTACCAACACATCTTCTATTATGCCACGAGGGTGGACTACCGATTTATCGGCAAGTTGGATGGTCATGAGTGTTGGTTTAGGTTTACCAATGCCTAGCTCTTTAAACATTTTATAGGGCATAACACTTATGCTAGCCCCCAAATCAGCTAATGCACTTTTAACCTCTAGATTACCTATAAAACATGGAATGGTAAAACTACCTGGATCTTTTAACTTCTTAGGTAACCGTCTTTGCAAAATTGCTGAACTTTTTTCAGATAAACACTTCCTCAAGTTTCCTTTTGTTAGAAAGGATATCTTTCAAAAATTTAGCATACTTAGGCATTTGTGACAAAGCTTCAGCAAATGGAATGTTAATATGCAATTGTTTAAAAAGTTCAAGAAACTTACCGAACTGAGCATCAATCTTGTCCTTGTTCAACCTTGCCGGATAGGGTACTCTAGGTCGGTATTCCTTCAAATTGGGGCTGCTTGCTTGTGGCTGCTTCTCTCTCTCACTTTCAAGTGCAGCTTCCTCTCCTGAAGCGACAGGAGGATCATCTTCTTTTTCTTTTTCTTGTTCTTCAGCCCTTTTCTTTTCCACATCTCCATTGATCTCTTTTCCACTCCTTAGCGTGATTGCCTTAAGCTGCTCTTTAGGGTTTACCTCAGTGTTGCTAGGTAAACTTCCTTGTGGTCTCTCACTGAGCAATTTGGCAATTTGCCCCACCTGATTCTCCAAATTGTGAATGGAGGCTTGTTGATTTCTAAGGGTGGTTTCTGTCGATTGAAATCTGGTTTTAGAAGCTGCTATAAATTTCTCCATCATGTCCTCCAAACTACTCTTTCTTGGAGGGGCAGCTTGTTGATGTTGGGGTTGCTGGAATCCAGGGGGAGGTCTTGGATTATTTTGATTGTTCCATGAGAAATTTGGATGATTCCTCCACCCCGGATTATATGTGTTGCTGTATGGATTATTTTGTTGTTGCCTTGGCATATTCCCAACATAATCTACCTGCTCTTGCTTAGCAAACATGTTGTCACTTTGGCAATCTTGACTTTGATGTCCACCTCCACACCATTCACAAGACATCACCTGCATAACTTTCCCAGAAGAAGAGGCCAAAGAATCGAATTTCTTATTTAATGCTTCCAATTGGGCTGTCAAGGCTACCACAGGATCTAATTGGTGTGAACCCATGGCCTTCAGCTTTCCTTGCTCTCTTGGGGCTTGCCATTGGTAATTGGTGATGGCCATATCTTCAATTAAGTGCCTTGCTTGTTCAGGTGTCTTGTTGTTTATGGTGCCACCAGCTGCTGCATTAATGGATTGCTTACTTACATAATTCAACCCATTGTAAAATGTTTGAATTTGAAGCCATAGTGGAAGCCCATGATGAGGACACCTTCTCAGCAAATCTTTGAATCTCTCCCAGGCATCATAAAGAGTCTCACCATCTTGTTGCAAAAAGGATGAGATGTCGTTCCTCAACTTAGTAGTTTTTTATGGTGGGAAGTATTTCTCTAAGAATTTCTCTGCCAATTGGCCCCAGGTGGTAAAAGTCCCTGGAGGAAAGGATTTCAGCCACTTCTTTGGTCTATCTCTAAGAGAAAATGGGAACAACCTCAGCCTAATTGCATCTTCTGAGACATTGTTTATCTTGAATGTGTCACATATCTTCAGAAAATTCTCAAGATGTGCATTAGGATCTTCATCAAGAAACCCATCGAATTGACAAGTCTGCTGCACCATTTGAATTACATTTGCCTTAATTTCGAAGTTGTTTGCAGCAACTGTCGACCTCCGGATACTAGATTCAGCCCCATTCAAATTAGGCTTAGCAAACTCCTGCATTGTTCTTGGTCCAGCTCCTTCCATCACTTCGAATATTTCTTCTTGTTCAATTTCCAGATTTACTCTTGAACTTACGTCTTCCAGATCTGCCTCCTCTTCTTCCTTTTGCTTTCTCCTCAACGTTCTCTCTAGTTCTGGGTCTAACTCCAGTAGTTGGAATGAGCTAGATCTGGTCATAAACAATAAGAAATACCTACAATGATGGTAAACCAGCAAGAACTAAAATTAAAAACGATTAAAAAGAAAACTAAATCAACAATCTTAATTATATTACTAATATTAAACCGTTGTCCCCGGCAACGGCGCCAAAAACTTGGTGCGTCGCAAGCTATGCTATGATTATACCGCAAGTGCACGGGTCGCCCAAGTAATATAGTAGTGAGTGAGTTGTCGTTCCACTGGGGACAAGGCCAAGTACTAGTGCAAATCTTAATCGTTGTTTAGCAAATTAATAGTTGTGTAATGTGTTGTAACTAAAAACAACTAATTAATGACTGAAAATAAAATGCTGTGTACAAAAGGATTTATAATGATATTGATAGAACTATCCAGATATTAAATCCCCCTAGCCTCAATAATATTTATGAACAATCCATTCAGCTAAATCATTTAATCGAATCGAATTGGCATTCCTCTAAATTAGATTAAAGCCTTTCTCGAGTGGATTAATCCCTAATCACTAAGTAGAGTGTTGGAATCTCTTCTCAAACACAATTAAATAGATCTTGCATTAAGAACAAAGAACTATAAACCAAAGGATCTTGTAGGTCTATCTCTAGTACCCCAATCAATCCTCAACCCTTATGAGTATTCAATTCACATCAAGCTTTCTCAAGTCAATAATATGAAAATAACAACCAATCAATAAGCATGCTTTTATCAATTGGAAATAACATCAAGTATCATAAGAATAAAACAACTCAATTAATTGATTCAACCGAATATAATTGTTCAATTCATACAAATTGGCTAGGGTTCATCAACATCTAGATAGAGAAAGATTTAGTTCATATTCAAAGCTAGAAAAACAGAGCAAAATAAATGAGTAAGAGAAACCAAACAATTCATGGCAGTGAATCTGTATTTCTTCACTTGAGCTCTTGATTCTTGGTTTAGGGCTTGTGTAAGATGTGAATCTTTCTTCAAACTTAACTCAAAATCCTTCTCCTTGCTCCAGCAGATGGCTCCTCCTCCTCTTCCTTGTTCTCTGCTTCCAACAATGTCCCAGCAAAAACTGCTGTTCTTCTCCCCCCTCTTCTCTTTTTATTTCCCTCCAAATCTCCAGCCCATACCTCCAGCTCACTATACCCATCCATTGTCTACCACTTTCCCTTGGTTCATCACCCTTTTCCCTGATTTAGGCAAGCTCTCCTTTTCTTGTTCTTTCTTTTTTATAAAGGCACAGCTGTTGTCCCCCACTTATTCCCTAATCAGTGCAAAGAATTTCACTTTTCGACAGGTGACACGACCACTGACACGCCCATGTCACTGGGCGTGTCATAGGCACTGTGATTCTGAATAAAGGGCACGCCCATTGACACGCCCGTGTTACTGGGCGTGTCACAGCTACTGTAAGTCTGAATAAAAGGCACGTTCCTTGGCACGCCCGTGGTACCGGGCGTGTGACAGCTACTGTGAGTCTGGATGAAAGGCACGTCCACTGACACGCCCGTGGTACTGGGCGTGCAACAACTACTGTGATTCTGGATGAAAGGCACGATCATTGGCACGCCCGTGGTCCTGGGCGTGTCATGGCTACTATGATTCTGGACATATGGCACGTTTGGTGACATGCCCATGCAACTGGACGTGTCATAGCCACTAGGGGTGTTCTCGGGCCGGGTTGGGCCGGGTTTCACCTCAACCCGTAGCCCAGCCCGAAAACTGTTCGGGCTGCAAAATACAGCCCTAAGCCCGACCCTAAGCCCGATCGGGCCGGGCCAATTCGGGCCTAACCGGGTTCGGGCTGGGTCGGGCTAGCCCAACGGGCCAATTTTTTTTTTAAAAAATAAAATTTAATTTTTTTAAATTCCAATAAATTTTTTTTATAAATATTACTTTAAAAATAACATTTTCCACCATACTTTAAATCAAATGTAAAACATATATTTCAAAAATCAAATAAAAATTATAATAAAATTAATTAAAATAACCTAAATCACCAATAAATTATTTCAAAAATCAAATTCAAAACTATTCAAAACACTAAATCCCAACATGATAAAAATTACAAATTCAAAACTCAAATGAAATTAAAATAATTCCAAACATCCATCAACAAGCAATTTTAAAAAAAATGCACATACAATAAATTACAAATAATCTCCAGCTGTTTACTATAACATACAAGTCCTAAATGAAATTAAAATAATCTCCAGCTGTTGGTGCTTGCTGCAATGTTCCTACCGCTGCCGCTGCTTGCTGCTGCTCCTTGCTGTGCTGCCGCTGCTGCTCCTTGCTGCTATTGCTGCCGCTGCTTACTGCTACTGCTTGCTGCTGCTCCTTGCTGCTACTGCTGTGCTGCCGCTGCCGCTCCTTGCTGCTACTGCTGCCGCTGCCGCTGCTTACTGCTACTGCTTGCTGCTGCTCCTTGCTGCTACTGCTGTGCTGCCGCTGCTGCTCCTTGCTGCTACTGCTGCGACAGAAATAGAAAGAGAAGGAAATTGAGAGTGTGGGACTGTGGGTGTTCAAAAAACCATTATAAAACATGTTTACACAAAAATCGTTCACAAAAAAAATAATTCAAATGCAGTAAATAATTAAAAAAATGGATATATAAATCATTCAATATATATATATATAAATCATTCAAAAAAAATCATTATAAATTATAAATCAAACATATATAAATCACATAAATCAAACATATTTTTATATACAAACATATATAAATCATTCATAAAAAAATAATTGAAATGCAGTAAAAGAAACAATTAAAAAAATGGACATGAACATATACCTGAATCTGATGCTTGGTTGGACTTGCTGCTGCTGAGAAGATCTGCTGCCTGCTGCTGATGCTGGGAGGATGACCTGCTGGTGAACGAGACTGCTGGGCGCTGCTGCTACTGCGAGAGGCTGCTGCTACTGCAAGAGGCTGCTGCTACTGCGAGAGGCTGCTGCTGGGCACGACGACCTGCTGCTGGACGACCTGGCTGCTGGACAACTTGGTTGCTGCTGCTGGACCTGCTGAACAAGACTGCTGCTGCTGGACCTGTTGAACAAGCTGCGGCGCAAAGAAAAGAGGGCAGAGGGAGAGAGTGTTATGTTTTTAAGTTTTTTAGGGTTTTTAGTATTTATATAGGATTGTAAAAAATTTAAACATTTTTCGGGCCGGGTTGGGCAGGCCCGAAAATTTTGAAGCATAACCCGAAGCCCGACCCGACCTAGGTTCGGGCAGTAAAATCTAACCCGAAGCCCAACCCTAAATGATCTTCGGGCATGCCCAACCCGGCCGGAACCCCTCGGGTCTGGCCGGGTTTTTCGGGCCATGGGTTTTTTGAACACCCCTAATAGCCACTGAATGTAGTAACAAGGGCACGTCTATTGACACGCCCGTGTTCATGGGCGTGTCCATTGACAGATTTTTCTCTTTTCTTCTACTTTCATCCGTAATTGCTCCAAAATGACCAAAAGCCTCAAATTATCGAGAATTCCTGAAATTAACCTTAAAATGCACTTTGAACAAACAAATAAAACTCAATTGGATAATAATCATATTAAGAAATGGGAATAAAATATCATTAATTGTGTACTTATCAGTGATCCTAATAATTTATTTTGTCTATTTATAGTGATCTATGACAATCCAGCCCCATCATGTCGAAGGTTCCTTTTAGATAAGCTCATAAGACTTGCCAATAACATTTCGGATCCAAGGCTTTTTGTTGATGACTTCAATGTTATTATTAATAATTATGAGAGGAAAGATGGTTCCTTCCTCAAAAATGGTATTTGTAAGTATTTTAAATAATGGATGGAGGACACCAATTTGTCTGAGCTAGGGTATAATGGATAGCACTAAACCTGGGTTTGTGGAAATCTCAAAGAACAGTTAGACAGAACCTTGTTCAATAATTCATGGCATTGACACTTTGAAGATACTCGGGTCTTCCACCTTCTAAGGATCCAGTCAGACTACTACCACATACTCATCTTAATTGATTCGAACAAGTAGCTTCGAGGCCCTCACCACTTTAGATTCTTAGCATCATCAATTCATAGGATGACACTAAAGATTTGCCCAAGGCCTTATTAGCTCTTTCCTTTAATATACAATCTTAGAATTATAATGTTTTTGGGAATATTTTCAAGTGAAAAAAGTATCATTCTTAAGAGATTAGAATGCATTCAATGAGCATTATCTAATCATGATTCTTCTTATCTTCAACTCCTTAAATTTAAAGCTCAAAATTGATTTGGAAGCCATTGAAACCCAAAAGGAATTGTTGTGAATCCAAAGAGGTAGTGTGGATTGGATCAAGTTAGGTGATCGTAACACATCCTATTTTCACAAAATAGTAATTCAGAGGAAGAGAGCTAACAGAACTAATATACTCTATGACTCAATGGGATGATTGACTAGAGATCATGATACTATTAAGAGGATTGTGATGAACTATTTTGTGAACTTATATTCTGAAGATTTAGTTTCGTATTCTAAGTTCATATGTTTAGTTGGTTTCTCACTTTACAGTATAACCTCCTTAAAGACATGACCAAACCCTTATCCACGAATGAAATTAGAGAAGCTTATTTTCAAATGGCCCCTTTTAAAGTACCCGACCTTTATGAGTACAATGAGGATTTTTACCAATATTGCTGGAAAATAGTGGGACCTTCAACTTATAATTTTTTGGCAAATATGTTGAAGTGTAACCACATCCCTTCTGCAATTAACAAAACCAAAATTTTCTTTATTCCCAAAGTTTAAGTCCATAATATATCTCCCATTTTTGTCTCATTAGTTTATGTAATGTGGTCATGAAATTAGATTTTAAAGTTATCGCGAATAGACTTAAGTCTTTCATGCTTCTACTTGTCGGCCCTAACCAAACTAGTTTCCTCTTAGTAAAACATATGGTGTACAACACAGTTATTACACAAGAAGTGATTCATTTTATGAGATAAATGTTAAGAAAGAGAGATTTTATGATGTTTAGGCTCGACTTGAAGAAGGCATATGATAGGCTGAATTGGGGATTTATCCTTTCCATTTTGACTAGCATAGGCCTACTCCCAAAGCTAATTTAGTTTATTTTGAACTGTCTGGCTACAACTTCTATGCAATTTTCTTAGAATGAGGAATTATCAGATGCCTTCCATCCTTCTAAAGGGGGCCCCAAGGGGATCCACTCTCCCCTTATCTTTTTATTCTATGTATGAAAATGTTAACTCATATTATTCAGCAGTTTACAGACCAAGGGAAGTGGATGCCTATTAAGTTAGGAAAGAAGGGCCCTCCCATTTCCCACCTGTTTCTGAGGATCAATTGAACTTAAGAGTTATTGACTATGTAAACGCCATCAAAAATTGGAAATGGGTCAACTTCTACCTTATAATTTCATTTTGTAGATTGCTTCTTTCATCCCATTGGGTCATAATGGAAAGAGAAACGAATGCTATTGGAGCCTATCTAGTAATGGTCATGTAATGTCTGAAATTTTATGTTGTGATTTTCTGTATTACATATATAAATATATATCAAACTATATATGATGTTTTGTGTTGTTTGAATATTTAAAATTGGTAGAAAAATAAAGTTGAATAAGCCTTAAAAAGTAAAAAATTAAATTCAAATTAGATTTATTCAGCATTTTTAAAAAATAATTTAAAAAGGATAAAAATTACAAAAATATCCATGTGTCCATAAAATAAAATTCTATCATAATCAGGATATGAAATATTGGTAATAGGACTTTAAAATAATTAAAGTAATTATTTTTATAATTTTACAGAGTTAAAAATTGAATTAAAAGACAATTAAAAAAGTAAGTCTACTGAAATTAAGTTGTGTTCATTACATGGAATAGAAACTTCAAGATATTAATAAAGTAAATTTTGACTTCTTTTTTCTTCTTCTTCTTTTTTCAAACGCTAACAATCATCATTATCAACATCTTTCTTCTTCTTTCTTCCTCTTCTTGCATTTCTAACATAAAAACCATGGATTCCTTGAAAATAACTCATGGTTTTAATGAAATTTGATTAGTTTATGTGTAATTTCTCAAGAATTTCATTATAAAATAAGGAATTGAAGACAAGAGAAAGGAAAGAGCTATTAGAAGATGTTAGTACTTGTATAATATATAGTTTACTATTATTTGAATTTTTCTTGATTTTTATTGCTTATGGAAGTTTGTGAATTGATTAAATGGAATTATTTGTGAAAAAATTGATTAAGTGGAATTTTCCTTTCTTATAGGCAAAATTATACATGTAGTATAAATGGAGTATGTTTGTTGATTTTAATTTTAATCCATATTTAAATGAAACGTAGAGATAATCAAATGATAAACTATATGGTTATGGAAGAAATTAGGTAATTAGGAAGGAAATCCCTTTCTTGATAATTATGGATTAAATGAGAATATGTTTAGATTTAATTGAAATAGAATTTACTTAATTATATTGTTAAAGTGAGAATGTCTATTAGTTGGTGAGAAAACAAGTTTTTAATTTAAAGAAATGTTTTAGCAAAAATTATTATTATGACTTTGAAATTGACTGAAAATGAGAAAATAAATAAATTACTTGAATCATTCCTATGATAACCTAGTTATTGGATAGAATGGCTTGCCAAAGAGTAGACGTTTGTGTTGTTATTGGACACATTGTGCTACTATTAGACACTATATATCACTATTGTTATTGGGCTCCACATGCTATTATTGGGTCATTGGCCACACGGACTAAATGTAGGCATAAGTGTTGCAGCACTTATGCTAATTTTTCTCTTTTTATCTTAAATTCTATTATTGGCATTTAATTATTATTACTGAATTTATTGTCCCAGTCTAGGGTTCAAAACTTGGTATAAGAGAGCAAAATAAGAGAATTTCTAAGTAGAATTTATTTAAACATGAGATGTGTATCATGAATGCTTATAATAAGTTGTATTGGTAATTGAATGTGTAGGAATCATTTTTATCTTAATAGTGGTGTTTTCGTAAATAGTTGTAAAGTGAATATTTCTTATTTTTTTAAGCTGAATTTGAACTTGTTAATATTTTAATAAGTTAACTTGAATTTATTTGGTTAAATAACTTACTTTAAAATTCTGATTTTTGCTTCATTTATTATTTTAAACATTTTCTTATGATATTAAATAGCAAATTATGTAATATAAGCACCACTAAATATTTTGCTTAATATATTAAAATTTTTGATACACAGATTAGACAGATCAGAGCAGATTCGACAAATGAAATTTTAGAATTTCAAGAATCAACTGTATCATAAAAAGTATCTTTTTAAGAGATTTTATATTATTTATTTAATTGCAGCTCAGATAATAGTATTTTAATTTATATGATAGTTATATATATATATATTTTTGCAAGTTATGACTTTTGTTAAGACCTGAAATGGACAAGTTTTAGGACTGTACATAATGGAAAATTTTTATGAAATCCAAAACTAACATTATAGAATTCTCTCTTTTCCTTAAAAATTCAACTAAAGAAGTATCAAGCATTAGTTGTTACAAACTCAGCAAAATTAGTTGTTACCAAGTGAAAGGAAATCAATTAACAATAAATATCAAGGACAATGAGATAAAAAAATCATTTACTATAACATCTATTAAATTTTCATTATAGCAAAAAGGAAAAAAATAAAAAAGTATACATATTCTAAAATTGTATCATACCTAATAGCAAAATTCATAAATTCAATATATGTGCTTGAACAGGAACTAAAAACCTATTTACTAAAAATTGTAGAAACTATTAATCTACTTCCTCATTAATCTCTTATCTTGCATAAACTAGAATACTATATTACTCAAATAATTATTTATTAAAAATTATCATATGATTTGAAAAAATAAAAATATCCACAACATCACAACACTTTTTTTTGAGTATTATCATTTATATTATCAAATCAAAATATCAATCTTTATCCCAAAATATATCAACAATAGATATAACAAAAGTATAATGCTAATAGAATCATAAGTTGATTTTAACTATAATACTTTAATTTCATTAACTAAAAAGTATAAATTTTAAATGAAAAGTAAAAATACTTTATTAATTAAACAAGTTTTATAATTTTAAACAAATTAATCGTATGATTTAAAAAATAAAATATTCACAGCATCATGTATTATTATCTATATTATCCAATTAAAATATCATTTTTTATCCTCCTAAAAATATTAATAATAATAGTGAAGTAATTTAGAAACCATTAATTGCCATGCTAATAGAATTAGAACTTGATTTTAACTATAGCAATTTAATTTGACAAACTAAAAATAAAAATACTTTATTTATTAAATAAATTTTAGTATTTTAAACAAATTAATGTAAAATCACAAAAATTAACTAATTACTTTTTTATAACTAATAATTGATAATAATTAATATTTTAGTAAATAAAAGAAGAGAATGAGAAATTAGAGAAATCTCTTTATTATCAATTGTCTCAAATATATTACCCATAATGGAAGATATATAGCGGTGTAAATAGACTTTTGATAAGAACAAAAACCTATGAAGTTAATCCTAATCTGAATAGGATAAAATTAATCATAATCCTCATAATCCTGATAGGATAAGATTAATCCAATTAAATAGTCATCCACATATCTCATAATACTTTTCCTTGGATGACTACCACTATGAACATGCCTCGTTAAATTCTTGCTAAGAAAAATTTAGTGGGATAAAAACTTAGCGAATGAAAAAGAGTACAGTATTCATAGATAACTTCCCTTTAAAAATACATTCAACTAAAATATTTTAAGTGAACGCATCCTAATATTGTATACATGTCTTTTGAGGACTGATGTAGGAAGTGTCTTTGTGAACAAATCTGCTGAATTTTCACTTGAACGAACTTTGCAAATATCGACTTTTCATTTCTTCATTCTTTCTTGTGTATAAGAGACCTTTGGTGATATATGTTCAGTTCTGTCACTCTTGTGTAGCCTCCTTCGATTTGTGTAATCCATGATGCATTATCTTTATACAATATTATTGGCTTATTACTTTCTATAGGTAATCCACATGCTCCTCCAATGTATTCGATCATGCTACTCAACTACACACATTCACAACTAGCTTCATGAATAACTAATATCTCTGAATGATTTGATGAAGTAACATTGATTGTTTGCTTCACAGATCACCATAAAATAACATTATTATTATATATAAAGACATAACATGTTTGGAATCAGGCTTTATGAGGATCAGAAAGATATCTATCATCAGTATATCTTGTCAATTCAGATTTTATTCCTTTAGAAAAAAAAAAACTCATATCAAATGTGCCACGTAGGTAGCCTAGAACATATTTCACTCCATTTCAATGCCTTTTAGTTAGTGTTGAACTAAATCTTATAAGTAAGTTAACTGCAAAAGTAATATCTGGTCTTATATTGTTAGCAATATATAAAAGTGCCCCTATTGCATTGAGATATGGTACTTTAGGACCAAGAATCTCTTCATTATTTTCTCGAGGGTGAAAAGAATCTTTTTTCACATCAAGAGAACGAACAACCATTGGAGTGCTTAATGGATAAGATTTATCCATATAAAATTATTTCAAGTTTAATATATAATGTTTGATGGATAATAATTTCATTTGACAAATACTTAACTTGAAATCCAAGATAAAATTATGTTCTTCCAAGCTCTTTCATTTTAAATTTCTTTGTTAATAGTCTACAGTAATTGAGATTTCTTCTAAAGTTTCCACTATATTTAAATCATTAACATAAACTACAACTATGATAAAATATGTATTTATCTTCTAGATAAAAATATATGGGCAAATGAAATTATTTTCATATCCATTTTCTTTAAGTATTCAAATATGTGACTATACCACATCCACCTAGCTTATATCATAATCTTTAAACTCAATATAGTATATTTATCAAGATATTATATGCTTCAGCCATCTTGATGCTTCAGGCATCTTGAATCCTTCAGAGATTTACATATATATGTCATTATCTAATTAACTATATAAGTAAACCGTCACAACATCTATCAAATATATGTCAAGCCTTTCAAAGGCTATCAAACTGATAAAAAATATAAAGATAATAACATCTATGATAGGAGAATATGTCTTATCATAATTTATACAAGAACTTTGTGAGAATTCTTATACCAAAAGGTGTGCCTTGTATATCATAGTTTCATTTAACTCATTTCTCTTAATAGTTATATGAGCAAATTATTATAATATAATATCGAGCCTTTCAGAGACTGCAAAACTAAGTTTAAGAGTAATTGCATTTATAATAGAGAAAATATACTTTTTTCACAATCTCATAGAATTTTTTTCTTTTACATACAATATCCACGGGGTATGACATCTTTTAGTATCTGGATTACTGATCCAAATATTATATGTTTAACAAATGAATCTAGCTCGACCTTGATTACTTTCTATTTTGGCCAATCACTTTGACGTCGATAATTTTAAATATTTTTAGGCTCAACCATATTTTGATAATTTCAATAGCAACATATGCAAACATATTATCAATAACAATTTCATATATTTTCCATCTATTTCTAGATTTTAATGAGATCTCATAATTTTTCAGTACTAGAACCACTTCTGGGGTTACTTCTCTAGAAATATGGTTGTTGATCTATGTTGCTTTTGACCTCTTCAGGAGTGTCATTTTGAAATTATTCGTTACTCCTTCATTCAAAAATAATATTTTGATCCAAGTGGTCTATCACACTTCAGACGTATATTAGATTCATTGGCTGCCATATTAATAAGATGCCTTATAGGGATAATCAATAAAGTATGAGTATTAGCAGCTGAAACATATGATTTAGATACATTCTGGGTATCTGTAAGATATCTAGTAGCTGATTTATAATATTCTGCAAACGAATTAGTTTTTGAACTTTCAGTTCACATTTATTTGTGCATGTATCAAAATTGGACAAAGTTGGTATATTCTAACTAATCTCTTCTTCTTTTAGCTCTTTACTTTTTATCTTCCCCCTAATGGTAGAAAAATCAGCTCACTAAAAATCTTGCTCTAGAAAATTTATCGGTAAAGGTCTATAATATCTAATGCAGATAATCAAAACCTATATAGATATCAAAATAATATTGATAATCTAATTTATTTCTTTAAGGGGATGGAATAAGAATATATACATCGAACAAAAAATTTTAATATCGCAAATTCTAAATAAGACATATTAAGTCAAATAAACACAAGTTGTAAAATAAAAAACTTGTGATATGCAGACAATCAAATACAAATTAAAGGTGCAATATAAATAATAACATGTATCCAAGCGTATATGAAAAGTTTTGATTTCATAAGCATAAGAATGATAATTAATCATAAATCTTAATAAATAATTATTCAACTAAATCATTTTAAGTATGAACATATGCAATAAAATTTTTAATGATAATATAATCATAAAATAATTTTCAAGTGAACTCATATGCATTATTCAGAAAAATTATCTTGATATGATAATCAAGAAATATTGACCTTAACTTTATAATTTAAGCAAGAAATTTAGCAAAAACAATATTATGAGTTGATAACATATAAACATGTGACTATCGAGTTGAAACACTAATTAAAATCATAAATATCTAAATGGTTCACAATATTAATGGATAGGGCCACAAATATCCTCATGTATATTTTTTTGTGAGAAATTCAGATGACTCTAAATGTAATTTAAATGATAAAGGTAATTGATTTACCTTAAGCATAAGAAGCAGAAAAATAATTATTAAACAAAAGAATTTTCTGATTTCTTTAGTGGATATCTATTTATATTTTCAACAATATGTCACATTATATTTGAACATAGATGACCAATATGATTATATTAAAGGATAAAAATTTTGAGATCTATGCACTTTCGGTGCATATAGTGTAACTAAACCATCTTTATTTCAATAAGATATCCATTGCGATGTATTCTTTAAAACTTAGTAGATTTTTTCAGAATCTATTTGAGTACAATGTATCATCAAAATATCATTTTACTTAAATTTAGAATGTTTAAATTGAGAATATAAGGTGGACTCTTCTTGAGTCTTCAACCACATTTGCAGAACCAGATATCTTATTAACATTAATTTTTGTTAATGTTAATTATAACAAATATTCTATTATCATGAATAATTATGAGAATTAACACTTTTGATTTCAAAATTGCTAGAAAAAAAAATTTTTACCATAACATTTTCATCAAGATCTCATCTATGGTCTTGAAAAAATATCACATTCACTTCAATGAATGATATTAAGCTAGCACTTTTGTTTTTTTTTTTAAAAAAAATTTCACTATAACCATTTTATCAAGATTCTCGTCTATAGTCTTGAGATATCACATTCACTTTAGGAAATGATGTTAAGTTAGTTGGACGAGTTTGATGATTTTTCATCAAAAACTAAAAATTTTGTTTAGCTAAAAGTAAATAAGAATCAGTTTAAAATATTTTGTAAATATATGTCATCAATATTGCTACTGCAGGAGCACAATTGATGTATGAAAATTTTAATATTATCCAAAAAAACTGTAATAAATCCTCAATAAGAAGATAATCAATTTTTAAATTCTTGTTTGAATAATCAAAAGAAAAATTATTATTTCTAAGCGATCCTGCGGGGATATTTGATTTTTTTTTATAATATCTTTAAGATTCACAATATCAAGGTAAATCTCATTATCAAATACCTATAACAGATAATTTCTTCAGAAAATATCAAGGGTAATAAATTTAAGTTTTATTAAGAACTTGAATCAAGAACCACGAAATGTATATATATATATACACACGTGAAATTCAAGTTTAAATCTATTGGTTAATGGGCACAAAGAATAAGAAATTTACATCATGTTTATGAATCCAAGTAAAAAATATGTACATATGTTAATTGTTTCCATGTATATATAATACTTAAAGTTGGCAAATAATAGAACAACAGTATATATATCATTGCAAACATATTAACGAAATATGTATTATTTATTGTAACAGAGCAACTCTTTATATAAGATATATATATATATTAAACAAAAAAAAATCCATAATATTTTTTTCTTTTTTCTTAATGATTCAACATGAAGAGATTTGATATTAGTTATTGAAAAAAATTTTAAACTTCAATTATGCCAAGTTCAATCATATTAAATCATATAAATTAAATATGCAAAAACGTACCTTAATTTGAAAAATATAAAATTTTTCTTATAAATTAGAAAAATTAAATCATTCTCCCTTTACTATTATAATTTGAAGAGACTATCGTGCTGATAACGTGTTGTAAATAAAAAAAAGAAGATATATAGAGAATGAAAAATTAGAAAAATTTCTTTATTATCAATTGTCTCAAATATATTACCCATAATGGAGTATATATAGTGGTGTAAATAGACTTTTGATAAGAACAAAAGATTATGATATTAATCATAATCTGAATAGAATAAAGTTAATTATAATCTTGACAGGATAAAATTAATCCAATTAAGTAGTTATCCACATATCTCATAACAAATATCAAATAATAATAAATAATTTTAATTATTAATAAGATAATAACTAATAATTATTAATATCAAATAACATATTCTAATCCTATTTAAACTCTTTAAATGAATATCTATAATAATTAATTAAATATTTATTTTAATAAATAATAAATTTAATATTTTAAAAACTTAATAAAAATATTTTTAATTATCTAAAGAAATTTTGTATATTTTTTGATTGATTATTATCTTATTAGATAATAATTAATTATGATCAACATCAAATATGATATTTTAATACTATTTGAACTCTTCAAATAAATATCTATAATAATTATTTATTTATTTATTCAAATAAATAATAAATTTATATCCCGTCTATTTATGTTTTCAGTTTTTAGTTTTTAAAATCAAAAACTATTTTTAATTTTTATTTTATATTTTTAAAAATCTATTTTATATTTTTTAAAAATTTGTTTTACATTTTTAAAAATTATATCATGATTTTTTACTAAACATACACACACATATTTTATTTACTTATTAAAAAATTATATTATTTATTCTAATGATACATCATAATACTAATTAGATATTATAGATAATTATTAAAATAAAAAAATTATTAAAAATAAAAAAAAAATTAAATTAAAAAAATAAACCTCTAATTTTATTATTAGATTTATAAAAAAAATAAGTAAGAGCAAAAAAATATATGCAAAAAATAAAAAAAAGTAGATATATAAAAAAATATTTTTTAGAAACTCCAAAAACTAAAACTCCAAAAATTATATTTTGTGAATTTTATATTTATTCAAAATCGTTTCTTATCTAATAAAAAAAAATCTAAAATTCCGTGATATTAACAAAAATATTTTTATTTTTTAAAAATTAAAATCAAAAAATAAAAACTACTCTAAATGCACCTTTTAGCATTTTGAAATTTTAATTAAAAACTCAATATAAATATATCCAAAGAGATTTAATTTAAGAAATTAATGAATTATGAAAATAAAGGACGTGATATAATAGAAATTATTATCAATATGGAGTAAGATATTTTAATTAAATTTAATTTTTTAAATAATTATTTATAATAAATAATTATTTATTTATTTTAATAAAAATTTAATGTTTTAAAAAATTTAATTTAAATTTAATATACATATTTTTTTAATTATCTAAAAAAATTAATTTAAAAAATTAAGGAATTATAAAAGCCAAGTACGTGGCACGATACTGTATTAGAAACTATAACTCATTGTCAAAATAAAAATAATAAGAAAATCCACGTTTAAATTATTTATTTTATTTTTGTAATGTACAAAAATGCACAACCAAGGGCATTACATATAAGCCAATAGAATAGCAGATTTCCAAAAAGAAGAGGAAAAAAGGCAAAAGAGCGGTAAAAAGGAGAGAAGAAAATAGAATGGCGCACGACAGACGTTAACAATAAAGTTTATTGAAGGAATTTAGAATAATTCTTGCGTACTAAATCTCAAGATTATCATCTTCAAGTGGAGGACAGGGGATGGCACTGCCACTCCGACCTTTTTTTTTTTTTTTAATTATTTCTTTTGAAAAATCGATGAACTCTGTTTATAAGAATCTGACCCTATAATATCAGCCTGACATTCTTGTTTCGTTCACAGTTTATCTATAACTTTAGGCCCCCTTTTTTTTTTCGATTTCCATTGTTGCCATATAACAATGTCTCAGCAGTCTCAGTCTCAGGCTCAGACTCAGAGCAACTGGGAAGCTGATAAAATGTAAGAATTTCATGTTTATTTTGCTTTATTTCGTTTTTGTACTCAATTCATTTGCTGGGTTTTGGTCATTTTTAGCTTTTTTTACTCTTGGGTTTCTGGGAATAGGTTTTTGGTTCTAGGGTTTGAATTTTTTTTTCATGGGTAATTTTGTTTTTATGCTTTTGTTGATGGGAATGTCATTTTGTGCTGTGTTATTGGTGTTTCATTGACATTTTCTTTTTTCATTATTAAGTTATTTTCTGTTTTCAAGTAATTTCCTTTTCATTTTTGGGTTTTGGTTTGGTACTTTGGTTGGTGTTCCACACATATCAGATTGTTTAAAAAAAAATTATGTTTTGTCGCTGAGTTCTGGTTGGGGTTTCGAGCTTTGAATGATGCTGTTTTGATTACGACTCGACCTCTATGAATTGTATGAACGGGCATGAAATCGACTTTTGGGGGGGTTCATGTTACCTTCATATTTCACATATTGGTTTGTTGTTTTTGTCTCAATATAGGTAAGGAGGTAGTTTTGTTTTTGGTTTCTTTCATAGTTATTTTTTGGTGTTTCTAGTATCTTATTTCCAATTTTGTGTTCTGTGTTTTGCTCCTGAGGAGATTTTTAAATCATCTCTACTAATGCAAATTGTTTTTGCTTGTCTAGAAATGAAATTTTTACTTATAAAAAATTGGCCTTGATGAGATTTTCTGAATAGTTCATTTTCTCCCTGAAGTTTGAGATTCAAAATCAGATTTCTGAAGTGTGTGTTTACAACCAGATGCACCATTTGACTGTTCATTTGGAGGAGATTGAGGAGTAAAATTTATAATCTGGAGGATGAAATTGTCAATTCAGTTAAGCTGCACAGTCGTGCTAACTTCAACTGGATGGGCAGTTCACGTCTTGAGGGTTTGAAGATTAACAGTGATAACATTAGAATGATACTTTTTATGTTCTTCGGCCTGTCTATATAATTGCATCCTGACCTACTTTATACAGATTTAAAATTTACTGATTTCTGATTGTTATAAATATTTTTTTCCCTGGTGAAATAGGTTGGATGTTTATATATATGATTACCTTTTGAAGAGGAAACTGCATGCTTCTGCAAAGGCATTTCAGGCTGAAGGGAAAGTGTCCATAGATCCTGTTGGTAAGACTGTTTTTAGCAAGAAAGAATAGGGAAACCAGAGGCAAACAGGAACGTGTCAAATTGTGCACTTTGATTCATCTAGTTGTAACTCTATTAATGGTGATTTTCCATTTACTTGTTCTCCCAGCTATTGATGCACCTGGTGGATTTCTCTTTGAATGGTGGTCTGTCTTTTGGGACATTTTTATTGCTAGGACAAATGAGAAGCACTCAGAAGCTGCTGCATCTTACATTGAGGTTTGTGTATGGTTTGTTTACTTTCTAGATATCCCCTATTTGATCTTCTCATTTCCCCCTTCCTTAGCACATGCATGTAGTAAATCCTATTTGCAATCAAGTCAATTATGTGCTTTCTATACTGTACCACAAGTGAACTAATCTGTCTAAGGAAAATGAAATTACATTTGTAGATCCACATGCCTTTCAGTGAGTTGTCTATTTGAGATTTTGTTTGTATCATTGTTATGGTAGACTAGTAGTTTCTTCCCACCAAAACATTTCCCTTGATAAAAAGGGAAAAAAGAGAAGTGCAGTTTCGCCCATACTTTGATGTTTGAATTTGTAAATTTTGCTGTAAAATTATATTGCAAAACAACATGTAACTTTAGTATGATGGGTTTTTAATAGTTTGCCTTTCAACAGTTCTGCATTTCTGCATGCAAAGGACCTTTTCACTGATGAAATACAAATGCAGCATTTTGTTTCATTAAATTCATGGATTTTTGGTATGATTTTGGGAATATGCTTGACAAGCTTACATATCAAAGTATTTGAAAATGGCAGACTCAAATGGTCAAGGCAAGGGAGCAACAACAGCAACAGCAACCAAAACCTCAGCAACACTCACAGGTGCAAATGCAGCAGCTGTTATTACAGAGGCATGTTCAGCAGCAGCAGCAGCAGCAACAACAGCAACATCAACAGCAACAGCAGCAGCAGCAGCAGCAGCAGCAAAGAGATGGGAACCAGCTTGCAAATGGAACGTCCGATGGGCTTGCTGCTAATGATGTCACAAGAAATAACTCTGCAACTGCAAATGCTCTGGAAACAAAAATGTATGAGGATAGATTAAAGCTTCCACTGCAGAGGGATTCCCTGGATGATGCAGCCATGAAGGTATTCAGTTTTAGGAGACTTAAGTTTGACTTCTTTTTATTTGTCTATCCTTGCAATTCTAACATTATTTATCATGCAGCAAAGGTTAGGCGATAATGCGAGCCAGCTTCTGGATCCAAATCATGCCTCATTGTTGAAAGCAGCTGCATTGGCAGGACAGCCTCCAGGGTACTTTTTTCATATGATATTGCTTCCAATATGATTTTGATGCTGTGACAATGTTTGAATCTTCTTTTGTTTTTGGGCTGTCAATATGGTGTAGCTGAGCTTGTGTTTTTTATTTGTATTGGGTAGGCAAACGCTGCATGGTACAGCTGGGGGTTCAGGAAATATACAGCATGCTCAGAACCGGAATCAGCAACTTCCTGTATCTACCCAGGTAAGTATTCATGATTTATGTTGGGTTTTTCATATTACCTGTTGTCTCTTATATTTGTTCTTAATATTCTGGTACATTTTGGCTGCAACAGGACATGAAGAGTGATATTAATGCAATGATAAATCCCAGGACTGTTGGTATGGAAGGATCACTGGTTGGAGTTCATGGTAGTTCTCTACTATTTGAAGCAAAACTTTTTATTCCGCTATCCGTACTTTGCATTATCTTAGATGTAGAAATTGAGCACCAGAATAACAAATCTCCTTGATTGTTGCCTTGCCTATGATACAGTTTAGGAGTTCACAATTATAGATGCTGATTTTGAATGTTAGAGCAAATTACCTGGTGATTGATCTCCTTGATCTCCACGGGTGTTGCACATGACTGAAAGTGAATGTGCATGGAAAATTTTAACTTGCAGGATTAAATTTTCAACTCATTAAAGACGGAAGTAATACTGGTTTTCACTTTTTCTTATGCATTTGAATGTTTGTGTATGTGAGCGTGTGTAATTCATTGGGGATTCATGGTTTTTGAGTTGAGATTTGGCCCATTTGGGCTAATAACTTGAAAACCATGCGTTAATTGATTTAAACCAGTGTCTTATCTTTAATATGTACAACAGGGCAAATTTTGGTAGAACATTCATAGAAAATAAAAGGATGTTGAATAAGTTGACTTATTAGAATATCCTTGTAATTAAATTTTAACATTTTGTACTTATATTATTATTTATTGTATATATATGCACAAACTACATGTATATCCTAGTGCATCTACTTTCAATTGTATAACCATTCAAATATGAAGATATTAAATTATGCAGTGCTAATCTTAGAAACTGTTTGAGAAAGCTTACATCATCCCTAATGGTCTAGTACAAGAATATACTCCAATTTTGAATGCCCATAAGAAGATTGAATTTTGACTTTACAAATATATGTTTACTTCCTCCATTTTCCTTGTACTATCCAAACAAAGGAATTGCCTTCTTTCCTCTTATTTTCCATGTATTATTTTCTTGCTCCTATTTTCCATCTTCCCAAACATATGGTTAATGTAAATAAATGTAAGATTTGAATAAAGTTTATTTTCTATGGTATATGATATTGAATAATTGAACCTTACACTCTGATTATTTATTTATTTTTTATGTTGAAATTTTGAGTGTAGTCATCATATTTCGCAAGTCATTGGGTACCATGCGTGAGGTACATCACAAAAGTATTAGAAAAAAGGAAAAACTTTTCATTTTTAAGTGTTTAGTTCCTACTGGCAAGTCATTAGGTACCATGTGCGAGGTACATCATCAGAAACAACAAAAATTAAAAAATAAAAAAACTGCTGCTTGTTATTGTCTGGTTGGAACTAAAATCTTCTCATGCATTAATAGCACCAGGTCAAGGAGGGAGCAACTTGACTTTGAAAGGATGGCCGCTAACAGTAAGTTACCTAACTCATTGATATGACCCTCCTTGTGGATTGCTTGAAAGAGAAATATTTATGGAGGAGAATTTTTTACTTTTTGTATGAGGAACTAGGAAATCATATGCTTGTTGAAGCGGTAATTACAATTTAGGATAAACCAATCAATATGGGTCAATTTCTTAGGGAGTGGATCAGCTTGGGCTTCTTCCGCATCAGAGGTTAATGCAATCCCCTCAGCCACTCAACAAATTTCAGTTACAGCAACAGTTGATTATTCAAGCGCAGCAAAACTTGGCATCGCAATCTGCTAATGATTTGGAGCGTAGAAAACTTAGAATGCTTCTTAATAACCAGAATTTGGGTATTGGAAAAGATGGCCTCTTAAATTCTGGTGATATTCTTGGTAACTTTGGATCACCAATGCAAGTGAATAGTCCGATATTGCCCCGTGGAGACACAGATCTACTAATGAAGGTATTTTATTGTTTCGCCTGTGCTTAATGTTGATATATCTTATAATTATTTGCATTTTCCATAACAATATCTTGGCTTTTGGTTTCTTAGAAGCATTTGCTTATGTAAAGTTGCATATTTCAGTTACAGCAGCAACAACTGCAGAGCAATAATCAACAGCAACAACAGTATCCACAACATCCACTTGTAAATCAGCAGTCCCAAAATTCAAGTCACCACCTTCAGAAACAAGACAAAATCATTGGTTCTAGTAGCATGACAGTGGATGGTAGCATGTCAAACACTTTTCAAGGGAATGACCAGGTTGGCTATTTCATGGCTTTTAGTTTTGCAAATTATATTACCTAGACAATATCTAGATATTTAGCTCTCTCCCATGCCTTGGTCAAGTACAGTGTTTTCAGTTTGACTGTTGTAGCAAAATGCTTTATTCTTAAATGGATTGTGTTGTTCTTAATGATTTGTTGATGCGATAATATCTGATGCAAATTCATGCATCTCCTACTTTTGCATCTGTCATGCAACAGTGGGGATTATAATAACTGCTTTCCTAGCTTGTTTCTTATAGTCCTTTTTCTTTTCCTCTTCTCTTCTATTTTCTCTTTTTTCTGCTTGAGAAGTAGTTCTGCTATACATCTTTGCTCATGCATATGCATGCATATGTATTATATGTAGTTCCTGATGTGAAAATTATATTCCATGTGTCATATGGTTTTCAGAACCTCATTTCTGTAACAGTTTATGCGAAGTAAAATATAATATAAAATGATTGAAACTGGTCCTAAAAAAATGAAACTGGGAATAAAATTTATAGGTACAAAGATAAAACAAATTCCCTCTTAACAAGAAATTAAATTTCCTGATTCAAAGAAAAAACCGAATAGTTTTTCCTTGGATAATTTTTTTGGGTTTCAACAACTTTGGTTTTTCTTGTTTGCTTTATTTCTTTGGAATACCAATTATTTCCTTGGCCAAATGTAGTAGAAAATGTGTGTTTTTTTTTTTTAAATTTTTGTTTGGATTGACAAGTTATATTAAAGTTATTTGTTATTAGTTTTTCTTTCGTAAATTACTGAGTAGGACATAACATAAAAAGGTTGTCCATATTCTCAAACATTATGTAGTGGAGATCAAGACTTTTCTGTCGATTCTGGAGAATTTATATGCTTGCATTTGGGGGCTGGGGAGGGAGGTGATTTTAATTGTAGATAGTGATGAACCTTTTAAATTCATATGCTTATTGGCTTCTAACTGAAGATCTTATTTGTTTTTAAGGCTTCAAAAATTCAAATTGGGGGAAAGAGAAAGCAACCAGGATCCTTCTCAGGCCCTGCCAATAGTTCAGGCACTGCTAACACCACTGGACCATCACCAAGTTCTCCCTCAACGCCCTCTACTCACACACCAGGGGATGCCATTTCAGTGCCTGCTTTGTCACATAATGGTGGTTCTTGTAAGTCGTTACTTATGTTTGGCTCTGATGGGTTGGGTTCTCTTGCTGCTGCTTCAAATGAACTGGTAAATAATTTTCTTATTTTTTTCCTTCATTTGGAATGGTCTCACCTGTGGTGGTTTTCATGTCATTGTGATTTCTGTAAATTTTGAGTCACTTCTTTCCATCTTTTTCGTTTTGTTTTATATGATAGAACTCATTAACAATGGGAAAGAGAGAGAATATAGAACTGTTCATCAAGATGAGTGGAAATAGGAAAACCTTAACAGAAAAGATATGGGAAGCACAAAATCAAGTGCTTCTTATTGGCTAATTTGTCTGAATCCAAACCCTGACAAGCTAAACATTTTAGTACAATCAGGTTAAATTGGCAAACCTAAAATATTCCAAAAAAGCTTATTTGTCTGTTCTTTGGACCAAGCGATGCTAAAATTTGAATTTCCTGCTAGGCCTGCTTTTGTTCCGTGGCATGTATAGTGATCTGGCATAAATGCCCCTGCCATAACAGAATGTCATGCAGCTGTACTTGTGCATTGTTCATGAAGGATGCATGGTGATTTTTTAAATGTTTCCACTTCCATGTTGCTGCTGCACCTCAGTTTCTCCAACTCTCTCTGTTTATTTTTGCTTCATTTTCACTTCGATTCCTTAGTTTATGCCAGATGTCAAGCCTATGAATGTGAATTTTGCTGTGTTCTGTATGAGGAAATGTTTTGGATCAAGTTTTTGTCCCCTGAACAAATAGAGAGAAGAAATAATGAGAACAATCAATATATGGCTGTTGAAGATGATAATGGGCGGGGAGAGAAATTCTGAGAGGTGGGGGGAGTTCTTTAAACCCAGAGTTTTTCCATCTTAATGTGAGTTGGTCAGGGATAAGGAGGGTAGATATACTCACCATTTTAGCACTTATAATTGCTAAATTCATGCTCTCAATGGCTCAATCATATACTTCTTATTTGGTATTATATGACAGTGAGTGAGAATAAACAAAGTGTAGGGACAATGGTGGAAACACCTTACATGAAATTATATGCAATTTCTGTTGTGACGTGATTTTCTAAATTTGAAGGTGGGCTTAAAGGATTATGCTTTATTATGTTTGGCTTCCATATTGTTTTAGACTTCACGTATGGATGAACATACTTCATGCATGGATGAACATCTTTTGTGATAGTGAAAGGACGCATCCTCTTGTTTGACTGCTCGTCCGCCTTTGCATAGGCCATGATATAATGCTGTGTGTGAAAAACAAGCAAGTTATTCATTAACATGATCCCAAAATGAACATTAACTGTATTTGGAAGAGCCACTGGAGATCATAATAAATTGTTCATTTCTAGGCAGAATATTGCAGTGAACAGAGTACTTCCCTTTCATTCAAAATCCATCTTTGGTGAAACAGCATGAATTACATTCTCGCCCGATTTATTTTATTAATGCATCCTTTTAAAGAGTTAATGGTCATATCTCTTTGGTTAATAAGATGCAAAAGGTTTATTGATCATTGAATACACTTGGGAGGAATTGTCCTTAGCGATTAGCATTGCATTTGAAAGTTCAATATTCAAGTTAATTTGTGCAGGTTGATTTCGTGGATGATAGAACTTTAGACGACAATGTAGATTCTTTCTTTTCTCATGATGCTGCAGATCTTAGAGAGAGAGTTGGTCGATCTGCGGATGTCAGCAAAGGTACATTTAATGCCTTTCATGTCTTACTCATTGTTAGATGCATGCATATGGAATTGAATGATTCTGTTTCTATAATCTTGTAAATTGACCTCCAGGGTTTAACCTTTCTATTCTAACATAGGGTTTGCATTTTCGGAGATCCGACATATTACTGCAAGTACAAGTAAAGTTGAATGTTGTCACTTCTCTTCAGATGGAAAATTGCTCGCAACTGGTGGGCATGACAAAAAGGTAAATCTATATGGAAGTTGCTTTCACTTTTTTTTGAAGTTCTGATTACCCATTATGAAACTTTATTTTCAATTGAATGGTTGTGAACGTGTGATGGTCCTATAACCCTTCCCCGGGTGTGGGCAAGTGTGATTTAGTCCCTTGTCTCTTCGGATGATTCAAGTGATCTAACTAGCCAAGGCACTTGTAAAGATGGAGTAAATCTTACTGCAATTTGATATGACCTCTTTTATATATAATTTTCCAGGATAAGATAAACCTGTTTGCTTGATTATGTCTGGCAGGCTACACTGTGGTGCACGGAGTCTTTTGCAGCAAAGTCTAACCTGGAAGAGCATTCTCAATGGATCACTGATGTTCGTTTCAGCCCAGGCATCTCACGGCTTGCTACATCTTCGGCTGACAAAACTGTCAGGGTCTGGGATGCTGATAATGTTAGTAAATATGATCTCTCAAATATTTTTCTTTGCATATTTGTTTGTGAATGGAAAGAAATCTCAGCTTTGATATGCTTAGTATGTTGGAAGCTAATTTCTTATATTTTCCCGTCGGTTTAGTTGTAGTGACAATGAGAATAAGAACTACATTTTCAAGTACCTATATGAGAATTACAAGTACATAAATAATATTTGAAGCCAACTGGTTAGGCCTGCATTTTCTAGGACCTATATCTGAAGAGTTGAAATATGCCTTTAGGTGATAAAATCATTTGATGATACACCTATTTATCTGATTACTTTGGCTCAATGGGTAATTCCAATTGCAGCCAGGCTTCTCGCTTCGCACATTTACGGGACATTCTACAACTGTCATGTCTGTGGATTTCCACCCTAGTAAAGAAGACCTTATCTGTTCATGTGATAATAACAGTGAGATTCGCTATTGGAGCATCAAGAATGGTAGTTGCGCCGGAGTCTTCAAGGTATTAAATGCATCTGTTATGCAGACTCTAGATAAATCTTGTGCAAAGCTAATATTTTCATAATTAGTTTCAAATTTAGTTGTATTGTCACTACTACATGCTATTTGCAGGGTGGAGCCACTCAAACAAGGTTTCAACCACATCTTGGAAGAATCCTTGCAGCAGCTGCGGAGAACGTGGTATCCATACTAGATGTTGAGACCCGAGTGTGCAGGCTCAAATTGCAGGTTTGTTGCAACAATTATTATCATATAAATTATGAACAATATTATTCTTTAACTTGTTTAATAGAATAATTATCATAATAATCACATATGGTCAAAGGAGTTCTAGTAATATTTATAGTAGTTTTAGTCAATTACACCAAAAATGAAAACTTTGAATGTAACGTTTGAGAATATCTACCCTTGATTTTTCAATTCCAGAATTAATTTTCTACTTTCAGTTGCTAAACAGCTTTTCTATATTTCCATGGAGAAATTAATTGAAAAACAGATATGAAGTAGGATCAGTTTTTTTTTGGCCTGCAACTTTGCTTTCAATTTCTTTATCCCTGGAATAACGTCTGCAGGTATCCTTGCATCTCTTTCATGTGTATTTTGTGTATTTGGAATTGAACATTGTAGGGACATAAAAACCATATCCATTCTGTGTGCTGGGATCCTTCTGGGGAGCATGTTGCATCTGTGAGCGACGAATTAGTTAGGGTGTGGACAGTTGGCTCCGGCAGCAAGGGGGAGTATGTTCATGAGCTGAGCTGCTCTGGCAACAAATTTCAAACTTGTGTTTTCCATCCAACTTATTCTTCTTTGCTGATCATCGGCTGTTATGAGGCAAGTCACAAATGCTAATTTTATAATCTAGTAGTCCAATTCTTAGATGCTAAGTTGGTATCTTGACTTGGTAAAATATAAATGCGAGATTATAATTTGGAAGTGCAAATGTAAGACCCTGGGTTGTCATGTATGTGGCCGATCTAAGGGTTGCAGGTTTTGTTCCTTTGTGCGAAAGCTTAAAGCTGGTTGTTGTTTAGTGTAAGGTACTAAATGAGCTATCTCAGCTGATCAGCTCAACTGACTGACATACTTTTTTTGTTTATCTCTTCACATGACCTTCCAGACTCTGGAGCTTTGGGACATGGCTGAAAACAAGACAATTACTCTAGCTGCGCATGACAAACTGGTATCAGCTTTGGCAGTGTCAAATGTTACTGGTTTTGTAGCTTCTGCTAGTCATGACAAGTACGTCAAGCTTTGGAAGTGAAATTGCATGATTATTTTTTGGAGGTGGTTCGCATTACCATTGATACAGAAAAGACTACATAATGCATGTGAACCAGTTTCCAGGTTTTCTAACAGATGCTCTTGTGGCTGTTTATATTTGGCTAATGGTTGCAGACTAGTCTGTTTAGTTGAAAGAGCACTTAGATATTTGTCCATTTTATATTCCACTCTAACCGGGCCCTAGTAACCCTATGATTTCATTTTTGTTTTTTGGCCAAATTTTAAAAACTGACAGAGATCTGGAATGGGACTTGTTTGTCAATGTGAAGTAGAATTTACAGGAAAACCTACAAAAATTTGTCATTGTAAATGCCAACATACATATTATATGAATGCAATGATAAATATAAAAATTATATATAATTTTTCTTCTGAAATTAGCTCCTTATTACCTTTTTTAGTTAGTTTTATTTTTATTATTATAATTTTTTTTGCATTATTGTTAGCTTAGTGGGTTTTTTTTTTTTTTTTTTTTAAATATCTAATTGATACACTTTATAATAATATATAATATATCCGAAATTTACAAATAGTTGAGAAGGAGAACGAAAAAGAGGATTACAGTTGGTTGCATATATAAGCATCATATTTGATGAAGTCAAGTGTATTGTCAAAATATGTAGCCTTAGCATCAAGATACTCTTTCCACGTTACTGCTCTGTATAACATGGGATCGTCAAAGTCAATCAGCTTCGTCAACGATGATATCTTTACATCCCTTGCTGGGCCATGGAAATAAGCAACTGATGTACGACGACTTGTCTTATTCACCACCGCTCGATGTTTTGCACCCATGAACCTTCCATTTGATATTATATGCATCAAGTCACCAACATTGACCACGAGTGCATCCTCGACTGGGTGCACTGGCACCCAACCAATTCCTTCTCCCATGTACTTGGAGGCCGCTTGCATTGCGTTGATGTACTATTGTTAGCAATGATGAATCTCTATGAGGAGCCAAGCCCATTGCCTTCTCTGGATCTGGACACAGTGGATATGAATTCAATTGAAGTACAGCTTGAGGATTGTGTTTGGTTCTTGAATTGGGCCTGAACCACTTAACATCCTCTTGGGCCAAGCCCAATGACTTTAACATTAGCCCAATTATCCTCTCACTTAGTCCGTTCATTTCCCTTTGGTATTCTTCCATTATATCACTGCATGATTTTATAAAAATTAAACACCATATTTTAATTTATTGGACCGATTAATAAACCGAATTTAATTTAAATCAACACTAGTCCCTGCTGATTAAAAAAATTTTACTTATATTGTATATTGTTAAAAATTTATGTTTCTTAGGAAAAACAAAATACGAATGCACAAATCCCATATCTTTTTTTTTTTACTTGGGGAGGCCACGAACTTGAAATGATTAAATAGATAAAGATAATAGCCTAAATACATATTTAGCATTCTGAATTTATAGTGATTAGTGATTTTACCCTTTTAACTTTCAATTTAACTATATAGCCTTCTGAATTTTTTTTTTAACTTAAAAATATAAACTCGTTGAGTTATACCGAATCATGTTGAGTCACTGAAATATCTATTTGATATAAAATATATAAATACAAGATATATAGTGGCCAATATTTATTAATATAAGTGTCTATTATTAAAAAATAGTCAAATATAGAAGGTACAGTGATTAAAATAAAAATTTAGAGAGACAAAATGAATAAACATTATAAATTCAGGGGTTATATATATATATATATATACACACACACACATACATATTTAGCCAAGGTAATATATGAAGATGTTACTTTTTTATTAATTTATTGGCATGGAAAGGACTAAAATAGGTGCATTAACTTGTGCGATGGACAAGCCAAGTGTGCTAAAAATTGGATCTCAATCCTCTTAAAACACACAAGACAAGTTAAGAATTTAAGTACAATCCAAAAAAAAAGTATATATATATTTTTAAATAATAAGAAGAGAACATTAATTTATACACACACTAATCTTATAATATAAACTTGATTTTTTATATATATGTTAGGGATTTTATATTAATGTATATACAAGAAAGAAGATGAGAGAATGCTCTAGCTACTACTACAGAATAATTATTGGGCTAATAAAAATTTTAAGATTAAGATTTGACGTTATTTATACTATGATATATATATATATATATATATGATTAAGCAATTAAATTAAAATTTTCTAAACATTTTGACCGTTAAATAGTATTGGACCGTTTGAATTATTAATTGCCAACGTACAACAATAAGTGTTGCATGCAATATCCAAATTCACAAATGCATAATTTCAATCAAAATTCTAACATGACTCAAGGTACTATCCACTTCAGCTTAGTTTTTGAACCCTTCATTTTTCGCCATGTCATCCTCAAAACAAATTCGTTTATTCTCATAGTTATTGTGATTGTTGAGTTAATTATGTTAATTATTATTATAATTGTTAAATTATTAGTTAAAAAAACAAGTTTATATGAAATAATATCATAATTAAATTTTCCAGTTAAAACTCAAATAGATTGGATTGTATCCGTACCGGAAGGTGGCGCAGACATTTGGCCAAAGTTGGCTAACAGGGTGTGCGGGAGACCCCATAATAGTGAAGCCTTCATACCACATTTGCTTGGTGAAGAAGGCAGAAATGCGAGCTAAGCCATACCCGGTAAACTCGTCAGGTGATGGGACGGCCAGGAGCTTCCGGCTAGCCGGTAATGTAAACAATCTTTTGGTTTGATATTGAATTTGCTGAAGGAGAGTAGTGGGAATATTATGGTTGATGAGATGAAGCATACCCCAATTTTCACAAGCATGTCTAATAAGTGAAAGTGGATGATGTGGGTGAGTAAGGTCTATTAATGGAATGGAAAAATCATGGGTTAATAATAAAGGGTAGGAGTCGGACCATGTGTGAAAGTGAGGTAGTTTTAGAACGTTGTTGAAGTCTAGAGGGATGATATGGTCGTGAAGGTTAGGACTGCTTTTGAAAGATTCTGATATGGAGTTCATCATTAATACAAATTATACTTTTGTTAGCTGGTGAAGGAGGTCGTTATATTCATGTGCTATATATATAGGATTCAGTTCAGCCGTAATGTTTTGAAAATCAGATGCCTGTTATTAAAAGAATAACAATAATTTAAATTTTTTAATAATATCATTGTTTTTGGATTATTATATTGACTAGTGTTGTGTGTAGTTGGGAGAGGGACAGAGAGGTGATGGCTATTGTCTAGCATTGAAATGGAATCAGAAACTTTCTTCACTCTTGTCTTGATTGTATAGCATAGCATGCACATAGGTTAATATCAGGTACATGCAACATTTGTACGAAGGATACAACTTTTTGTTTTCTTTTGTATTCTTCCTTTCTGTTTTGTCTTTTGTCTTTATTATTATTATTATTAATTATTAATTTTTTCTTTCATATATATAGAGTTCATGTTATTGCTAATGGTGAGCTTGTTGAGGAAAAAGAGAGTTTGCTATATAACAAAAATAAAACACATTAAAATGAAGCATTTTAGTGTCTACTGAACTTATATCATAGCTCTCATAAAATATTTTTACATTATAAAATAATAAATTTAACACTTATATACCTTAATTTCGTATAGTGATTATATAAATTAATAAAAAAATACATTAAAATTTTGAAAATTTTAATAACCAACACAATTAATAAAGAGTAAATTGAGATGGGTATTTCATGGATGCAATTGCAATTTATATGTGAATTCTTATATATAATTTCATGTTTATTGTATATATATAATAAATCTAATAATATAGCAATTTATACATTTTTAAAGTAAAAAATAAAATAAAAATAAAAATAAAATTGAGAAACCAGAGAACTCCTTTTTTTTTTTGGAAATCATACAAAAATTGGTTGAAAAATAATTTTGTAACTTTTGTAAATGCGTATTATATAAAAAATTAATTAAAAAAAGAAAGAGCGGAAAATAAAAAAAAATCTTAAAAATAACAATTTGTAACAATTTTTTTTTGATAATAGTCATATTAATTGAGCCAAATTGTAAAAAAAAAATTAATATATATATATATAAACAGTGGTAGAACTAGGACTTAGTTGAAGCGAGTCAAAATTTTAAAGTAAAAAAAAAATTTACATTCTTCGTATAAATTTATTATGAATAAATTCAAGATATTTTTTTTTAAAAAAAAAGTAATTCTTTTAGTATTGCATTAACACAACAATTAATTTTTGCTATTAGTTTTCATAAGTTATGTAAATAAATTTTATTATTATTATTATTATTATTATCATAAATTTAAATTTCTTATACTAATGTTAGCAAAGAAATTTATATAGAATTAGATTAAAAAAAATCAGAATTGACTATTAAATAAACTAAAATAATATATTAATAAATATAAAATAATAATGAAAATAAAAATAATTCAGCATTCACAAATAAAAAAATAATGAAGTAAAATAATATATTTACTTCATTTAATTTCTCACATTCATAATGTAATATTGGTTTGAAAAATTTCAGCAGGGGCTTAGACCCTTAATAGTCCCGCTGCTACTTTTCACCCATTTCTCTTGTGAGCAAGATCTACTTCTCTTGCCACCCTTTAAAAGTTCATTATCACAAGGTAGTATATAAGGAAGATGCAAGCTTTATGATTTTCCAATATGGGATTCTTTTGAAATAGCCTACATGTATTCCAATAATCCCCCGTATATTTTAAAAGAGTTATTTTGCTGGGTATAAATATGAGTATAAATTCTTTGAATTTGATGTGTTTTGGACGATGAACCACAATGATACCAATGAAGTATGATATACAGATTATCAGTAAAACTTTCAGCTTTTATGTACCAATAATTATATTAGAGTCCTATCAATTAGAAAACATCTTCACATTTCTTGTTGTTGACACTGTTTTATGCTAATAGGCCATACGCACACTTGGCATTTCGTGAATGCTTTAGAAATTATGCACAATCTCATAGAAGCATGCCCACTCGACGTTCATGTAGGTAGGGGACTTCATTGTATATAATATAATATACCATCCATAAGGGATATAAAAATTATTAAGAGTTCTTAACTCATCATCACACTTAATGCAATCTATGGAAGGACAATGCTAGCATAAATAACAGCGAAGTTATTATTACTCATATGAGCCTTTTTAATGGGATCTCCAATCACAAAGATTGGGTTATTTTCTCAATTGGTTTAAGTCTCATTCCTCTCAATGTTTTATTTATTAATTTTTTTTTCTAAAGGTTTAGTTTGAGGAACGACCAAATTTATTTCTGACTTCACATAATCAATAAGTACAATTTCATCTTTTAATAACTATTTTACCACATCATGTCTCAGATATATTATTTTTACTATTGAGAGTTTCATTCTTTATAATGACTATTGCTGTTTAATAATCATAATATATAGACACATATGGTGATATGTGTTGGCTTTGTACCCAATGAAATATTTGCTAATAAGTCCTTTAACCATTAGCCTTCAGCAAATTCCAGGGCTACAAACTCTGATCCATAGTTGATTCAATAGTAATTGTATATTTGGCTAATTTCCATGTAACTACACTATCATCTAGGATAAATACATAACCAGTAGTAAATCTTGTTTCATTTGAATATGAGATTTAGTCTGCATCACTATATACATCTATGTATCCTTCCAACATAATTAATACAACCTGGTGTTCATTATTAGGATTGTGTGTATACCTGCTTAATCAGCACATAACATATTCTATGTCAAGTTAGGAAAAAGTTCATTAAATGCATTAGACTGATTGAGGAACAACATCACCTCTATGCTTCTTTAATTGAGTGCTAGCATCATAAGTACTCACAAGTTTGACATTGAAATGTCCAAACTTCTTCAGAAATTTCTCAATATAATGTTTTTATGATAGGTCATCTTTCCTTATGATTTTAACACCCAAAATCACACTTACTCCACCCATGTTTTTCACTTCAACCTTAGGTGTAAAAAACTCTTTTGTTTTGTGTACTATAGTTTTAATCCTATTTTCTCTTTTTATGCTCAAGTAACATTACTTTCTAAGATGACCCCATATTTTTAAATATTTCAGGTTAAGTGAATAACCCTTCCATGACTCATAAGTTGTCTTACCAATTTTCTTATAAGAAATTCTATTTTGTAGATGATACGTAGATAAAATGGCTTCACCCCACAAAATTTCAGCTGCATAAGAACTCACTAACATGACATTCATCATTCCTTTAAAGTTCTATTTTTCTTTTCTCCTACTCCATTAGATTCAAGTAAATAAGGATGAGTTATTTTATGAATTATTCATTTTTTATAGAAATCATTAAACAAACTATACTCACCATCTAACTTTTAATCTTTCTATTTACTTGATTTTCTACTTTACTTTTATATAACAGAAACATAACAAAAGTTTCATCTTTATTTTTAAGCAAATATACCTTATTATAGCTAGAAAAATCATCAATAAAGATAATAAAATATTTTTTACTACCTCTAGTCATTTTTTGTTTTAAGTCTCCTAGATCATTATGAATTAAAATTAATAATTAAGATTCTCTATGAACAAACATGCAAGATTTGTTAGTTAGTTTGGATTTAGCACATATTTAACATTTATTTATACAGGCACTATTAATACCAAAAACTAAACTAAGTTGTTGCATTATTTTTAATGAAAGAAATACTAACATGTCCTAGTTTAGTGTGCCAAAAATCATATGAATCAATTAAATAGGTAGAAAAGATGCATTTTCATTTAAACTTTTAGAATTATTAAGTATAAAGAGTCCCTAATCACAATACCCTTTCCACAAAAACATTATGCTTTATCCTTATAATCTTACTAGTTCAAATGACACCTTAATCCCAATGTTGCTTAGTAAGACCATGAAAATTAAATTTGCTCTTATGTTAGGTACATGAAGCACTTCATTAAGAGCCAAGGTCTTGCTATATATGAGCTCCGAAATAACTTTCTCTTTTCTAAGTACATTGGTAGTTCGAGAATCACAAAGGTGCATATGTTTTTCTCCATCCCCTACTAAAGTGTAAGAGGTAAATGCATTTCTGTTTGCACTTATGTGCTTAGTGGCACTTGAGTCTACTACCCATTCTTTCACATTAGCCACTATGTTTGCTTGATAAATGACTATAGCAATAATGTCATATTTTTCAACCAAATTTGCCTTTAATTCAAGGGGATTGTCATTTCTCGCTCTCTTTCTATAACAAGGGTGCATGGTGACTTTACTTTTCATAAACAAAATAAGAACCCTTCGTTTTGGAGGTGGGGTTAGTAACACTAATTAGGAATGGACGTTCGGTCGGTCGGTTAATTAACCGACTGAATCCTAAATTAACCGACACTTTCAAAAGCATAATCTCCTAACTGAACTGACCGAAATCAAAATTCGGCCAGTTCAATTAATTATCCATTTAACTGAATGTTTTTTAATTACATGTGTAAACTAAAATCACTTTTTTATACTATTTTTAAAATGTGCTTAATCACTTTTTTGTCTCTTCCTAATTGTACTTTTGCAAGCCACTAAAAAAATAGTGTTAGACTTCCAAAATATAATTATTTAGGAATGAAGAGCTTTTATTCAGTTATTAATAAGATATTTACATGTACATTAGACATTTATAAGATATTTACATGTACATTAGACATTCAAGCATAAATTAATATCTTTTTCTTTTTTTTTTCTATTGACAGTTCACCATCATCTAATTGAAAATGCAATAATAATTAATAAAAAATTATAAAAAATCCCACATGAAAAGGGAACACAGGCAGTTAGTAACAGAATTTGAAGCCTCCACAGATAGTTAATGGTTTTTCTTCTCATTTTGAAATTCAATGGGTTTAAAACTTAATGGTTTTTCTTCTCATTTTGAAATTCAATGGGTTTTAAACTAAACTTTGATTTCCACAAACCCTTTACTCACTATTCTCCATCTTCTCTTCTACGTTGCTATGTTTCTATCACCATAATCTCAAATGTATAATCTTTTACATCTTTCTCCATAACGAAAAAGAAAATGAAAACTAAAATTCAATTCAAAATTCTTTTCTATTTAATTAAATTCTATATAAAACAAAAAACAACCAAGAAGTGGAGGTACAACAAAAAGATCCAATATATGCATACAATCTTCATCTTTCAATATCCAACGAATCAAAAAATCAAGTCCATCACATAGTTTTCCTTTTTTATATTGCAAATGAATATAAAAAGTCCAATTCACAACAATCAGCAACCTTGTGTCCAAATCACAATACAAAATAAATATAAAATTGTAAATCGACAAAACAAATGTATCATTTAACATAATCCAATAGATCATAACATACAACAATCATAAAATGTAACAATAATATAAACATTGAAAATCACCATAAACGTTTTTTAAAAAACTACAAATATCATCATTAGCCTTTATCCACATCCATAGCAGTTGATTGGGTAACAACATTTATTGATCCATATTCAGATGCGACTATAACCATTGTTGAAAAAAAAATATAAAAAGAATTAAGGAGTTTAGATAAAAAAAATAAATAAAGAAATAAACTAATTAAATCAAATACAAAATAACAACCATTATATAAAAAAAAAATTAAATTTTACCATCTTCAAGCATTTCAATGTCCTTAGATATTTCCTCAACTGTCATCAGCTCTTGTGAATTTGAAGCCAATCTCCATAACACACAAGCAACTCCACTAATTTAGGATTCAAAGAACTTTTATATGGATCGAGCACTTGACCATGTGTATTGATAGCAGACTCTGAAGCCACAGTAGAAATAGGCACAACCAATATATTATGTGCTATTACTGATAAAATTGAAAACCTAGGGGAATGAACTTTCTACCAAACTAAGACATCCAAGCTAGGAATATCTTCACAATCTTCAGTCAAATATCTATCCAATTCAGTCTTGTGATCTCCATTTACCTTTTGGTTTGTATACCCCTTAAATAACATTAGCTCATCCATATCTTAGATAATATTAGCTTGCTTTTGACTTCCACTTACAACACCAACACTAAAAGTGCTTTGGCTTTGATAACCACTTGTCTTATTTTTGTACTTATTAAAGAGCTCAAAAGTGGCTTGCTTTAACTTCTTATAAAAATTGATACCTGTTTGTGCACTGTACAACTCCTTCAGAGCATACTCCATGTAATCGTATTTATATCGAGGATCAAGAATTACAACGATTGTTCCAGTATTTGTTATATTCATTTCTCATCTTAATAGCCATGGTAGACAACACTAGATCATTATAATTGTTTTCTAATTCTTTCAACAAAGCATGGATCTTTTACATATCATGAAAAAAAGAGTTGCAAGTAGAATATTTGGAGCTCAACACAATTAAAGCCATTTTGTAAAATTTTCTAAAGACTTACAAAATCGCCTAACACATGCCTAATCATCTAAGTTAGGCCTACCATTTATCTCCATATATTCTCCATCAATTTTGTCATCTATCATTAGATCATACTTGAATGATCTATCTTGCTCATCATACCTTCCAAATGCTCTCTCTAATCCTTACCTAGCATGAGATATGTGGTATTCCATCTGATAGGAATATCTAAGGCCAACAGTGCCTTGCATTGAATCCTTTCCATCGCTATGCACTACTTAAATTTGGCTAGTCTAGCTAGTGATGATATGATATATTTAATAGTACATTTCACCCTATCTATAGACTCAGAAATATTAGTTAGTCCCTCTGCAACTATCAAGTTTACAATGTCAGCCACACGCCTTATGTACAAATATCTATCCCCTAATATAGTTGGATCCAATTTAGATATTTTCTTTTTCAAACTTGATATTGCAGTATTATCAACTGTCACAGTCATAAGTCTATCAATTCCCCAATCAAGTAAATATTTCTCCACACTTTAACTTAAATCATCACCCTTATGACTTGTAATTGGACATAAATTAATTAATTTTTTTTACACAAGTTCCATTTCTTATCTATAAAATGTGGAATGAGACACATATAATTGATTCTATGTACTGAAGTCCAAGTATTAGTAGTGAGACATACTCTAGAACAATCATTTTGCAATGACTTCTTTTTTTTTTCTTTTTCTCATCAACAAATAATTTAAATATATTTCTAGTCACAGTTCTTATAAAGGGAATAATAATTTTATGACAAAGTTGATAGACAACAAGAAAATAACAAGCAACATGCCAACATTTGCAATGTCAAAAACATAATTCTAGCACAATGATTGATATTAATAGATAAATAGAACTACGTAGCATGTGAAGAAAGAATTACCAAGAAGAACATCTAAAATACCAGAAATATTTTCTAAAAGCTAACCCAATTAATCTTTGACAAATTAACAAACTGATTATTAGATAAACTTGAGATTATAAATCAGAAGGAAATTGATAATTAATTTGAAATCCAAAAGCAAATACAAGTCAATTTGTAAATGCAGCACCATCATCTTCATTTTTTTAGCACTGCAGTGCCATTCATTGTTTAAAATCAGCTAACAATCATCACCATTTGCAACCAACTAGCAAGATCCACAAGAACCAGGACTTCAGTAGTTAATTTGCACCATTTTGCCTAATGTCTAAAGCATAAAGCATAAACCAAGACAAAAACCATGGAAATATTAGAAGTTGGTTAAAACTAGATTTGTTGGAAATCTTTTTCTATTAGAATTAGAATTTCTTTTCCTAATACAAGTAGGATAGTTTTTTACTCATATAAATACAGATGTAAAATTACAAACATAATATAGAAAAAAATAACAATTCTTCCCAAATCTTTTATACGTATTCAAATTATAATATGGTATCAGAGCAGGATTACCTCCAGAGATCATCATTTACCAGAAACCAAGCTCAGAAATCAAAATTTATCACAGCCTAGTTTTTTTGTTCAAAACCCCTAAAACCAGAGCAATCTTCTGATCGCTACAATGGCATTAGAAGATGAACCCAAATCAGAATCCTCACAGAAAGGTCCAAACCCCTCAACCGAAATTCCATCAGAATTCATCAGTCAATTATACAACCTGTTCAAACAAGCACAGAATCAGGATCAAAAAACAGAAGAAGATCAGGGAACCGATGGAACCCTAAAACTTGAAATCAAATTGAATGAGCATAATTACTCCCTTTGGTCAAAGATGATGAGAATGGCACTAGGAGGCAACTGAAGATTACAACACATTACAGGCAGTCCAAATCCTCCAGAACCCTCTAGTCCGCTATTTTCAAAATGGGAGAGACATGATTGCCAAGTTTATACTTGGATTCTTGGCAATCTTGAGAAAGATTTGCTCACCGGAGTAACAGAATACGGAACGGCAGGAGAGCTCTGGAAAGCTCTTGAAACAACGTATGGATCAGGAACAGATTCATTGCAAATATACGAATTACATACCAGAGCGTCGAAGCTAACACAAGGGACAATGAGTCTAGAACAATATTGGCTCTCATGCCAATCAATCTGGAAAGAAATAGATCGGAGACAACAGAACCCAATGACTTGCCCAGTAGATATCAGCACCTACAATAAGATCAAGAAAGAAACAAGGTTGTTTCAGTTCTTATCAGGATTAAACCAAATGTTCGAAAATACCAGGAGGGATGTATTGAAAACTACTCCCCTTCCGATGATCGAGGCAGCATATGGAGAGATTAAACGAGAGGCAGCAAGGAAGGCAATTTTTTCCGTCGACGTTGAGGATTCAGGCGTCGGATCAGGCCTCTTGACCAAGAACAAGGCTAGATCTGTTCAAACACGGTCAGATACCGGCAAAACCAGCAGCAGCACATCACTCCGTGAATCAATTGACAAATCGCTGCTGGAATGTAGCCACTGTGGGCAGAAAAAACATACTCGAGATCAGTGCTTTGATCTCATTGGATATCCAGAATGGTGGGATGAGAAGAAGAATAAAAACAAATCCACTAAGAAATCCACCGCAGGCGGCCGCTCGGGACCTACCAGCAACGGCAGTGGAAGCCATAGCAGCTCTGGGAAAGTAGCAATGGCGAAGGAAGATGACGAGAGTCCTAAAGCAGAGACGGGTAATGTTTTCTTAACCCTAAATTCTAGAATATGTTCGGTTAAAACCAAGAAGGAGGAGGCCATGGGATCAAATGGGCTAAATACAAGCGGGCCCAGTACAGATAGATTTAACTCAAATAGGCCCAACCCAGGCAGGCCCAACAACGAGGGAAAATGGGCCTTAGACAGTGGGGCCTCGGATACAGTTACACATGACCGGAACGATTTGATAGACCCAACTGCTCCAACAAAGAAATTCCTTGAAACAGCGGATGGTAATCTATCCAGAGTGGTTGAGACTGGCACAGTGGAAATAACTCCAAATATTAAATTAAAAAATTGTTTATTTGTGCCCTCTCTTTCACATAAGCTTTTATCTGTCAGTCATGTAACCAAGGAACTTAATTGCACAATGTTACTCACACCTTCTTTTTGTATCCTACAGGACATACCGACGGGGAAAATCATTGGGTGTGGTACTGAACGCCAAGGGCTATACTACGTGGATGAGATGACTCAACAAGGAACCATGTTGCTTGCTCACGGGACAGTGGATAGACAAGCTTGGCTGTGGCATCGACGACTTGGACATTCTTCACCGGGTTATCTCAAACACCTATTTCTTGTTTTTTTTAAAAATAGCAAGGACTTTAAGTGTGAAACTTGTGTGTTGGCTAAAAGCCATAGAAAAACTTATCCTGTTAGTAACACTAGAAACGATACTATTTTCTCCTTGGTTCATTCCGATGTGTGGGGCCCAGCTCCAAATAATACTCAGTCTGGATTAAAATATTTTGTCTTGTTCATTGATGATTCTTCTAGAATGGTTTGGATTTATTTTTTGAAACATAAGTCTGAAGTTTGTGAGAAATTTATTGACTTTCATAAAATGGTTCAAACACAGTTTGGCAAAAATATTAAAATCCTTAGGTCTGACAATGGGGGAGAATTTGTCAATTCTGCCTTAAAATCCTTTTTTTCTAAACAAGGAATTATTCACCAAACCTCTTGTCTGAACACACCACAACAAAATGGAGTATCAGAGAGAAAAAATCATTTTTTGTTGGAAATCACCAGAGCATTAATGATAGAATCAAAAGTCCCTAAATCCTTTTGGCCAGAAGCTGTTGGAACAGCAGTCTATCTAGTAAACCGTTTACCAACCAAAATCCTACAATACCAAACACCCCTACAGACCCTTGCCACCCAAACCTCTATACCATCCACCTTGACTGTTTTACCTCGGGTTTTTGGGTACAGTGTCTATGTTCATGTTCATAAAACTGATAGAAATAAACTTGAACCTTGTGCCATTAAATGTGTATTTGTAGGATATGGAGTGAATAAAAAAGGATATAGGTGTTACGATCCAAAAACAAAGAAATTATATACTACCATGGATTGTGATTTCCTTGAGACAGAATTTTTCTATACATCCCAACCTTTAAGTCAGGGGGAGAATTCTAGTGACTTATTCGGTTGGATGCCCAGTTCGGCTTTGTCTGAAACAGTCCCAAAAGAACAAGTTAATGGTTCCACCGATGACATCTCAGTAACAAAAGACCAGACCTTGGATGATTCAGATCCAAATCCAGATAATTCCCTGGAAGATAGTCCTGAGGTAAGTAGTCCTACTACTCCTGTTCCTACTGCTATAGAAGAAACTTTTACTGATGATGACAGGATAGAGGAGCCTGAAGAAGGAAGGTACACACTCCCACCGAGACGGAATCGAGGGGTACCACCAAGGAGATACTCCCCAGAACATGTACCACGAAGCAGCAAGTACCCAATAGCCGAAGTTGCTGTTGGAAAGATGACAATAGAAGGTCGAATATTTTCTTCAGTTCTATATGATGAAAAGATCCCTCGAACAATCTCAGAAGCAAAGGAAAAGAAAAAATGGAGAGAAGCCATGAAGACTGAAATTGATGCATTAGAAAAGAATCAAACATGGGAGATGTGTAAGTTGCCAAATGGGAAAAAAACCTGTAGGATGTAAATGGGTTTTTTCCATTAAACACAAAGCTGATGGAACCATTGAAAGATATAAGGCAAGACTAGTAGCAAAAGGGTACACCCAGACCTATGGAATAGATTACGAGGAAACTTTCTCTCCAGTTGCGAAGCTTGATACTATAAGAATCCTTTTCTCTATTGCAACAAATCAAGATTGGCCATTATCTCAATTTGATGTGAAGAACGCCTTTCTCCATGGACAACTAGAAGAAGAAATCTATATGGAAGCTCTCCCGGGATATGAATGTAGAAAAGGAGAAGTATGTAGATTGAGGAAAGCACTTTATGGCTTAAAGCAATCGCCAAGGACATGGTTTGGAAGGTTTTCAATGGCAATGAAAAAATATGGGTACAAACAAAGCAACTCCGACCACACCTTGTTTATCAAAAGGAGGGGATCCAAAATTGCATGCCTCATAATTTATGTGGACGATATGATTATCACAGGGAATGATAAAGAGGAGACTGAAACCATAAAGAAGAATTTGTTTTCTGAGTTTGAAATGAAAGATTTGGGAGGACTTAAATACTTTCTGGGAATAGAAGTTCTTCGCTCAAAACAAGGAATTTTTATTTCCCAGCGAAAGTACATTTTAGATCTCCTTGCAGAAACAGGACTCATAGATTGTAAACCGGCTAACACTTCAATTGTTTTGAATCATGGTTTACAGATCAGGGAAGGTGCTGAACTGACAGACAGAGAACAATATCAACATCTAGTGGGAAAACTGATCTATCTTGCTCATACGAGGCCTGACATTGCTTATGCTGTTGGAGTGGTAAGCCAATTCATGCATCATCCTCAAAAAGAACATTTAGATGCTGCTTTAAGAATTGTCAGATATCTGAAAGGCTCTCCTGGGAGAGGACTTTTGTTCAAAAAGAATGGACACCTAGAAGTTGAAGCCTACACTGATGCAGATTGGGCTGGAAACCCAGTAGATCGAAGATCAACCTCTGGTTATTTCACCTTAGTAGGCGGCAACCTAGTGACATGGAAGAGCAAAAAACAAAACGTTGTGGCTAGATCAAGCGCCGAAGCAGAATTTCGTGGGATAGCTAGAGGTGTAGCTGAAATCCTATGGATTCGGAAATTACTTGGTGAAGTTGGTTTCGAACCAAAGGAAAGGTGTATTTTGAAGTGTGACAATAAGGCTGCAACTAGCATTTCGGAAAATCCAGTGCAACATGATCGAACAAAACACATAGAGGTTGACAGACATTTCATCAAAGAAAAAATTGAGGAGGGAATCATTTCACTTCCCTTTGTCAATTCAAAAGATCAACTGGCAGACATTCTTACCAAAGCAGTTTCTGAAGAGATATTTCACAATGTATTGTGCAAGTTAGGAATTGAAGACCCCATTACCTAACTTGAGGGGGAGTATTAGAAGTTGGTTAAAACTAGATTTGTTGGAAATCTTTTTCTATTAGAATTAGAATTTCTTTTCCTAATACAAGTAGGATAGTTTTTTACTCATATAAATACAGATGTAAAATTACAAACAGAATATAGAAAAAAATAACAATTCTTCCCAAATCTTTTATACGTATTCAAATTATAATAGGAAACAACAAAAAGAGAAACATTCAAATAATAAGTTTGCACTTAATAGAAATTCAAGATAAACAAAAAATAAATCAGTAAACATAGTAATCCCAAAAACAAAAGCAATTAATTTGAAACTCAAAAGCAAATACCTTATCGATTAAGAGAAGTTGCTGCAAGAACTAACTCAATGAGTCGAGGAAGGAGGATAACTATTAGAGATCGATCACAAGGCTACTGCCGGCGAGGTGAGCTATGAGATTTGGATGAGGAGTCAAAAGAAGGTCTTGACTATTGTTTTTTGTCAAGATGTAAGGTTTAGTTTAGGTAAATTGAAAAAAAAAAAAGCTACTGATTACTGAATGATAAAAACGCTACATTTTAATTATTTTAGTTAACGACTCACCAATAGACCAAAAATGGTTAACCATTAAACAAACCGATAATAAAAAAAAACTCTAATCCACTTAACTGAATGGATCCACTTTTACATGGTTGGTTAGCCAAACTGAAAATCTCGGTTGATTAACCAAATAATACCTACTTGTAATAAGGTTCTTTGTTGTTATAAACTCAAAGTCAACTTCTGTTGATTATAAGTCTTATCTTGCACCAAGTGTGCTCTTGAAGTCAACTTCTTTGCTTTTATAGCTAGGCTCATTTCTGTTGGTATCTTTAATAATGATGTGGGTGATCATATTTGTAACGTACTACCGTTTATGTTTTAGCTTGTTTCTGTTTTAGCTATTGCTTATAGTCATTCTACAAACTTGGTAGTTTTCAATCAGTAGTCCTGTAATAAACTCATCTTGCAAGGTGATATTTTTTGCCCTAAGATCCTTCAACAGTTTATGATATTCACTAATTTACATTTTGATGTCCTTGTCATTCACCATTTCGCATATGTAGAAGTTGCCAATTATAAACTTTTACTTTTCAGCATCCTCAGCAATATATTTAAGTTCATGGAATCTCATATCTACTTCTTATTTATAGGAACAATAAATTTCAAAGAGATCATTAGAAAGAGTACTAATAATTGTGTCCTTGCAGACCATGTTAGCATGAGTTCAAGCGTTCAATATTTTGGGAATAGTAGATGGCCTAGGTTTAGGATAGACAATAGCAACAACTACATCATATATATCAAGGACTGAATACACATGTTCCTACCATCTTTTAAAATTTTGGCCATTAAAGCCTTCAATTTTGAAGATATCTAAGAATTGTTTGGCATAGGAAAATTGTTGCATCACAAGGACAACGACAATAGAGGCAGTGCAATAGTGGCATTAGTAGTAGGAGCTACTGCTTGAGTGATATTAGCATAAGTAAGAGGAATAGTGTTGGCAGAGGAGCAGTATTGGCAACAATGAATTAGCATCTATAATTCTTAAAATTATTGTAAAATAACATAAAATATATATGATAATAATGAATGAGTTTGAGACGTGTTAGATAACATTGCCCTTAAGAATTATTTTGCAAGAGATGCGAAAATTCTCCAAGATATAATATAATCTTCTAAACTTAAGAACCATGAGCAAAACTATAAGAATAAGATGATATCCAAGAAACAAAGAAGAAAGATAGATATGCAGAGAAAGGAGAATGATCTTTATGTATTTTTAGCTTCATAAAAGCAGTACTCATAGGTGTGCAATGAACATTTTTGCAAATGTTCATGTCAAAGTTAGTTTGTTGAGGAAAAAAGAGTTCGTTGTATAACAAAAATAAAGCACATTAAAATTGAGCATTTTAATGTAAGGTCTGAAAATAAAATAAAATAAAATAAATAGGCTTGTGATGGGCCTCACATATATGTCGAGTGCAGGGGAGGGGTAAAATCTACTGATTTAAGCACAAATTGAGTTTTGGCACATTTTTCATTCATTCAAGACCCACTAGTGTTAATATTAACATTAGTTTATTGAGAAAAAAATGATTTGTTATATAGCAGAAATAAAACACATTAAAATGGATCGTTTTTAAAGTGAAGGTACAAAAATAAAAATAAAAAATTAGATATGTAATGGGCCTTGTGTATATCTCACAAGCAAGGGAAGGGAAAAATCCACCGATTTACACACGAACCAAGTTTTTGGACTACTTTTCACAGGTGTGAAACTCTTTTCTCTTGCCACTCTTTACAAATCCATTATCACAAGGTAGTATATTCCATTCACAGGGAAGGAAAATTCATCAATTTATACACAAATTAAGCATTTGGGCTAATTTTTATAGGCGCAAGACCCACCTCTCTTACCATCCTTTATAAGTTCATTGTCACAAGTTAGTATATAAGGAGGATATATATTTTATAACTTTCCAATATGAAATTCTTTTGAAATAACATGTATGTGTGTGCCTAACATATGCAACACTTTTGAAGTTGAAATTTAGACAACCACTTATCAGTCGTGTTTATTATGGCGCAAGGGATTTAGAAACTTATAGCTTGAACTAAAGTACAGCACGTGTTAGTAACACAAAAATTACTTGTTATTATATAAATAAATAGTGTATGAAATATTATACTAAAAATAAATACTATAAAAATTTATATGAAAGGTTGGAGGAGTCACAAATGGTTTCACTTAAAACTCAGTCTCCTTAGATAAAATTTTACTCGACTAATTAATAGCATAATATAACAAAATAACTATACTTGATAATAACTATAAAATTGAGACAAAATAGCACAACAGATTTAATATGGTTCAAATTTTTACTTGGGCTATGTCCACGGAACAAACTCCAAAAATATTTTTTCACTATTAAAAATAATAGACTTACAAGAGAGAGACTTCTCTAAAAAAATTTCTAGAGGTACAGTAATTACAATTGAAATTAACTTAAAACAGTGGCACTCAAATATTTTTCAAACACCCCAAAAATTAAAAAATTATTTTATCACTTCTCAAATAATTTTCTCTTATAAATTTTTGGTATGGTTTGAAATGAAATGAAAAAGGGTATTTACAGGCCTTCCTAATATGTGCGAATAATCTAATTTTATTATTTAAATGGTGGCTATAATTACTATTCTAACGGTGGTTAAATCTATTCTAATAGTGGCTTCAATTAAAAAAAATGAGTTTAACATTTTTTTTTATGTTAAATATTTCACACTTACAAAATTCATTAATTTTATTTTAGTGGTAGCTTGTTGAATTGTAAAAAAAAATATTTCACCTTTATTTACTTTCACACGGTAGCTGAAGGCTCATATAATATACTTAGTAATGCGGCCTCAGTGACAACTGACAATAATATTGACGCAATTTATTACTTCTTACGATATTGTATACTTACAATAGAGTTGGGTATAGCACCAATTTGGTGAACACCACTTGGAGCTCTTTTTTAACTTTTTTTTTTATACCCTTTCATTTATTTGGTGGCTAATGAGTTGCAGCTATATATAAACACAAACACAATGGACTCACATATTTACCTATTTTTATTTTTATATAAGGTTTAATTAATGAAAATATAAATGAATGTAGTTGTTCGCAAGCTCAGTTCATCAAAAAATGAGTTACCTTGGCGCTCAATTTTATTTATATTTATTTATTAAACATGCTAAATTTGAATTCAGAAATATTCGATTTCTTAAATTTTGCAGCACGGTTTGTTATTGAGCTCATAATTTGACTCGTTATAATTATGCAGGTTCTGCAAGCTTAGTGATGACAAGTACTTGAAGCTCTGGAAGTAATTTGGTGGAATTTTTTGGATCTTACGCACATAACCATCAATACATAAAAAAGATTTATACTATGCATGTGAACCAATTTCCAGGTATTCTGACAGATGCTATTCTTGCTTTTTTTTTTTAAATAAGAAAGATTATATTGCCTAATTGCTAATAGCCATGGTTACACACTACTGTTTAGTTGAAGAAGCTTTTATTAGATTTTGTCCATTTTACATTCCGCAGAAACCCACCATTAACCCCAATATCTGTGTATTTGCATTTTGTATTTTGCCAACAGTTAAAAGCTGGCAAGATTGGAAACGACAAGTCTTACAAGGTTAAGTGGAATTTACAGGGAAGCCTAGCTACATGAAATTTTTGTCATTGTAAATGCAACATACGCATATATCACCTAAAGACAAAAAAGAATATATATATATATATCATTTAAAGCCATAATTATATCTAAACTAAAATAAATTATGTTATTCTAATTTTCTCTTTTCATTGCAAAAAAAAAAAAAAAACAAATAATAATAGATATAACATTCAAATTAATAGAATTGCAATTAATTTCAGAAAATAAGAGGAACACATAGTTTATCTTGAAAGATTTTTTAGTATAATTTACAATTTTTTGAAAATGTTTGAGTTATTTTTTTTTCTGTGATTACATATATTATTTCTCATATATGCTTCTGTGACATCAAAAAAATGAAATACAATTTTTATGTCCGGAGTACAGTCAAATCATTACCTTTCCTTGTCTTAAAACTATCATAAAGAAGAGCAAAGAAATTAGAAACTATGGCCAACTCATTTTCATATCAATTATAATATATATACATACATGCATATATATATATATATATATATATAAATTGGCACTTAATGTTGCAAAGATTTTTCACAATGATCAAAAACGTGATAAAAGCAACCAGCAGCCTAAACCTCAACCGCTTATAACTTCAAGTTGCTTTATCCAAAATGATCCATTCAATTATACGATACATTCTCACCAACAAAAAGAGCAATTTATTATAAAAATTTGAGAAAGAGAGCCATGAAATAAAGAGAAATCTGAATAAATGCATTAGCCTGCAATACCAGCAGTAGGCCATATATCAACTGAATTCAGACCCAAAAAAATGAAATGCCAACCAAATTATCACAATTAAGCCAGTATTAATGTAAATTTACAATTTAGATATAATTCCTACAATTAAAATAATACAGCAATCAAATGTGTATGACTATTATTGTATTACATTGCAAGGATTTATGGCTAAAGATAAACAAATGATGAACTCTAGAAAGTTATGTCGATATACAAGTTTCAAGTTTTGATTTGTATGAGCAAACTAGGCATACTTATCGTATCTGTGGCAGACAACGTTTCTTGGAAGTTACAAGGTTTATTTAATCATTAAGAAACAAAACTATACTTTATCATCTTCTTTGGAAATTGAAGGCTTTTATTGCAAAAGCGAAAATTATTGCAAAAAGCACACAGAAGCAGACCACCATCAAACCAGATAAACTCAAGAACTCATGCCTATACCCAAGCACTTCCGCCAGTACTTGCTTTACAGGTACTAAGCCATCCCCATCCGATAGCTTCATGAGTTGTTCATCATCACCATACTGTGATGTCAAAAGACCATATAAAGTCCAAGCTATAGGGTTTGCCCAGTAATACCATCTCCACCATATTGGGATTCTCTGTTCATAAATGTATATATGCATATATCTTTAAGAAACACTTACTAGGAAAAGGCATTTCTATTCATTCAAGATACCAATTTAGGGAACTAAATTAATAGCACATACATACCGTATGGACTATGGACAATGTTGTGCATGACTGGAAAAATGCTGATGAGAAAAGCAGCCAGCCAAATAATTCAAGTACAAGTCATTTAAGTTAAATGTGAAATTTCTATCAATAAAGTGAAAGAAAGGATTCCTGATTGTTCTATAAATACTGCATATTAATTGACTTTGGGATGTTTATTTATTTATTGATTTATTGAGTATTAGAAATGGGGAACTTAAATGGAATTTAACAAATTAAAAAAGGCTATAAATATAAAGTCAGTGACATAACTGACAAATGTATGTTTACTCCTTACCAATTTTCCAGAAAAAGGGATTAAAAAAATGCATTTCACATGTACAGCCAAAATCCTGAGTCTTGAGAACCAAAAGAGCATATACTTTATGGAAAAACTCAGCAAAAGAGCATATACTTAAGGGAAAAACTCATTTGAAAGGAGTCAATTCAATTTATTTCTATAAATAAAATAGAATTTATTTATTTTGTAAGAATTATTCCAAACATTATGCATATATAGAAAATGAATTCAATTGGTTTCACTTTGTTAATTATTTATATTTATTTAACAATAGCAAATAATATTAAAAAAATTTATGATATGTAATTTGATGACAGAATCAAATCTTAATTTTATTAAAATTTCTATTCATTTGAATAATTTCTTTTTATAAACCAAAAGACTTCGAATTCTATAAACTACATCGTTCCAAATATGAAAAATGATAAAATACAAAATTCAATTGAATTGAATTTTTGCAAAATCTAAATTTCCAAACATGAGGATAATTACCTTGTGAGGAATCATAAAGCCACTGAAAAGGTTCCAGAGCATATAAAATGGAGCCGCAATGATGGAAGCCACATTATGATTGGGTGTGATGGCCGTTGTCATCATTCCATAAAAGGTGAAGTATAACATGGTAAAATACATAAAGAATATATACCAAATAAATTTCAAAGCATTCCATTCGAATGAAGCCATGGAGTAGAAAATTGCACAGTAAATAATTGTTTGTGCAAATACATAGGGGAACTCAATAATAACCTGCATACAAAAATAAAATAGCTGATCTTTAAAGAATTGAATCGAGGGATTTTGCACAAATAGAAATGGAAAAAATGTCCAAAAAATTACCTGAGCAAATGCAAACGGTAAAGCTGAGTACAGCCCTGCAACTCTCTCTCGATATGAAACAAATCTTTCAATAGAAACAACAGGCTGAACAGCGGATGCATTGGTAATCCCAATAAACAGGACTGCAGCATACAATGATCCCATAGCATTGAATAGTTCTTGCACATTCTCTCTGTAATAAATAAATAACATCAAATAACAGAAAATGTAATAATACAGGAATCCGTGCATCTAGAGCAAGAAAAAGAAAAATAGTGATAGGCAAAGGCCAAGGCCAAACGATCAGAAAATGAAATATAAGCACTCCACATGATTTGTCCATTAAGAAGGAACAAATTGAATCTTTATTTATTTTTTTATTTTTATTTTTTCTAGAAGAAAACATGCATTATTAATTCCAAAAGCACCTAGGCATGAGACCATCTCAACCAGAGAAAACGTATAAAAGAGAGACATTATTGAGAACCGTTTCAACAAAGCTCATAGCAAAAGACCTTTTTGATCCGAATTTCCAACATATTGTTCCAAGCATCAATGAGATTACAACAGTGTAGAAGAAGCGAACTGCAGTGTATTGTGGATTTCTCCAATAAGATAGATTTTGCTTCCAAAGGCATGCTAAAAACTGCTCAAAAAATGATTGAGGATACTTGGTTGGGAAGTTCAGCTCCTTAGAATTACCACTTGGCTTGCTCAGATTTTCAACTAACTCTCTGTTACGTCTGAAAAACAAACAAAATATCAAAAAGTTATAGGAGAGAGAAGAGAAACAATGATGGAGATCCTCAACTGGAAATCCAAATTTCCTGAAATTTAACATACAGAAACAGAATAGATTTTCGGTAAATTTCAGCAAAATCCACTCCCAGACGGATTTCTTCTGATGAAGAAGTAACCTCAAGCATCCAGGCAGCAGGATTATATCCAGGCCTGATTTTTGGTACCCCTTCAACGGCCTGAAAAACAAAATATATACCATCTAGATAATTAGGCAATGTTCAACACAGATCACAAACTAGCACACATGCATTAGTGAAGGCATACGAAGATGCACAATCTCACCTCAAAATACTTTATGAGTTCACAAGATCTGTGGCCAAGTGGACCAGCATAAATTAGCTCTCCTCCACGCTTCATAAACAAAAGCTGCAATAACAAATAATAGGAGTGGATTATACTTTCATCATAACATTTTAAATGGAAACAACCTAACTGAAGTTCATCTAGACTCTCAACTCATAACTGAAAATCAACGACATATTTGGTGTCACAAAATAAGCTATCCGGCTGTGACATGAGCAATGTTGCCTATTCATGAGAAATTATGATTTCTGGCAATAAATATCACAGAAAGAAAACAGAGCTCCAGAAGAAGCAGCATACTGCACATATATAAAGAAATGGATACCTCATCAAAGGATTCAAAGATGTCTATGCTGGGCTGATGAATTGTGCAAACAATGGTCCGCCCAGTGTTCACAATATTCCTTACAGTCCTCATTACAATGGCAGCAGCTCTTGCATCCAACCCTGAAGTGGGCTCATCCATGAACACTATAGATGGGTTTGCAACCAATTCTACAGCGATTGTTAATCTTTTTCTTTGTTCTGTTGACAGACCATCTACTCCAGGTAGACCAACCAATGCCCCACTTAAAGGAGTAAGCTCCACAAGTTCCATCACCTCCTCAACAAATGCCTGAAAAATTGAACTTCATAACGTCACAAAACACCCAAGCCACGCTAAAGAGAAGAATAGTATATCATATAAATACAGTTACCTGTTGTGCCTCCATGTCAACTTCTGATGGTAACCGGAGCCATGCCGAGAAAAGTAGTGATTCAAGAACAGTCAAGCAAGGAGAGTGAATATCATTTTGTTCACAATAACCTGAAATTCTTGCAAAAGTCTCTTGCTTTTTGGGATAACCAGATATACATATGCACCCTTCTATGACCCCTCCAGTTTTCCTACCAGCTAAAACATCCATGAGGGTTGTTTTTCCAGCACCACTAACTCCAACCAATGCTGTTAGCACACCGGGTCTAAATGCTCCAGTGACATTAACTAATAGCTGCAATCTATCTTCGACTATCCCTTGTTGCTTCAACTCCTGAAAAATATTACAGTAAAGTATTTGTATTTTCGCTATTTCCCAAATTCACTGCAGACAGGAAAAGAGCTATTTTCGCACCAGAGGGACATCCACAAGGTAATTGATATTGCTGAAAGACATGGAAAGTGGTTGAAATGGAAGAACCATGCCTTTTTGCTTGAAGTATTTTCCTGCCCAGAAATTAAGATAAATAAAAGCTCAAACAATTTAGTTCAACTGGATATGTGCCTGTAATAAAAGAAAGGAAAAGCCAGCAAGGAATGTAGTTCACAAACCATTTAGTGAGTCTGAATGCTGCAAATACTCTCTCAATTCAATAATAACATTTTCACCTTTCCTTCTTTTATCTCTCTCTTGAAGCTCTTCCTTGGAGACAACAGCTTGTTGCTTCCCCCAAGCTGGCAGAATAACAAAAGCATTACTCAAGTATAATTACCTGCTATTTTTTGACAAATCATTTGGCATAAGTTTAGAACTAGGATATTTTTTTATTGAATGCAACAGCTTACGATTAAGGTGAGCTAGGAAGAATGTAAAGAGGGCATTGAGCAAAATTGTGTATCCAATCAAAGCGCCAACACCAATCCAATACCAGTAGCTCTCTGGAAACAAACTCCGTGCTCTTAGTATTGCTTCACCTAATGAAAAGTTAGTGTCATTCCCTGATCTCTACAAAAGCAATAGAGGAAGAAAAAACAATAAGTTCTAAAATAGAGTGAGAATCCTATAACAACACAACTAGGACTAGCATAAAAAATTTAGCATCAGATGTTAAAATCAATCAAGATTCTGGTTTGGATTTTAAGAGTTCAAGTAGCATGAGGGACAAGCCTCGATACAAGCCTTTATTGCTGCATGTAAGTGTATATATTATGAAAATATCAGTTTCATCTTTCACCCAGTGAAGTGCCATATCACGAGGTGTAAATGGCTTCACAGCACATTTATGAAGCAACAAACTCAATTAACAGGAAAAGGTCCATTCATGCTATCAGAGGCATTTCAGCTCTTCTAAATTGTATTTTTTCAAATTATCCATATATGTTGCCCATGCTAGACTAGCAGAATAATAAACCACTCAAAAGTTACAAAGCAAATGGGATAGATGAATGATGACCTTGTCCCAAGAATGCCCAAGCAATTCATTTACTGAAGCTGCATTTTGAGCATACATTAGAGGAGAAATCCAGAAACCCCATATCCACCAGCTCGGGATATCCTCTGTCATGGCAAGTAAAAAGATGAAACATGCCAGACGGAAAACTGAAAATGTACAGTGAAAAAAGCTTTAATTTTACCTCTTGAAATGATATATCCTCCAAGAGCCATAACAACCAGCATAGCGAAAGATCCAAAGGTGTTAGCTACTATCATATTACGGCCCAAGGAACCAATGACACGGAATAAAGCAATAGACATTTGGTGCAGAAAGAAATATAAAAAAAACTGTCGAAGAAATCTGCAGATTAAAGAATTAAATGACAAAATCAACGAAATAAAAATCAAGGAAACAAGTTCCACCTGAAGTCAATGGCCATAATTTGTGCATGATTCTATGAATGTTTATTTTTTACCTTGTAATATTAGGATCATACCCAATAGCATAGTATGTAACTGCCACCCAGAGACCAGACTCCGTGAGTGAAATTGGTATACTTAGGATCCAAGCAGGAATTGTATAGGCCCAGCTTGGGTAGAAGTGCAGATCTCTATGCTTGTAAAGCACAGGAAGCTTTGCTACCAACATTGAAACCTCTGTAAAGCCGTTGAAAAGAATAATGACCATGGAAAAATATAGTGCCCCAACATATAAGCCTCCATCATAGATTGAATTATGATGCATTGTTGTCCGGAAGAAAACGCTCATTGTGATCAAGGCAACAATAAGAAGCTGTGAAACCGTTCATAATACTGGTATTAGAATTGGGCGGAGGAGAGAAGGATGTTGGAGACATGAATATAACAATTTAGGCAAAGGAGTCTGGAAAATCAATTTAAAGTACTAATGTGGTTAAGATACAGCTTTCATTCTCGAAAACTTTTCAGGTACTCATCTAGTTATCCGTAAAGAATAATTTAGAACTATAAAAGATAAGGCTGACAAAATTACCTGAATAAATTTAAAAACATAGATAAAAGAATTTCTTTTCATTAGTAGCTTCTGCCAGTCAAAGCTGATCTTGAAGAGTTCAATTCGCTTCATGCCGAAACGAGAAATGGATAATGCTGCTGGATGATTATAGCGTTTATCAAAAGGAACTTCCAACTCCTCAGAAAAACTTTTTCCAATTTGATATGATCGAAAGGCTTCAACAAACTTCCCTGGAGGTATGTATCGATAAGGACGGTTAGCTAACCAATACTGCTCTTGATCCTTCTTCGACGTAACCTGTAAAAAAAAAGAGGATTGGAGAAAAATAACAGATGCTAGAACAGAAATTCACATCCAAGCTCCTTGTTACTTACTTCTTGCAAGAAGTCTGCCACATTTTTTCTTTCAGGACAGTAAAACCCCATCGAGGAAAAGAAGTCAAGAACAGTATCACGGGGTCCCTGGTATACGATCTGCCCCTCGCATAAAAGTATAACATCATCAAATAGGTCGTAAGTCTCAGGAGCAGGTTGCAGCAAAGAAATTACAGTAGTCCCATCGAGCGCACAAGTTGAGTGCCGAAGATATTTGATGATTTGATAAGTGGTTGAACTGTCAAGTCCATTCGAGATTTCATCCATGAACAGCACTCTAGCAGGACCAACCAGTAATTCACCTGAAAATCACATACACGTATGGCATTCTGGTAGACGAAACCACAAAAAAAAAAAAAGCCACGCAGCATACACACATGCGTAGGGGAGAAAAAAAGGGAAGAGAAGCCAATGTACACCTGTTGTGAGCCGCTTCTTCTGGCCCCCCGAGATCCCTTTAAGCATTTCATCACCCACCAACGTGTCAGCACATACGTCCAACCCTAAAATCTTTGTCAAATATGTTTCAGTATTCGAGGTATGACTGATGTTCAGCAATTAATGACGGGAGACACTTTGCAAACATGGATCATATTCTTTTCAGAGCAACATTTCCTTTAAATATCTTCATGAGGGCAATTAACTTGTCTAACTTGTCAGTCAACTTGTTCGAGGTGTTAGTCTTCAATGAATCAAACAATGTAAATTAATTTTGCTATTACAAGGTTCAGGGGTTGAACAGTTAAAGTATACAACAAGCAATTCTCGGCACGCAACACATTAACATAAAGCTGCATCCTTTAAGTGACTCAAAATATTGAAATTGCTTTTTGCTATTTTCTTGAATTTTTGGGCAAACAGATTGCTAATGGATAAACTGAAATATTTCATGCTTGAATCGAGCATAAAGCAATGCAATCATATGCCCTAAAACAAGAAGTATAAACAATAAAGGCGAACGGAAAACCTTGTACAGACACTCGGCAAAAGGTGCTTTTCTCTTTTTAAATTAAATTCATTTTTTTGTTTTGGCCCTACTGGAATAAAGGTTCTTCAGTATTAATTTTATACTACGCCAAAGGTGTTTATTAATTTACCAATTTCCAATTGTGAAGTTTTTCGCACAAATATCCCCGACAGAGAATTCAAAATCCTGATTGTAATCTTTCAGAAACCTACAAATCATGGTAGGTTTTATTGTTAAGGCCCACTAGGATCACATAGAGACAGCAAGCATAAAAGAGAGGTGAATTTAGGATAGGGACAACGGGATGAGACAGGGGACGATCCCCATCCCTGCCTCATTCCCTACGACACAAATGAGGAAGATTTGCCCCATCCCTAACCGATGCATATCGCTATGGAGAATTTATATGCATTTTTTATTTTTTAAATTAAAATTTAATAATGTAAAAAGTTCATAATATATTATAATTATATACTTAATAAAATAATAATTCAATAATTATATATAATAAAATTTAAAAAATATAATAAGATAAAATACATAAAATTAAATTTATTCCATATTTATAAACAATTAAAAAGCAATACACACAATATAATATATTATAATATAATATAATATATATTGTAATATATATTTTACAATATATAAAATATTATATATATAAGATATCGGGTCTCACGGGGGCATAGATGAGATCCCCGGCAAGGCGGAGAGTACACTTTCAGTCCATGCCCCTCCTCAGCCAACGGGAAGAGTTTTCTCTTCATCTCCATCTTCGTGAGAAAAAAACACAGGGAAACTTCGCTTAGTTCGGAGCAAATTCCCGTGCAAAATGGAGATCATCACCTCGATGCTAACCCTAATTTGGGGATCCGTTTCAAAAATAAAAGCCTTTTTCTTTTCCAAAATTGAAATCTATACTATTAAATGAATGACAATAATATTTAAAGAGAAACAAATTATGGTTTTTAATATTATATAACCAATGAACTATTATTTTCAACAAAGCTTCTTGACAAACAAAGCTACTTAAATAGGAGTCCTACCAGATAATGGGTTCAAACTATCCTATTACAGATTCAACTTAGTATAAGAACTAGACATAATTAGAATAGAATTTGTATCAAAATGTAGCTTATTTCCGACAATCTTGTTAATGAAATATTATCAACTAATTTTAGAGTAAAAAATGGAGGTGTCTAACCATAAAATGAAGGTGTAATTTTTTAGTAAAAAAGGAGGCATTTTTTGTCAAAAATGTAAGTGTCAAAAATGGAGGCATTTTTGTCAAAAATAGAGGTGTCTAACTTTACCATCCCAATTTTTGAAACCTATATAAACTCTTAAGATTTCAATTGAAAACCATCCAAAGAGTTTGAGAGTTTAAGAAAGTTTAAAAGAAAAGCTTAAGAAAAAAGTTTGTAAAAAATTTTTTTTTTGAAGAAAAATTTTTAGGTGTAATTGGGTGTGAGTTGTGAGTGTTGTAAACACTTTAAATATTTCTCTCTTCAATAAAATAATCTACAACAGGTCCGAAGACGTAGGCACAAATGGCCGAACTCCGTTATTAATTTTGTGTGTATTATTTTTCATTGTTATTTCAATTCTCACTAATCTGATTAATAAAAAATCTGCATAATTTTCTCAACAATTACTATCAGAGCTGCTGGTTGTGAATTCTGTCAATTTTTTGCAAAGTTACTATTTATATAAATATTAAATTTAGTGAATAATAAAATTTTCTATTTGTCTAAAGATGAAGGTGTTCTAATACACGGTGATTTGCAAGAATTGTTAGAAAAGATCCAGAGAAAATCAGATTTGAGTGGAAGCGATGGTTACAGATGAAGAAAAGGTGAAAATTAAAAAAATCGATGATATAGACTTCTTCTTTTGGAAGATACAGATCGAAAATTATTTATATTAGAAAAACCTTTATCAACCACTATCAGAAAAGAAATCAGATGATATGAAGGAAGAAGATTGAAAACTTCTAAATAGATAAGCTCTTGGAGTCATCCAATTGACGCTATCCCGCAATGTTGCTTTCAACATAGCAAAAGAAAAGGCCACAGCGGGTCTTACGAAGGCTCTCTTCAGTATGTATGAAAACCAATCGGCCTCTAACAAAGTTCACTTAATGAGGCGGTTATTTAATTTGCTGATGACGAAAGGCGCATCGGTAGCTCAACATCTAAATAAACTCAATACAGTTACAACCCAGTTGAGTTCAATTGGATCGAATTTGATGAAGAAATATGAGCATTAATACTTTTGTCTTCTCTACCAAAAAGTTAAAATGCTACCGTCATGGCGCTGTGAGTAGCTCATTGGGAAGTAATAAGTTAAAATTTGATTATGCTTGTGATCTGGTTCTCAGTGAAGAGATCCAACGGAGAGAGTCGGGTGAATCATCAACCTCTTCAATTTTGCATACAGAGCCAAGAGAAAGAAATTCAACTAGAAGTAATAGGAGCAACAAATCCAATCATCGCAGTAGATCAAAGGATATGAGATCCAAATCTAGAAATCCCAATAATTCTCATAGCTTAAAGATTGTCGAGTGTTGAAATTGTAGAAAGACTAGACACTATAAAAATCAGTGCAATAGTACATCAAAGGATCAAGAGGCAAAGGTAGAGGCAAATATTACTTCCACCTCAGAAAAAGATGCGTTGATATGCTTTTTGGAGAGTAGAGAGGAGTCTTGGATATTAGACTCTAGAGTATCATTCCATGTCACTTCAGGAATTCTTCGAGAGGTATGTCCCTGAAAATCTTAAAAAGGTATATTTTGGTGATGGTCAACCTTGTGACATTATTGGTAAAGGTGTAATGAAGATTAAGTTGAATGGGTCTATTTGGGAGCTGAAGGATATCAGTCATATTTTCGACCTGAGAAAGAAATTAATCTCAGTAGGGAAGTTGGCTAATGAAGGCTACATTATAATCTTTTATGGTGATGATTGGAAGATTTCAAAGGATGTAATGACTATTGCTTAGGGTAAAAAGAATGGTACTCTTTACATGATAGCAGAGGCATGTTGTTCAATTGCAGTTGCAGCAGAAAATAAAAATCTCAATTTGTGGTACAAAAGACTTGGCCACGTGAGTGAAAAAGGGATAAAAATTATGTACTCAAAGGGAAAACTTTCAGGTCTACGGTCAGTTGACATGGACATATGCGAAGATTGTATACTTGGAAAGCAAAAGAGGGTCAACTTTCAGACAAGTGGCAGAACTCTAAAGAAGGAAAGACTAGAGCTCATTCACTCTAATGTTTGGGGACCAATGACAACTTCATCCATCGGTGGGAAATACTATTTTGTGACTTTCTTCGATGATCATTCTCGGAAAGTATGGGTTTACTTTCTAAAACATAAATCTGAAGTGTTTGAGACTTTCTGGAGATGAAAAGCTATGGTGAAAAATGAGACAGGTTTGAAGATTAAAAGGCTCAGAACCGACAATGGAGGTGAATATGAAAACATCGGATTCAAGAAATTCTGCTATGAGCATGGGATCAGAATAGAGAGAACCGTATCGGGTACATCTTAACACAATGGTGTAATTGAGCGTATGAACCGAACGTTGATAGAAAGAGCCAGAAGCATTTGTATACAGTCAGATCTACCAAAGCAGTTCTTTGCAGAAGCAGTCAACACAGTAGCTTACTTGATTAACCGAGGCCCATCGGTTTCATTGGAGCATAAAATACCAAAAGAGGTATGGAGCGAAAAAGAAAAACCATTACATCTAAAAATTTTCGGTTGTATAGCATATGTACATATTAGTGATCAAGATAGGAATAAGCTTGATCACAAATCTAAGAAATACATCTTCATTAGTTATGGTGGGGACGTGTTTGGCTATCGCATTTGGGATGACAAAAACAAAGAGGTTATTCACAGCAGAAATGTGATTTTCAATGAAAAAGTGATGTACAAGGATATATATAAAACCGAAGCCAGCAACACAGAGCAAAGTGAGCTAGTGTTTGCAGACATAGATGATGTCCAAGAAAGTTTCTTGATAGAGCCAATTGTAGCAAGTCCTCAGCTGGAAGAACTCGTTAGGCAAAATAGTGTGCAGCAGTCTGACATACCGCAACATATTACTCCAGCTCCTGCATTGAAAAGGTCTTCTTGGCCTCATATGCCTAACAGGAGATACATGAATTATTTGTTGCTCATTGATCAAAGAGAACCTGAATGCTATGATGAAGCTTGTCAGACTAGAGATGCTAATAAGTGGAAGCTTGCCATGGAAGACGAGATTAAGTCTTTGATATCTAACCAGACATGGGAACTAGATGAGTTATTCATAGAGAAGAAAGCACTTTCCAATAAATGGGTGTATCGGGTAAAAGAGGAGTATGTTGGTTCTAAAAGATATAAAGCCTAATTAGTTGTCAAAGAATTTCAGCAAAAGGAAGGAATTGACTACACCGATATTTTTGCTCTTGTTGTGAAGCTCGATACTATCATATCAGTGTTGAGCATTGTTGCCATTAAAGATCTTCATCTTGAACAATTACACGTAAAGGCTATATTTCTTCATGAAGATTTAGATGAAGAGATATATATGCACCAGCCAGAAGGTTTTCAAGAAAAATGGAAGAAAAATATGGTATGCAGACTTAAGAAGAACTTGTATGGACTGAAATAAATCTCAAGATAGTGGTATAGAAAGTTTGACGGCCTCATGCATAAGGAAAGATTGCAGAGGTGCAACACCGACAACTGTTGCTACTTCAAGAGATATAGCTCCGGTTATATTATTTTACTACTTTATGTCGATGACATATTAGTAGCAGGTTCATATATGGAGGATATCAGAAGAATGAAGCAGCAATTGTCAAAGAAATTTGACATGAAAGACTTAAGCCTAGCAAAGAAGATTCTTGAAATGCAAATCACAAGAAATAAGCAAAAAGGACATTTATAGTTATCTCAAGTAAAGTACATCAACCATGTTTTGCAGAGATTCAACATGGGTGATGCCAAGCCAGTCAGCACACCCTTTGCTGGTCACTTTTATCTATCTAAAGATAAATCCCCTGAGACTGAGGAAAAGAGAGAACTCATGGCTAAGGTTCTTTACACCTCAACCATTGGAAGCTTAATGTACACAATGATTTGTACAAGACCAGAAATTGACTATGCAGTGGAAGTTGTAAGCATGTTTATATCAAATCCAGGAAAAGCTCATTGAAAAGCTGTAAAATGAATTTTGAGATATCTATGGGGTACCACAAAAAAGTGTTTGTACTTTGGTAAAGGAGAGTTAAAAGTACAAGGCTACGTTGATGTAGACTTTGGAGGTGAAGTCGATCACCGAAATATTCATTGTTGGAAATACAATTATTAGTTAGATGTCAAAGTTGCAAAAGATTGTCACTCTATCCACTACATAAACTGAATATCTAGCAGTGACTGAAGCCAGTAAAGATATGATATGTCTTCAAGATTTGTTAACTGAATTGGAATTCAAACAGGAGAAGAATGTCTTATACAGTGATAGCCAGAGTGCGATACACTTGGCAAAAAATTCAGTATTTCATTCTCAAGCCAAACATATTGGACTTCGTTATCACTTCATCAAAACTCTATTGAAGGATGATGTGTTAATACTGGAGAAGATCCAAGGAAACAAGAATCCAACAGATGTGTTGACAAAGAAGGTTACTATTGAGAAACTGAAGTTGCGTTTCACTTCAGTTGGATCAAAATATGAAGACAGATTGAAATCATTCTTTAAATGAGAGATTGTTAATGAAATATTACCAACTATTTTTAGAGTCAAAAATGGATGTGCATAACCATAAAATAAAAGTGTAATTTTTTACTTAAAAATGGAGGCATTTTTTGTCAAAAATAGAAGAGTAAAAAATGGAGGCATTTTTGTCAAAAATTGAGGTGCCTAACTTCACCAACCCAATTTTTAAAGAATATATAAACCCTTAAGATCTCAATTGAAAATCATCCCAAAAATTAGAGAGTTTAAAAGAAAAACTTAAGAAAAAAGCTTGAAAAAGATTTTTTTTAGTGAAGAAAAATTATTAAGTGTAATTGGGTATGGGTTATGAGTTGTGAGTATTGTAAAGACTTTAAATATTTTCTCTCTTCAATAAAATAATTTGCAGCATGTCCGAAAACGTAGGCATAATTAACCGAACTCCATTATCAATTTTGTATGTGTATTATTTTTCGTTGTTATTTCAGTTTTATTGATTTATAGAAAAATCTGTATAATTTTTATAACAAATCTTATTCAGTCAAATGTGTCAATCAAGGAAATATTAGAAAATATAACTGCGGCAGGCTTACTGCAAGCTAGCTTAACGAGTGATCAACTTATAGAGCATACCTTGATGATGTACTCCACCACCAGGCTTGTCTCCTGTCCCCCCAAAGCCAGTGACTGGATAAAGATATTGTAATAATTATCAAATCCTTGCAATAATAAATTAATAATTAGGCAAGAAAGAAAGAAACCTTCAAGTTTACAGGTAAAAAGTACCTTCATGAATATATCAAGATCTTCATCAGGTTTTATCCCAGCAATCTTTTCTCTTCTTGCAAGTTCCAAAAGCATATCTGGCACAAACTTTTGTAATCAGCATCGGGGTAAGCATGCATTGAGGCCTCAGCCTAGGCAGTCCAGCCGTCCAGGGATGACATTCATTTAAGTATATCTCAGGTGTCCAATAGCACAGGGGAAGAAGAATAAGGTGAAAAAAAAAAGCTTAGGCATGAGCTCTAACCGTATTTGAACCCAACACCTTGACAGCGTCCTGCCAACTCCAGAGTTTCTCTTACAGTCATCTCTGCCACATGCCAGTCCTGTTGGCTGACATAAGCTGATGTTCTTGGGGCAACAAACTCGTTTAAACCGTGTCCGTTGTATGTAACTTTCCCTGACATCTTCAAGAGGAATGAAGAATAAATGAATGGCCAGTGGGCGAAAATTAGGCTAGGAATTTGTGCCATTTGACATTTTGACTTATCTAGAGCATCCACAGTTAGCCAATTAACTAGCAAAAAAATAGTTGATAGAATAATGTGATTATTATAACTGAATGTAGACGAAAAGATAAAAAGTGAGACACCGCACGGAATAGCTCTATTGAACATCACTCACATTTTATCAACAAGTACTCCACCATGGTGTATCATTATATACAAGACATCATGAGAATCCAAAGCAACAGTTTTGTTCAGTTTAGCCCTTTTATTCAAGGAACCTGCCATTTCAGCCTCCTGTATTTTAAGGATAAACAAAATCATGATACCTGTAAATTACTTCCTAGACGTCCAGCAAGAGCCAAGAGTAGCGTTGTCTTTCCAGAGCTTGGAGGACCCAACAGCAGTGTAAATCTACAGCATAATACTTGCACCTTAGAATGAAAGCATGTGACGGAAAAATCACAAGTTAATAACAATGCAAACTCCAAATGTACCTTGAAGGTCTAATGATACCACTAATATTATCTAAAATCGTTAGCTTGCTTCTGTTTCCTCGATAAATATGCAACTGCCTTAAAAATGCCTTCACAAAGATCACATGAAATAAATCAAAATCATGTCAGCGAAACCATAAATAGAAAACTGATTAAAACATACTGAATTTCATTCTTACAATTTTTTATTCAGCATTTTTAAAAAAATTTAAAAAAATAAAACTTGCTGAATAAAAAATTGTAAAAATGGTAAAGATTCTACCTCGGTCATGTTAAAAATAAAGTTGGGAATGGTTGGAAGTGCCCTACTTCCGACGTGTACAAAAGATTCAACCGTCAGATTCTGAAATCCAACTTCAATCTTTGGAAATTCCAAATCTACTCTGAATAAAGACAAAAGAAAAATATTTATTAGAAAAAATTACACAAAAATTGTTTTATATTTTTGTCAGAATAAATCATTATAAAATGCGTACTGCAGCTATAATTAAGCAGTGAACCAATTTTTAAAATACCAATGAGGTCAGATAACTAGTCTGTATTAAGCATAGCTGATAATAATAATAAAAGGGAATTTGTATGACTGTCACTTCTTAACTAACAGCAAATTACTCTCCTTAATCTCCTGAACATACAAACTATGTCTGGCAGGTGAAAAGACCAATCTTACTTGATTAAGGATTATCAAGCTAATTAGATAATCTTACTTAATTAAGGCTTATCAAGCTAATTAGATAATTAGATTACGTTAATTAGCTCATCCAATCAGAAGAACTATTCCCCCTCTATTGTCAACTGAGCTCACCAATTGATCAATTTGGCAGTTGGAGATAGATAGATATATAGAGAGGGTGCAAGTATATGATATGTAGATTAATTTCCAAGTTGATTCAAACTTCAAAACAACTCTCAACTATATCAAGAACAGCACACAAAAAAAAAAAAGAAAGTCAAAAAGTTCTTAGAATTCTAAGAAAAGTTAGTGAATGAACTAGCTAAGCAAGTAATCAGAATCTGAATTAAAATCTGAAATCGTCAAATTTGCGAGAGTTAACGTTCAATTAATATGTAGTAAGAAAATTAAATTACGCATCAAATCGTTTCCGCATCCGATTGAAGAAGCGCTCGTGATCATCATCCACATAGTTAACCAGCCGGTCCAGCACAAGCCTTTGTTCCTGAGCCTGGAGCTCACTGACGTCAATCTCTGTACGATCCCCAACCACGTTCTTAAAAATGCCTCTCCGTACTCGGTTATAAGTAGGCAACCGCTCTAGAGCAGCCCATCGGAGCGCCTCCTCATCCTCACCTTGTTCTCTAAACGACGGCGTTCTAGTAAACGCATTCTCCACCGAGTTCCACATTCTCACTGAATCGACTTTAGATCTGACAGGGAAGGAATGAACCCTGGGATTTTGAGAGAGATAAACCACATAAAAACAGAGAGAGAGAGAGAGAGAGAGAGAGAGAGAGAGAGAGAGAATATAGGAATTTGTTGTGTGTGAGTGTTTTGTATATATGTGAAAACTAGCTACTGGTTGCCATTAAAATGGTTGTTGAGCTCTGCATTAATGGCGAGCCCTTTCTCTCAAGTCTTTGCTGTTACCTCTCTCTCCCCTCTTAAGAATTGGTTTATTAATGTTAGTACTTTGTAGTCTCTCTCGCTGCACTGGTCTATCTGTACGTTAAAGTGGGGCGCAGGGAAGCCTCATTAATAGCCGCGGGAAAGACAATTTGGCGGGTATTCTTTGAAACTATTACTCTCGCGATTGGAAATTGAATGATAATCGCCTTCTTATTTAAATTCGTATTAATTTGTACACGTGGCCGCTACACATAGGTTCGTATCTTTCCAAATGGTAACGCGAGTTGAATTAAGGGCGCTTTTGAATTGAATTTAAAACGGTTAGGAAGCTTGTGATGAACCTTTTTTTTTTCTTTCCTAAAAACAATAAAAAATTATGCTCCATTCTTTCTTTTCTCATTTAGCTCAGCTATATCTAGATTGTCAACACGGATTGGCATTTTTGTAGTTAAATAATTAAATTTTCAATATTCATTCATGTGCCATTTAATACTCATCCGGACGGAAATAATGTATACATATTTTTATGTTGTAAAATTAAAAAAAAATAATTATTTTTATTAAAAATATAAATTCATATTATTTTTTTATATTTTTATTTAAAAATATTAAATAAAAATTTAATATGTCAATTAATTTATTAAAATTATAATTAAATTATAATTTAAGAAAAATAAAAGAAAATTATATATTAATTTAGGAGGGAATAGATAATGAAAATTATATATATATATATATATATACAAAAATTTTAAGAGGGGGAGCAGGGGCGTAAATAGGATTTTAGTCAGTCGGTTATTTTCAAAACCAACTAGCAAGTTGATAAATGGCAGGTAAAAACAGCTAAACCAAGGGGAATTGATTGTGTGAAGGGTAAGAGGAAGAAGAAAATTAAAGAAAAATAAAATCAAAGAAATGCATATCCTATAATTCTTTCCTAACCCGACTATAAATTATAATGTAGTTTTATGGGAAATGTCGAACTCATGGTTAGCGGGTATGAAAAGATTTTTGAGCACCAAATATATTTGTGATTTGTATTTGTTTTTATTTTTAATCCAAGGTTAGCTCTCATAATTTTTATTATATATGCTTCCACATATATTAATCAATCCACATCATTCTATTTTTTATTTTTATTGAATTGAATTTATATCAAATGTTTTGATGCAATACATTTATTTAGTGTCATAATTTTTTATATAATTAAGTATATAACTATAATTATTAAATTATATATTTAAAATCTGTCATTTTACTCAATAATTTATACTGCATTATCCTCTCTTTTTTTTATAATACTCTCAACTGTCTTCTATCTGCCTTTTTTTAAGATAGTCTCAAATTTTTCTCTTTGAAAATTTTTATTAAAAAATAAAACTATAAGAGTAATTAATTATCTTAAACTATCTTCGAGAAATTAAAGATACTTAATTGTAATCCGAGAGATTCTTAATAATGGGAGTAATTAAATGCATTATAATTAGGTTGGCGTCAGTCATTAAATAAGAAGTAGTTGCATTGTATTATTTTTCTTTAATTTTTTTTTAATTCATTGGAGGATTTAACTCATGGACTACACAATAGGGGGTAGTCCTCCCCTATCAACACTCATCACAAGGATGATCAACACTCACCACAAAGATGACGGAATGGAAAATTCGAACTCGTGACCAGCTGATCACATCACAGCGCACTAACCAACTAGGCTAGGCCCTCAACCCCCTTTAATTTTTTTTAGTTAGTATAGCTTTATTAGGGATTTATCTTTATTTAGAATTGTATTCATAAAGTAATTTATTTCTAAATTAAATTTGAACGGTAGGTTTATAAATATGTATATATTGTGTAATTCAAATGTAAGAAAAAACATATTTTTTCATTCGCAAATTTAATATGATACCAAAATAAAGTATGCCTTTAAACTAGCCAGAAAAGCAAGTTTAAAAACTACCGTGAAATTTATCTTTAAAAAAATACCCTGAAAAAAGACTTTAATATCTTTAAGGGGCATTTATAAAACTACCTTAAAAAATAAATTTTATTTTAAAAATACTATAAAAATAAAAATATTTACACTTTTAGAAAAAAAATTAGAGTAAATTTTTAAAAATATCTTGCTCCTCACTAAAATAATAATTTTATTTTTTAAAAATATATTTTCTCTCACTACAATCAGTATTTTACTTTAATTTTTATCTTTTTTTCAAATTTTACTATTAAATAAAAATTAATATTTTAAATTATATTTCAGTATATAAAATTTATTAATTTTTATAAAAAAAATCAATTTTAATTACAAAAAATAAATAACACTCACAAAAAAATAAAAAATATATATATAAAAATATATTAATAAAAATTATTAAATTTATTTTTAAATAAATTTTATATATTATATACATATAAAAAGTAAAAAATATATAATTTTATTATATAGATGTTATGTAGATGTTTGATAGATGTTTAGTAGATATTATTGATATTATAGATATTTAATAGATGCAGTGTGCATGTTATGTATTTATTTATATATATTTTTTATATTTTATGTAGATATTATGTGGATATTGTGTACATATTATGTGAATATAAAATTAAAAAAATAAAGTTAAAAAATTAAAAATATTATGTATATATTTAGTAGATGTTTGATAGATATTTGATAAACGTTTGGTATATACTGTATATATATTATTATTTATTGTGTGTGTATTTATATATATATATATATATATATTATATTAGGTTGATGAACCCGTGGTTACTATTGATTTATACTTGAATGATGTCCATTTTGTATTATTCCTTGTGAATTTTAGATGATATTATAATGGAAAGTGTTTTTGTTGCAGATCTAACATTTTGGTGGCTTAAAATGAAAAAAAAAGAGCAAACAATAAATAAAAGGATGAAATTTAGAAGTATTGTGATCAACATAGGGATATTGATTATCCCAGACATGCCCATATTAAAGATATTGAAGCTGTGAGCCAAAGAATCAAGAGATATATTGTTATATAGTGTGAGAGTACTACTATGAATAATACCGTAAATGCATGATATCGTAACACGTAGTAGAGTAGGAGTATGAGTATTGTCTCCATAGAAAAGATGTTTATTGATTAACTTAAATTCAATTTAACTATTATCCAAAAATTATCAAATTACAACAATTTAATTACCAAATTAAGCTAATTCAACTAATTACTCTAAATTGAATTCTAAACAATCAATAATAAAAGAGTAGGATTAGGTTTCATTGGAGTTTTTCAAATGGGTCCTAATTAATTTTAATAATTAAGCTTATTTCTTAAATATTAGATATCTAAGTATCACGAAATTTATTCACTTCTCTCTCAAGTAAGGGGAATATGATTGAGTAAAGCTTAATCATGTATTATTATGACAATTAAACAATGCTAAATCCAATAGTTCAAGATATTATCTCTAGATCTTCAAGTAATTACTTATCTATAAGCTAATTGCTTAAAGTTGTTGATTTTATATCCAAAATCATACCCAACTCTCATTTATTATGTGATGCAATAGATTTTGACAATTGGTGGGCAATCAACTGTTAGTAATCAAAACAAAATTGACAAATCTAAGATTTAAGAAATATCTCAATAAATATATGTACAAATTAATAAACCATCATCCAAATATCCAAATCCACCCAATCCTACAAAGAGGGATTAGTTATTCATGACTAAATCAAATATCAAATAAAAAGAGATATAACAATTAAACAAAGAATCCACATCTCCAATCCTTCAATAAATGAATTAAGGAAAGAATTAAAGAAGTTAAAAGAAAAGTTAAAACAATAAACCGCGAATGATTGCTTGCTCTAGATGAATTAATCCTTGAAGAAATGATTGAATCTTCCCAAAATCTCTAGTTTCTTCCTTTGTTCTTCTTGTTTCTTTAGACTTAAAGAGGATTTTGGAGACAAAAAGAGATGGAGAAAAGTTAGATCTAGAGTTGGCTCCCCATTTCTCTCCAAAAGATTTACAGTACATTTCTAGGTCCCAAAAATACCCCTAGGGTTTTAGTGAAGGGTTTGCTTTGAAATTTGTGTTTTCAGCTCGTTTCAAATATGCATAGGCATGCGTAACCATTCAGCACGCCTCACGCACACCCATGCCATACTGGACCTTATGACACAGTGTCAAAATTATAAGCATGGGCATATTGTTTGTATTTGGCATGCCCGTAAAAATAAAATTGCTTCTGGACATCTTATTTGCCTCTAGTATTTGCTGCATGGGAATATCGTTTGCTCTCGTTATTTTATGCATGGGCAGGTCATTGAGGAACGACATACATGTGCAAAAAATCTGTTACTGGATCTAATAACTCTTTTGGCTCACAACTTCAATCTCTTTAGCTTAGGCATGTCTGGCATAATGAGCATGTTCATCTGACCATAATGCTTCTAAATTTCACCCTTTTCTTCAATGGAAGCTCTCTTTTTGGCATCTTAAGCCACCAACATGCTAGATCTGCAAATAAAAAAACTTTCAATCATAAAAGCATCTAAACTCCATAAGGAATGACATAAAATTGGCATCTTTTCAAGCATAAATCAAGAATAATCATGGGTTCATCAAGAGCCAATAACAGATTTTTCTACTTGGGCATGTCATTCCAAACGACACGCCCATACAGATGATACTAAAAGCAAAGAAGATATCCAAAAGCAATTTTATTGGCACGGGAGTACTAAATTTAAATAACATACTCATGCATATAATTTTGACACTATGTCATGAGGTCCAGTTTGGCATGGGCGAGGTAATTGGGCACGGACACCCGTGTATATATGAAACGAGCTAAAAATGCAAATTTCATGGCAAAAATATAAAAAAAAAAACCCTAAGGGCATCCAAGGGACAGATGTGGCAAAGTATAAATATATCTTTTTAGTCATTAAGAGGGGGCTAACCTATATTTTGTTATTCTTGTAAATTTGGGGATCCATGCTAAAGGAGAGAGAGAGAATCAAGCTATTCAAAGGGATTTCTGCAAGTTTGAAAGCTTTTGAAGATTAAAGAGTCATCTTAGCAAGATTGAGGATATTATTTTGGTTTATTCTTCCTTTTTCTCTAGTTATTTTTGTTTCTAGCTATTTTACATAGATTAATGGAAATTGTAATTAAATGTTAGCAATTGATTGGCTACCAATTATTAAAATTTATTTATTCATATAATAAACGAGAGTTGAGTATGATTTAGATGTGGAATCAACAACTTTAAGTAGTTAGTATATAGATAAGTTAATTAATTAGAGATCTAAAGATGGTACGTTATTTAATTGGATTGGGTATTTTTTAATTGTCATAAAAATAGAAGATTAAACTTTATCCAATCATATTCCCCTTACTTGAAAGAGAAGTGAATATTTTTCGAGATACTTAGATATTTAAGATTTAAGAAATGAGTTTGATTGTAGAAATTAATTAAACCCATTAGAAGAACTCCAATAGAATCAAATCTTACTCTTTATTTATTGATTTTTTAGAATTCAATTTAGAATAATTAATTGAATTAGTTTAATTTGATAATTAAATTGTTGACATCTAGTAATTTTCGGATAATAATTGAATTGAATTTAGTTTACTCAAAACGTACTTTTTTCTATGGAAACAACACTTATACCCCTACTTTACTATGAGAAATGACTGTACACTTGTTTTATTTTTCATAATAGAACATAATACATACTCACTGCTCACAATCAACATGCGTATATATTTATTTTTTTGTATGTATATTGAATATTGGCATAAAAAATTATTTTGAATAAAAAACATGAATAAAAACTAAATAAAAATAGAAAAAGAAATAAAAATAAAGCATAAAAATTAAAAATCAATGTAATTTTCCATAAAAATGAAAAATAAATAGTGTGTACCCGTAATAGTGAAAAAAACTTCAATTACCATTGTTTTGAAAAGTGTACAAGGACTTTATTATTATTATTATTATTTTGATAAATTATATGTGGGGAAGGAGAATGTCTAGACTCAAATTCAAGACCTAAGAAGAAGCACCATATGCTTCTGTCACCAAGTTATTATCTTGGTAGTAAAGTGCACAATGACTTTATGTGTACAGCATAAATTTCTTTATCCTTAAATTATGTCTAAACTAGAATAATTTGGAAGAATTAAAATTAAATCTAAAAACTTATGTAAGATGGAACCTTCATATCTTTAAATTGAAAATGTTCATGAAAGAGACCAAAGCAAGTAGAAAAACTTATGCAAGAAGGGACTTTCATATCTTTAAATTGTTCTTAAACTAAAAAAACTTGCAAAGGATTAAAACAAGTTCAAAATTTGTTGTGAAAAGGGGACTTTCATATTCTTAAATTGAAATTGTCTATGAAAGAAGGAAAAATATACTTACAAAAGTTGTATGTAGTAGAGGATCTATAGCTCAATTGGAAATTTTAGCATTCAAGATTTATTTACATCAATGGCAGGTTGAGCATCCGAGATATATATAAAAATAATTTACATTGTTCTTAATTATTTTTATATTTTTATTTTGGTGCTAATCCAACATAACTATTATTATGATGTGTAAAATTTTAATTGATTAGATTAATTTATTTTTTTAATTCGTATAACAATAAATTACATCATTTTGCATGTATTTTGAATCATGTAGCACTAATTGAATTATAAATTATATATATATATATATTATTTTCAACGTCGAGGTAAAGAAAAGGTAAAATAGATGTTTAAAAATTAATAGTAGAGAAATAGTATTATATTATAATTAGTTTAAAGATCCTAAAGTAAAACAAAAAATTAAAAAAATAATGACATAATTTTTTCAGAACTTAGATAGATTAAAAATATATTTAAAAATGAATGCTAAAGAAAAATTTTAAAAAAAATAGAAAAAATAATTGCAGTTAATTACTTTAAGACCCTATTTCATTTTTTTTTTTTTAAAAGGAGATTTAAAATTGCATATGTCAATTTTAACACCCCCCCCCCCCCCCCCCCCCCCCCCCACACACACACACACACACACACAAATAAAATATATATGTATTTAATCAATATATTTTTTTTAAAAGAAGCACACATATAAATTACATAAAAATCACTTTAGGAACACAGAAGCCAACTACATCACCAAAAAATAAAGCCGTGGAATATTCTTTGGAGTTTCATCACGCCAACAAAAGTTGATGTCTTGAAGAAAAGCTAGATTCGGTAGCTTCTCTATAAATATGTTTTATATATATGGACGATCCAATTAAAATCCAATAAATTCTTGATATTCTAAATTAAATTTATGTTCGCCATTGGATAAGAGCAATCTTAAGATAACAGATGAACCATAATAGAATTATCCGCTTAAACTTTAGGTTTCTGCTAGCCTCTCTTGCAAGCTTCTTTCAAACCAAAATACACCGCTCATAACTCTACTCTATAAGGGCTATAAAAGCTTAAAACCGCTGAAAATCCATCAATCTGTTAACCATAGTCTCTAAAAACACCACTAGCCATTGCCTTTAAATTGCTTCATCGCAAAGCCCCATTTGTATTAAGCATTAGAAATCATCACCGTGAGCTTTCCAAATCACTAAAATCTCTTTCCATCTCCCCTAGCTCACAAAGAGCATTACTTATAATACTATTAGATTGAACCCAACTCTTAATTGCTATAATCTTGGAATTCAAAAGCACATTCATCCCTTGAAACACCCTAATGTTCCACCACTTCCAACAAAACCAGCAAATATATTCCAAAATAATAGAAATATCAAAATGAGCCATGATATGTAAATACAACAATCGAAATATATAAATAAATAGATTAGAGTTGACCTTTAATGAATTTATGTCAGAAATGAATTGACTTATTTATGACGCGATTTTAAACGAATATGAATTGATTCCATGAACCCATTACAACATATTTAATCAATGATGTAGCTTTGATAGTATTCAAAACCAAATCGTTTTGAATATCAATATGATAATAATAACCTATCCCTAGCATAATACCCTCTCTCACTTTACTTCACACTTTTCACGGTGTATTTTCCCTTCTTTCTCTTACCCATAATAATCACGCTTCTATCACTCAATCTTAACAACCATGCTCGGTCAAATAGTTGTTTTTGTATAAACATTTAATTAACTAATTTTCAATAAAAAGTGTATTATGTAGCCAATGTTATTTTTGTATTTCATCTGAAATTGCACAAATATTCAATATATTTTATTTTTCATAAAAAATAATATAATGTTTATATAAATAATCATTTCAGAGAACAGAAGTATATCTAATTATATTTATAAAATAAAATATATAAATCAGTTAAAAATCACACGAAACTGTAACGACCCTCCCCAACCAGGTCGGTATCCCAAGGTCGGTTGCCCAGCCCACTGGGTCCGCATGGTCCGCAGGAGGCAAGCGATCGCTACAGTACTGGACAGCCCTCGCGGCCCACCCAGCAGGATTTGTTTATTTGGCCCCAAGGGGTCGCCTCCCTGGATCGAACCCCTGACCTCCCACTTAAGAGAGCCAGCGAGAACCATCCAGTACCATTTCTGCGGGGGGCAATGGAACCCCCTCCCCCCTACCTTATATACATATATATAAATAAAATTTTATAGTATTTTATAAAAATTTTATATATATAATATTTTGCATACATATTAACTTTTTTTTACCATATATTTTTTTAATTAGTTGATATTTAGAGTTTTGTAATTAGGTATTTATAAATATATAATATTTTTATAAAATTTTAATAGTATTTTATATATAGTATTATATAAAAATTATATATATAGTATTTTATACACATATTAATTTTTTTTACCATATAAATTTTTTTAATTAGTAGATATTTAGAGTTTTATAATTAGGTATTTATATATGTAGTATTTTTATAAAATTTTAATAGTATTTTATATATAGTATTTTATAAAAATTATATATATAGTATTATATATATATATTGAATTTTTTACATATATATTTTTTTAATTAATGGATATTTAGAGTTTTGTAATTAGATATATATATAATATTTTTATAAAAATTTATAGTATTTTGTATACATATTGGCTTTTTTATCATATATATTTTTTAATTAGAATATTTAGAATTTTATAATTATATATATGTAGTAATATATACATATATATATTGATTTTTTTACCATATATATTTCTTTTTTATTTTAATTAGTGGACATTTAGCATTTTATAATTAGGTATTTAAGTTAATATTAAAATTTTATTATTTAGTTATAAATCGGATAAAATTAATATTTTCATTTGAAATAGTATTTAATAAATGTTATAAATAAGTTAATAGATTCAAAAATTAAAATAAAAATATATGTAAATAATTTTTTAGAATTTAATAAATAATATAAAATTTTGATAAAATATTTTTAAAAAAATTATAACAAAAATTTTAATTTTACTATAATATTAAATGTTTAATTTTATTTTTAATTTACCTATAATTTTTTTTACTTAAAAAATTTGCCCTCTTTCATTTTGTTTATGATTCTGCAATTGCAAATATCAAATACCACATGTTAGTGGGATTTGAATATGGAACTAAATCCCCAAGCCTCATTCTTAATTGATCGATATAAAGCCATTATTGGCAATAGTTAACATATTTTAGCTATTTTTCTTCGTTGCCTATTAATTAATGGCCATGTGCCGTTCAAAGACTTTACAAATTATATTTGGATAAGCGATATTATGATTTAATAGTATGAATATTTTATAATATGATACATGCTTGAAAAAATAATATGATATAACATTAGTAAACAAATATTTTTATTTGGATTAATATTTAAAAATTTTAGTAAAAGTTTTTTTAAAAGATAAAATTTAAAAATAACCATAAATTATTAGATCAATGGTTTGAAAATTTTATTATAATTTATGATTTTTCAATCCATGATATTATTATGAAAAAATTATACCATTAAAATAAAATGAAGAGTAAAACAAATAAAAAATTAATCCATGCAATAACAATAACCTAATGAAATTTTCTTTTAAAATATAATGATTAATATCACCAATCATCCATGTATTTTACTATCTGTATCTTTAAAATTTCCAAACTTCTATTTGCCATATGATAAAATATGTCAATATTCAATTTATTTTCATAATGATACTGACTCTGTTTTCAATGATTAGATGGTGATGAAAATGAGAGTTTTACACTAAATTATAAATCTTAAATTTTAAATCCTAAATTTTGAATTTTAAATTTTAAATATTTAAAAATTTAAATTTGAAAACAAATTTGTTCTTAAATCACAAGGAAAATTCTTATTTTAGAATTACAATTGTAATATATCGCTAATGTTATGAATAATTAAAAAAAATATATAGTGGATGGATGTTTTTTCTTATTTCTTTAATCATCTTATTTTGTCTCCTTAATTATTTTATCTTATTTTTTTAATTTTTTTTAATTTTTTTATTTTATTATCTTAATAATTAATATGCAATATTTAATTTAATTTCCAATGAAGTTGTAAGGCTTTTGATGAATAAATAAAAAGAGTAAAAAATATAAGTATTTTTTACTCTAAATTGTTTATTAAATTAATTAGTCTTTATTTTTCATTTTCTCTTATTTATCTATAATTCTATAATTAATTTTATAACACGTTATCAGCGTGAAATTCTACTATTTGTTCATTTTAAGTATTCAAATTTAAAATTAATTTGTGATATATTTTTGCCAAAAATTCTAAGGTAAATTTCTTATTTATATCTCTTTTGCTAAAAATTTTAAGGTAAGTATCATAATATCTTGATCTTTATATATTATAATATATAAAAGCTTTAGAAAAATAATATAAATTAAAATTCATTTGAAAATTAAGATTTATATTTGATTTAATTGATAAATAAATTAAATTAAAGAATTAATTTAAAGTATGAAAATAAAAATATTAAATATGAGCACGATGGTTGCCCGAATTTATATTTATATTCTATGAAGTGATTTTGTTTGAATTTTTGAACTAATCTAAAGAAGTTAAATGAGCATAAAATTTTAGTTGAGAGTTTATCTATGTGATAATAGTCGGTGTATAAAATTTTATAATTTATAAAGATGATTTACTATTTAAGAAAAATAGGAGAAGATAGATTATTAGAATTGTTTTAGTAATTCAGAATCTATAAAGGTTGAGAAACCTATTTAAAAACTATAATAAACAAATCTAGAAAAATCTAAAATTTTACATAAAAAATAATATATATATCTAAGACATATGGTTAAAATTTCATAAATTTTAATAAAGATTTAATTATAAAAATAAAATTAAAAACCGATACTGCTAGAGTAGTGATTGAAAGAATATAATCTACAAGGTTGAATATATATAATTTAAAAATATAGTAAATGAATGTATAAATTTATGAACTTTTAGATATAAGTTTCTACAAATATCTATGTTATGTGATTAAAATTTCATAAATTATTATAAAGGTCTAATACTTAAAAAATTTGATAAATAGGTACTGCCAAAAAAGTGTTAAAGAAATTTAGAAAAAAATTTAAATTATATATATAAGTCTATTTATATGTCTAACTTTCATAGTTTAAATCTTATAAATTTTGATGAAGATATAATAATGTAAGAAAAATAAAAAAAAAAGAGAGATTACCGGGTAAAAGTTAGAATCCTGCATATTTAAAGGTTAGTAAATAAATTAATATTTAATTAATAAATATATGAAAAAAAAATTATGAAAATTACATGTTAGAATAAATTTGGATTTTTGAGTAATCTTTAATCAGGTTTTATAATTAAAATATAAATAACAGTATTGACTTGTGATTATGAAAGTCTATTTGAGAACTTTATTAAAATAATTATAATTTTTATAAAATTACAATTTGTTGATTTACTATGAGACTTTAGAGTACATTACTTATAATAATTTTTATCATATGTATAGTGCAAATAAAAAAGATAAATGTATTGTGGATGTTGAAATCGCACATACACTTCTTAAAAGTAAAAAAATATTTTTTCTCTTTAAAAATAGATAAAGCAGATGTTACTACAATATCTGATAACATAAAAATAATTGAAAGCTCCAGAAAAGCAAATATATTATTACCAAGAAAAACAAAAATTATTATAAATAATGCATTATTTTCTCATAGAAATTTGTTAAGTTCTAAAGATATTCGCAGCAATAAATATCATATTGAGGCTATAAATGAGAAAAATTAAAAAATATCTCCATAGTATAAATATTATTTCAGATGAAAAATTGTATATTAGAAAAATTCTCTATTTTTTCTCTAACTTATACTACATACAAATTAGTATAATTGAAGTAAATTTTACGGTAAATAAGAAGTTTACAAATCTAAATATTTTTACAATTTGACATGATTGGTTAAGCCATCTTGATTTGATAATGATGAGAAAAATTATTAAAAATTCATATGGGCATCCATTGAAGAACTAGAAGATTCTTCAAGGAAATAAATTTTTTTTGTGTTGCATGCTCTCAAGAAAAATTAATTATAAGATCGTCACTATCTAAAATTGAAATTAAATCCCTTACATGTTTACAATGTACTTAGAGTGATTTTTACGGACCTATTCATCTACCATATAAATATTTAAATATTTTATGATTTTAATTGATGTACCAATAAGATAGTCATATGTATATTTATTATCATCTTGCAACTTGACATTTGCGAGATTACTTGCTCAAATATTTAGATTAAAAGTATAGTTTCTTGATTATACAGTCAAGTCAATTCGACTTGATAATGCTGGTGAGTTTACATTATAGGCTTATAATGATTATTGTATGTCAATTGGAATAATAGTTGAAAAGTCTATTACATATGTGTATACATAAAATGGTATAGTAGAATTATTTATTAAACACCTCTAATTAATAGCTAGACAATTATTTATGAGAAGAAAACTTTCTATTTCTGTATGGAGACATACTATTTTACATGGAGCAATACTTATATGTATTAGGCGAATAAGTTATTATAAATTCTTTTCATTACAATTAACATTTGGTCAAAACCAAATATTTTTTATCTTAGAATTTTTTGTTGTTCGATGTATGTTCCAATTGCTCCATCATAACGCATAAAGATGTGCCCTCAAAGGAGATTGAGAATATATATTGGACATAAATCTCCTTTTATAATTAAATATGTTAAATCATTAACTGGAGATTTATTTCCTGTAAGATTTGTTGATTGTCATTTTGATGAAATCGTTTTTTTAACATTAGGAGGAGAGAATAAATAACTTGAAAAGAAAGTTATTTGAAATGTATTATCATTATCTCATTCAGATCCTCAAATAAAGCAATGTGAACCGAAAGTTAAAAAGATAATATATTTGCAAAATATTACAAATCAGTTGTTAGATACATTTACTGAAAATTATCTAATCTCATATACCAACTATAAATACTCATATTTAAACTGATGTTCTTATAGGATAATCTGATAATGCGAGTACTAGTAATTCGGGCCTAAAGCGTGGTAGATCAATCAGTTCTAAAAATAAAAATTCTCAAAAAAAAAGAGAAATAAATAATCAAGATGGTCTTATATCGAAAGCGTGTGATCCTGAAGAGATTCAAGATATAACTAATCATATAGCTCCATAAGAGGTTCAAGTACCTGAGAATTATAAGAATAATGAGATCTCAATAAGTTATATTACTACGAAAAAAATACAAAATAGAAAATATATAATTGTCGATAATACTTTTATTTATATTATTGTTATTGATATTTTAAAATAAAATGAGGATCTTGAGCTTATATCTATTAAAGAATGTAGGCATAGAAATGATTGGCTAAAATAAAAAGATGTAATTTAAGCAAAATTGAATTCACTTTCAAAGCATGAAATTTTTGGACCTGTAGTCCATATATCTGAAGGTGTAATGCCAATGGGTACAAATAAGTATTTGTATAAATACGCAATGAGAAAAATAAAATTATGAGATATAAAGCATGATTAGTTATACAAAGATTTTCACAAATGTTTGATATTAATTATGAGGAGACATATTCTATTGTGGTGGATATAATCACTTTTAGATATTTGATTAATGTGACAATATGTGAAAAGCTTGATATGTGTTTGATATATATTATTACAACATATTTATATGGCTCACTTGATATTAAAATTTATATGAAAATTCCTGAAGAATTTTAAATGCCTGAAGTATGTAAATATTTCATGAAAAATGCATTTAATAAAATTATAGATATCATTGTATGAATTAAAATAATCAGGTCAAATATGGTATAAACGTCTAAGTGAATATTTATTTAAAGAATGATATAAAAATGATTCAATTTGTCTATGTGTTTTTATAAAAAGATTTGAATAAAAATTTGTCATAATTATTGTATATGTTGATGATTTAAACATCATTAGAACCCTTGAAAATCTTCAAAAGGTAGTTGATTAAATAATTTAAAATTAAAGATCTTGGAAAAATAAACTTTTTCCTTTGACTGCAAATAGAGCATCTAAAAGATGAAATTTTTGTTCATCAGTTAACTTATATAAAAAAAATCTTAGAGTGATTTTATATAGATAAAGCATATTCATTGAGTACCCCAATAATTGCGAGATCGCTAGAAGTGCATATAGATCTTTTTAGACCTCAAGAGAATGATGAACTTCTTGATTCTGAAGTACCATATTTTATCGATATAGGTGGATTGATATATCTTGCTAATAACACAAGATCAGGCATATTATTTATTATAAGTCTTATAGTAAGATTTAGTTTTTATCTAACATGAAGATACTGGAATGAAATTAAACATATTTTTGGATATCTTTGAGGAATAATTGATATGGATTTGTTTTATTCTAATAAATTTAAATCACAATTAGTTGGCTATACAGATGCATGATATTTATCTGATCCATATGAAGTTTGATCCCAAACAGGATATTTATTCACATGTGGAAGTACGACTATATCATGGCAATCCACAAAACAGACCTTGGTTATTACTTCTTCAAACTATGTATAAATAATAGCAATGCATGAAGCAAGTCAAGAATGTATTTGACTAAGATCATTAAGCTATCATATTCAAAAGATACGTGACTTTCCATTTCAAAAAAATATCCCAACAATAATATATGGAGACAATACAACATGCATAACTCAATTAAAGAAAAGGAATATCAAATGTGATAGAACAAAATATATTTCACTAAAATATTTCTTTACTTATGATCTTTTAAAAAAAGACAAATATATATTCAATAAATTCGTTCAAGTGATAATTTATTAGATTTATTCACCAATACATTACCCATTGTAATATTTGAGAAGTTGAGATATAGTATTGGAATATGCAAACTCAAATATGCGAAGTGATATCTTTATGAGGGGGAGTAAATCATATGTTGTATTTTTTTCTTAGCTAAGGTTTATTCCCATTAGGTTTTCCTAGCAAGGTTTTTAATAAGACAATATATATACATATTATGAATATTATGCTCTTTTTCCTTTGTTAGATTTTTATTTTACATGATTTTTTATATTAATATTTTAATGAGATATATTCTTAATAGAGAAACATCAAATGGGGGTATTATGAATAATTAAAAAAATATATAGTGGGTGGATGTTTTTCGTTATCTCTCTAATCATCTTATCTTATCTCTTTAATTATTTTATATCTTTATTTATTTTATTATCTTAATAATTAATATGTAATATTTAATTTAATTTTTAACTCTATAAATAGAGGGGTTGTAAGATTTTTGATAAATAAATAAAAAGATTAAAAAATATAAGTATTTTTTCTCTCTACATTGCTTCTTAATTTAATTAGTCTTTGTTCTTTATTTTTTTTATTTATCTATAATTTTATCATTAATTTTGTAAAAACTAACTCTATTTTTTTCTTTAAAATATATTCTCTGTCAAGTTCTATTATATTATTATTCAGTCACTGACAACTAATAACTGAAAATTGGAATTAAATATTTTGATAAAAAAAATAAATTAAATATTAAAAAATTTTATCATGACCGATTAAAATTTTAATAATATAAACGTAAAGTTTTGAAAAACAATATGTGATATTAACCCAAAATATAATATACTGATTTTGATCCATGTGGCACAACAAAGAGCCTAAGACAACATCATTTTCCCAAAATATACGTCGAAAATTTTCTTTTAAAATCTCGAATAGTCTAATAAACATATTTGTTGTATAAAATCAAATTGATAAGATAAATTAATACTTAATCAAATATATTTGAATGATTTGATATGGAATCCAAGTCAGACTCAGAACAAATACCCTCAGAAAATAACTCTTAACCAGTAGGGTGTCTAATTGCATCGTAGTCTATAAGGCGTTGAAAATCCAACTAAAAAATTGTGCATTAATTACTGTGCATATCAGACAGTCTCTGTATCAATATATAATAATGGGCATCAATCATGATAAGACCTAATGAGCACTCTCTGTTTTTAGGTATATTAAATTATTAATGTAAAACATTTGATGTACATATATATACATATATATCTTTTTATGTTTTAAAAATTATTTTCTAATTTTACAATATATAAAAAAACACAAAAAATAATAATGATATTAAATCACAAATTAAAATTAAAAATAATTTTATATGAAATTGAAAATTGAAATATAATAAAAATTAAGTGGTTATATGTCAATATTTGTATTTTACCTGTATCTATATCTACATCTATCTATTTGAAAGGATTATATTAAATGACAAAAGAATTTACTAGTTTTTTTTAATTGCATAATTGGACATTATTTAATATTGTTATTATTTTACAACAAAAAACTTAAATAATACGATTTAGATTTATTTTATAATTTTCTATTTATTAAAAATTAAGTTTATCTTGTACACATTATGTGTACATCTAAGTTTGTTATGTACTATTTTTGTATATGTTGTGTGTATACTATATAAGTATACATATATTTATATATATTGTATATATGTTCTAAATATATTAAATTTCAATTGATAAAATGTATAACATTTTGTATTTTATTTAATCATATTGTATATTTTGTGTGTATGTTTGTTATGTGCATACTATATTTTATGCTATGTTTATGTTGTGTATATATTTTTTTATGTTGTGTATATGCTTTGAATTTGTTAAATTTTAATTGATAAAATATTTTTTTAGTATGTTGTTTAATTATGTTATTGTATTGTGTGTGTGTATATATATATGTATGTGTTTGTTGTGTTTGTATACTATGTATGTGTTTGTATGTATTATGTGTATGCTGTATATATATATTTATAAATTATATATATGTTATGTTTGTGTTCTAAATGTGTTGAATTTTAATTGATAAAATATATATCTTTTCGTAATTATTTAATTATATTTTTTATGTTGTATATATGTTGTGTATATTGTGTATTTATTATTTAACATATACAATATTCATATATTATAACAATTTAAATACAAGTCAGTCAAAATAAAAGAAATACAATTTTAAAAAATAGAACATACTCATTCATGAAATATAAATGAGAATTAGTCAGATATATACTCCAAAGCAAAACACTAATAAATTATAGATTATAGTAATCTTAACTAGATTTTACTAGATAAAAATGCCCCCTCAATCCCCTAAAAAAGAAAAAAAAAAAAGAACAAAACACATTTTCTTTCTCTTAGCTCCTTCTTTCTCCCCGCCCATACTCTTTTCTTTTCTTTATCTATTATTTTTTGATCTCTTCTTTCTTTTGCTCTTGTTCAATCACTTCTCTCTTTCTCTTTGTCGATCTCCTATCGATCTTTCACTTTGCCTGATATTTCATAAACTTTGCGGCTCCATTTGTTGGCAACTAATTTACTTTATCCCAATCAAGTTAAAGGTAAACCGAGTTAGTTTCTTTTTTTTCCTTGAAAAAATATAATTTGAGCTAACATGAGAAGATGTCGACAAAATATGTAGGTGTTAAGCATCTATCTTATGAGCTTGTTATGAGTATATTTTTACTAATATGACTCAGTATGATTTGTTATAGACATATTTTTATTGGTATGACTTGGTATGAGTTTGTTATGAGCATTTTTTTACTGGTATAAGTTGGTATGAGCTTGTTATGAGCATATTTTTACTGGTATGACTTAGTATGAATTTGTTATGAATATATTTTTACTGGTATGAGCTTGTTATGATAATATTTTTACTGGTATGACTTGATGTGAGCTTGTTATGAGCTTATTTTTGCTGACATTGCTTGGTATGACCTTGTTATAAGCATATTTTTACTGATATTACTTGGTATGAGCTTGTTATGAGCATATTTTTACTGATATTACTTGGTATGAGTATATTTTTACTGGTATGTGTTTGTATGAGCTTGTTATGAGCATATTTTTACTGGTATATCTTGGTATGAACTTATTATGGGTAGGAATATTATGAAAATGGAGATGATGTGGCTAATTCACAGACAGAACATGGTATTAACATTCTTGTAGATTTTAAAGTAGGGCCAAAGTATCATCATACAGGGGTGAAAAACAGTGATAACATTTATTTTAATTATAATAATAAGGCAGAACATGCGACTCCTAACAATGAAGAAATGGTGACAAACTTGTTTGCATGCAGGAGTAATATAAAATTGTTATGCAAAAGTTATATATCTGAAACGATTAAGGAGAAAAAAATATTTAAGTCAAGAGAATATATTAAGACAACAGTGTCCCTCATTACAATTAGGGAGAAATTATAGTTTAAGGTATTCAAGTCCAATACTTCTTTCTTTGTCATGTGTTATATTGATAAACGTTGTATAAGAAGATTGAGAGCGAAAAGTCTTGAAAACTCAAAGGGTTGTTGGATGGTGACAAAATATGTAACCCAACATACATGTCGGACCGATTTTGATCAGAGTAGACACAAATAAGTAACTAGCTGGGTTGTTGTAGAGTGCATTAAGAAGCGATTCATAAATCCTGGGAGGGTTTTCAAGCCTAAGGATATTATCTAAGGCATGCATAATAAATTTGGTGTTGAGATTAGTTATTCCATTACATGAAGGGGACGTGAGTTTGCATATGAGAATATCATACTTGGTACTGCAGAATAATCTTTCTCAATTCTACCATCCAATTTGTATATGCTAAGCGAAACTAATATGGGTACGGTGATACATCTACAATGCAGTGATGATAATCAATTTGAGTATCTTTTCTTTGTTTTTGATGCTTCAATAAAAGATTTTTAAAATTGTATACTTGTAATTACTATTGATGGCACTCATCTGAAAGGGAAGTATCGAGGTGTGCTTTTCACTGCCGTTTGTCACGATGCAAACCAACAGATATTTTCTTTAACATTTGGGATTGGTTATTCTGAAAATTATGCATCATGGACATGGTTTCTTACGAGGTTGAAGGAAGCTTTCGGTGAAAGACCAGATCATATTATTATATTTAACAGACACCTTAGCATTCAGAAGGCTATATTAGAGGTTTTTCCAAATACATTCCATGAAATTTGCATGTATCACTTATTAAATAACTTGAAGTACAAATTTAAACATATAACCAAGGACCTTGAGAAGCACTACTACAAAATAGCTAAAGCCTACAAAATAAATGATTTCACTAAACTTTTTGGTGATTTTTGCATTAGTGTGCAAGAGAATATTTAGAAGGTGTTGGACTAGATAGGTGGACGCGATCTCATATGCATAAAAGGAGATATAACATCATGACGACTAACATCTCCGAATCGGTCAATGTTGGGCTTGTAAAGGTGAGAGACCTTCCTATTACTGTATTTATTAATGAAGTAAAAAAGATATGTCAAAGATGAATTTATGAATATCGAAACAAAGCAGAGCAATTTATGGATAAAATGTCAATGGATGTAGAAAAAATTAAGGAAGAGAATGATGAAAGCACAAAAAATGAATTTAAGTTCTTATTATTTATTTTTTCAATGTCAAAGTTTTTTATTTATTTTTCATCAAATGTCATTATTTATGATATTGTCATGTCATACTGTTATTTATATTTTGCAAATGAAGCCTACTAGCAACATCAAATACGACGTTAAGGATGTAAATATAAATTATGTTGTCGATATGTCTAATAGGACCTGTTGTTGCATGAAGTTTCAATTAGATCGACTCCTATTTGTGCATGCTTCTGTGGTTGTTAGGAATAGCATCTATGACACTTATGAGTTGTGTTCTCCATATTACTCGCGTGAATATTGGTTTCAAACATACAAAGAAGTCATAAATCCAATTTCCCATATCGGTGATTGGTCTATCCTGGAGCACATTTATAGCGTCACTCTTTTACCACAAGATATACGCACGTTAACTGGGAGGCAAAAAAATGTAGGATTCCTTCACTTAGTGAGGAGAAAACTCATTTGAGGTACAACTGATGTTGCGAGCGTGGTCACAATAGATATACTTGCTAAAATTCCATTTATTTGCACAGTTATCAGGAGCATCGATGGATTAAAAATAGCGCATTCTACAATAAACTCGAACTAGGGCAGTATGCATTTTATAATACTATTATTAATGACAAATGATTAATGTACGAGTATATTTTTATTGATATGAGTTATTATGACATTGATGTGAGCATATTTGTATATATATGAGTCGGCATGAGTTTGTCATGAGCATATCTTTACTGATATGACTTAGTATGAGTTTGATATTAGCAGATTTTTACTTATATGATTATGTATGAGTTTGTTATGATCATATTTTTATAGGTATAACATGGTATGAGTATGATAAAATAATATTTTTACTGATATGAGCTTAGTATGAGCATATTTTTACTGGTATAATTTTGTATGAGTTAAGTATGAGCATATTTTTACTGATATGACTTAGTATGAGCTTGGTATGAGAATTTTTTTAATGGTATGAGTAGGTATGAGCTTGTTATGAGCATATTTTTCTGGTATGACTTGGTATGTATTTGGTATGAGCATATTTTTACTGGTATGAGCTTGTTATGAGCATATTTTTACTGATATGAGTTGGTATGAACTTGTTATGAGCATATTTTTATTGGTATGAGTTGGTATGAGCATGGTATGAGTATATTTTTACTGATATGACTTATTATGAGCATATTTTTATTAGTATAAGTTGGTATAAGCATATTTTTACTGGTATAACTTGGTATGAGCTTGTTATGACCATATTTTTAATGGTATGACTTGGTATGAGCTTGTTATGACCATATTTTTACTAATATGAGCTTGGTATGAGCATATTTTTACTAATATTTATTGGTATGAGCTTGTTGTGACTATATTTTTACTGGTATGACTTAGTATGAGATTGTTATGACCATATTTGTACTTGTATGGCTTGGTAAGAGCATATTTTTACTGATATGAGTTGACATGAGCTTGGTATGAGGATATTTTTACTGTTATGACTTAGTATGAGCTTGTTATGAGCATATTTTTGCTGGTATGCCTTGGTATGAGCTTGTTATGACCGTATTTTTACTGGTATGACTCGGTATGAACTTACTATGAGCATATTTTTATTGATATAAGTTGATATGAGCTTGTTATTAGGATATTTTTACTGGTATGTCTTGGTATGAGCTTAGTATGAGTATATTTTTACTGGTATGAGTTGGTATGAGCTTATTATGACCATATTTATACTAGTATAGCTTGTTTTGAGTATATTTTTACTGGTATGAGTTGGTATGAGCTTGTTATGAGTATATTTTTACTAATATGACTTGATATGAATCTATTTTTACTAGTATGCCTTGGTATAAGCATATTTTTACTGATAAGACTTGGCATGAGTCTATTTTTACTGGTATAAGTAGGTATGAGCATATTTTTATTGGTATGACTTGGTATTTTTTCTGATATAACTTGGTATGAGTTTAATATGAGTATATTTTTACTTATATGACTTGTTTTGAGCATATTTTTACTGGTGTGAGTTGATATGAGTATATTTTTACAGGTATAAGCTTGTTATAATCCTATTTTTACTAATATGAGTTGGTATATGTATGAATATATTTTTACCTATTACATAAAATATTTATACTTTTAGAAAAAATTAAAGCAAAATTTTAAAAATATCTCACTCATCATTAAAATAATATTTTTTTTTAAAAAATATCTCTTCTTTCACTATAATCAATATTTTGCTTTAATTTTTATTTTTTTAAACTTTACTATGGAATAAATATATTATAACAAAATAATAAAAATTAATATTTTTAATTATATTTTAAATTTCTAAAATGTATTAATTTGTTTTAAAGGAAAATTTTTAATTTTAATTACATATAACAAATAACACTTATAAAAATATAAAAAAATAAAAAATATATTAATAAAAATTTTTAAATTTTCTTTTAAATAAATTTTTATATATTATATATATAAATAAAATTTAAAAAAATATTAATTTTGTTATATAGATATTGTGTGCATATTATGTGTATGTTACGTAAATATTATAGATGTTGTGTATATATTATGTCTTTATTATATATTATATATATTATAAATATATTATATGTTATGTATATATTGTGCGGTTGTTTTGTGTGTATAAAATTAAAAAAAATAAACTTAAAAAAATAAATTATATAGATATTATATATATATTGTATATATGTCTATATTTATTGTTTATGTATTTTATATGTATTGTGTGTATGTTTATTTTTTATATGTCGAGAATATGATAAAAATAAAATTATTTATAAATAAAAAAATAAAAAAATTACACCCCCATCATTTTTTATAATTTTTTTTATTTTTACCACGAGTATTTTAGTCATTTTATAATAAACTCATAATAAACCACATAATAAATTATATAAATTTATAAACTCATAACAAACATATAATAAACTCATAATAAATTATCTAAATATGATATTTTTATAAAAAAATTATAAATTTTGGTAAATATGTAAATATTTTTAAAAATATAGTAATTTAATTTTTTTTGATATTTTTATAAAGATAAAAAAAATTGACGGAAATCATAGTTTTGAAACAAAAAAAAAAAAAGTTAGGGCTCCCGTATTTGAAATCAAAAAGCTAAATTTCAGTATAAGGTGTTGATTATTTGAACATTTACATAATTATCTAAAAAATGATTTTTATTATAAAAATACTATAAAAGCTAAAATATTTATATTTTTATAAAAAGTTATTGTAAAATTTTAAAATTTAGTGTAAAATTTTAAAAATACTTCATTCCTTAATAAAATAATTTTTTTTAAAAAAATATATTTAACCTCAATATAATTAATATTTTACTTCAATTTTTTTTCAAACTTCACTATTAAATAAAAAAATTATAATAAAATAATAAAAATTAATATTTTAAAATATTTTTCATCATATAGAAATCACAATTTTTATAAAAAGAAAAAAAAATTTGAATTGTAAACAATAAATAAAGTTCAAAAAAATAAAAATAAAAATAAAATATATAAACATATATTAATAAAAAATTATTAAATTTATTTTTAAATAATTTTTATATGTTATACACGTGAAAAAAATATATACAATTTTGTTATATAGATGTATTGTATATATTGTAGATGTTGTGTTTATGTTATGTTTTTATTATTTAAGTTGCGTGTATTTTATGTAAAAATTATTAAATGTTATTTGAATATTATATTAATGTCGTGTGAATATTTTAAAAATAAAAAATTAAAAAATAAAATTAAATAAATATTAAAAATATTATATAGATATATTTTGATGTATTGTTGATGTGCTGTGGATGTATTTTGTATTGTTGAGTGTGTGTTTTATATATGTTGTGTATATATTATATAAATATATATATATTTTTTATGTGTATATTAAAAATATGATATTAAAAATTTTTTAAATAAAAAATAAAAATAAAACAAAACTACAAAAAAAATGCCCGACTGGTTAAATGTTATTAATGAAAAAAGTAACTTCTTGGTTCATTATATTATTGCTTTAGGTTTACATATAACTACATTGATCTTAGTAAAAAAATTTATATATCAAATTTTATTCGCTTACAAAAATAACAAAAAATTAACGTTTAAAAGTTATTTTTGAAAAAATAAACACAAAAGCCGTATTTGTGAAATAAAAACATATCGGCCATGTGCATTTGAAAAGTGAGCACTGAAAAGTCGTGTATGACATAAATTTTTCTTAATTATTCAAACAAATAAATCTTATATTGGGCTTCGGCCCAAAAGTGAGATTCTCCCACTCAAAATTCATAAGTCAAAGTTTCAAAATGCATAATAATAAGAGAAATAATTAAAGACTTTTTACATAACTAACCTTAAAAAGTTAATTTTAAAAATTTTTATTTTTATTTCTAATAGAAAATAAAACTCATAAAATTTTATATGAACGATAAATATATGAAAATATTTTAATAAAAATATTAAAGTTATTTTTAAATAAATTTTATATATTATATTTATAAAATAAAGTTTAAAATAAATTTGTTATATAATGTTGTGTGTATATTTGTATTTATTGTATGTATACTATATATATATATTGTGTATATATGTGTTTATTGTTTATGTATTTTATATATATTATGTTTATATTATGTATATATATTATGAATATGTTGAATTTTAATTTATTAAATATATATTTTTTGTATATTATTTAATTGTATTATATATGTTGTATATATGTATATATTTGTTGTATATATATTGTGTGTATATTATGTTTATATTGATGTATATTGTGTATATATTTATTAATTTATTGAATTTCAATTGATAAAATTTTAAATTTTAATTTTAAGTAGGTTTTATATTTATTTTTTTAACCTGATAAATTTATTGTTAGAAAAAGCATTTATTAATTAATTATTAATTTTCGATGATTGGTAAATTCACACAGTTGATAATCACTAATTAGTAGCAGTTGTCATTAACCATCATTATAATTGATTATTTTTTATACACATACGCAATCAAATTGCATAATAATAATATATAGTTAGACTTTGTATTTAGTGTATTTAAATTTTATAATTAAAGCTACTAATTATATTATATTATTATATATCTATGAGAAATCAAATATCAAAATTAAATATAATAAGAAAAAAAGATTAGCATTAATAACTTGCAAGATTGCTCAGTATATCAAACTGTTCAATGCATGAAATCAATTAGGCCTAATTGTAAACAAATTCTTGAATTTTGCTTCTTTTTATCGGAAAAATAGGTGTTAATATTGTGAAAAAAATTGAAAAATGTGATAATTTGATTTCTATCGATGTTAAGTTTGCAAAAAAAAAAAATAAATAAATAAAGAGTTTATAATAGAAGAAAATATGAATACTAAATTTAAATTTTATAAATATTATTTATTATAATTAATAATTTAATGGTTCTATAATTAGAATTTAATATTAATTTATATGTAAAAGGAATAGTTATTTTTACATATAGTCAGTGGCGTAGCCAGGATTTTAGATAAGGGGGGTCCAATTCAACTTAAAATTTATAATTCACAAAAATAACATTTATAATAAAATAAATAAAACAAGAAAAAGAAATTAACGAAGAAGAAACGTGAGAAAGAAGAGAAATAGTCACAATTAAGTTATTCTTGTTTGTTTGTAATGGGCAGAGTCATTGACAAATCTTGTTTGTTTGTAATGGGCTTGATTAAAAGGCCCAGTTTTAAAGATTGAAAAAAAAAGGATGAAAAATGTTGGGAGCGTGGATCGAAGTTGCGTGCTCTCACATAGTAAGGCCAAGCTGTTCCATCTCAACTAATGTAATATTCATTCTTAAATATACCTAAAAATTTTTTATTTTTAACTGAGAGGGGAACAGGGCCCCATGGGACTCCATTTATCTCCGCCTCTGCATATAGTTATTATTAATAAGTACTATTATGTAAGAAAGATGGAAAAAAAGAAATGAAAAAATAAAAAATAGTGATATTTTTAAAAATAAAAACTTAACAAAAGTTAAAATTACAAAAAAAAAATAGCAATAGGAGTAAAAATAAACTAAAATTTAATATCATAAATTAAACAATATTACTCTTATTTTTTAAGAACAATAAAATTGTTATTAATTTTGATATTCATTGTAACATCTATATATTCTAAATACATATAATACATATATTTTAATATACGTAAAATATATATTTAAGATATAAAAGTACTACAATAATTATATATAAAAATTCTCAATATTTAAAATAAATTTTAAATTTATAGAAGAAATTCTCTGAAAATTTTTTGCTAGAGTTCTGTTTGTAATATTAATATTTCCAAAGTTCAACAAACACAATCTGCAAATTAAATTTCACTTCTAAATATTTATAAACCAATCTCCAATGATTTTCTAAATCTCCACTTTATTTATTTACATAACAAGATTTTAAGCCCAAAACATTTCACATCGGGTGTATTTACATATATACGTATATAACAATACCAAAATATTTAAAATATATATGTATAGTATCCCATGTTTACAAAACTCAAAGTACATAGAATAAAAAATTATATATGAATACAGTACTGGTACAGTTGATCTTGTGACAAAATAGATACTCCACTCCCAGTTTATTAGGGATGTCAAAATAGATTGGCCATTCTGGTGACACGATTAAGATCAATACGAACACGATCCATTTATTAATCGTATCAACACGAACATTATACGAAAATTAAACGAATACACGAGTGACACAACGCAATAATTTTATATTCCTAAATAATCAATTAAATAATTATTCATAAATAAAATTATAATTAAATTAATTTTAAAATATAAATGTATTAAAAATTTCTTTAAAATACATAAAATAAAATATATATAACATAATTAATATGAAATAAATAATTGGTGTGTATTATATTTTAGTATTAGAATTTTATACGAAAAAATATTAATAAGATAAAATATATAATATTATATTATTTAAATTATAAAAATTATTTAATTTTTAACATTTATTTAGAAAAATAATTTTTAAAATTCATAAAAATTAAATTTAAATTAATAAAATAATTTAGTAATTAGATAAATTAAATAAATTTTTAATAAAAATAACTAAAAATTAAATAAAATATTTGTAAATAAATAATAATACATCATATAATAATATAATAAATATATAACATTTTTAATTTTTATAATAAATTATAATAAAATAATATAGTTTTGAATTATATAAAAACTATATCATTTTAGTTAAACAAGTTATGGCGTGTTCGCGTGTCAACTCGTTTAAAATTGTCATAAACGGGCCGACCCATTTATGATATGAACCCGTTTAAGTTCAACACGAACCCGCTAATTTTAGTTATTTTTGCATGTTATGTTCGCATATTATGACCCATTTTGACACTCCTTTACTTCACTCTGGACTGCTTTACTCTATAGTCCTGTCACCTGCTCAATGTATCTAACTGCACTAAATAATTTGCTTGGTGGTACATACTTTAATAACAATAACAATTAAACTAAAGTACTCAGTTGCTCAATACAAAAATACACTATTTAAACAAACATTCATCAACACATAATGTTCAACAATATTTTTACCATATATGTACTTAACGATATTCATGGTTTCATAAGCCAGAATCCACAACACATTTATAATTCACACATGACACATACTCATACACATTGAATCCAATATCTCAGTTAAAATGACTCAAAGGTCTGACACTGGGACAAAGTGTCACACGTATCACCTATAGGCCGTCCCCCCTATTGACACCAGAGGCAAGTGTCAATCACCACCCATGGTCGTCTCTTCTCAACACCGAGGGTAAAGTATCAATGTATCACTCAAAGGCTGCCTTCTCGACATCGGAGACAAAGTGTCTATCATCACCTGAAGGCCATCTTCTCAGCACCTATATGCTCGACAATAATGTGTCCAGCCTCAAAAGTAGAACAGTCCACATGACATACTATAACATATTACCCACTTAAAAAAATTATTTTCATTACTAATTATGCTCATATTTTATACCCATGAGTCGCATTCACAATGTGACTCATTTTACATCTTTCACAATGTATTTTCATATAGTATATCATATTGTGTAACAATTATATACTTTACACATTTCATGTATAAACATTAATTTTACATTGGATAGATACCTTATGTGACATTCATCACATAACTATGTTACATTGTATAGGATATGTGAATATCCACATTTTAAAGTAACTATGTACGTAATACCAACCCAGCATACATACTTTATTCATGATGTTACTTTGAAGGAACTCCAAGTTCCTCAAAGTTACTAAAATGGACAATGTCATACAAGCGAATTTAATTAAATAAATTTTACAATATGTACATGTTTTTTTTTGTTCCAAAAATCACTTAGTTTCATTTTTCACCACCAAACCCTAAATATCTCATTTAGAGCTATCTTGACCTAAATACATATAAACCAAACTATGAATAATATTATTCATTTAAATTCATTTTTTTGCTAAATTACCATTAAACTTCCATTATTTACACAACTTCTACCAAATTCTTAACAAAATCCTTTTACCACCCTTTACTACTTTGTCTAAATTTCAACATATCAAATCTATTTTCATCACTTTAACATAAAATCATTACTCTCATGCTAAAATAACAACAAAATAATTCACTTTCACAATTATAGAAACCTCTTTCAAAAAACTTAATCTCACATATTATAACAAAAAACACTAACTTTACTAAAATCTACACATATCACATTCAATCACAAAATCATAATATTTATATTAAAACAACCTTAATTCATCTTATTTCAATAATTAACAACCACCCATATTGGAAACCCTAATGATACATATTCTTCCCATAACCCTAAATTTATCTAGCCCATCCATATCAAAATTATAATCATAAAATCATAATATATACATTTAAACAATATTAAATTATTCCATTTCAGTAATTATAATAATCCACTCAAAAATCCTAATTTAGGCATGTAACACTCCTATATCCCGTATACGCACACTACATACTACATACTACATACTACACCTGTAATATACGTATACCGAATACAGGAGTGCCACAATTTATAATAAGCAAACCAATCTTTCAATTTAACAACATTATGAGAAAGCTTAAAACATTCAAATTGTATTATAAACTATACTAGATAAAACATTTGTTCATTTTGCAGCGAAAAATATAGTGGTATTTACATATATAAATACATCCAAAATCCATGTTTACAAAACATAAAATTTATACATGTTTGGCAGTTTGTCTCAGATCTTTAAGCCTACAATCAACACTTCAAAGTCTAGACTCGACTCGGTCTAGCTGAATTCTCCGGTTCTACCCTGTCACCTGCGTGATGAACCACAATCGCTAAGCCAACGGCTTAGTGGTACAAACCACAATAACAATATGCTTTAATGCAATGTCAATGTCATACTTTCAAGCAACAGAGATCATATTCAAAAATGCTATATTTCATAACAATACATTTCATTATCTCATTTAATTGTTTTACCATTTATTATTCACATTGAAACAAAGACAAGCATGGGCCCAAAAAGAATCTAATATGTTATTTAAAGTTCAGAGTTACTGTTTTAGTCCATAATCACATTTATCAAGCCCGTAGGCGATACATATATATCTATCCATGGATAGTGTAACAGACGCAGTCTCTTGGACCTCAACCCGGCTAGACCCAAGGGCCCCAGTATCTTAGTCCTCAACCCGGCTAGACTGTTACTGTTTTTGAGGCTTACGACCCAGTCTTTTCACCCCAAAAACATCATATTTCACATTTTTTTCAGCTGGTCTTGGCTTATGACCCGGTCTTTTCACCTATCCAGCGATTCATAAGCATGCCTCCAGACCCAGAACTCTGAAAATTGAATAATATACTAGGCACATATTTAATTCATTTATCTCATTATCAATCTCTTTGACAATTCATTTCTCATTTCGTTTCTCATTTCATTACTCATAATTAAGCTAGGCAATCATGCCCCAATTATTTCATTTGCATTATCATAGCCAACAACAATGGCTTCACATCTCATTATTAAAGTATACACAACCAATTGCATTGAACATACATTTTGAATGATCATCATATCTTTCACATTATACAAATCATAACATTAATCCAATATATTAACAATGAAATATATTACTTAACACATTTACAACCAAATGTGTTAAGTCTCAAAATCATGTAAATGTATGCAACCATGTAAGTTTGTACTTACCTCAAGAGCAACTCACACAACACCAAACTCTTCTTCCAAAAATCCTTCAACACTAGGATTAGAGCAACTTAACCATCTTCAAAACCTAAACCAAAGGTAATCATACACACTCACTTAGAGATATACATGAGATAATAAGGCTAAGAAATAACTAGGGCAAACTCTACACATGACACGCTCAACAACACAGGCGTGTCCCTGACCGTGCCCTAAACTCATAACACAAAATCTTTGACACGCTCAGAACCACGGGCGTGTCACTGAACGTATAATACATTCTGTCTCAAAGAAATATTGACACGTCCAATAACACGGGCGTGCTCATGGCTGTGTCAGTTCTTCAACAACACAGTAGCTATGACACGTTCAATAATACGGGCGTATGCAATGCAAATTGATTATTATTTATTTTTTTTTTTGAGGATTTTTTGGTGTTTGTCTCGTTGGGTGGGGCCTGTTGGCAGTGAATACAATTGACATTAACGGTATAGATTTTTCTTTTTTCAAAGCTTATAGTAAAAATGATGTTGTTCAAGGTTATTTTAGTAATTTAAATTTTTTAAAGAGTTAATATTTAATGTTTTTATCTCTTATGTGCACATACAACTAATGGATTTTATTTTTTCAATGGGCCTCCTCCTTCTGCCCTTTTCTCTTCTTCACCCGCAATTGAAATATAGACTTACCATTATCTCTCTATTCTTCACTATTTCTCTTTCTTTAAAAACTCTCTCTCTATACAATATTCCCTCCTTCTTTACCAAGTTGTGAACTTTATATTCAAAACCCCTATTATGATCTCCTCCTACCTTTTGCAGATTTCGATAAAAATTTCAATTTTAATGTTATTATTTTGATATAGTAGCAGCAATTATTCTAATTAGATATCCATTCATTTGCTTCTTTACTATTTGCAATTTCGATCTTTTTTATTCAATTTTCAATGCGTTTTATTTTTTATTTTTACTAATTCCCTTTGTTTCTCTTAGATTTTCTCTTCTTCTTTGTTTATTATTTTTTGAATACTGTGTATTTGCTTTTAGGGGAGCTAATAAAACCATTGTTATTTTTTTTTCGATTTGTTTGTGCTTAAAAATTGGATTTTGAAATTAGTATTTACAAAGTTCTTTAAGAATTCGGGGTTTTGGTATTTTTTGTTCACTTTTGCAATTTTACTTCTTTTATCTTCGTTGTTTTATAATGTGAAATTAATTTTATATCCAGATGCTGAAGTGATTACCTTATCCCCAAGGACACTATTAGCCACAAATAGTTTTGTGTGCGAGATTTATAACAAGGGCACTGTATAAATGCAATTGTGACACTTGATTCTGCTTCATAATTTCTTTCTAAGTCTATCTCTTTTGTTATTGATTTTTTTTTCATGGATTGTGATATGAGGGATAGCTTCATAATACATAGGGCATTTTATGATGCTTTGGTGAGGAGAGTGCGAGGGCACAAACCCTAATAATTTTAGAGAGGCTAGAGCTCTCCTTCTGGCCCTCTCTCTACATATATGCAATTTATTAATTTGGTTTTGTAATATGCAATTTATTAATTTAGTTTTTAATTGACTTTGAAGTTTTGAGATTATTTGATTTTGAGGATGTTGATTATGTAGTTTTGGAGTTGGAGGCATTGTTTATTGGGAAAGCTGAAGAAGAGAGTAAGGACCAGGTTAACATCTTAGACGCTTTAAGGCATTGCCGTTAATTGTTACTTTATGCAATGAGATTGTTTGGGAAATTTTATGGTTACATGCAATTTTTCTACCTCTATTATGGATGAATTTTAAGTTAATTCAAATTTTGATTAAATGTTCATTTACTGTGGTAAACCGCGTCATATCAAGAAATATTGTTTCAAGTGGAAGAAAGAAAATAAGTCAGACAAAGGGAAGCAAGAAAGGAGAGACAATTATAACAATACTGATCGTGTTGCCACTACCACTTGAAGTGGTAGTGGCAACAATATCAAGAAATATTATTTCAAGTGGAAGAAAGAAAATAAGTCAGACAAAGGGAAGCAAGAAAGGAGAGACAATGATAACAATACTGATCATGTTGCCACTACCACTTCAGATGATGATTTGACTATAATTTATCAAGAGAATATGGTTAATGTAGTCTATGATGATACTGCTTGGGTTCTTGATAGTGGTACATGCTTTCATGTTACATCAAGGAAGGAGTTCTTCGCATCTTATACTCCGGGTGATTTTGGAGTTTTAAAGATGGGTAATGATGGAGTCTCAAAGGTGATAGGCATTGGAACTATTTGTTTAGAGACCTAAAATGGAATAAACTTAGAGCTAAAGAATGTTAGACATACCCCCTAACATTAGGTTGTATTTGATCTCCACTAATAAGCTTGATGATGATGGCTATTGCAACACTTTTGATGATGAAAAATATAAAATCAGCAAAGGCTCCTTAGTTGTGGGTAGAGGAAAGAAGGTTTCAGGCTTATATTGGTTGTAAGCTTCAATATCTACAGATCTTATTAATGTAGTTGAATGTAATAGCTCTTCAGAATTATGGCATAAGAGATTGAGTCATATTAGTGAGAAAGGACTAGATTGTCTAGCTAAAAGGAATTTGCTTTCGGGATTGAAAGGTGCAAGGTTAGACAGATGTGTTCATTGCTTGGCTGGGAAACAAAAGAGGGTTTCTTTCAAACATTATTCTCCTTCTAGGAAAAATGATTTGCTTGAACTGGTACATTCAGATGTATGTGGTCCTTTGAAGGAAAAGTCACTTGGTGGTGCACTTTACTTTGTGACCTTTATTGATGATCATTCTAGAAGACTTTGGGTTCATACCTTAAAGTCTAAAGATTAAGTTCTTAGTGCATTTAAAGAATTTCAAGCTTCTGCTGAGAGAGAAACTGGAAAAAAGTTGAAATATATTTGCACTGATAATGGTGGTGAGTATTGTGGGCCTTTTAATACATATTGCAGAGAACAAGGTATCAGACATCAGAAGACACCTTCCAAGACTCCTCAACTGGATGGTTTGATAGAAAGGATGAACAGAACATTGATGAAGAGAGTCAGATGTGTGCTTTCAGAGGCTAAATTGCCTAACTCTTTTTGGGGTGAAACATTATATACTGTTGCATATGTGATTAATCTAACTCCCACTATTGCATTGGAAAATGATGTTCCAAATATATTCTGGTATGGTATGGATGTTTCCTACTACCACTTACGAGTGTTTGGTTGCAAATGCTTTGTGCATATTCCCAAAGATGAGAGGTCCAAGTTAGATTCTAAGACTAGACAGTGTATCTTCATTGGCTATGGTCAAGATGAGTTTGGCTACTGGTGTTATGATCCTGTTGAGAAGGAACTTGTCAGAAGCCATGATGTGATCTTTGTAGAAGATCAGACTATTGAAGATATTGGCAAAGTGGAGAAGAAAAAGTCTCAGACTCAAAGTTTGATTGATTTAAATCAAACTCTTTCAGCTCCTACACCTGATGCAGTTGATGATGAGAATCAGGTTAATCTGCAAGATGATACTCAAGATGCAGGTGAGATTAATGTTCCTATTGATGATGTTGTTGATGAACATCATGAGGTACTTCGTGAGCATGAAGAAGTTACAGTCAGGAGGTCTACCAGAGACCGTATGCCTTCTACTAGGTACCCATAGAGTGAGTATGTGTTATTGACAGATACAGACGAGCCTGAATGCTATCAAGAAGCAATTGAGAGTGAAGAGAAGGCTAAATGGGTTGCAGCTATGAATGATGAAATGCAATTGTTGTATGATAATGAGACGCTTGAACTGGTGAAGCTTCCCAGGGATAGAAAAGCCTTGAAGAATAAGTGGATCTATAGGATAAAGCAAGAAGATAATTCATCATCTTCATGGTTTAAAGCCAGATTAGTTGTCAAGTGCTTCAGCTAGAAAAAGGGGATTGATTTTGAGAAAATTTTCTCACCAGATGTCAAGATGTCTTCCATTCGAGTTATAATGGGCTTGGTTGCTACTCTTGATTTAGAGATTGAGCAGATGGATGTGAAGACTACTTTTCTCCATGGTGACTTAGAGGAAGATATTTACATGGAGTAACCAGAAGGTTTTATGATGAAGGGAAAAGAAGACCATATTTGCAGACTGAAGAAGATCTTGTATGGTTTAAAACAAGCACCAAGGCATTGGTATAAGAAGTTTGAGTCTTTCATGGTTCAGCAAGGCTACAAGAAGACTACTTCTGATTGTTGTGTTTTTGTACAACAATTTTCTGACAATGACTTCATCATTTTGTTGTTGTATGTTGATGACATACTTATTGTAGGTCCTAACTCTATAAGAATTAAGAACTTGAAGAATGAGATGAGCAAGTCCTTTGATATGAAAGATTTGGGGCCAGCAAAGCAGATTCTTGGCATAAGAGTTATTCGTGACAGGAAATGCAAGAAGTTATGGCTATTTTAGGAGAGGTATGTTGAGAAGGTACTAGGGCGGTTCAATATGACTAAGGCAAAAACTGTAAGTACACCCTTTCCTCGTCCCTTAGATTGAGTGTGAAGCAATCTCCTTCTAATGAGCAAGATAAAGAATACATACAAAATGTTCCTTATGCATCTGCAGTAGGAAGTTTGATGTATGTCATAGTTTGTACAAGACCAGATATAGCTCATGCAGTTGGTACAATTAGTAGATTTCTTTCTAAGGGGCCAGCAAAGCAGATTCTTGGCATAAGAGTTATTCGTGACAAGAAATGCAAGAAGTTATGGCTATCTTAGGAGAGGTATGTTGAGAAGGTACTACGGAGGTTCAATATGACTAAGGCAAAAGATGTAAGTATACCTCTTTCCTCATCCCTTAGATTGAGTGTGAAGCAATCTCCTTCTAATTAGCAAGATAAAGAATACATATAAAAGGTTCCTTATGCATCTGCAGTAGGAAGTTTGATGTATTCCATGGTTTGTATAAGACCAGATATAGCTCATGCAGTTCGTACAATTAGTAGATTTCTTTCTAATCCAGGAAAAGAGCATTGGAATGCAGTCAAGTGGATTTTGAGATATCTCCGTGGCACTTATAGTTTGAAGTTGTGCTATGGGACTGATGAGCCTATGCTTTGTGGTTATACAGATTCTGATATGGTTGGTGATATTGATTCAAGAAAGTCTACTTCTGGCTATTTGATTACCTTTACAGGGGGAGTTGTGGCATGGCAATCCAGGTTGCAAAAATACATTGCTTTGTCTACCACGGAGGCTGAATTCATTGCAACCACAGAAGCTTATAAGGAGATGTTGTGGATGAAAAAGTTCATAAAAGAGCTTGGGTTTACTCAGAAGAGATATGTGCTGTTTTACGATAGTCAGAGTGCTATTCATCTTGGTAAGAATCCTACTTTTCATGGTAGATCAAAATATATTGATATGAGGTATCATTGGATCCGTGATATTTTGGATTCTAAATTCATTGAGCTTGAAAAGATACATACAGATGATAATGGTGCTGATATGTATACCAAAGCTCTACCAAGAATGAAATTTGAAGTATGTCATTTGAGTGCCGATTTGTCATCCTCTTCCACATAGTCGGAAAGGGGGAGAATTATTGGGTTTGGGTATTCCCTCCTATGTGGTAAAAATCCATTGTCAAGTAAATTTTTATCTTTTCATCCAAGGGGCATTTTTATCTTTTCACTGAGGATATTAAATCCCCATTTCCAACAGAATTGTGTGTGTGGTGAGTCTTTCATCATTTTTATACAAAAATCAAAAAGAGAAACAAAGAGTGAGAGAAAAAAAGAAGAGAAAAATTCAGTTTGAGCTATCTATCTTTCGACGAAGATCCGACAGTGAAATTTGCTCCGTTTGGGCTGATTTTTGGTAGAGAGGTAGAAGTCTCTATGTTCTTCATTCTGAACGGTGGGATTCTGTTTTGGAGATTCAAAAATTGAGGTTTTATTGTCAAAATCATGCTGTTCATCTGGGCATTTCTAGCACTATTGAGCTTCACCATTTTCAACGGTTGGGCAGTCATCCTTTGCCTGATCAAGCTGTTTTTTGGTGAGCTTTTTTCTTAACTTTCTGTTCTTTATTCTGAATGGTGGAGATTGAATTTTAACGATTAGAAATTTTTCAGAAATTGTCAGAACAGAGGACTTTGTTGTGTTCTCTCTTTGTGTCGTTCTCTACTTATTGTGTTGGCATGTTGTTGAGCCTTTGATTTTTGGTTGTTGTGATTGCTGAAAATTTGTAAGACATTATTTGTGATAGTGGATATCATTTGCTTAGTTCGGTAGGAGGTCTCGTGGTTTTTTATCCTTCACACCGAAGGAGTTTTTTACCACGTTAAAATTTTTTTGTGTTCATGTGGTGAATGGTTTTTTGATAGATTGTTTTAGGCAGCATATACATGTTTTAGGTATTGTAATTTTTGCTCATTATTACTCATGGTAGATTCACTCAAGTGGGGAAGATTTATTGTCTTGTTGTCATGATCGCTTCATTCCCAACACATTTTTCTACAATCAAATCCCAAAACATGTTGATTGAACCATTGCCCAATATCAATAGGGTTTTTTCTTTGGCAATACAACATAAGAAGCAAATAAGTGCTGCAACTGTCAAGATAGCAAAACCTAGTGTTTTCTATTCTAAAGATACTTCTACTATCACAACATCTCTAACAAATCAATCAGATTCTATTTCTGGTTATATTGCTAGAAGAAATAATACTCCAACTTCAATCAATCAATCTTATAAAACTAAAAGGAACCTCAATAACAATGGCAATTTTCATCAGGGGTTTAAACTTATTTGTACACATTGTGGGTATACTGGACGCATAGTTGATATCTGCTACAAGAAATACGGTTATCCATCTATGTGTAAGCCTGAACCTAGAAGGTTTGCCAATCAAGTAGAGGTTAATTCAGAAGATTCTCATCAATTCAATTTTTCAGAAGCTAACATACCTATAGGCAATGCGATTAGGCAATGTCAACAATTAGCTATTTTTCAAGGATCTAGTGACACTCAACAAGTTTTTACTCAGAAGCACTTGACTTAACTCATGAATTTACTCCAACAGAATCCTAGCGCTTCCAACAGTTCAAGGGTTAATGTTGTTTCATCAACATAGACATTTTCACCTAATCCTTCATTATGTAATCTCTCAAGTAATCATTTTGCATTTGTACAAATAGCCTAGATTCTCAGTCTTATCATTGGATCATAGATTCTGGAGCTACAGATCATATTATTTGCTTCAAATCTTACTTTTTTGAATGCAAACCAATTGCCAATCTTTTCATTCGTATGCCAAACAAACACAAAGTCTATGTTAGTCATATAGGGACAGTCATTTTGTCTTCAGATTTCATATTAAGCAAAGTTCTTTTTGTTCCTAGCTTCACTTTTAATCTGATTTCAGCAAGCAAACTCACTACTTCCAAAAACTTCTCTTTAATTTTATATCTTGATTTTTGTTTCATTCAGGATCCTCAAAGTTTGAAGATGATTGGATTAGCTAAAAAGATCAATGGTCTTTATCAGCTTATACATCCTCAGGCACATACATATGTGTCTTCCCAATCTACTATACCTACAATAAATTCTGTTGTAACTTCACATTTGTGGCATTACAGATTTGGGCACTTGTCTATGCCTAGACTAAAAATTTTACAATATGTTGATTTAAACATATCTGTATCAAAAATAACTCATTGTGACATTTAAAATTACCTTTTTCATTGAGTACTTCTATTGTCTCTGATTGTTTTGATCTAGTGCATATGGATATTTGGGGTCCTATGCAAGTTGAGTCTTTTTATGGTCATAAGTATTTTCTAACTGGTGTTGATGACAAATCTAGATATACTTGGGTGTTTCTGCTTAAACTAAAATCAGAAGTTGGAGCTGCTATTCAGAATTTTGTTCACCTTATTCAAACTCAATTTCAGAAAACAATTAAAGTTCTCTGAACAGAAAATGGACTAGAGTTTAATATGCCTCAATTCTTTCAATCAACAGGTACAATTCATCAAACCTCTTGTCTCGATACTCCTCTATAAAATGCTGCAGTTGAGAGAAGACATCAACACATCTTAAATGTTGCTAGAGCCCTCAAATTTCAAGCCTCTTTACCTATACATTTCTAGTAAGATTGTATTGCACATGTTGTTTACCTTATAAACAGAAGTCCATCACCTATAATTCATGAATTATCACCTTTTCAGATATTGTACAATTCTAATCCTGAACTTTCAGCATTGAAAGTGTTTGGATGTTTAGCCTATGCTTCTACTATAACTCAATATAGACAGAAATTTGATCGTAGAGCTGTTGCTTGTATATTTCTTGGATATCCACTACATACTAAAGGATATAAATTGTTCAATTTTAATACACAGCATATTTTCATTTCTAGACATGTAACCTTTCATGAGAATATTTTTCCTTATCAAATCCTCAATAGCATTCATACCAATAAGTTTATAGTAAATAATCACGCATCTGTACTACCTTTATCTGTTTTCTAATTATTTGTATGCAGAGAATTTTGATGCACCTTTTATTCCTACTCAAACACTTACACCACCTACAGAACCAAACACTTCCAACAATACTAGCCTACTAGTATCTACCGATGCAATAATTGCACAACCAAGCTCTGTAACAGAAACTCAGCAGCTAACCAATAACCAAGCCAATACCAACACCAATCAGACTAACCAGAACCAAATTCAAAATGCCCAATCTCTAACTAATAATTAAACTCTTATCCCAACCTATAAAGAAAATCAACCATAGTCAGACAACCACCAACATATTTGAAAGACTATCATCATTCTCTAACTGATTTTTCTTCAGCCTCTGTAACTTCAACCACACCACACACCATCCATTATGTCCTTTCCTATAATCAATTATCTCCACAATACAAAGCCTTTGTAGCCCAAATTGATGAAATTACAGAACCTAAGAACTACAAGGAAGCTGTGAAACACCAATGCTGGAGGGATGCAATACAGCTAGAGATCCATGCTCATTAAGCTAACAACACCTGGGAACTTATTACTTTGCCACCAGAAGCAAGTCATTGGCTATGAGTGAGTGTACAAAGTCAAGCATAAAGCAGATGGCTCCATCGAACAGTACGAGGTGAGGTTAGTAGCCAAAGGCTGCACTTTGCAGAAGGGTGTAGATTTCTTTGGCACCTTTTTCTTCAGTAACAAAGATGACAACAGTGAGGACATTTCTAGCTCTTCCAACTGCTATTCTTCACCAGCTAGACGTTAACACACCTTCTTACATGGGGATCTCAATGAAGAAGTTTGTATCCAGTTACCTCCAGGTCTTGATGGTACTTCTGAAGGTAAGTTTTGTCGATTGCAAAAGTCACTATTTGGGTTGAAGCAAGCAAGTCGACAATGGAATACCAAATTGATTGAGGCTCTACTTAATCAAGGTTTTTCTCGAGCATAGGCTGATTCTTCATTATTTCTCAAAAGAGAGTGATAATTTCATTGCTCTCTTAGTTTATGTCGATGACATCATCCTTGCAAGTATACTCTCACTGAGATTGATTCAGTCAAGCAATCTCTTCATTCTACCTTGCAAATCAAAGATTTGGGTCAACTCAAATTCTTTTTAGGGCTTGAGATTGCTCGAACTTTGCAAGGAATTAATTTGTGCCAGAGAAAATATACACTAGATTTACTTTGGGACAGGATTTTTAGGTTGTAAACCGGTCTCGACACCTATGGTGGCTGAGGAAGGAGAGTTGTTGTCTGATAACTCGATGTATAGAAAGGCTTGTTGGATTACTTTACCTTTATACCTTTAGACCGGATATATGTTTCGCGGTCCAATAATTATCCCAATTTTTAGACAAGCCAACTGTTCATCATCTCCAAGCAGTAAACAAAATTCTTCGCTATCTTAAGCAAGCTCCTAGTCAAGGAGTCTTCTTTCACGCGTCTACTGAAATTAAGCTTAAGGCTTTTTTAGACTCTGATTGGGCTTCTTGTCCAGATTCAAGGTGTTCCATTTCTGGTTATTGTGTTTTTATTAGGGATTCATTAGTTTCATGGAAGTCTAAGAAATAAGCTACTGTTTCTAGTTCCAGCTCAAAAGCTAAGTATCGTGCACTTTGCAGCAGTTACTTGTAAGGTTCAGAGATTACTTTATCTTCTTCAAGATTTCGTTTACGCTCATAGTTTCCCAACTATAATTTACTGTGATAATCTTTCAGCAATGCACATAGCCCAAAATCCAGTTTATCGTGAGCGAACTAAGTATATTGAAATCGATTGCCATATTGTGAAAGAGATGCTTCAATATGGAATTATACATCTTTTCCCAGTTTCCTCTTCTGATCAATTGGCTGACTTTCTTACTAAGCCACTTCCCCTAGCATTGTTCACTCATTCAATATCCAAGCTAGGCATTCACAATGTGTATGCTCCAGCTTGAGGGGGCCTAATATGATACAGTAGCTGTAGATAATTGTAGCTATTGTAATTGGTTGTAAGTTAACTGAGTGATCAGTTAGTAATATTTCTATTCTTTTATACTCTGCTTCTCTCACTTCCAGTATAAAAATGATGCTTCATCTGTAAGTTGTAAGTAATACACACAGTAGCCTTTTCATTCACAGTTCAGAATCATATTAAACCCAGAGTGGCATCACCATCACTTTGTTTATTTATTAATAAAAAATAATTTAAATTGAGACTATTTGACTCAGAATCAAGATGCAAATGGAAACTATACATGTGTTGGCTTGAGACAAGCTAATGAGATAACTGGCACCATAACTGAGAAAGTTGTCCTTAAGGCTAGACATGGTCATAGCTCAAGATGCTTGGGAATTACAAGAGAATTATTATTATTATTTGCAATTATCAAATTTGGAGGTCATTATTCTACTAATATAGCACCTGTTCAATGATCCAATGATGCCGCATTTGATCTCCTTGAAAGATTTTTCATATCCACTACTTTGTTGTTTATGTACATAATTTGACGCTGCTATGAACTTTTCTAGTTTTAATAGTATAAGACAAGATAGCATGAAAAAAATTATAAACAGAAGAAGCACTAGATACCAATTAAGTTGGATCGCAAGCTATAATTGTGATCTTTATCAACAGAGTATCTGCAACTCCATAAGCAGCCTCAGCAATGGTTGAACATCTTAAAACCAAGATGTTTACAAAGCATAACTTGCACATCTTTAATTATCATCCCATTGAATGTGTTTCATTCAAAGAAGACTAGAAGTTGTATTCAATGATAGTCTTAAAAATCTCGGGTCCTACATAAACTAGGTGAATGAATTGATAAAAGACCAAATTAGAATGCTTTCAAGTTAACAAAAAATCAAAATAAATGACACGGAGACTTCTTTTCAAGTTTCAACCATGCAACTGACTATAATAAATTAATTTCGGTGAAAGTGGCATCATATCAAAGCAAAATATAAACAAAAAGACTTAGCTTTAACATGCCAAAAGTTTTGAGTTACTTTTCTTTTTCTTTTTTATGGTTTTGGTTCCATTCTATGATTTTAAATGACTCGAGTTACAATTTGATAGTATTTTTTATTTTTTAAATATAGATTACTAAATGAATTTTTTAAAAGTTGATTTAGTTATAATTTCAAAAATATGTCTAATTATTCAAGAATGTACTAAACGAAAGTTACGTAGTTAAGGGATAACCTATATTAATATAGTCAGTTGAATTATAACCTCAAATAAATATATATCTTTTTCTATTTAAAAAAAATTCACAATGAATGCATAATATAATATTTTAGTGGTTGGTTGATAGGTTGATAGTGAACCAAAACTATAGAAAAAGAAACTATTGAAAAATAGTATAGAGTTTTTTATTTAATAGCAATAGTAATTTCTAATAATGACTTTCAGAATTTTTATGTTTTTTATTTCAGTCTTTAGCTTTTCACGAAATTCACTTTAATTAAAAAAAGAAAAATATTTTTACAATTAATATAAATTTTAAATTTATTAACTATATATATATCTATTTAAAAATCATGAATCAAAATTATAAATGGCTTACAATATTATAAATTTTTACACCTTTTATGAATTAAAATTAATTTAAATTGCTAAATATAAAATTAAGCTATTATTTTATATTTGTAATATTTATGTTTTGTAGACAATAATTTAATCATGTATTTTTTTTTGTGTTTTAGAAATTATCTTTTAAAAATTTTTTATGACTTTTATGATTTGTGTAATTTTAATAATATGTATTATGAATATTTTAAACAAAATAATATAATAATATTTATCCTACAATAAAGAAATAAATAGTTAAAAAAGCTAAAAATGATAAATATGTACAGCATTTTTGAAGAAACATTCACCATTTCTCATTCAACTTTTCAGGTAGACATACATGAACCAAAATAAACATGACGAGACTGTCATATATATGTACAACATTTTTGTAGAAACATTCACCGTTTCTCAATCAACTTTTTAGGTAGACATATACGAACCAAAACAAATACGATAAGACCTGTAATATTCACTTGCGAAGCTACATTATTGAGAAGGGGACAATTCCCCCTTTCTCATTTTGAAATTATATATATATAATATTTTTTAAAAAATTTTGAATTGTTTATTAATTTTTTTTAAATTTTAAATTGCCCATTTTTTTATTTTTACAAAATATAAAAAAAATTACAAAAAATTATTTATTTTATATGCAATAGTTCTTTTTTAAAAATTGATAAAATATTGATAATATACAAATACAAAAAAATAAAAAAAATAAATTTTTTAACTAAATTAATTTAAACCCGTTTAATAAATTAAAGTACTCATTTATTTTAATTATTTTTTAAAAAATTATATTTATTATTTAATTTTTTTCTTTTTATTTTATTTTTATTATGAATAATTTTATAAATTTAAAATTCTATACACATATATATTAATATTTTTTTATTAATTAATTTTTTAATAATAAAAATATATTATTAATAAATTAATAAATTTATAAAATACTATTAAAATAAAATAAATAAATAATTATAAAAAAATTAAAATTTATAAAAAAAATTTTACCCTCTTTATTTCTGGTAATATTAATAGTATAATTCAACTTTTCAGGTAAACCCAGGTCTTACTTACTGTGTTTGTTTTGGTTCATGTATGTTTACTGAAAAGTTGAAGTTGAATGAGAAATGGTGAATATCAATACTATAAAATGTGTGATATAAAAGTAATTGGCATTATTATTTAACACTGTCACGGTTCTAAAATGTGTGTTTTATATACGTCAAAATTTTTTTTAATTATAAATAATATTTTAAAATAAAATATAAAAATTTAAGTAAATATTTTAAAATAAATATATTTTAAAAAATAAATAAATCCCGCATGAACGCCGGGTAATATGCAAGTATATTGAAATTTCCTGATTTCCTCAATAATAATAATAATAATAATAAGATTAAATAATTATAAAATTTTTAAAATTTTATATATTACACTAATCAGTTTCTGTATTTTTAATATTTAATTTTTATATTTCTATATTTTTAAAAATTAAGCTGATTAGTCATTTTATCAATATTTTCATCCTAAAATTATTAATTAATTACTTTGATATTATAAAATAATTTTTTTTCTTTATATATTTATTTTTTATATTTATTAAGTTTATTTTATTATTTTATTTTATTATATATATAAATCATCTGTAAAATAATAAAAGACATTATTTATATTATTTAAAATTATTTTTTTATAATATTTATAAAGTTAAAATAAATAATATATATGAATTGTCTATAAAATAATAAAAAATACTATTCATATTATTTAAAATTAATTTTTAATAGTATTTATAAAATTAAAATAAATTATATATAAAAAATATAAATAAAATTAAAAATAAATTTGACTTAATAAATAATAAAATATATATATATATAAAATAAAAATAAAAAAAATTATTTTATAATATTAAAATAATTAACTAATATTTTTAAAATAAAAATATTAATAAAAAATTTTAAATAATTTATTTTTTAAAAATAAAAAATAAAAAAATTAAGTATTAAAAATATAAAACTAACTAATATAATATTCAAAATTCCGTAAACTTTTTATAATTATTTAGCCTCGTAATAATAGGTGAAAGTTAAGCCAAGGCAACTAAAAATGGAGGGAGAGGACGCGACTCCAGCGGTAGAAGCAGTGATACAAACCCTAAGAACCAGAGGTTGGTATATCGGCGACATCAACCAAGTAAAAGCCTTAGTTATAATACACACAGCTTTGTCCGATGATAGCGACGATCATGCGGTGGCGGATTCCGTTGAATCAGAGCTGCTCAATATGGACCTTAAATCTATTGGAGCTAAGTTTTTGCCGGACTTGAATCTCCTCCGCAAAACCTCTCATCTTCAAGGACCTAAAATCCTTCAGGTCACCTCTCATTCTCTTGTCGATTTTGATTTTTTCTCTGGGCTCTGGTTGGTTGCTCCAAAATTGCATATTTTGCATTTTGATAAGCAATGCGTTGTAATGTCCCTAGCCTTCAATTTCATTTTGTCTTACTTACAGATATCTTCTGTGCGAGACATATCTGTAAGTAGCATAGAGAGGTTTTCAGATTCAAGGAACTTGCGTCTTCTAAGATTCATTCTCACTGATGGGCACAACGAGATAACTGCGATAGAGTACTCTCATATACCGTCTATTCCTAATGATGTTGTTCCTGGTGCTAAGGTATATTTTTTTAATTTCAAAATTCTATTTACTTCTTTACAAGTTGACATTATACGTGCATGTTAAACCTAGCAACGATCTGAAGCTGTACATCTGTGGGAATTTGTTATTTTATTGGCAGAATATATTTTTATGTCAATTAGTATGTACCCCTAAAGGGAATTTTTTATTGAGCTTGTAAATTGCTACTTCTTGCTAAGCAGATTCGACTGGAAAATAAAGCTCCTGTACATTATGGTATATTATGCTTGAATCCAAAAGTTATAACTCTAATAGGAGGTGTTGTGCAATCACTTTATAAAGAATGGCAAATGAACCAAAAATATTCGGGTTTCTCTCGTTCATCCATGAGATCATCACAGGAAACTGATAGCAGTGGTCCTCCTCCATTCGAGAAGTTGCAAATTTCTGAACAGTTTCGTGAATTTCGTCAGTATTCTCAGCAAGGCAAACCTGTCGGTCAGTGTTTACAAGCTTTTGAGTATAAAAGTATTGACATTTTGCCCTATAGGTAGGAACTATATTTGTTCCTACTGTGATTTTTTATTCTATTGCTATTGAGCGCTAACAATCCCAAAAACATTGTTGGCTGTGATTGAATGCTAGACAAGTTCATATTTGAAACCAAAGCTTTGGTTGGTCAAGGGAAAAGTTGGAGCTGGTAAGTTTTGTCTGTATGGCATCTGTTGCATTAAAGCAGATAAAACTTTCATACCGATGAAAATTATTAGTGCAATGAACAGATGAACCTAACCAATTGTAGATTTTTAGTTTTAATCATTCCTCGCAAAGTTGAATGTTGACAATGCAAAAATCACTGGATGCCTGAAAAATGTCTATACCATTGGATTGTCACTTACAGTTCATGTACCCTGAATATCAGTGATTGAATTCATTGCCAGTGATAATAGTGTTCTCTGCAATTCTGCTTTTGTGCAACTCAACTGTTTTATTGCTCATATTCTAGGGCTCTTTGTCTGTTGACATGGACCCTAATGGCTGCAGTGGGAGCATAAAGTTTGCATTTATAGGAAGGCTCTAAGACTCATCTTTGCATTCTCCTATAAGAAAATGCAATAAATTAACTAAATTGGAACACTATAAAAACATGAAAGCTTGTAGGCACTTTTTCCTTCCCATGTTTGACTTAGGGCAGTAGGAGTGTAATGGTCTGACCCTAGGATGTCTTGTGTTGTGAAGTAGGTGCTTCACCATTAGACTGTTGGGCTAATGACAATGATGGTATGCATCTTGCTTTCTAAGTTGAAGTAATCTGCAGTGTCCATTGTTATAAGTTTGACATCCGCTACAGATTTCATGCATTTTGTAAGGTTGAAGGTCTGGCTCTTACTATGGTACTGCAAAAGTGCCTTTTTGTTAGGTTAGAGAAGTTTATCTATGGTGCTGCATGCTAAAATGATAAACCTTAGAATTATTCATCAGTAGCCTGTTCTTAGACTTAAACGAAGTGGGAGAAATTCTAGATAACAGCTTTTGTTTGTCTGTATATGATACATTTTGCAGTGCATGGTTTGGAGGTATTATGGAAGTTTTTTGTATCACTTTAATTTCTCATGAATAAAAGGTGTGTATTTTCAGGTAATGGTGTATCTACATCCAAGAGCAGTGTGCCTACCGCTGCAAATGGTAGGTTTCCTGATGTACAATTGAAAGATAAAGGGAAAACCAAGTCCCTCAAAGAGAGAACTGAGAAAGAGCCAAGACTGAAGGAAGGTGCAAGTTTGTTTTTATCTTCTTTGATTCTTGTTTTATATTGTTTAGTAAAAAAGTAACAATATTATTTTTGTCCCAGAGATTGTGATATGTAGTTTCCTTTTTTGATGCTAGAGAATGGCCTCTGCAACATGTTGGGATCTGTTCTGTAGTGAGAAAAAGAGGAAAAATATGAACTCTATTTTCTTCAGGTGTACAACAGGGTTTTTTTTTTGTGATATCCATAAGCAAGGAGAGGGAACCAAATATGTCTTACTTAGCATATACGCATGGACCAACAAACATACAACATTGCTTAGGATAAAAATTTATATAATGGTTTGAGCTGCTTGCATATATCTGCTTTTTTCCTTTTCTGGTTAGTATGTAAAATGAGGTTTGGCCTGCTTTTTGAAAAAAAAATGATTTACTGGTTTTTCTGAAAGCATTGAAGAGTAGTTTTGTATTTAATATCCAAAAAGTTAATAATAAAAATGTCTGAAGCAAATTTGGAAAGAAGGTGACCTGAAGATAATTGCTTGAAATTTAAAAATGAAAGGCACTAAGTATCAAGGGAGCAAGTATATTATTTTCCCTTTACTTTCAAATTTTTCATAATTGTAAGTTTATTTTTTAATATTAATGCTAATATTTGTACTTTTGGCAGTGGCTCTATGTGACCCTGTTCAATATCAGGCAACTGCTACAATGCATTTCCAGAATATGGGTCGGCTAAATCATTATCCTGGAGCGCAAAAATATAGGGGGAAGGATAAACAAGAACCTCAGGTTTTCACTCCTGACAAAAAAATTGGTACCTATCTCTCTGTGATTGTGTTGCGGCAGTAAATGCTTTTATTATGTTATTGCTAACTTGAAATGATTATGCCTCTAGGATAGCAAAGTGAATGTTCAAAGCTACTTAACCTTATGTCTGTCTTAGTATATTTTTTTGTAGATAGATGTTGTTATGTGTTTGTAAATAAAAATTAAGAAAGTACACCCAAGGCTTTCCTCCTTCTAGGGTTTTAAATGTTGGAATTTGGGCCTTGTGATCCTATAATGGCCAATATAGATCTATTGATTTGAAAATCACCACAAATTCTGTGAAACGGACGATTCACCAAACTCGGGCAATTTGAAATGGCGGGACTGAGATGAAATGAAACAATTGCATAAAAGAAAAAAGAGCGAAGACGTGGATTTTGCAAAAGACTTGCATAAAAAGTAATTTGTCTGAAGGGCAGCAACACTGGAACAAGGAAAGTAGAATAGAAAAATGAAATCTCTCTGTTATTTACTCTGTCTTCCTCGATTCTCTATTTCATCTCTTTGTCCCAATCTCTCTTATTCTTTCTTTTTTTTAATCCACGAAGAAAGTACTTTTGAAGCATCTCGACCATTCTTTTCCTTTTTATTTATTATTATTGCTATTATCATTATTTTTACTATTTTTTATTTCTCAAATTATTATTTCTGCTATTTTGTGGTTTCTTTACTGATTTTACATTGTTTATCCCTTAAAACTTTCATTACATACTATAGTATCATCACTTTAACCAATAATTTTATAGGTTAATTTTCCAAGAAATATTTTTATAGGCTAATTTGGAGTACATGTGTTACAAGGGCTTACAATGAATGTCTGATTTAAAAGATTTTATGACAAATATATTTTTAAATAGCCATATATATATATTTTGTAAATTTGATTGGGATACAAACTTGAAATCTCATGATTTTATAATGACCTTATTGTCATTAAATAAAAACTCATTGGTTAAACATAAAATTTATTGATTAGATTAATCTAGATATAGAAATATTTTATATTATTGACATAATATCTTGTAGAATTATCTTTTCTTTTCTCATATATCAATTTGAGTCATTTGTTAGTGGCTTGGAAAAAGTCATGGGAACAGCAAATGATTTTGTCCATTTCTTAGTGATTCAATCCAATTCCAGCTCCTAATTTGGAAACCATTTCCAAAACTGTTATTTAAACTTCTCACTTGAATACCTTATGAACACTTGGGTGTTTGTGATGTAATTTTGGCCTTCTTTAAGAAGATATTTTATTCCTTATTCTGTCTTTATTTATTTATTTATTTTTTCTAATCAAACTTTCAGCAAAATAGTCTAAACCAACTATAGGACAAGACGTTCGCTATTACTTTCAACTCTTTGTACTTAACAGAAAGTCTATTATGTTCATTCTGTAACAGAATCACTGTGTTACAAATCTTGCAGATATAAATTAAAAGATTTCCTCTTGTTACTATTTTTGCTATCAGCTTTGATTGAAACTTTGGCACAAATGAGCTACATATGTCAATCATTGATTAAGGTTATTACATGATCAGAAATTATTTTGTTTGATTGTCCGATGAAAAGCCTGCCAGGAATATGCATTTGATCATTTAAAGTTGTTGTAACCTTATAGAAAGTCCAACTGGCACCAAGATCTTTAATTAGTTGATCAAAAGCTTGATGCCTGCAACTCTATTCACCATATTCTTATTGCATCAGCTTACATTATTATAAGTGATACAAAGCTAAATAAACACTCTGCAAGCAATAGAGCATGTTGCAAGCAATATGGAAGAGAATAAGCATTTGAGATCTTAAAAAGCTTTGCATGAAAGGAGAAGAATGCTTATGTTCTTATAATTATCATTCTGTCTTGATAATCTTGCTTCATAGTCATGGCTGCATAGTCACATATGCGTGCTCTGTGTGTATGTGTGTGCTCGTGTGCATGCACGCATGAGTGTGTGCTCATATCATATGGCATGTGAGTGTCAAATAGGAATTTGCCTTACAAAGATGCACTTCATGCTACAGCAATTGAGGTTATTCTTGTATCTCCTGTATCTATATGACACATCCAGAACCCTAGCTTAAGTGGGACAAATATTGGGTAGTGGCATCTCTCCTGATAATTCTAACGTGATACATCACGTGTATTATATGGTTTACTGGATAATTTATATTAACTAAATTGCTCATATTTGCAATGAAATTGTTTGCAGATTACTTCGATTCTACCTCCAAGAGCAGTGTGGCTGCCTCTGTGGAAACCTCAGGAAATACTCAAATTAGGCAGATTGGTGCACAGCAGAACATAAATGACCTTGCTGATATGGTTACAACTGCTGCTGCTGTACAAAACATTGAGCAGAGGCCAAGTAATTCTGAAACAAGACCAAAACAAGGTGCAAGTTGCCGTTGTATTTATGATTTTTTTTATTCTTATGATACAATGGAGCGTATGCAATTTCATTTTCATGATGAAGCAAAAGGCCTTTTTCGAACACATGATAAAATGAATGAATGTTAATAGTGAGAAAGAGGAAAAGAATGTGGAGTAGAGGACAGGATATGGGCATGTACGACGAAGGAAAGTTGACGAAAGTGCAATCCACCTAAAATGCATAGACCAATAATCAACTTGAATTTGCATGATTGTACTTTTTCATCTTTTTATTTTTTGGAAAATTGCAACACCTGATTGAGCTAGTTATGCAGTGGAAGAAAATTCGTCGTCAATTTTTACGGTGATTCTGAATAAGGCCTTCTTGTCTTCCCCAACAAACACATGTTTCTTCAATTTTATTATTGTTCCTTATTTTGAGTTCATGTTTATATTGTTGCAGTAGCTGAATTAGTGCCTGTCCAAAATCAAGTAGCGGCACAAAAACTCCTCCAGAAAATGAGTACCCCAAGTCAAGGTGATCATTACCCTAGAGGTCGGAGACACAAGGGGAAGGGTAAACAAGAAGAACTGCCAGTTTTCACTCTAGACGAGTGGGAAAGGAGGAAAGCTATGGCAAAGCGCCCATTGAAAACTGATCTAACTGATGCTATTTATGATGAGGACCTTGCATGGCAGCTTCAAAACGAACTTGATATGGAAGATTCTCATGTTAGTATCCTTGCATCCTTGAGTTTTACTAGTGTTATTGGTACTTGTTTTATTTCATCTAAATTCCTTCTTGTTCAGGTACAAATGGGAATGCATGACAAAGTGGCAGATGACATTAGAATGAGCATGTTCAATTATGAAAAAGATGCTGATAAGGTTCATGGAATGGAACATGGAGGTAGAGGATGGGTAAAGGGAAGGGGGAGAACTAGAGGGAGGGGCGGAGGGAGGGGAAGGGGAAGATCTCACTAAATGTGGTGTACACTTGTTTATTATCTTTGTCAGACCATTTTTATACAAATTTATGGGCTTTTCCTCTGCACAGCTACACTTTGGTGATCACCGAGATAGCATACTTGCACTTTCGTATTGAAGAGTTGTCTATTTCTGAATACGGAAGATGGTTTCCATACCATAATTGATTTTACAGAATGCAAATTCATGGTGCTGGCCAATGTCACAAAGTACTGCAAGAGTGATTCGTGTTTTAGCTCTTTGCTTTGTGTTGACGGAGAGTCATCCAATTTTTTGTTCCTGTTTTTGTGCTTTATTTAATCATATTACCTGGAGCTTCAAACTTAAGTTGATTATAGTTCTCCCTCCAAGCTGCGTAGGAAAAAATTGCTGGCATCTATTATGCATCCAACTGTTCAATTTCTACCGCGGCACTGACCTCAGTGTGGCATGCCAACATATGCAGAGGCAGATGAGATAGAAAGGATGCGCTGTTTGTGAATTAATAAATTAATTCATAATTTTTAATTGTGAGTTAGTAAACTTTATTCATAATTTATAATATCTATTTTTAGAAGTTATATAATCTTATTATTATATTTTTTTCTTGTTAACAAAGTACGAATTTTATTGCCAGCGCCCAATCCCTCAAAGATAAAAATAGGCACTGTACAGATTTAAATATGCACCCAGTTCCTATCCCTCAAAGAAAACGAAAAATATTTTTACCCACCATCTCTCAATCCTCTATAATTATTACATTTATAGTGCATTTTCTAAAATTTCTGTTTTTTTTTTGAACTGTGCTAAAATTTCTATTTTCGTTAGTAGTATTGAGCATTTTCTAATATTTTTACCCACCATCTCTCAATCAATCTTGACCACCCATTAGTATACCATACCTAAAAATTGAAAATAACCACAATGGCTCAAAAATGTCTCCGTACACAGGTACCGATTACCAAAATGGGAGCAAATAACTAGCCTAATTTTTTTAAATATAAATTATTTTTTGGGAGTTTAACTGGATATAACTAATAATTAATTAGCTTATTTGTTTAATAAGGACAAAATAGGAGCCTAGATAGAAAAGAATCAGGAAGGGCATGTGCCCCCTCAAAATTAACAAAAAAAATCATATGTATACAATATATTATTTAATAAAATATATTTTTCAAAAAAAAAATTAAGTATTTAAAAGTTATATATAATTAAAGTCAAAGAACATGACTCATCTCTTTTCTATGTCATCTTTCTTTTTCGACAGTTAATTTAATTTAATTATTCATTATTTTTTCTTTTAAAAATATGAATCCATATCTCTTTTTTTTTCCTACTATTTCTTTTCATCATTTGTCATTATTTTAGGTTTTAAGATTCTCACTTCTATTTTTACAGTCGCCATCATTTCACTTTTACAAGCCACCAAAAACAATAAAATTTTACTTCTTTTTTTTTTTTATCTTTGAAGGTAATATTAAAACTTTAAAAGCTAAAATGTACAATTTTCTTAACTAATATATGATATATTATTATTTCTTAATCAATTTTTGCTATAAAAATTATAAAGAGTCACTTGCATAATCGAATATGACATCAATTTTTAAATAATTATTTAATTATCTATATTAAAAGGAAGATATTTAATGAAATTAATAATGAAATCATTATATAATATTTTCAAAAAATAAAGAATTATCGTAAGCAATTATAATATGATAGTTGATAATAAAAGTTTTCAAATTATATATTTTACTTTTATCTTTCCTAAAATTATTAGTTTGATTATTTATTCTTGTTTGATAATGAGTATATTTTTTATAAAAGTTATATTAGGTTCTTATTATTTTATTATCTTAATATATCTATAATTATTTCCTAAATTATTTTTTTTACCTACGCCCTTAGAATAAAGGCTTAATTTGAATTTTGAACTATAACGAAAAGTCTAAATTGATCTTTAAAATTTTTTGGACCAGATTGATATTTTTCTTTTATATTTGGTCCAAATTATCATTTTTTAATGAAATCATTAAATAGTTAACGACATGGACTAATATGAACTAAAATTAAAAATCACGGGCCACATTAAATATTTAAAAAATATTAATCTAATATATTTTAAAAATATTTATTAATTAATATTTTTAATATCAATAATTTATAATATTAATAAAAAATTTTATAATTTTATAATTTATAATAATTTAATAATCTATAATTTAATAAATAATTAAAATATTAAATAATTTTTATTAAATAATTTTTATAAATATTTTATAAATATAATATTACGAAATTAATACTAAAAATTTCAATAAATAATTTATATTAAAAAATATTATAATTTATAATATTAATAAATTTTAATAATTTTAATTAATTTTTAATATTATAAATTATTAATTAATTAATTATTTTTAATATCAATAGTTTATAATATTAGTAAATATTTTTTACAATTTTATAGTTTATAATAGTTACCTATGATAATTCTATATCTTTAATTCTATTGCATAGATAGTAGGAGTTACGCTTTTTTTTTTTTTTAATTTAAAGAATATACTATTCATTTTTTGTTATTTTATTGTTGATTTATTTCTTTTTTTTTTGAAAAAGAAATATAATTTTTGAATATTTTTATATTTTTAGAAAATAAAACTGAAAATTATGATTCTTAAATTATATATATAAATTATTAAAATTTTAATTATTTTTTAAATTATAGATTATTAAAATATTATGAATTATAAAATAATAAAAATATTTATTAATACTATAAAAATTATTGATGTTGAAAATATTAATTAATAAATAATTTATAATATTCAAAAAATTAATAATTATTAAAATAAGAAATATATTAAATATTAAAATTATCAAAATTTATTAATATTATAAATTATCATATTAAAAAATTAATTTTAGTATTATTAATTATATATTTTTAATATAAAATATTTACTCATATTTTTAATATTAATTTTATAATATTGTAATTAATATTATATTTAAAAATATTATAGAAATCTTATATAATATAAATTATTAGTAGTTATTTAATATTTTTAATTATTTGTTAAGTTATAAATTATAAATTATTATAAATTATAACAAATATTTATTAATATTATAAATTATTGATATTAAAAATATTAATTAATAAATATTTTTTAAAATATATTATATTAATATTTTTAAAAATTTTAATTTGACCCTAATTTTTAATTTTAATTTAAATTAGTCATTATTATTAACTATTTAACAATTACGTTAAAAAATTATTTTGATTAAATTTAAAAGAAAAATATCAATTTAGTCTAAAAAAATTTTAAACTCTAAATTAAATTTTTTATTATAATTTAAGGGCTAAATTAAATATTTATTTTTTTTAATATTGTATTTTTTTAAAATTTAATAAACCTGCATGTTATTTTAATTCGAGGATGCCCATCGCCCAATCACACTTGGTAGTTGGCATGTGCAATTCTCGCCCAATCACACTTGGTAGTTGGCATGTGCAATTCACTTAATTCTGACATAATTGAACATTTAATAATAATAATAATAATTAAATATTAGTGGAATTTAATAATTTACAAATCAAATGTTAGAATTTTCCTCAAACCCATTTGAGTATACAGCTAGTGAAAGGTTTTCTTTTCTTTTTTACTTTTTTTTTTCAATTTTTAATTTTTTTTATCACATAATATGCTATGAAATATTGAATTAACCGTTATCGTGTGTGGCATTATTTTTTTTAAACTTGTTTTTTAATTATTGGTCTTAATCTAATTTGTTATAATTTCATAATATGCAGTATGCTTTAATTTTTTATTTATTTTGAAAATTATAAATATTTAAATATCAATTTATTAGTTTTTCATTATTTGAGAGTTTTATCTATAAAAAATATTTTTAATAAATTTTTTAGATGATATATATATACTTATAAAATATTTTTTATTTTTATATTCTATTAATTTTTTTTAAAATATTATCAAATTAAATAAAAAAATTTCATTTAATGATATTATATTATACCGATAAAAAATTACTTACAAAATACCAGTCCTCTAAACAGCATCAATTTTCAATTATATTTTTATTAAAAAAAATTTGGATATTTCATGTCATTATAGTAATTAGTCAAGAATCAGCGGCAAGAAACAAACAACGCGCTTGTTCTTCTTCTGTAACCTGGCACTGATTTACTCTTTCACCTGTGAATTCTGATGCTTACCTATTACTTGAAAAAATAACTGTTCAATTTTCAAGCATTTTTTTTTTTCAAAAGGAAATGGAAAAAATCTTAACGCAACCGCTAGTCGCTGTGTTGATCTCTTCTTTTATTGCGATTAGAGCTTACAGGAGAAAATCCCTCAATTTATCTGGTTCTGTTGCCGGATTTTTTGTTATGGCCATTCACTTCGCAGCCAATTATAGGTCTGATCCGTATCTTCTGTTTCTTTTTGGTTCTTGAGGCAATTTCGGAAAGAAAATCGCAGAAAATTTCAGCTATTTGTTTTTTGTTTTGTTGGATATAGATTTGGAGCTGTATTGCTTGTGTTCTTTCTCACTTCATCGAAGCTTACAAAGGTTGGGGAAGAGAAGAAGAGACGCATAGACGCTGAATTCAAAGAAGGGGGACAAAGAGATTGGTATCGTATCTTTGATTCTTCTTCTTAGAATTGTTTTTGCTCTGTGTGTATGGTATAAAAATCTAATTCTCTTTTGTTTCAATCTTGAAGATAAATCTGACTGTCTATTTCGAATATTTCCAAGTTGAAAGTGTGCTTCCTTTTTGTTCTTGTTAGGATACAAGTTATATTCAATAGTGGCATTGCCACAGTTTTGGCTGTGGCTAGTTGGAAATTCACTGGATGGCAAGACAAGTGCTTGGACACTAAAGAGTCAACTCTAATGGTATCTTTAGTTGGTGGTATTATTGGTCACTATTCTTGCTGCAATGGAGACACTTGGTCTTCTGAGCTCGGAGTGCTTAGCGACGCACAACCTCGTTTAATCACAACATTCAAGGTGGATGTTCTTTACCTTTTGATCTTATAGATTTGAATTACTTTTAATGTTGTTTTTATGTAATGACTTAATTGTTCCATTTATAGTGTTAGTGACTCAATATAAAATACTAATGTTAATTCTATATACTAATAGAATTTAAATTTTAATATATAATGTAAATATATATGAATAACAACAAAGTTTGGGTTATTTTATCTCTTGAAGATGTAAGCAATAAGGGGAAGGATATTACAGAATTAGTTAGATTTTGGAATGAGAAGAGATATTTTTCATCGGAAGCATATATGCCAACAACGGGGTAGAAATCTCTATTTGCGTATATAACAAGAGACTTTCACTTTACTTCTTTATCTTTTATTGCCAAAGTAAAGAAGTTACCGTGCTGGAATAGCTCGTTTGTTTTGTTGGCCGTTTAATGTAAACTTTGTTGCCATTGCCAGTAAGTAGCTGCACATAGTCATTGGTTAATTCTTGTATGTAATTCATGCATCGACTGCAAAACATTTGGCAGTGCTTTTCTTACCATTAGCAATTTTACTTGGCATCAAGTTATGGTTCACTTCCCTTTCTTTCACACTTTACCTCAATGTTTCCATTGTTGGATTAAAAATGCGCAAGCTATTTTGCTTTGATTTCTTTTGTTTATGGTTTGATTTAATGCTTGTTATGTTGATGCCTAGAACAGCCTTTTTGAGTAATTCATAATTATCTGCATTTTTGTTACAAATGTCCCTTCTCTTATTTTTAACGTTTTTGCAGTTTTATTTTTTCTTGTATGGTTTTAAAAATTGTTGTTCCTGTTGTGATGTTAAGGCTGTAAATAAACAGTGATTCTTGAGATATTTTACATCTTCAAATATTATTCACGCTAGGGAACTTTCTTGTCAATCTTAGAGATTGTGAACCCTGATACAGTTCCTTTCTGTTAATTAATTAATAGCCAGTGCGAAGGGGTACAAATGGTGGAGTGACAATAGCAGGGCTGGTAGCAGCTGCAGCAGCTGGAAGTATTGTCGGAATTACATTTGTTATCTTTGGATTTTTCACAACAAATTGTGAATATGATGTAGCTCTGAAGCAGCTTTTAGTCATACCCCTTGCTGCAATGGCTGGATTATGTGGGAGTCTCATAGATTCTCTATTGGGAGCTACACTTCAATTCAGTGGATTCTGCACTGTTCGTAATAAAGTAAGCTAGAAATGTGTGGAAGGATTTACCATGGATTGAGCTTTTGTTTTCTGTTATGGCAATAATAACATTATAAACTCATGCAGTTACGAGAAGCATGACTTGAGAACTTATTTTGTGACTGATTCTGCAGGTTGTTGGAAAACCAGGACCTACAGTGAAGAAAATTTCAGGGCTTAACATTCTTGACAACAACGCTGTGAATCTTGTTTCAGTACTGTTGACTTCACTTCTGACATTCATTGTATGTATATACATTTTCTGAACTAATCTTTTCAGTCAATTTTTATTGTAAGAACAACTACTGTGCTTTTTTGCATCTGATCTGAATAATGTATCAGTTATGCCAAGTTGTAGCTGTAGCCATATCAGGAATTTTGATAATCCTAAACTTTTAAACTTTAGTGGATAAAGGGATGAAAATTATTCGTAATGTATGCGTTTCTGACTGGAAACTCTTTTCTTTCATCATCATGCAATAGCAGTAAATAAATGCCTAATTTGTAGTGGTTATGATCAGATTGAACCCTTCTGGACTTGGGAGTCAAAAATAAAAGATAAATGCCTTACTGAAAAATTAGAAACAGAAGACAATTTTAGTCAAAAACAGATGATTATATGATTTATCCGGCAGAACGACATAGTTCAGACTGGAGACATGGCACATAAAATACAGAGATATGTTACTTTAGGGGTTTATTCACTGAACATAATTTACTTTCTTCCACACTCGGAAGAGTAAAAAGGAAGTGAAGAGACAATAACAATAATTACTTATAAGGGAGATGATTAATTCATAATAATAATAATAATAATAAAAGCCAAGCCATAGAAGCAAAGCCAGTGGAGTCTCTGCCCCTTAGCAGCAGCAGCATAACATATCTAAGCAACATTCACAAGTCTCGAAGCAGCAAAAACAGCAACATAAAGCAAACAAACTGCAATTCAAACCCAAAAAATTAACAAAAAATCATATTTCAAATTATGCAAATTTAAAAAGAAACATAAAATTAGAAAAAGAAGAAGAAAAAGAATCTCTCCCCGAGAAAGAAACAAACCAAGCATAGAGACAGCCTTTCTCCTCATGGCGTCTCTTAATATGATCAGTATAAGACATTTCTTGATAAGGTGGTGGATCCATTTCTTTTCCCTCTCTGAATCTGAAACTGATTCTTGTAAAAGGAAATTGAGAGGAAGGAGCAAATGATCAATTGAGTATTCAACACAATATAACCTGTTGCTTGATTGATATATTTATATACAATACTAATGTGTGTGTATATATATATATATATATATTTTAAAAAAATAAAAAAATTAAAAAGCAAAGAAATTCAAAGTGGAAAATCTTATGTAACACATGGATAGACTTTACAGGTTTGGATAATTGAAGTAGGGACCGATTTGGTCACTATCAAACAGCTGACACAATTGTCTGTTTTTTTTTTTTTTTTTTTTTTTTTTCTGAATCACTGTGACTACAAACTTAACTCGTGAAGGGTTTAATTATTGGCAAGAGTCTTTTTCTTCCTCAAGAAGTAACAGTTCTCCATCACCCAATTTTTTGTTGTTTTACATATTATCATAATAACTTAAAACTTAGATATCTAAGTATGCTTAAATTTCAATTTGTATTAGTAAATATACTGAATTTATTATCAAATTTTGATATGCTGTTATTATCTATTAAACATTGCATCAGAATTCAATATTAATATAAAAATAAATACCATTAAATTTCAACATCTCAACTTTGGCAAAACTATGTATAAAACTTGGCCGAAATTTAATACTATTTTCATCTTAAAAAAAATATATATTCACTAATATAAAAAGAAAAATAATATTTTATTATTTTATTTTTAAACTGCGAAAAAAAAGGAAATAACAATTGTTTTGGAACAGAGGTGATAATAACGACTTTATTAAATCAAATTGCTATACTTTTCCGATTACTGTTTTATACGTTCATGTATTTTTGTGTGTTATTTCTTAAATAAAAAAAATTATGATTTTGTAATTCAAGGGATAAATTTAAATATAATTCCATTACAAAAATAAATAAAAGATAAAATAAAATGTCAATACCTAAATTAACTCCGTATCACCCTTTCTCACCTTCTTTTCTCCCCTTCTTTTCCCATCAATTTTTTTCAACTGCTATTATCAACCACTCTTTCTTTCTCTTTTCTTTGTTTTCTTTTAAGAATAAAAAGAAAAAAAAAAGAAAAAGAAAAATTAAGAATTAAGAATATAAAATTATGGTAATTGAGCAAACTATGGTGGATGCAAAATTATTTCCTTTTTTATTTTCTTTTAATTTTACTATTATTATTTAGTGCTACTTTTTTTTTGTTTAAATTTTCATTTTCACTATGGAAATGAAAAATATTAAAAAAAGGGGGTATTTTAATTTTTTAAAATTGATGAAATAAAAATTAAAAAATTATTTTGTTTATTTGATGAAAAAATCTAGTTTGTTTTGAATTAAATTTTTATGAAAGAGATAATTATTTATTTTAAAAAATAAAATAAAAGGAGTAAGTTGAAATATAATTGTCAAGCACTTAATTTAAATCCTGTAATCCTGATTATTAAATGGAAAGAGATCTTATAGGAAGATCATTTAAACTTTCATCATTAGATTAGTTAATTTTTCTTTGGAAGGTTGAAGGGTCGCATTCTGCAGTGCGTTAGCTGTTCTGGAAAAATATTATTAATAGAGTAGGATGTGGGAATAATAATGTAGGCCATGCCATAAAAATAATAATAATAACTCCATTATTTGAATTTTATTTTATTTTATTTCATACATTTGACTGAACCAAATAAAAAAAATTTAATAAAATTTTATGAACAGATAGTTATAGGTCATCATCCAATGAAAATTTTGAACATAAAATACAAAAGATTTTGTTATAAAATTGAGTAAAGTTGACAAAAACCCAACCCAGAGAGAACAGAAATGGAATCAGCTATACAACTTGTTCAGATGTAACAAAGCAAACAGATGCTGCTGGGGTTACATTAAGGGTAGCAACAGCATCTCCATTTTTAGAGAAAGGGCACAAATTACAACTCTTAAAAAATGAATAAAAATATGGGCAAAAACCAAACAATTGCCCTTTGGGTGACCGTAGAAGATATGCCAATACACATAATTGCAAGTTATGGGGGGATACTCCGCCAAACAAACCTTCCAAGGCTGCATTACTACTATTTTTTTTAAACACAATTATAATACAACAATAGCAAAGATGAAAAAGCCAACCAATAGCTTCCCACCCAAACTCCTTCCTAATTCAACAACTGATTTTCAGTACTGCAATCAGAGCTGTGGATAATATATGCTCGTTTTCTCTTTTCTTTCACAAATGGTGTTGCTCATTCCATTAGCAGGCAACTGAACATGTAGCTGCAGCTTTTACTGGAGACAAAATGTTCTGAGCAACAGGTTGGAAACCAGCAGCATTTTCAAGGCGTTCCCAAGTCATTCGACGTTTCTCAGCTTTTGCTTTTGACAGTGAATCTTCCTCCTCCAATTTGCGTTGGCAGGCTAGCATTAGTTCTTCATCCATCTCACAGAACATCTTCCTAATGTTCTGCGTCAGGTTGAGCACTGCTTGATTCCAATGATTCCAAGTGTTTTGCTCAAGAGCTGAAAAGACAAGAGGAACAATCACCTGCCTGTTATGTGCAATAAGATTTAGTACGCGCTCATTGTTCCATAGCAAGTGAGCTCGTTCAGCTACCTGCAAATGCAAAAATAAGCCCATTAAATTGTTATTATTCTCTGCAAGCAATATTTTACAAATATGCACAACGCATGCATGTCCTAAAAGGAACGGCCTAGTAACTCCAATTGAATGTTTCATTACAGTTAGAGTGGAGGGATTTTAAGGATTGGTAACTCCAATTCTGCAGCCTAAGGCTCATTGAGCCACTTCAAATATAAAAGGATTCATACATATGAAAAATCTTGCATTTAGGTTGTCTATAATCAATATCCTGAGTGAAAAGCCAATACCAGGAAAATTCATCCAATTTCCATGATCAATTAATCTAAATCCAGTTGACCACAAAAATCCCTGCACTTATACTCACCCTGAAATGGGGCATTTTTCTATATTTTTATTCATTATCATCGCTTTTGTAAGTGCTAAATAAAATGTATAAAACAATGACATATATCCAGCTTTTTTTAAAAACCAAACCAGTAATGAACCTATTCTTCATTTTCAAATATCAGCATAGAACTACATAAAATAACAGGACGCTCAAAAATTTCATGAAGCCAAATCTTACACTGAAATTAAGTAATCATCACAAATTGCATCATATTCTTTTTTCTTTTGAATTGTTGGCCCTATCCTTGCAAGTAGAGCCTCTTGTGCCGGTGAATGCCCTTTATTGGCCCCACCCAGGTGCCGGTCTAATGTCTAAGGTATGATTAGGAGTAGCGTCTTTATGAATGCATTTTTATGCATCTCAGAGCACATATCACCATAAAAAATTACCTCGTGAAGGTTCAACTGTGCTCCATTAGGTAAATCTCAAAATCTTTGTTAATTTTGCAAAGGCGTACCATCAGTTATGGCATTAAGTGAAATAAGGATAAAAGATAATATTAAGCTCTCTGAAACATACTAATTAACTCAAATGCAGTACTAAACATGAGTCTAAGAGAAAGCATGTATAATATAAAGACATATGACATGAAATTAGCATCAGCCTGGGAGAGAAGCATTCACCTGGTAATGGCAACTGTTGAGGCAACATCCTATACGTCGAAACAATGGGACCATAACCTTATGAAACTCATCCATATTAGTCATTTCCAAAATCTCTTCTAACTCACTTATAAACATCAATTCCTTCTGGCTGTTTGTCACTGGCCAGTATTTCAATAGTCCCTTAATCACAGTACTAGCTAACTTTGGATCCTTTTCTATAAACTGTACAACACAATATGTTAATTGTTGATGATAGATACCCACCGATTTTGGCTTGTGTAGAGGAATCAAAGCTCTCCATAGAAACATCTTGTGTTCCTCTTTCAATGGCAACGCAAACCCACTAATAACACTTCCAAAAATCTCCAACAGATCTGCAATTCCATTATGACGTTCAGTTTCAAAAACAAAATTATAGATGATATTGCTAACAGCTTTTCGAATATAAGGTCGGTGTACCATAAATTTCCCATATATCCTATGTAGAATTGTTTTCAAACAGTCTCTTTCTCTTGGATCCTCAGAATCAAAGAGGTCAAGCAATCTCATAATAAAAGCATGATCTATGTACTTCTTTGCTGCCTTTGCATCAACAGAATTTATAAAACTTAGTAGTAAATCATACACACATTGCAAATGAGACCAATCAGGATCAAACATTGGTTCATCATCCTCTGTTTCTCCACCAGTGCTATTAGAGCGACATTTTGGTGGGAAAACTCTAAACAGGTTCACTGCACACATCTTACACATTGCAGACATTGCAGGTTCAGAAAACTTTGCAGCTCCAGATGAAACAAAATCAACAAGATCTATCAGTGTCTGACGTTTAAGATCTTGCTGAGCAGCAAGTTTATCTGGATCACTGAAATCATAAACCTCACAACAAAAGTTCAATTTACTGACAAAAAGATTTTGCTTCTGTAAATTTGAAACGTCTTTGAAGGATAGGTGGGGCTCCACAGCCTCCACCCCAGCCATGATGCTTGCAGGAAAGACCGCTGAAGATACTCTTTTGACAACATTTAATTTACTTGAAAAAGAATTCCCACCATTTGTGCATGGGATTCCATTGCCGCAGTTGGTAGAATTGTTTCCAGAATCAATCCCAGCAGAATCCAATGGACAAGATTTTGAGGATTTCCGTGGGATTTTGCTTAGAATCTGTTTAAGCATGGTGGAAATGCAGCAATTTTCAGCGAATATAGACCTACATCAGTTACATTAACTGAATCAGTACAATCATCCAGTAAAAGGCAGGACAAAGAGAGCACTTTGGGATTGTCTTCACTTCCAAATCAGCATGAAGGCAATGCACAAACAATAAACATTAATACAATTTCTAATATTCTTAAGGAGCATTATTCCAACAGTTAAAATAACACTAGTTATGACACATTTGTAACCAGGGAGATGAAGCAGAATCAATTGAAAAGGACATAGTAAAAACCAGAAAAATTCAGTCAACCAATCACATAGCGGGCTACAAGAACATCATGAGGCCAAGGCCATCCAAAACCACAATGAAATCCATTAATTGGAAATAGCAACTTCAGCACATAAAGAGGGTGAAAATATTTATTATATAATAAACCATGATAGGACTCACTTTGGCAAGTAGCATAGAGAATTGGAGCACAAGCGCCTTCTCTTTCCAACTTAATTCTCTTTGAGATGTCATTTCCTCACAGATTCTAGAGAACAGCTGGACTTTTGACTCGAGCTTTTGAAAATTTTAAAACAAGACCATAATGATAAGCAGCCTCAACTACTAGCATACCAGCATTACAAAATTGTCTATCCCAGAATACCCAAATTTAATTCCAGCCAAATATATTGAACCAAGAAGTGCTTTATAAACAATTAAACTATTGTATGACCGAGATTTACAGGACCCTTGCCAAAATTGCCACAGGCAAAATCCATTAAAAAGAAAACCCAGATCAAGGACGCTAGGAAAATTTAGAACACGAAACATTCAAAGAGAAACTCACCTAACCGTCATAAGCAAAAAGAAATGAAAAAAAAAAAAAGTGAAACAAGTGCCTTCCATTGTCAATGATTTAAAGAATTCAAAAAAAGAAACTCCTCCTTAGGATGAAGCCATAGATCTGAAACAATTATGCTATTAATAGAGTGAATTACAAAAGATCTGCACAAACTTACATGCATGAATCAAGTGGGCAGAACCCAGATCTTGATTAACAAAAACAGTAACTTTTCATCAAACTAGTGACAAGCTTCACAGGGGTATATAAATATCACATCAAAAAGAACTCTCATTGTCAGTCCATAATGCAACTTCAGAATTTAATAAAAAATAAAAAATTGTAACTTTATAAGCCGTTAAGAATAAAAGTCAAGAATTAACATTCACAGAAAGACAAGAACAGAGAAGAGAGAGAGAGAGAGAACCTGCGTATATCTTAAGAGGGTGTTAAAGAGAGGATATTTAAGCAAAGAAATAAAAATGGTAGAAAGCAATTGAGCTTGAAAGTAGTCTAGTTTTTTAGTAAATGGAGAAGCTAATTTTTTTTATTATGGAATTGTGGGGATTGATAGATCTCCATGAAAGATCAAAGAAAAAAGAGGAAACACCTCGATTGAAGAGAATAAGGTGTGTGGCATTTTCTGAGAATTGCAGGTACGAGTCACCAGCAACCACCACCCAGCACTACCAATTGTGTAGGAAATGGAATACTTTCTATATTTAATTCCAATAAATTTTTTTTTTCAATTGAACTTATATCTTTTTTTAAGAGAATTGTACTTAAATATTTTCATTTCGTTAATTAATTTTAGTTCTAATATTTTTCTTTTCAATGTTATTCTAAATTAAAAGCAAAAATATAATAATAATAATAATATTATTATTATTATTATTATTTTGTTATTAGTTAGAAATTAAATTGGCCTCCAAAAATTATATGAAAATATTAATTTTAAAATTTATATTAAATTATTATTTTGATTTTAAATTATTTTTTAATATATTAGTAAATATGATATTATAAACCAATTATAATATGAGATTAAGAGATTCATTATTTATTATCAATGTTTAAAAATTAAATTTAAATTAACTATTAAGATATAATTTTATGACTATAAATGTCTGTTACTCTTATTTAAATTTTAATTTCGAATTTAAATTTAAGTATTTTTTATGTATAATTAATAAAAAAATTAAATTTAAATTAATAAACAGATAAATAAATTTTTTTATTAATAATATTAAATTTTGGATTGAAATGTAATTGTTTAAGTAATTAATATCTATGTAGGGAAAAGTATAAAAAATAACTTATAATTTTGATGTTTTATTGTTAAAAGCATATGGAATTTTTTTAAGAAAATGAGTCATATGATTGCCTATCAAGGACAAATAAATTAACACCGTTAAAAAAAGTATTGATGGGGGCACTCATGCAACCAGCCAACAATAGTATAGCATTAATATTTATATTTTTATGAGTCATTACACTTAAAATTAATATATATATATATATATTTATAATATAATATTATCCTATTATAAATTTATAACATTATTTTTGTGACATCAAAAACTTGAAAAAGAATAAATATTAATATTAATAAAATAATATAAAATTAAAATAAAAAATATATTATTTTGTTTATGGGCCTACTATAAATAAAAAAGAATTTTTAAAAATTTTCTTAATTTTCTCATAATATTACATATAAATGTTTGTATATTTTTATTTATTTTTTTTAATTTCAAGTGTAATAGATGCATTAATATATAAGTATATTGTAATATTATGAGTTTGCCACGTCATTGTTTTTATGAGATAACAGATATTATTTGATTTAAAAAAAATCACATGTCCTAATAATAAAATGCTTGAATTAGAGGATTTTTTGTACTTTTTTTTCTAAAATTATTAAAAATATGAGGATGAAGTTATTTTTTTTTATTGAAATAACAAGTTATTTGTCAATTTTAATCTATGATAAAGTAATCTTTTAATATAATTAAATTAATTTAAATACTTAGGATAAAATTATAAAAGTAACAAAAAGATAGAGGTTTTTTTTTTGAAAAAAAAAAGGTATATATTATTGAGAACAATATATTTCCGGCTCCAACCATCTGTTTTAAGGCAATCAAATGTGCATAAAGTATTTATTTTTGCCAATAAATCGACAAAATTATTTCTTAAAAAAAGGTTGCGAAAATGAATATTCAAAATTTAATATTTAATACAATAATTAGTAATTCATAATAAATCTCGTGATATAAATGAATAACTCATAATAAATCTCGTAATATTTATTCATGTAAATGAATTTCATTTCAGATGTTTCTGATAAAAAAAAATTCATTTCAGATGAAAGTAACTTCATTCCTTCCAAGTGAAGTAAGCAAAAGAAATGGAGGAGTAGTAAAAGTTATTGTGTTTCCGAAAAAGAAAAAAACTTGGCTTATGAATGTATGTTAAGGGGGTGTATTATTCGGTTAAAATTAAATAATTGAATTGAATCGTAAAAATTTAATTATTTCGATGGGGATGTAATTGATTTTTAGTTCGGTTATTAAAATATAAAATTTTTAACTTTTAATTACCGGTTCGGTTAATTATATAATAATAACCAGATTAATCAAAATATTATTTTAGTTATATATAAATTTATTATATTTTTTATGTTATATTTAAATATTATAGTTAATTATATAAATAAATATTTTAAAATTTAATTAATATAGCATTTTATTAATATTTATTTTCTTAACTTAAAAATAACACTTTTTTATCTTAATTGATATTTTAAATTATTTATTGTATGAAATTAAAATTTTATATAATATAATTAAAGTTATAAATTTATTGATTATTTTAATATTATTATTCATTAAAAATACATTTTAGATTATTTTTATTTCTATAATAATATTTATTAATATTAAATATTAATATATTTAATGTTGACTTAACTATAACTTTTAATAATATTACTAAATAACTAATATAAATTTAATTATTTTAAAATTTTAATAATTGATTGACTTGAAAAGTTTTATTATTATATATTATGAAAAAAAATTAATTAACTGAAATAATTGATTAATCAAACTAAAATATTTTAGTTCGATTATAATTTAATTTTTAAAATATTCAATTCGGTTCGGTTATTATTTATAAAATTTTAAAAATTTTAGTTATTTCATATTTTAGTTCGATTTAGTTTAGTTAACCGAATGTAGATCTTGTGTTTTAATTTTTAAATAATGGAGTAAGTATATATATGTTTTTCATAAATGCACATGAATTAATTTCATCAATCATATTTAAATTCTTTTCATTTATATCACTAATATTTTCAAATTTCAGTTTATCTAATAAAATTTGTCAACTTTAATTTCTATTCTGTTCAAATTTCAGTTTCCGTTTTCTAATTAAAAAGAAAATGACTGCACAAATTATATGTGACATCATGAAAATTACATGTTAAAAAAATGACGTAATTTTCTCACATTATTTTTCTCATATGAATAAAAAATTGATGTGAATTTTTCTTTTCTTTTACTTTTTAATATGTAGTTTTATATAGCGTCACATGGAATTTAAGTAAATATTTTTTGATCAGAAAATAAAAAAAATATTAATAGAAATAAATTGAAGTTGAAGAATTTTATTGAGATGAATTAAAATTTAAAAATATCAATGATAATAAATAGAAAAATTTAGAAGCCGTTGGTGAACTTATAGGCTAAAACCTGCCTTCTAATATCTAAGGATTGAATAAAAATTAAATTTTGTGATAAAAAGAAGTGGGAAGTGGTCCTCGAATCTTAATTTAGCGTCACATAGGCTTTGCATCTTAATTATTCTTAAGGGAAAACAAAAGGCATGGGCTTTGTATAACTTTTCTATATTCAGGATTTTCAAATTCTCTATACATCAATAATATTTAATTTAAATGCAAGTCAGCGAGTTTTTATTATTTATATAACTATTTGAACTATTAGTTTTGTGCATAATTATTTCTTATTACAGTACTTAGATATTTAGTAGTTCTAATCACTCGTTCCAAATATTAATTGAGAAATAATATAATATTTCTCAAAAAATAACTAATTCTAATCATATTATATTGAATTTTTTTTAATGTGGATTTGAAAAAACTAACCTTAAATGCTAGTTTTTAAATTGGTTCTATAAATTTATATTAAAAAATTCAATATCGTATCAGAGCAAAAATTATTTGTTATAATCTCATTATCTTATAAATTTAGCCGCTGATAAACTTTCAAATAATTTTTCTTTGTTCGGAATAAAATGTCTCTCGAACTTTTCAATCTTTTTTCTTGGTGTGGAGTGTCTCTCAAATTTTAAAATTTTAAACTCAGTCTGTATTATAAAAATTGCAAATGTCAACTAGGCTCATATTAGTTAAATACAAAATATATGAATAATTAATATAGCAATGAGCTCTCAAACTTTAACAATTAACTTTTAAAGCTAATTTTCTCAAATCTTAAGAGATTCAACATAGTATCGGAGCAAAAATTGATTGTTACAGCCTTATTATCTCATAAATTTGGATTCAAATCTCAAATACTTTCAATTCAACCGATGATAGACTTTTAAATAATTATTCTTTGTCCAATATGGGCGTTTTTTCTAAGACTTTTAATCCTTTTGCCTAGCATGTGGTGTTGCATATACTTCAAAAATTCTTTTAATCTAGTTTGCATCACAAAATTATAAGTATTAACTAGGCTCATAAAAAAATTACCTTAACCCAATTTTCACTTGAGAAAACTAATAAGAATATATATGAAAGAAAATTATACATTGAGTAAATATACAAACATAAAAATGATATAAAAATAAACTCTCAAATTTTAACAGTTAGCTTTAAGGTGTCACTCCTCAAATCTATAAAAATTCAACATATTATATTTCAAAGTGAATTTAATATATTATATTTTTTTTGAACTAAGAATTTAATATATTTTATGAATATTACAATAAGAAATTTGAAACTTTTTACCTTTTTTTAAACAAAATTTTTAGAGAAAAAAAATTGATTGTTAAACTGGAGATAAATATCAACATCACAATAATAAATTAGAGGTTTTCAAAAATTACAAGTTTCATTTTCTTAGTATTTGTCTTTCTATCCTATATATACTCAATTTAAATTAGAACTCTATTATTTTTTCATTGTAGTTCCTTATAATATTTATTTTAAGCACCTTGATGTCATGAACCTTAGGAAAATCATACCCCAAAAGCTAGCTCAAGAGGTTGGAGAGCCCAAAATCCGTATAAACCCCACATTAAAACTCTATACTTTTAATGTGGGATTCTCAAGTCTCATACCTTGGCTAATAAAATCCTAACATTTTTCTGCAGTTGAACAATCGATGTCCTGGGTAGCTCTTACTCCTACCGACATTGGACCGACGCTCGAAATTTCTTTTTTGCTTAAGGCTACCAGTAATTTTAATATAGCATGTAGGGTACCTCTTTCCGAGTCCTCGTTGGCTCTTACTCTTACTGACACTGGCTCGACGCTCGAATTTTTTTCTCGAGGCTACTAGTAATTTTTAAGTCTGGCCTATAAGGTACTCATTTTCAAGTCTTGAATTATTCGTGCGCATAGATTGCTCTGATACCAACTATCATGAACCTTGAAAGAACCACACCTAAAAGAGGTTGAAGACCCAAAGACCATATAAACCCCAAATTAAAATCTCATACTTTCAATGTGAAATTTTCAAGTTCTATACGTTGGTCAATAGGATCCTAACATTAGTGGTCATGGCCTTAGATGAATGTTGGTCTTTCAAGCAGAGAAAAGAAGAAGGGAAATGAGAGAAAGAAGAAGGGAAATGAGAGAAAGAAGAAGAAGAAGAAGAAGTTGTAGCAGGAAGAAGGAGAAAAAGAAGGAAGAAGGAGAGAGAGAGAGAGAGAGAGAGAGAGAGAGAGAGAGAGAAAGATAGAGATAATGATTGTAATTATAATGCTTAATGATGAATCCAGTCATTTACATTCAATCCTTATATAGGATTTCTATTACGACAACTCAGCAACTAATTCACAAGATCTAATACTTTCACAAAAGCACAAAATCCTATAGTTATAGCTAGCTAATACTAACTAATTTCTCTCTAATAACTTCCCATGTGAACATTATCAATTTCCCTCTTCTACATCTACCAAAGGCGCTACAACTCCCATTCTTATTGCTGTAATAGTTATGCTTAGCTTCTCATGCCCAATTGACAACATACTAGCTCCCAAGTTCAGCCCATCAGTCTTCCCTTCAAGGGTCCTAACATTACCCACCCCATCAAAACCTTCATTGTCCTTAAGGAAGAACACTTTTTCCTTATAGCAAGTTTCAAATTCTCCTTGAGTACATTATTAAAATTTTGTTTTTCTCTATTTAGCATTTTCTCAAACACCTTCAGAGTATTAATTCTTCTTAACAAAATTTAAATTTTCTTTCTTTGCCTTCTCTATCTCTCAAATTCATTCTCCTTTAAACTCATAAGAACACTTAATTGACGGTCTTTCCATCTCAATTCTTCATGGCTTTTATCCTTGTACACTCTAGTTGACATCGACTCAAACCTTCCAAGTTGTCCACTGATGTTTCGGTTACAAATGCTTGGGAGCAAGCCACCATTCTACATTTTATCATGTCAATTTCACAAATAACCACACTGCCCTTTCTATGTTTACATAATTCCAAACTCTCATTTTCATTTTCATAAACACCTATAGTGCGGCCTAAAATTTTTACATTCCAAGATAGCATCTTACTGTCACCTTCAGCAAAATGTAATATATCATGCATACTTCCACTTCCAACACATTCACAGACCGAAAGATATTGCCCATGCTCTACACAGTATCCTAACAATGAAACAATATTAGGGTGCCTCCAACGAGACTTATTTGAAATAGCTTGGAGAAAATTATCTTTCTTTTGTAATGAAAGTGCTGCATTTTTTATATTCTTAATAGCCATTGTCTTTCTATTAGGAAAATCTTCTTTGTAAACACTACCAAGAGAACCTTCACTAATTAGAAACTCTTGACTAAAATTGTTTATTGTTGTTTGCAGAGATGCATCAGTATACGAAGTAGCAGTGATTGGAGACTTCATTCTCTGTACTAAACTAGAATTCCCTTGTAAACTCTCGACGACCAATTTTTCAGTTGGTGAAAGCTTCAGATCTGTAATAGCAACATCATTTTTCTCTCTCTCTTCTTTTATCTCAATATTTACCAATTGAAAATGAGAAGCAATTTTTGAATTGAAGTACTCAACATTGTCTTTCCCAAATTCTTTGGGTTTGTCTATTTTGATTTGAAAGGTGGTACCTAACCACATGAGAAACAAGCCACCATTTTTGACAATTAGATCAACAAGCTACTATTTTTGAAGCCATCAAAAACCACCAATTTTGAAGCCACCATTGTTGAATGTTGAATTGCCTAATTAGTTAGGCTAACAACCATATGGAAAAGCCTATATATATGGCATTCCCTTCCTCTTCTAATATACACCTCAAAAACCAAAGACACCAAAAAGACACCAAAAGAAAGAGAGAGAGGTATAGTTGAAGGGAAAGGCCTTTAGAACTTTCTTCCTCCAATTCAATGACAAGATTTGAGAGAAGAAAAATTGGTGATGAAAAATTGTGTAAGCCAAAGCAAAATTACTTTAATTAGTTTGAGTGAAAATTGAGAGAGTGAATTATTTAAGGAGTGACAAAATAGTGAGGTTTTATTTTAGAGTGTTTGGGAAACACTTGAGTGCCACTATTTTATGTTTATCTCAACTGTAATAATTATACCTCTAGAAATATTTCTAGAGAAATCTCTCTTGTAAGCCTACTATTTTAATAGTAGAAGAATATTTTTCGGAGTTTATTCCGTGGACGTAACCCAAATTAAAAAGGAGAATCACATTAAATTCGGTGTGTTATTTTATCTCAATTTTATAGTTATTATCAAGGGTAGTTATTTTGTTATATTGTGCTATTAATTATCCGAGTAAAATTATGTCTAAGAAGACTAGGTTTTAAGCGGAACCGTCTATGACCTCTCCAGCCTTTTCTGAAAATTTTCTTGGTATTTATTTTTAGTACAATATTTCACACACTATTTACTTGTATAATAGCAAGTAATTTGTGTACTATTTACTTCTGCTGCACAACAAGTGGTATTAGAGCCTGGTTCAGGCACGCGACATTGGAGTTAACCTCTTTGTATTAAAGATATGGAGGCAAAGTTAAGCATGATGATCAGCCTAAATGGCTCGGATTATCCTATATGGAGAAACAAGATAAATGATCTCCGATTTGTGATGAAGATGCATTTACCGGTGTTTAGTGTGACTAAACCCGACGATAAGACAAATTAAGAATGAGAACTTGAGCAAGTATGAGGTGCTTGCTCTGATAGTGCTTTTTTCATTGCCAGAGTTTTGAGAAACTCTGAAGATTTTTATTAACAAATTATGCTCCTAATGGAATTAGTGAAAAGTGGCTCCTCTTATTTCGTGACTTTCATTGATGACTGTTCAAAGAAACTGTGGGTTTATACCTTGAAAAATAAAGATCAAGTTGTAAAGGTATTTAAATAGTTTCATGCCCTAGTTGAAAGAGAAACTGGGAAGAAATTGAAGTGTATTAAGTCAGATAATGGGGTGAGTATATTGGATCACTTCAGAGATATTACAAGGAGCAGGTCATTTGACACAAGCTGACATCACCAAAAACTACTCAGTTAAATTGTGTAGCTGAGAGAATGAACAGGACTCTCATTGAGAGGGTTAGATGTTTGCTATCGCATGCAAAACTTCAAAAGTCATTTTTGGGTAGAAGCATTGAGTGTAGCAGTTCATGTTCTGAATCTTTCACCGTGTGTTCCTTTGAAGTTTGTCATTCCAGAAAGAATATGGTTTGGAATGGATGTCTTTAATAATCACTTAAGAGCATTTGGGTGCAAGGTATTTGTGCACATACCAAAGGATGAGCGGTAGAAGCTGGATGCTAAAACACAACAATGTGTGTTTTTGGGTATGGTCAAGATGAGCTTGGCTATTGATCATATGATCCGGTTCAGAAGAAGCTTGTTAGAAGTTGTGATGCGGTTTGTTGAAAATAAGACCATCGAAGATATTGAGAAAGCCTAGAATGTTTCTAGATCCGATGGTAGTTCAACTAATCTTGAATTAGTTCCTCCAAAAAGTGGTGCCGAGGTAGATTAGAGATGAAATTGAAGATGACCAGTAGAATACTACTGATGATGACGCTCCCATCCATAATCAACCAAATGTTGATTCTGATGAAGAAGTTTTTAGTCACCAGTACCAGATACAACTCAAGAACCATCGAGGAGATCTATTAGAGTCAGATAGGCTTCTACTTGATACTCCAATGATCAGTATGTGTTACTTACTGATGGGGGAGAACCTGAGGATTTTCTATGGGCCATGCAAAATGAGTTGAAATCCTTGAATGAGAATAAACCATTTGAGCTGGTGAAGTTGCCAATAGGCAAGAAGGCTTTGAAGAATAAATAGATGTTCAGTATAAAGAATGAAGAACACAGTTCCCAGCCATTTTTCAAAGCCAGATTTGTTGCTAAGGGATTCAACCAAAGGAAATGGATTGACTTTGATGAGATTTTTTTACTAGCGGTGAAGATGACATCCATTCGTACAGTACTGGGATTAGCTGCAAGTCTCAACTTGGAGATTGAGTAGATGGATGTAAAGACTGCCTTCCTTCATGGTGACTTGGAGGAAGAGATATACATGGAACAACCAGAGAATTTCAAGAAAAGAGAAAAAGAAGATTAAGTCTACAGATTGAAGAAAAGTCTGAATGGCTTGTAAAAGGCACTGAGACAATGGTATAAGAAGTTTGAGTTAGTTATGGGGGAACAATAGTACATGAAGACTACTTCAGACCATTTGTGTTTTTTGTGAAGAAATTATCTGATAATGATTTCATCATCCTTTTGTTATATATGGATGATTTGTTGATTGTTGGCCCGAATATTTTCAGAATCAACAGCTTAAAGAAGAAGCTAAGTAAGTTTTTTGCTATGAAAGACTTAGAGCCATCAATACAAATTCTTAGCATGAAGATAATCAGAGACAGAGGCACCAAGAAGTTATAGTTATCACAAGAGAAGTACATTGAGAAGTACTTTAAAGGTTCAATATGAACAAAGCTAAAGGTTAGTTGTCCTCTTACTAATCACTTTTAAGCTTAGTTCCAAGCAATGCCTTTCAATGAAAATGAGAAGGAAGAGATGGATAGAGTTCCATATGCTTCAGTAATTGGGAGTTTGATGTATGTTATAGTGTACACAGCCAGTTATTGCTCACACAGTGGGAGTAGTGAGTTGGTTCCTTTCAAAATATGGTAAGGTACATTGGGCTGCAGTGAAATGGATTATGAGATATCTTTGTTGTACCTCCAAAATATGTTTATGCTTTGAAGATTGAAAACCTGTGTTAGTTGGAAACACAGATGCAGACATGGCAGTTAAGGTTACAAAAGTGTATTGCTTTCTGCAACTAAAGCAGAATTCATTGTTACAATTGAAGCATGCAAATAGCTCTTGTGGATGAAAAAGTTTTTAGATAAACTTGGTTTCAGTAGGACAGATATTCATTTTATTGTGATACTCAGAGTGTTATCAACCTTGGGAAGAATTTCTCCTTTCACTCAGGATCAAAATATATTGATTTGAGATATCAGAGATTTGTTGGAGAAGAAACAATTACAACTTGAGAAAATCTATACTGATGAAAATGGATCAGATATGATTCTACCAAGGAAAAAGTTTGAGTTATGTTGATCATCTACAGGAATGACAGTTAACTCATGTGGTCGGTAGGGGGAGAATTGAAAGGCGGTACCTAACCACATGAGAAACAAGCCACCAATTTTGACAATTAGATCAACAAGCCACCATTTGTGAAGCCATCACAAACCACCAATTTTGAAGCCACCATTGTTGAATGTTGAATTGCCTAATTAGTTAGGCCAACAATCATATGGGAAAGCCTATATATAAGGCATTCCCTTCCTCTTCTAATACACACTCAAAAACCAAAGACACCAAAAAGACATCAAAAGAAAGAGAGAGAGGTGTAGTTGAAGGATAAGGCCTTTAGGCCTTTCCTCCTCCAATTCAATGATAAGAATTGAGAGAAAAAAAAAATTGGTGATAAAAAATGGTGTAAGCCAAAGCAAAAATTGCTTTGATGAGTTTGAGTGAAAATTGAGAGAATAAATTATTTAAGGAGTGACAAAATAGTGAGGTTTTATTTTGGAGTATTTGGGAAATACTTGAGTGCCACTATTTTGGGTTTATCTCAATTGTAATAATTGTACCTTTAGAAATATTTCTAGAGAAGTCTCTCTTGTAAACCTACTATTTTAATAGTGGAAGAATATTTTTCGAAATTTATCCCGTGGACGTAGTCCAAATTAAAAGGGTGAACCACGTTAAATTCGATGTGTTATTTTGTATCAATTTTATAGCTATTATCAAGGGCAGTTATTTTGTTATATTGTGCTATTAATTATCCGAGTGAAATTCTGTCTAAGAAGACTGGATTTTAAGTAGGACCGTCTGTGACCTCTCCAGCATTTATTGAAAATTTTTTTGGTATTTATTTTTAGTACAATATTTCATACACTATTTACTTGTATAATAGTAAGTAATTTGAGTGCTATTTACTTCCGTTGCACAACATGATTGTGGTTGGAGTTCTTATATTTTGGAATTCACTACTCTCTACTCCTTTCTGCCAATAAGATTTGGAATTAGATTTTCGGAAGCTTCTTTGGCATTTGTAAACTCTTCCACTCTTACTTCTTCATTTTTTACAACATCATCTAGAGTCTCAAGGAATTTCAATATTTCTTCCTTAATAAACTCTCTCTTGTGTGATAATTTGGTGTTAAATTCTCCTCTTATCTTCCTTGGTATACAACTAACTCTAGTTGTATTAAAATCATAGTATTGCATAATTTTTCAAAGCTAAAATACAATATCAAAATCGAGTTTTAATTTGTTGGTGTGGTTGTGAAGTTGTTGGATAGGAGTGACTGTGGTAGATTAATGAATTTGGTTTAGTGAAGTGGAAATAGGTTGTTGGGTTATTGATTGTACATGGGGATTTCGATCACCAGAACAGATGGAGGTCTGGAAATTTGGATTGTTTGGCACATGAGGATTTGAATTGTTTGGCTTACTCTACAATTGAATGGAAATCTCTAGGTTCTCACTGCTTTGATACCAAGTTGTCATGACCCTAGATGAATGTTGGTCTTTCAATTGAAGAAATTCAGAGGAAAGAAGAAGAAGAGGAGAGAAAGAAGAAGAAGAAGAAGTTGTAAGAGGAAGAAGGAGAAGAAGATGAAGGAGAGAGAGAGAGAAAGATAGAGATAATGATTGTAATTATATTGCTTAATGACGATTCCAATCATTTACATTCAGTCCTTATATAGATTTTATGTTACAATAACTCAGCAACTAATTCACAAGATCCAATACTTTCATAAAAGCACAAAATCCTATAGCTATAACTGGCTAAAACTATCTAATTTCCCTCCAATAACTTTCCACATGAACATTATCAATTTCCCTCTTCTACAGCTACCAGAGGTGCTACAACTCTCATTCTTGATGCTATAATAGTTGTGCCTAGCTTCTCAAGTGCAATTGACAACACACTAGCTTCCAAGTTCAGCCCATCACTCTTCCCTTCAAGGGTCCTGACACTTGATTCAATTCTTTAAGGATGAGATTGTAAAGAAAATATTAGTCATAAGATTAAAACAGATTAAATGAAAATAAATGAGTATTATAAAATTTTTATACGATCGAAAGATATCAATTAAATTAAAAGATAAGATCACACTGCAATATAACTTATTATGATGTATAATATTGAGTGTTTAGCATTGAAAGAACAACATATAAATATGCATTCTGCTAAATGAGAAAATTAAGATGAATGAATAAATATACTAAAATTTATAGAATTTGTAATAAAAGAATTAGAAAAAAGATAGGAATAGCTCTTATTAAAAATAAAATAAGAGAACACATATTGAGGTGGTTTGAACATATAAAATAAAGATCCAGTAATATACTTATCAGAAGGACTGAACAAATTATGATAAATATAACTAGGAGATGTAAGGATTTAAAATTTTAGTATAACTATATATCTCTCTGAAAATATAACTTATAATCATTTCGAGTGAAAAAAGAGAATTCTAATTAACTTAATATTAAGATTTAATTGAGTTGAATTGAGTATTTTCATTAAAATAAATTGTTAACAATATTTTAACTTATGAATGAGTTAATAGTTGTTATTATAAATTTAAAAACTTTTATAAATGAATTTCGGTATGATTATTTTTCTCACAATTATTTTTATAATTTATAAATATAGTTAATTAGAATTTTTATTGACCTAATAATAATTTTAACTTACCTTCAAAGATTTTTTTTTCTTTTTCAATTTGAAGATAAGTTTAATGGTGCAAATAATACTAGTTGATAAAAGTTTTTTAATATAACATATATTTTCCAAAATATAGTGGGCTATGATAGCATTATATATATATATATATATATGAAATTATATAATTATACGAAATACACCTATTTTTATTTTTTTAAGTTTACAATAATATATATATTTTTATTTTTATTTTTTTACAATTTTACGACATATACTAAAAATTTCAATATATATTAACATCTACCAAAAGTATATTAAAAATATACCGCATTTTTGTAAATTTTTATTTATACAATATTTTTGTAAATTTTTTTATTTATATAATATTTTTATAAATTTTTTATTTTTCAGTTATTTTTATAAATTATATATATAATTTTCCTCATATTTTAAAAATATAAATATAATATTAAATTTTAAAAATAAGTAATTTAAATATAAAAATATTAAATTTTTAAAATTTAATTTGTTTTCCTCGTATTTTCTTCACAAAATGAGATTCGCCAATTGGCCAATAAAAATTAGAGTTATAAAATTTATAATTTTTATTTATGCGATTCAATTTTATATATTTTTAATTTTATTTAAATTACATATTTTTTTATTAGTGTTCTTAGGGCAATTCTTGAAATAATAGGAGTGATAATAAAAACTTAAGTCGACACAAAGAATTGCCCATGAAAGAAATTAATATATATATATATATATTTTTCAAAAAAGTACATATTCATTTATGAATTGGTATTGGAGAGGAAAAAAAAATCAAAGGACCAACGAGCAATTTCCAAAAATCCAACGAATTAGGCAATTAAGACCGACACAGTCACAATGATTAAAGCAGCCTTCACTCCTCACTCATTTCGGCCTTCCAATTCCAACATTTCATGGCTTCACTCTTCCATGGCCCACTCTTCTAATTCTTCTTCTTCTTCTTTCTTCGTATACAAAATTGAAAATACAAATAACACCAATAATAACATTTTGAAAGAAATTTCGTCGTCATTCATAATTTTTTTTATTATGAAAATTAAACTAACTAATACATTTTTAATATTTCATTCCTTTATATTTAAATTATTCTATTAATTTTTACTCAATTTAAAAGACGAATTATTATTTAGTATATATTATTTATTCTCTTAACTGCCTTAAAATATATACTAATTCATTTATTTTTATTAGTTAAATATTTTAATCTAAAAATAAATATTTAGTAGAATAAAATATTATTAACCTATTAATTTAATATCAAAATAAAAATTCTAGCAGATAAAAACTTAGAGACTACTAAGTAATTAAACCTAAAAATAATTTAAATTAGGTTGTAAAGTAATAACCAGGCTTCATAATGTAAAAATATTGAGAAACTTAAATTTTTGATAGCTCAAAAGATAATATGCATATAAAAAAAATTAGGGATAGGTGCATGGAGTAACTTGATTTTCTTCAAGGATCTAACGGGAACAATTGGAATTATTATGATTAAATACTATAATTAAGTGGGAAATAATAATAATAATAATAATAATAATAATAATAATAATAATATCATGATTATTATTATTATATAATGATAAATTTTAAGTCTTTGAATTTGTGGAATGTGGGGCTGGCACGATTCTAACTCTAATACTGAAGCTTCTGCTACAATATTTTTTATATTTTGATATGCTTATAGGAGATTTTAGATTAACACATTTCGTTAAATTATCTGCGAATTAAGTAGCCAATATGCTTGCAAGGGCTTCTAATTCAATGTCAACTCCTTTTAATTCTATATGCTGCAGATATTTCTATTTAATGAAGTTATTCTGATTTCTTTTAAAATAAAAATTTTCATAACTATTATATATATATATATATAAAAGATTAAAACAATATATAAAGTGAAAAACTTAAAATGAAAGCTTATTCCCACATCGGGGAAATAAGCAAGTAGAGGTGCAGAATTTTTTATATAAAGAAATTGATTGTTTCAGTTTCAAAATATACCAAAACACAATAAGTGTTTTATATTAGAGATTAGAGTTGAGCTCTTGGAGTATAAATATTTGGGGTGTTTTGGGTGTCAGGTAGAAAAATATTTTGTATTTGTGGTTGTAACAATTTTTCACATAGTAAATATTTTTCTTGGTTGTCGTTAGGCAACGACCGTGGTTTTTCTCAATTTGGGAGTTTTCCACGTTAAATCTTTATGTCTTTATTCTCTTTAATTTCTCAATTGTTGTTTTGTTTTCTCATTTATTCATGTTTAAAGACGGTCCGAGGGGCGAAAAAATAGCGATTTTCCCAACAAGTGGTATCAGAGCTTAGGTGTTATAATTTTTGTCAAAAATCTTAGTATGTTCTGTGGTTGCAGCTTGGTCTGATATTCTACATCAGAAGAGATTTTTGTTAAACATTATTTTGTTTTTAAGTAGGAGGAGCCCTTTGGAGGTGGTGGAGCTTTGGAGCTGGTGGAGCTTTGGAGCTGGTGAAGCTTTGGAAAAGGTGGAGCCGTTTTGCTTTGGTGTGCTTGAGTATTGGTGGTGAGATAAATTCTGTCAAACGACACGAATTTTGTCTAAGGCAAGAGGATTTTAAGTGAGACCATTGTGACTCCTTCTCTTATCTGGGAATTTACCTGGTGTAATTGTTTATTTCTAGTCCTTTATTAGCACAAAAAAGCATGTCGACGATGAGATTTGATATTGAGAAATTTGACGGGAGAATGAATTTTGCACTGTGGCAAGTGCAAGTCAAAGATTTGTTGATCCAGTCTGGACTGCATAAGGTTTTACAAGGTAAACCGGTCAGCGAAAAGAATTCAGGAAAAGCCGATGGTAGTGGATACTCAGAAAAATCCAAGATTAGCGACGAAGAATGGGAGGAGCTGGATATCAAGGCGGCAAATCAAATTCGCATGTGTCTAGCAAAAAATGTTCTTGCTAATGTGCTTGGATTGTCCACAACAAAGGAGCTGTGGGAGAAACTGGAAGAATTGTATCAGGGGAAAAATATATCCAACAGGTTATATTTGAAGGAGCAATTTCACACGTTGAAAATGGCGGAAGGTACAAAGCTGTCAGATCATCTGAGTGTTCTTAACAGCATCGTCTCTGAATTGGAAACTCTTGGAGTGCAAACCGAAGATGAAGATAAAGCTCTCCGGCTTATCCTGTCACTTCCTTCGACATACGAGCACATGAAGCCTGTTCTGAAATATGGTAATAAGGAAGTGGTGTATGCGGATGTAGTCAGTAAGCTCATTACTGAGGAGAGAAGACTGAATGAAGTAAAAAATAAATCATATGAGAATTTAGCTTTATCTGTCAGTAGCAGGAAAAAAGGCTCCGAAAAGAGAAAGATTATCTGCTGGGGTTGTGGTCAAACTGGACATGTGAGGAAAGATTGCCCGAACGGTGGAGCTGATTCGGCTAGAAGCTCTAACGTTGTTGCTGCCAATGTAATCTCCTGTGGCGAAGGAGATGATACGGTTGTTCTGTAATGTAGGAAAGTGTGTCCTAATGGCATGATTGCTACCCGTTGAGATGCCATGGAAGAGGACAGATTATTGGTAGCTGATTCACGGAAATGCGCACGGCATTGGTTGACAATTAATGCAAAGTGTGTGGTGGAAAAATTATGTCGATGGCTAATGAACTCTCGGAAAAGTCAACAGGAGGGTTGTACCATAAATTATTAGCGGGATCGATATAGCCGATGAAAAAATTCTTGGAGTTTGTGAAGTAATTCCAAGTGGTGATACTCTTTTATGGTGGGGTATGATAATTCTTGATGTTAGGAATTATGATTGTCGGTAGCAGACAATATTGTGTTTTTTATTTTTTTCAAGGTGGAGATTGTTAGTCGCAATTGTTGAAAAGAAGAAAAAAAAATGTTGGAAGCTTATTCCCACATCGGGGAAATAAGCAAGTAGAGGTGCAGAATTTTTTATATAAGGAAATTGATTGTTTCAGTTTCAAAATATACCAAAACACAACAAGTGTTTTATATTAGAGATTAGAGTTGAGCTCTTAGAGTATAAAAATTTGGGGTGTTTTGGGTGTCGGGTAGAAAAATATTTTGTATTTGTGGTTGTAACAATTTTTCACATAGTAAATATTTTTCTTGGTTGTCGTTAGGCAACGGCCGTGGTTTTTCTCCATTTGGGAGTTTTCCACGTTAAATCTTTATGTCTTTATTCTCTTTAATTTTTCAATTGTTGTTTTGTTTTCTCATTTATTCATGTTTAAAGACGGTCCGAGGGGCGAAAAAATAGCGATTTTCCCAACAAGTGGTATCAGAGCTTAGGTGTTATAATTTTTGTCAAAAATCTTAGTATGTTCTGTGGTTGCAGCTTGGTCTGATATTCTACATCAGAAGAGATTTTTGTTAAACATTATTTTGTTTTTAAGTAGGAGGAGCCCTTTGGAGGTGGTGGAGCTTTGGAGCTGGTGGAGCTTTGGAGCTGGTGAAGCTTTGGAAAAGGTGGAGCCGTTTTGCTTTGGTGTGCTTGAGTATTGGTGGTGAGATAAATTCTGTCAAACGACATGAATTTTGTCTAAGGCAAGTGGATTTTAAGTGAGACCATTGTGACTCATTCTCTTATCTGGGAATTTACCTGGTGTAATTGTTTATTTCTAGTCCTTTATTAGCACAAAAAAGCATGTCGACGATGAGATTTGATATTGAGAAATTTGACGGGAGAATGAATTTTGCACTGCGGCAAGTGCAAGTCAAAGATTTGTTGATCCAGTCTGGACTGCATAAGGTTTTACAAGGTAAACCGGTCAGCGAAAAGAATTCAGGAAAAGCCGATGGTAGTGGATACTCAGAAAAATTCAAGATTAGCGACGAAGAATGGGAGGAGCTGGATATCAAGGCGGCAAATCAAATTCGCATGTGTCTAGCAAAAAATGTTCTTGCTAATGTGCTTGGATTGTCCACAACAAAGGAGCTGTGGGAGAAACTGGAAGAATTGTATCAGGGGAAAAATATATCCAACAGGTTATATTTGAAGGAGCAATTTCACACGTTGAAAATGGCGGAAGGTACAAAGCTGTCAGATCATCTGAGTGTTCTTAACAGCATCGTTTTGAATTGGAAACTCTTGGAGTGCAAACCGAAGATGAAGATAAAGCTTTCCGGCTTATCCTGTCACTTCCTTCGACATACGAGCACATGAAGCCTGTTCTGAAATATGGTAATAAGGAAGTGGTGTATGCGGATGTAGTCAGTAAGCTCATTACTGAGGAGAGAAGACTGAATGAAGTAAAAAATAAATCATATGAGAATTTAGCTTTATCTGTCAGTAGCAGGAAAAAAGGCTCCGAAAAGAGAAAGATTATCTGCTGGGGTTGTGGTCAAACTGGACATGTGAGGAAAGATTGCCCGAACGGTGGAGCTGATTCGGCTAGAAGCTCTAACGTTGTTGCTGCCAATGTAATCTCCTGTGGCGAAGGAGATGATACGGTTGTTCTGTAATGTAGGAAAGTGTGTCCTAATGGCATGATTGCTACCCGTTGAGATGCCATGGAAGAGGACAGATTATTGGTAGCTGATTCACGGAAATGCGCACGGCATTGGTTGACAGTTAATGCAAAGTGTGTGGTGAAAAAATTATGTAGATGGCTAATGAACTCTCGGAAAAGTCAACAGGAGGGTTGTACCATAAATTATTAGCGGGATCGATATAGCCGATGAAAAAATTCTTGGAGTTTGTGAAGTAATTCCAAGTGGTGATACTCTTTTATGGTGGGGTATGATAATTCTTGATGTTAGGAATTATGATTGTCGGTAGCAGACAATGTTGTGTTTTTTATTTTTTTCAAGGTGGAGATTGTTAGTCGCAATTGTTGAAAAGAAGAAAAAAAAAATGTTGGAAGCTTATTCCCACATCGGGGAAATAAGCAAGTAGAGGTGCAGAATTTTTTATATAAGGAAATTGATTATTTCAGTTTCAAAATATACCAAAACACAACAAGTGTTTTATATTAGAGATTAGAGTTGAGCTCTTGGAGTATAAATATTTGGGGTGTTTTGGGTGTCGGATAGAAAAATATTTTATATTTGTGGTTGTAACAATTTTTCACATAGTAAACATTTTTCTTGGTTGTCGTTAGGCAACGGCCGTGGTTTTTCTCCATTTGGGAGTTTTCCACGTTAAATCTTTATGTATTTATTCTTTTTAATTTCTCAATTGTTATTTTATTTTCTCATTTATTCCTGCTTAAAGACGGTCCGAGGAGCGAAAAAATAGCGATTTTCTCAATAAATCCGACTTAAAATTTCTATGAGGTCAGGACTGCTGGCAACTCTAGATTCGCTACCTTATTTTGGTCTTTTTTTTTTTCAGTTTTTTATGATTTTTTTTATATCTGACTTTTAGATAATTCTCTTTTGTTTTGCACTTTTATGATGGTAAGTTTTTTTTTCTATATCTGTTTTTTAAAAGGGAAACTAAGAAAAGTTTCAGAGGATCAATATGCTTTGGCTTGCTTTTCATGACAGATGGTGATTTTCAGTCCTACTCAAGGTGAAACTGCTGCTTCCAGCAGATTAACAACTTTGAAAAAGTAGTGGCTCCGTTCTTATAGTGATTTACTGCATCCTTTCAAGTCGTGATTTAAGTATGCACTCTTTTATGTGCCATAGAATGATAGTTTTTTTTTTTTTGACACTCTTCTTCTTTTCTATGATTTTTTATTAATCTTTTTTTTATATGGTTTTCTTCTCCAAATGTTCTAGATCTATTTTGAAAGATTTTTTGCATCTAGTTTTTAGATATTAAAAACTCTTCCTTTAGATTGTATTTCTATTATTTTAATGCATTTTCTCTTCTGATAAAAAAAAATTCTCTTTATTTAAGTTCAATCAATGAAATAATTAACAAACATCATTAATCTAATAGCTATTTCCTAATTCCTATTTTTTAAGCTCAAACTCAAAATTTATTAACACATAATTTTCAATATGAAATATTGAATGGAAAATCATATAAAATTTGAACAAATGAGCCTATCATATTATCTGATAATAATTGGGTTAAGGTTAATTACAACCCATCGTTTGAAAAATTGTCCACCATCCGTCGTGTCAATTCTCTAAATATTAAGATTTATAACGTATATAACGTGTAGAAGTGTAATGATTCGAACCTTGTATATCTTACGTAATATGACTAATAGCTTACTATCTAAATACCATTGATATGCGTGAAGAAGACTGCATTATTTAATTTTACTTCAAAAAAAAAAAGACTACATTATTTAATTTTTAACTATAATTCTATGAAAAATTATAAATTATAAAGTAATTTTGTTTGATAACTAAATAAAATTTATTAACTAGATTAATAAATCTAAGTAATTTATTAAAAAGTTTAATTTTTCAAAATTATCTAATTTCAAATAAAAATTTCAAAACTATTTTTATTAAAATAATTGAAGTTATTAAAATAATAATTTTATTAAAATTACTTTCATTAAATAATTAAATTTAATAAAATAATAATTTTATTAAAATAATTAATAATTATTCTTAAATATATATATTATATCAATAAAAATTGGAATCATTAGAATTATTCAAATATAAAAAATAAAGAAATTAGATTATTTCCAAATATGATCTACTTTTTGAAAAAAAAAATTAGATTATTTGGAAATAAAAATAAATATATAAAAATAATAATTTTGAAATTAGAAAATTTTGATAAATTGAGCCTTTCTAATAATTTTATTTAGTTATAATTTTACAGTAAATTATAGATAAAATATAAATAATTTAATATTTTTTTTTACATTTATCAATGGTAGCTTAAATGGCAAATAATTATTCATTTTATGTAAGAGATGTAAGGTTTGAATTCTCAGGCATGATGAATGTAATTAACCGGATGATAATTTATATATATATATATATATATGTATAAAAGATTATAGGATTATATATATTTACTCCAAAATTTAATTAAACAATTAAATTTAAAATCAAAATCTGGAAGAAAGTAAAGAGTCGTAGTGTCAATGCAAATGAATAAAATAAGAACATGGCATGATTATTGGAATGCACTTTACGAGACTGACTATAATTACAAGCTGGTTTTGCCAGACAAAAAAGGTCTGCAAGCACAAAAAAAGAAGAAGAAATTATCTCTGATTCTTCAACTTTAATTTTCTACTTAAGGAAGCCAACATTTGTCATCTAGTGATTTTCAACATTTTTTTTGGACTATTCAGTTTGCTTCTTAAATAACATGAATATTAACTCTCTCTCTGTCTCTAACTCTCTATACATATGTTCTTTAAGTGACCAACATGTATTATTAAGATCCATAAATTTTATCGATGGAGCTTAACTTTTGGAATAATTATATGCTACAACCGTTGTAGCAATAAATGTCTACAACGGACCAATGAGATTCTTACACGTAGATTAAATGATTCATTTCATTGGTCCGTTGTAGACATTTAATCTACGTGTAAGAATCTCATTGGTCCGTTGTAGGCATTTATTACTACAACGGCTGTAGCATATAATTATTCTAACTTTTGATTAGTTTTCAAACATTATATTAAATTGATTACTTTAATATAATAGAATTTAAAGCATTTTCTAATATAATAAAAGAAAAACGATATTATTGATTTCGAAATTTTAAAAAAAATTAAAATATTTTTGACATCTAAGATGCTGATTTGCAAAATTAAATTGTTTAATATTAAGAAAAAAAAGATGTATTTTATAAATTACTAAATAATAAAATAAGATTATAGTTGTAAATCAATATTTCGGAAATTAAAAAAAATCAATATAAAATTATTTTCAAAAATAAAATTAAAAAAGTTGTTTGGAAATGAATATTCAAACAATCAATTATATAATTTTACTTATAATAAATATACTAAATACGTATTTGTTTCAAAAAAAAATTATTATATATAGTAAATAATACTATCCTAGTTCCGGGCTTATTGAACGAGCCCAGTGCTTCAGTAGCTCTAGACTGAGCTGTTAAGGATCGATGAGCCTCAATATTGAATTTTAGAAGATTGACTGAATTCTTAGTGTCTTGGAGATAAATTTTTGATACAACCACTCTATGACATTGATACCTCATAAAAATTCACTGTCGTATTCAGACTTTATCATATACTCTTCAACTATAAATAAGGGTGAATCTTCATAAATAAATGATCCTTTTTACTCTTTTTACAGACGAATTGAGTTGATTTAGGCATCGAAATTTTTTCACTGAAATCGATTTATTTTTCTTGTCTTGCAGGTAGGTGAACTGACCTTTGATTACCCAATCTTTTGAGTCTACCGAGGTCCTTCTATCGTTAGTATATATATTTGTTAGAAACAATGAATGAAAGAAAGAAAAAGAATGGGCAATAATCCCACATCGAAAGTGGAAACAAGAAACAAATGGCCATATAAAAATTGATGAGCCAAATCCAAAAGCCTTAAGGCATTTTGGACAAATGGTCAACTCTCTTCAAAAATCCAATTCAACTTCATAAGCCCACTTCAAATCCAAACACTTCAAAAATTTTAAATACAAGTCCATATCAAATGCCAACACTCTAAATAAAAATTCAATTCACTTGAACTGAGCCCATCACAACTTCAACAAATAATATCAGAGCTAATATAGTCTCTCAGTCCAATGATCTAAGATCCAAGATGATAAAATATGATGTTTCATTAAGATAGACCTAAAGCCTCTGAGACTCAAGGAATACAAGCCCAGGACGACTGAAGACAAATCACAACTGGGCCAGATCAGTTAGATTTGAAGGAAAGTGTTGAAAACAGTGAATGAAAGAAATAAAAAAATGGGCAATTATCCCACGTCGAAAGTGAAAACAAAAAAAAAAGACCATATAAGAATTGAGGAGCCAAATAAAAAAAAATTGATTTACACTGAAAAAAAAGGAAAAAAGAAACCGATTTAAATAATATTTTAAGTATTAAAAGAAAAAAAAGTAAATTTAAGAATTGAATTTGTAATTTATTAGTATTTTAATTTTAATCTTGTCACTGAATAACCTCTTTATTTATGCCAAAACAAAGAATATGAAGCTAAAATGCAAATATATTATCTGAGGAATTAAAATGCAGCATATCAATTAAGTTTAATCATTTAGAAATCATCTCCACAAATTTTGCGTTGATTATGAGGATTCCATTTTTTTCTGACTAATCACTCCTTATAACGGTAGCTTCCTTATTTCTCCTAAACATATCCTCAACTTGCTCTTATGGAAGATTATGAATTGTAAGGGCTAAGTGATGTTTGTTAATAATGACGAGCTGAATTCAGTTAGGAAGTTAGATTTTCAAACTTCAATCAATGAAGAAATTAGTTTTATCTCTATTTTTGTTTGTTTTTTGTACATGGTACCAGAACCATTCTTGGTAGTAGTTGACATACTCTGTTTTGTGGATTTTTTTATAATCCTCCATGATCTCTGAAATTCGCAATAAGATGGTTGATAGTGGTACTCAAGTTGAGACAACAATAATTGAATATATATATCTCATTCTTCTGCTAATCCACTTCATCTTCATCCATCAGATAATTTGGGCATGATTTTAGAGTCTAATCCCTTGAATGACAACAATTACCTCACATAGAGTCAATCTACGAAGATTGCACTGAAGGCCAAGAACAAAATTTATTTTTTAGGCCAACAAAAAACTCAATTTTACAAAAGGGAACACAACCATTTCAAAGGAAGGCACTGAGGATTTTAAGCAATGAAGTAGAGCAGACTCCATGGTCACGTCATGGATCTTGAACTCCATGACTAAGGAAATAACCGAGGCTTTTATATATGTAACCACTGTGAAGGATCTGTGTATTCACTTAGAAGAGAATTATGAGGAGTGCAACGAACCTTAGTTTCATCAGCTACAAAAGAAATGAAGAAGGTAAGAGTATCCTTAATTTTGCTTTATCCTATGGTTTGATTCTGGCAAATACATATTTTATAAAAAGGGAATCACATTTAGTAACCTTTAAAAGTGGGCAAAATAGAAGTCAGATTGACTTCATACTCACAAGAAAAGCCAATCGAACTCGATGCAAGGATTGTAAGGTTATTCCGAGTGAGGCTTTGACCACTCAACATAGATTAGTAGTTTTGGATATCAAGTTTAAGAGGTTGACTAGTAGGCCAAGGAGGAACAATAGTCCTAAGATTAGGTGGTGGACTTTAAAAGGTGAAAAACAATTGTTGTTCAAGAATGAGTTGGTCAAAGCTGGAGGGTGGTAGGAAGATGTGAGTATATCATCAAATAATATCTGGATATGTATGTCTACAACAATTAGAAGAGTAGCTAGAAAGATTCTTGGAGAATTTAAAGGGTGTGGACATCCCTCGAAGGAGTCTTGGTGGTGGAATGAGAAAGTGCAAAAAGCGGTAAGAAATAAAAGGGAATGGTATAAGAGTTTGCCCAAGTGTAATAACAATGATGCTTTTGAGCAGTACAAACAAGCAAAAAAAGATGTTAAAAAGGCAGTTAGTCAAGCAAGAGCGCAATCTTTAGAGAGTTTGTATGAGAAACTTGGAACAAAAGAAGGAGAAAAAGCTATATATAATTGGCTAAGATAAGGGAAAAGAAATGTCGTGATTTAAACCAAGTTAAGTGCATTAAAAATAAAGAAAATAAGGTTCTGGTTCAAGAAGAGGATATTAAGGAACGATGGAGAATCTATTTTGAGGAACTTCTTAATGGTAACCATAGTGATAACATTGAGGGTTTAGACGTTAGGCCGGAGAAAAATGTGAAATACACTAGACGGATTAGATTTTCGAAAGTTAAAGAAGCTTTGAAGAAGATGAAAGTTGGTAAAGCCTGTGGACCAGATGAGATACCTATTGAGGTTTGGAAATGTTTGGGAGATACAGGAGTTACATGGTTGACATCTTTGTTCAATAAGATCTTAAGTTTAAAGAAAATACCTAATGAATGGAGACAAAGTAATTTGATACCTATTTTTAAGAATAAAGGAGATATTCAGAATTGCTCAAATTATAGAGGTATAAAGCTTATGAGCCACACTATGAAATTGTGGGAAAGAGTTGTGAAATATCATTTGCGGTTTGATACTTGTGTCTCCTCAAATCAGTTTGGCTTTATGCCTGGTCGATCAACTATGGAAGCTATTTTTCTTATAAGGGATTTGATGGAAAAGTATAGAGAGATGAAGAAGGATTTACATATGGTTTTTATTGACTTGGAAAAGGCGTATGATAGAGTCCCTAGAGAAGTTTTATGGTGGGTCCTAGAGCGTAGGGGAATATCTATACGATATATCCAAGTCTTGAAGGATATGTATGAGGGAGCTACCACCAGTGTCCGCACCGTGGAATGGGATACTAAAGATTTTTCCGTTTCTATTGGATTACACCAAGGTTCAGCTTTGAGCCCTTATCTTTTCGCCTTGGTCATGGATGAGCTAACAAGACATATACAGGATGACATCCCTTAGTATATGATGTTTGCAGATGATATTGTATTAATAGATGAGACTCAAGCAAGGGTAAATCAAAAGTTGGAGTTATGAAGAAGCACTTTGGAATCTAAGGGTTTTAAGCTAAGTAGGACTAAGACTGAGTATATGCATTGTAGATTTAATAGCGAGAATAGAGAAAGAGGCAAAATTATTTTAGACGGAATAGCAGTACCTCATAGTACTTATTTTATATATCTTGACTTTATTCTTCAAGAAGATGGGGGTTGTGAAGAAGATGTAAATCATAGGATTAAAGCTGGTTGGATGAAGTGGAGGGGTGCTACAGGAGTTCTATGTGATCGAAAGATTCCAATTAAATTAAAAGAAAAATTTTACCATACTGTAATACGGCCTGCTATGATGTATGGTAGTGAGTGTTGGGTAGTAAAAGGACAACACATGAGTAAAATGCATGTTGCAGAAATGAGAATGATAAGATGGATGTGTGGTCATACTAGGATGGACAGAATCCGCAATGAGTGCATTAGAGAAAAAGTGGGGATAACACCTATTAAGGATAAGATAAGAGAGCATAGATTGAGGTGGTTTGGCCATGTGAAACGAAGACCTAGCGATGCGCCAGTTAGAAAAACCGAACAAATTAGAGTAGATATAACTAAGAGAGGTAGAGGTAGGCCTAAACTGACTTGGTCAAAAGTGGTCCAAAATGATCTTATGATGTTACATCTACCAGAAGAGATAACCTTAAATTGTATTGAGTGAAAAAGAAGAATGCATATAGCCTATCCCAATTGACTTGGGATTAAGGCTTTGTTGTTGTTGTTGTTGTTGTTGTTAGAAAGCTATGGGATGAGTTGAATATTTTGAGCTTTATTCCACATTATACATGTGGAAAATGTGACTGTGGAATTGCAATTGATGGAGGAGACTGCTTCCCTTAATAGATTGATGAAATTCTTGATAGGTCTTAATGAAAGCTTTGACAATGCAAAGAATCATCTCTTATTAATAGATCCATTAAATTCTGTTAATAGGGCACATTCCTTGATATTTAAGGTTGAAAGGCAGAGGTTGGCTCGCATTATTGGTGAAGAAAATGTAGGAGAAATTATGTTGGCTAGACCTATGTATAATGAGAGCAAAATCAAAATAGAAATAACTATGGGAGAAGAGAATACAATATAAATAAATACAAATTTAGAGTATTGCAAAAGACAAGGCCATCTCAAAGAGACATGTTTTATGCTAATTGGTGTATTGGCATACCAGATTGGTAAAATGAGTTGCGAATTAGAACACAGATGGAGCAAACTAATGTAATGACCCAGCAAGAAGCATACAAAATCAAGACTTATCTTAATCTAGCTAGAAAAGGTGCAGTAGAGAAGAATACTAATGAAGTCTAGAAATGGAACAGTCAGCAAGGCGTTGCAGAACTAATTAGACAAGAAGTGTAAAGATGCATTAAAGGAAACCAAATGGCTATTGAAACCTATATAAACTTTGTATAAGTTGAGAATTTTGCAGGTAATGTAGCCTTTGCCAATTTGACTAGTTGTTGAATTATAGATAATGGAGCCACAAATCATAATTGTGCAGATAAAAGAAGGTTTAGTAAGATGAACCTAATTTTTTAACATTTTCGTGTCTACTTACCAAATGGAACTACTATTATTATTATTATTTACATGGGTACAGTAAAACCTCTTTGATAAATTGCAATTGACCAATGTACTATACATACCTTCATTTCATCATAGCGTCATTTTAATGACCAAGTTATGTAGCCAAAACCACATCGAATTACTTTTTACTCATAATTTTTACGTCTTGTAGGACCTGAAGAGTAGCAACAACATAGCCATTAGGAGAGTTGAGGTCAATCTATACCTAACTGATGCTACCTCTTTTGATATTAATTGTAATAAAACTAGTATTGTTTCCTCTCTTGTAAGTAGCTTTGTGAACCAAGTGTCCACTATTTTATGAAAATATGGCATGATAGATTAGGCCACCCATCAAACATACATCGTATTTTCTCTTTTGAATTTTTATAAATAAAGATGAATTTTACAGAATATAACTTGTGAAGTATTCCCTTCAGCAAAATAAACAATATAATCCTTTACCCCTTGCCAAACTAGATTAATTAAACTTTTTTCCGTTATACTTGTAGACATTTGGGGACCTATTACACGACCTTCTATGGATGGAGCACACTATTTTCTCACTATTATAGGTGATTACAGTAGAGGAATATGGACTTATATCATGAATAATACATCACAGACAATTCCTTTACCTACTAAGTTCTTTAGAATGATTGAGCATCAATTCAACACTAAGATATAAACCCCTAGGATAGATAATGAAACTAAGTTCTGTAGCTACAAGTGTCAAGTCCTCAAATGACACTCTACACAAGAAAATGTGCATTCACACTCCTCAATATATAATGGAGTGGTAGAATGAAAGCATGGACATATAGCATAAGTGACGAGCATTGCTACTTGCATCTAGTCTTCCTTTAAAATTTTTGGAAGAAGCTGTTCTCCATGCTACTTTCATTATTAGCATACTTCTCGCAACAACACTATAATGCAAAACACCCTTTGAACTACTTTTCTTGAAACCATCCAATTATAATGTTCTAAAACCTTTGGCTCCTTAACGTTTGCTAAAACCAACCTCCCAACCAAAATGAAGTTTGAACCTAGATTAGTAAAATCTATATACCTAGGCCATTCGCTTGGACAAAAAGCTTTTAGGCTATATGATTACAGAATCATATCATTTTCACTTATAGAGATGTGGAATTCCATGAACATGTTTTTCCCTATTAGATTGTCAGAGCTCTATGATCATTGGCTTATCCCAGATGAGTCCACCATCCCAACCTCCAATGCTAGATATATTACACCTAACCAAAATGTCAATCAACCAGATGCTACTAACTCACTGCTTAATACTCAACTAGAGGCTATTTTTTCTGACATTAACCCATCCATTCCTCAACTAACACAACCAAATATTAGATGAAGTAACAGGACCTCAAGACTTCAGCTTGGACAACTGACTTTGAGACTAATCTTAGTTACCAATCCCTGATCACATAACAACCAACCTTACCAGTGTTTTTTCATTTGCGCACTTATGTTTTGTGGCTAACTTGTCTATTATTTAGAAACTTAACACATTTGAAGAGGCTGCTAAACAACCAAAGTGGATGACAATAATGGAGCAAGAGTTACAAGCCTTGGAGAAGATTGAGACTTAAGAGATCATAGACCTACAAGCTAACAAGAAATATATAGGCTCATATGGGTTTATAAGCTCGAACTTAATCTTGATGAGAGTATAGATAGACACAAGGCACGTTTGGTGGCTAAAGGTTAGTACCAAGTTTAGGGGGCAGACTTCATAGAAAATTTCTTTCCTAGTGCCAAAACTGTGATTATGAGAATCCTTCTAATAATTGTAACGACAAGATCATGGCCTCATTATCAACTTGATATCAACAAGCCTTCCTTCATGGGTATGTTGAAGAGGAATTATGCGTACTTTCTCCAGATGGATACACTATAGCCAAGCAGGGTCAAGCGTCCAAGCCAGTCAGCTCACTTTATGGCGTAAGACGGACCTCCAAACAATGGAATAAAGAGTTTTTTTTTTGAAGCTCTAAGCAAATGGCTAGACATGGCCACCGTTCCACTGAACCGTAGAACTGGACCTATAATTTCAGTTCGATTCAATGAACCGAATCGTAAACTGTAATTAAATATTCAAAATTGAAATTAGAATCTCCCTTTAAGACTCTGATTTCAGTTTCAAAATATTTGAATCAGAATCAAACCGGAGGTTTCGATTCTAAACCGGTAAATTTAATTTTTATAATTATGTAATTTTTTAATTAAATTTAAACTTTTTTAATGTAGTTTTTGAATATTTTAATTATTTGTATTTATTGAATATTTCAAATGTAATATTAAATATTTATAATTATAATTTATGTAGTTAAATGGTTTTTAGTAATTATGTTCAGATATTTTTAAAATTTTTTATTTATACTTTAATTGTAATATTAAATATTTGTAAATAATATTATTTGATTTAACTTAAATAATATTATTAAATTTATAAGTGGTGTTTAATCTTATAAAAAAATATTATCATGTATCAATAATAATATTTTTCTTTTAAATATAATTTTTTAAAAAAATTAATTTGAACCGACGGTTCAAACTGGAACGGAATCGAAACCGAAATGATTTTTAAGGCTCTGAACATTTAAGAGCATGCTATTTCCATGGTTAAGCGTATATTTTGGATAGCACCTTCACAATTAAAGATCTTATACTAGCAAAATAACTTCTTGGGATTGAAATTACTCAATCTTTTAATGGGATTTTTATTAACCTATACAAATACATTCTTGACTTGATTAGAGATGCTAGTTTAGAGAACTCTAAAGCTGCTTCGACTCAAATTGTTAAAGGGACATTGCTTACAGTAGTTTATGGTTCTTTATTAATTGATACAAGATATTAATTGGAAGATTGTTACACATTGGTTTCACTACATTGAAAGTTCAATATGTGGTCCGGTAGCTCAGTCAGTTCGTTCAATCACCAAGAGATACTCATTTGGCTTTGTGCTTTACATAATCTCAAGTATCTCAAAGGTAAGTTTAGCAGAGAGCCTCTTTATCCCAGCACGAATTCTTTCCAATTTCAAGCATACAACGATGCAGATTAGGTTATGCATAGGGACACGAGAAGGTCAATCACAAGCTGTTATATATTTCTCAGGTCAACCTTGGTTTCTTAGAAAACCAAGAAGTAGACCACCATTTCCTATTCTTCTACTAAAGTGGAGTATCAAAGTTTATCCAATTTGTGAACTTTAGTGGGTCTCGTATCTTTTTCGAGATTTTGGAATACCAATATAGCTCCTTGTTTCTCTTTGATGAGATAATCGAGCAGCCCTCCACATTTCAACAAACCCCATCTTCTGAGAATGCATCAAACACCTAGATATCGACTATCATCTGGTGCGATAAAAGTTTAAAGAAGGCTTCATTCAGAAGAAAAGAGTAGAATAATAAAAAGAAACAAAATAATACTATCTTTTATTATATGATGAAGGTCATAAGCCTTACTAATAAAATTACAAAAAAAACAATGAGCAGAATGATTTAAATAGAGGAAAAATAATAAAAAAACAGATAACTACCGATTATATAGGAATTAGCTACTCAATGACTATCCTTATCTTTATCACATATCTCCAAATTTTTGAGAGTCCATATTTTGAGGGCAACCTTATCATTCCCAATACTAACGTGTTGCACCTTTGAGATAGGAGGAGTACTGTTAATATCCTCCTGCAAACTGAGCCGAGGTTTGAAGGCTCAGTTTGGTATTCTTATGATTCTCTATGCTTCTCAAACTGCATGGGAAGTTTTTTTTTTTTCAATCCATTGACAAGTATGCAAGTTTCTTCTGATTCTTAATGCCTCCAAACCACTTGAAAAATAAAATAAAATAAATGAAAAATGAAATTTTAAATCCCACTGACAAGTCCGTAACTTTCTTGAAAATGACCAGACGATTGTCATTTGTGTGGTTTTTCTTTGAATTGGTTGTTCTCTACACAACGAAATTGTGTTGTGTGAGATTGGAATTTTTGTTTGTTCTCTACACAACGAAACTGTGTTGTGCGAGATTAGGGTTTTTATTTGTTCTCAACACAATGAAACTGTGTTGTGTGAGATTGAAGATGTAACCTTTTTTGTTTTTCTGAAATATGACTTGCAAGTCTGTCTATTGAAGTATGAAGAAGCATTTGGATTTATGAAACAATAGAAACAAATAGAACTGAACCAATATATATATATAACACAAAAGAAAAAGAAAAAATTGCAGCGATTTAGAAGTCTGGAAGGAGATAAAAGGCATTTGAAAGTCTAGAAAGAAAGCCCTTATGATTTACGTATTGGAAGAAACATTCAATTTGCGCAAGATTTTTTTCCAATTTTGAGATTATTATCAACAATTGATCATCTGCAGTTTGAAGAGTTGAGTTTCTGCGATTTGGGATATGGATAGATGATTTGAAGCTCTGTCGATTAGGGACTTTGGTTTTCTAACGATTAAGAGAAACAGAAACAATTGAATATCTTAAATGGCTTGATGAACTAAAGAGGAAATGATTAATAAAGGCAAAGTTTTGGATTGTTGCAGTTTAAGGACATGCTTAGGTCCTCCAAGCTCTGATACCAAGAAGAAAAGAGTAGAATAATAAAAAGAAACAAAATAATATTATCTTTTATTATATGATGAAGGTCATAAGCCTTACTAATAAAATTATAAAAAAACAATGAGCAGAATGATTTAAATAAAGAAAAAAATACTAAAAAAAACAGATAACTACCAATTATATAGGAATTAGCTACTCAATGACTATCCTTATCTTTATCACATATCTCCTTCAAATTTTTGAGAGTCCATATTTTGAGGGCAACCTTAACATTCCCAATACTAACGTGTTGCACCTTTGAGATAGGAGGAGTACTGTTAATACATTCTTCTCCTAAACATTCTCTCCTCCTCTCAAATCATAGACATTTTTTAGAAAAGTTATTTCCACCCCTTTATTTGTGATAAGTTTTGCTTCAAGTTGGGCTTCTTGTGGTTACAACATGCTTCAACTTGAGGGGGATGAAAAACCTCTTTATTTATACCAAAACGCAAAGTAAGAAGCTAATATGCAGCGTATTGTTTGAGCCATTAAAACACAACATATAATTAAGTTTCAAACGCTAGCTTAGAGGCACAAGAAGCTTCTAATGAAGAAGATAGTTGTGAGGAGCTGAATTCAGCTGGGAATTTAGATTTTCAGTTACTTTGTTGTAGCTAGTGTAATGTACCATGAGTTATTCGTGTACGTAATCATTTGTAACAAACTTCAATCAATAAAGAAATAATTTTTACCTCCATTTTCACTGTTTTGCGTTTCTATACAATCACTTTATCAAAATATTGTTAACTTAAAATGTTTATATTAAAACAAGAGCAAAATCAAATGATATGCTGAAATTAGAAACTTTGGTAAAATGAATAAACAAATGAAGTGGGAAAATAATATTTGTTTTAATATCGCTTTTTAGTCTTCAATTAGTTTGGGCCTATGAGAAAGCCGAAACAAGCCGACGTCTATTGATTTTCAATTTGAGAAATTTAATATAATAATCTGGACAAAATATATAAAAGTAAGGTTGAAAAGAAAAAGTTATAGAAATACATTTTATATCTTAAAAATATATTACATCGTCTGAAAAAAATCCAAAATCTTTATTAAAATTAACAAGTATTCTATTAAAAATACGCAAATAACAAATCGAATACTCCCACAATATTTTCAGAAACGATTTTAAAAGAAAAATCGATCATGAAAAGAAAAAACTAAAAGCTTTGTTTTGGTTCCGTCAAACTATAACTTGAGAACAATTAACTTTTTTTTGTTAACTCATTAAATCATTATTTGTTTTGCTTGATTTTTTTTTTATTAAAATTAGCAAACAGACAATTCTGCAGGAGTTTGAAGCATTTTTCTCGATTTACATTTAATTCTTACATTTCAAATCTGAAAAATTGAGGTAAATTCAAAATCTAAAAATCTGGTATATCTTTCAAATGCAAGAAACGGTATATGCTGAACAGATATTTAATATATGTTAATGAAAAAATATAAATATTTTTACATATTTGAATTTTGAAATTTAAGAATCACAAATGTTATATAACCAGTTCAATTTATATTGTTTTGAACATACAATAATCTATTTTACGTTACATACATACATATATATATATATATTATTTATATTTTAAAAATTACCAATACATATTTTTTTCAAATGTGCAGTAGAGCGTATATGTCATTTAAAAAATATACTAGATATATATTTAGTATCTTTTACTCAAAATTTTTATTTTATTTTATATAAATTAATTAATTTACAAGTCCAGAAAAGCCATTTGGGCTTGTTGTGTTTATGGTGGTCCATTTGAAATTAACTTGTCTTAAGCCTATTTATATTTTGAATTTTTGAATTTGGTTATTTGTTGTAATTTGTATGATGGACTTAAGTTTGCTATTGTGTAGTGGCTGCTTCTTGTTTAAAGGCCTAAGAAGTAAAACATGCTCATTAGATATAAGGAATAGTCTATCTCCATCACCAAACACCCTTTTTAGAGTTACCCATCCTTTTTACCTATGTAAGCATCCCTAAGTCCCTATAGTAATGGTTAGACTTTGTTGAATGAAAAATTTAAAACTTTATATTTTGAGAGAGAATCTCTCTTTTCTTGGTTCATGTTAGAATCAAAACCATATATAATGAGCTAACAACTTGAGTGTGTTAATTCTAAGATTCTCTTCCACATTATTGTGATTGGATCAAGATCTTGGCAAAGGACTTGATTTAGTTTTTCAAGAGATTACTTTCAAGCATAAAGGTGTAAGATCTATTCCAATACTAGAGATTCGTATCAATTTGATATCAAAATTTAGGCTCTAAATCAGGTTCCAATCTATCCTAATTTATCTTGTTCCTATGAACTTATGTTGGTTGTGCTTTGTTGGTTTTTTATTCCTCTGTTTTCTTTGTTCTTTGGTCCTATTTTGCTTTATTTGGGTTGATAAACTCATATTAGTTGTTCATCTTGATTCTGTTTTTGTTATCTTTGAATCTTGATCCATTGAATCAAATATATCTGTTAGACATATTTGACCAAATCATATTAGATCACTAGAAATTAGGAATAATTAGTGCAGTATAATCTTTCTTACCAAAAATAATTATTGCCTATATTACAATGTACATATACAATGAAAGGGCTGAATAAAATATACAATTCTTTTTACACAATTAAACATGGTATCAGAGCGGTGTTGCGATCCAGAATATGATCGAAGTTTGCTGTCATCATCATCTACCATTACTGTTCTTTTTCCCTTCCCGGCCAAAAATTCAGATAACATGTTCTTACTGAAACTTTGTCACAACCAGCAATGACTAACTCACAAGAATCGACCAGCAATCCTGGGCCATGGATCACAGAGAACCCTGATCCGTTGGCAATCCAACTCGCCAATCTTCTTAGAAATGGCATCAACCTCACAGGAAACCAAACAAACCAGTCAAATTCAGATCAGTTAACAATTTCTGTCAAATTAAATGGCGACAATTACCTTCTTTGGGCAAGACTTATGAGGATGTCTATCAATGGGAGAGGGAGAACTAGTCATATTACTGGTACTCCAGCACCACCTGCAGTAACAGACCCAGAATTTGCTCGATGGCAGCAGACTGATGATTTGGTTTTTTCATGGATCATTCAAAATTTAGAGCCTCATCTCATCAACAACGTGACAGAGTATCCATCAGCAAAAGAATTATGGGAGGCACTGGCAACTACATACGGAAGTGGAGGAGATTCACTCCAAATCTATGACCTGCACAATAGAGCTAGTCGACTACAACAAGGAGCCATGTCCTTGGAGCAATACTGGAGTACACTAACAGGCATATGGATGAATATAGATAGACGATGTCCAAATCCAATGACATCAGCAAACGACATAGCCACATACAATAGAAAAACACAAGAAACTCGCCTGTTTCAATTCCTTGGAGGACTGGACGAAGGCTATGAAGCCGTACGCAGAGATCTCTTGAAAAGTGAGCCACTGCCCTCAGTCGAGAATGCATATGGACAAGTTCGGAAGGAGGCTACCAGGCGACAGATACTGTCACCGGCAACCATGGCCGGAGTGGAACCTGTCTCGTCATCATCGGGCGGAATTGGTAGTGGGTTTGCCATTAAAGGGCAATCGGACAGGTTTAGAACCGATGGGACTGGCGGACAATCAAAGGGACAGGGGCAATCGGCGAAAACTGGCCGGAATTCATCCAAAGAGGACAAATCTCACCTCTTTTGTACCCACTGTAAGATGAAAAAGCATACGAAAGACCAGTGCTTCAAACTAATTGGGTACCCTGAGTGGTGGGAAGATGGGCACAAGACCCAGTCGGTAAGTCGGAATGACGGAGGGAGGGCGGCCACCTCTATAGGTAGTGATGGTATCACCAGCAGTGGCGGCAGTAGCGGCGGTAATGGAGGAGCAAAGAGTTTTACAGCAGCAGGGGTGATAACGCCTCACACACACGAAAATGAGGGTAATGAATTTAGTCTAGGGTTTAAGTGTGGGAATTTGCAATCTAGTCCTTCACTTTTAAATCCTAATTTTCTCCCTCCTGGTTGTTTTAATAATATTGGAAATAAGGCTAATAGTTGTAGGATGGAGCAATTGGATACTAAAAGTTTGGATCAAGAGCATTCTGGCCCATCAATTTCTGAGAATGGCCGATTGGGCCCCTCAAATTCTAATAAGGATCAATTTGGTTCATCTAAATCTCAAAATGTGCAGGTTAGTCCTTGGAAGTCAAAAAGGGGGAAATCTAGTGCAATTGTGTGTACAGTTAATCCGGGCACATCCCGAAAAGATGACAGATGGCTATTTGACTGTGGTGTGACGGACACTATGACGCATGATCCAACAGATATTATTCAAAAAATGGTTCCCCGAAAAACTCATATACAGTCTGCAAATGGGGAATTATCAGCAGTTGAAAGAGCTGGCACTGTTGAATTGTCATCGTCTTTAAGATTGACAAATTGTTTATTTGTTCCGTCTTTATCACAAAAACTTTTGTCCATTAGTCATGTAACAAAAGAATTAAACTGTACATTACTTATGAATCCGGATTTTTGTGTATTACAGGATATCCAGACGGGGGAGATCATTGGACGTGGCACTGAGCACGGTGGATTGTACTATGTGGATGAGGTGACTCGACACGGTACGGGAATGCTAGCTCATGGGACAGTTGATCGTCAAGCCTGGCTCTGGCACCGGCGCTTGGGACATCCATCTACGGGTTACCTAAAAATTTTATTCCCTCGATTTTTTATTAATAAAACACATGTTGATTGTGAGACTTGTGTGTTAGCCAAGAGTCACAGACATTCATTTAGTGCAAGTAATACTCGAGTTGATACTATTTTTTCCCTGATACATTCTGATGTTTGGGGTCCTGCCCCAGTTTTGGGTGGATCCGGGTTTAGGTATTTTTTATTATTTATTGATGACTGCACTCGCATGACATGGGTGTATTTTTTGAAAAATAAATCTGAAGTTCCTGAGAAATTTGTTCAATTTTACCAAATGATCCTTACCCAGTTTCAAACCCAAATTCGGACTCTCCGATCAGATAATGGAGGGGAGTTCATCAATTCAAAAATGACAGTCTTTTTCCAACAACATGGTTTGGTTCACCAGACAACATGTCCCAACTCACCCCAACAAAATGGAGTTGCTGAACGGAAAAATCGCCTTATCTTAGAAATAACCCGTGCAACAATGATTGAATCCCGTGTTCCAAAAACTTTCTGGCCTGAAGCCGTAGCCACTGCAGTCTATCTTATCAACTGATTACCCAAAAAAATCCTTAACCTCAAAACTCCTGTTCAAACTCTATCAGAAATTACCAAAGTACCCCCAGCCCTGGTCCTACCACCTCGAATCTTCGGATGTTCCGTATTTGTCCATATTCCCAAAGTAGATCGCACTAAATTAGATCCTTGCTCTGTTAAGTGTGTTTTTGTCGGATACGGGATTAATCAAAAGGGCTACCATTGTTTTAACCCAAAAACCCGCCACATGTATACCACCATGGATTGTAATTTCTTAGAAACTGAATATTACTATCACCAACACAGCGATCAGAGGGAGATTCAGCAAGACTCGCTGAGTTGGTTATTGCGTTCAAACTTCACAACAACTATCCCTCCAGAGCTAGTAGCTCAAACCACTGAGACACATTCAGCTACAGAAATACAGACCATTCCACTCAGTTCTATGACCAATACTCCTCCAATGGAGACTCCTGAGGTTAGTACTCCTAATTCTGATTGTAATATCAGTTGTGAATTTGCTTCCGCTGACAATGAATGTCCAGATACAGTGCCTGAAGTGGTAGAACAGGTGAATGAAGAGAGGTATGTATTACCTCCTAGGAGTACTAGAGGTATTCCACCTAAGAGATATTCTCCGGAGCGAGGATCGGGAAAAAGCAGATACCCAGTAGCTAATGTGGCCAGGGGGAGTATGTCAGAAGTGGCTAACGTATTTACAACTATTATGTATTCAGAACACATACCCAGAACGGTTGAAGAAGCACAAGGTCAGGAAAATTGGTATGAGGCAATGAAAGTGGAGATGGATGCACTAAAAATGAATCAGACATGGGAGAAGTGTCGATTACCTCCAGGAAAGAAGCCAGTAGGGTGCAGATGGGTCTATACAATTAAACATAAGGTTGATGGTACTGTGGAAAGATATAAGGCCCGACTGGTTGCAAAGGGGTACACCCAAACTTATGGGATCGATTACTCAGAGACGTTTTCACCAGTAGCTAAAATTGATACCATACGGGTTCTATTCTCTATTGCTGCTAACAAGAATTGGCCCTTGCACCAGTTTGATGTGAAAAATACATTTCTTCATGGAGATCTTAGAGAAGAAGTTTATATGGAGGCTCCTCCAGGTTTCTCTAAGGCGTTTGAAGATGGGGAGGTGTGTAGATTGAAGAAAGCACTATATGGGCTCAAACAATCTCCGAGAGCTTGGTTCGGAAGATTCACTATGGCTATGAAGAGATACGGGTACAAACAAAGCAACTTTGATCATACATTATTTCTGAAGAAGAAAGGAGGAAGGATAACGTGTCTTATCATATATGTTGATGATATGATAATCACAGGTGATGATGAAGAAGAAATCTCTCAGCTCAAATGCAACCTATTCACAGAATTTGAAATGAAGGATCTTGGGGGACTGAAGTACTTTCTGGGTATTGAGGTGTTGAGATCAAGGACTGCTATCTATATTTCCCAGAGAAAATATATTATGGATCTGTTAACAGAAGTTGGGATGATAGAATGTAAACCGGTGGATACCCCAATCATCATGAACCATGGGCTCAAGATAGAAGAAGAAGCAGAGCTCACAGATAAGGAGCAGTACCAGCGACTTACAGGCAAATTGATATACCTTTCCCATACAAGGCCGGATATTGCGTATGCAGTGGGTATTCTCAGTCAGTTCATGCACAAGCCACAGGTACACCATATGGAGGCGGCACTCAGAGTTGTAAGATATCTTAAGGGCACACCAAGTCGAGGTGTAATTTATCAAAAGAATGGCCATTTAGACATCCATGGATACACAGATGCAGACTGGGCTGGTAATCCAGGAGATAGGAGGTCCACATCAGGATATTTCACTTTCGTGGGAGGTAACTTGGTCACATGGAAGAGTAAGAAACAGAAGGTTGTGGCGTTGTCGAGTGCCGAGGCAGAATTTCGAGGCATTGCTCGAGGATTGGCAGAAATTCTATGGCTAAAGAAGTTAATGACAGAACTCGGTTTTCCTCCAAGTGGAGCATGCGAATTGAGATGTGATAATAAGGCAGCAATAAGCATTTCACAGAACCCAGTCCAACATGATCGAACTAAACATGTTGAAGTGGCCAGGCATTTCATCAAGGAGAAAATAGAGGATGGCATCATTGAGTTGCCATTTGTTCGCTCAGAAGTTCAGTTGGCAGATATACTCACGAAAGCAGTCTCAGGAAGGTTTTTTAGTGAAACACTAAGCAAGTTGCGCGTTGAAGATCCCACTGCACAACTTGAGGGGGAGTGTTAGACATATTTGACCAAATCAAATTAGATCACTAGAAATTAGGAATAATTAGTGCAGTATAATCTTTCTTACCAAAAATAATTATTGCCTATATTACAATGTACATATACAATGAAAGGGCTGAATAAAATATACAATTCTTTTTACACAATTAAACAATATCCACTAGTAAGTTCCCTTTTTTATCTAATTTTCCTTTATGAATGAAACATTTATCTACATTTATTTCTATTGAGTAGAGAAAAAAAATTGTTAATAATTTCAAACAAATGCATGACATTAGTATGTGAAGACACAATATGCCGTATATATGAAAAAAAAAGGTTTCTTGGGATGAATGCATAACAAAATCAAAACTTATGCATAATATTTATAATAGAAAAACACATAATATTTAGGATGAAAACCAAGAAAAATATGCAAAAATTAAAATACTAGAATGCTATAAAATTGGTTGGAATTGAAACCAAAAATTTGTAAAAGAAAGGAAAATCTATAAACTGTGATGCCATTGAGATGGTAAAATTTTTCATGCCTAATGGCGAGCTTGCCATTGGGATTGGGTAGTGGGTGGCAAATAAACCATGTCTTGTGCTGGCTCTATCACACATTTGTAATTTTACCAATTTCACTTTTTGCCCCATTGTTTGCACTTTTAATGTCTTTTTCACGAAATTATCTGTAAAAGAAATAATATAATTTGTAAAAGTGCTATAGGAAATAATTCATGCACGCATGTTTTATTTTCATTTTCCAGTTGGATCTCCGGGCAGTCTTAGGAGGTGGTTCTATGTATAAAGCGAGGGTGTGGTACTCCCGGTTTCCTCCCCCAGTTAAGAGGATCATTTGGGAAAGCATATTTGAACCCTTCATTATGCAGCTTCCAAAGGATTGCTGCCACAGTGCTAGGTGCGTTATTTAGGCACTGTTTGAATGGTGAATGGATAACGCCCACACTTTTCATCTAGCAGTCGAAGAAATAATCATCAAGCTTGCTGACTTTACTGTTATTATTGACATTTCTTTCTATAGGGAGCTAATCCAATTGATTCGACTCCCTATAGTCTTGAGGAATTATGGGGTCTGCTAGGATTCCTAATAGAGTGAAAGGCGCCAATCACATTAAATATCAGACAATTAAGAAATATTGGGTCAACAGGTATCCTGTTCTTGTGGTGAGGCAGATGGAAATTCCATATGCTCAAGGATTTTTGTTATATATGCTTGCTTCCACAATGCTGTCTTACAGGCCCTTACTACTTAAATGTTGTACCAGGATTTACCTGGGGCGAGGCTAGACTTTCACACATCTATCGTGGCTTGATTAGCCATGACGTGGAAACAAATCTCATACTAATTTTCTTGTGGTTGTAGAGGTATGTTTACACATTTCATTTCCTAATTTCATTATTTAATATATAATGATTCCTTACAAGTTTCTTTATTGGTGATTTCAGATTTGGGTATATGAACACCGACTTATCCTTTCTCCCAATACGACTGGCTTCTGTATTAGGTTTCCTAAATTGAGCTTTTGGATAAGGCGAAGGATTAAGTCAACAGCTTCTCACTACGTGCATTCACACATATTTAAGCTGAGCTTTTTAACTTAGTATTGAATAAAAAATATTGTTATTATTTTAACATAATTTAATTAATTCCAACATATCTATATTTTGACATTTTTAACTTTCTGCATATTGAGCTAAGACATGCCCCATCTTGACTGGCTCGATCTCCAATTATCGGTACCTTGTGAAAGGATCCACAACTAGTTTTTGGGTCTTGACAAGCACCATATTCTTAAAGACATGCCTTTATTGATTTTTACATCTGCCTCTATGCTAGAGGACTTCTAGTGGTGTGCTAAAGCTAATTAAGTTGTTGACAACGTTCTGTATCCCCTTGGTAGGCTTTCATATCCTTATTCATATCCTTATTGCTTGAGGTGATTTTCCATTAATGAAGAAGAGGAAATATAGCCAACTGAAGATGAGGATAAGGAAGAGGATGAGGATGGAGGGTTTACCTATTAATTTTTCAATGAATATCTTTGAAAAACTGATTAATAATTATTATTTTAGATAAAATAATAATTGTAAAATATTACTTATTTTAAATAGAAATATTGTTAAGAACAGAGGAGGAAAGCTAATTTGATTGATGTTGTATTAAGTTATAACTAGATAAAATTTTGGTGCAGAATTCTTTAAAAATTTAAAAATTATATTTTTTCATTAATTGAATATTATCTTGTTTGAACTTTGTAATGGGGTTCACGTGCAATTAGCTTTTTTTTTAAAAAAAAAATAAATAAATCCAAAATTAATTAATTTAAATTTAATAATTAAAAATTTAATTCAATAAAATTTAATTTAATTTAATTTAAAACTTATTTAAAAGAATCTAAATTAATTTTAAATTTATCTAAATAAATTTAATTTAATTTTAAATAAATCTAAAATTAATTAATTTTAATATAATATTTAAAAAATTTTAATTAAAGTTTGAGAGAGAGAGCGAGAGAGGCACATAACAAAGTGTTGTGCTAGTATCTTTAAATTTGGTATTATATATAGATAATTGTTTCATTAGTCTTATAAAACTCATTCAGAAATTTCACAATGAAACTTGGTTTAATTATATTTAGTTTATATCAAATTAAATTAGTATTTCAAATATATATTTTTTTTAAAAAACATGAAATTTAAAATAAAAATCCTAAACCAATGAATATAGGGGAAAAAAAAAAAGAAGGGACAGCATCACATGAATAGAAAGGAAAAGAAAAGTAGGATGAGGGTATCTAATAGTTGGAAGCCACTGAGAATTTTTTAAAGAACGTGGATGACAAAAGAAAATAACGCTGCGTCATTTTTTTTTATTCTTTTATACAATATATAGATAATTAATTATAATTAATATTAAATAGATTATTATAATCCTATTTAAACTAACTAAATATAATTATTATATTAATATCAAATAAAATATTATAATTTTAATTCAACTCTCTAAATAAATATATATTATAATTTAAAATTTTAAAAAATTAAAATTTATGGCGAAATTGAGACATCGACGTGTGGCATAATATTATGTCAGAAATAACCGTTTTAGTATAATATGTAGATTAAAATTTTCTTTATTATTACGTAATAGAATTTAATTATCAAAATTAAATTAAAATTATATTTATGTAATAGTTAGGTTTTTTTATTATTAATGTTAGAACTTAGTTTTTATGATTTTCAGGGTAAAAATTTAATATTTTAATATTGTAGTGGTATTTTAGGTGAACAATTTGATTTTTTGATTATTAGGTAATAGAATGTTAATAATTAGGGATAAATTTTAATTTTCTAGGTGAAAATTATAATTTTGAATAATCAGGTAAATTTTAAAATGTATATATAAATTTTAATATTTAATTTAATTTGTTTCATAAATCATTTGCTATGTTATAATTAATTTTGAAGTATATATGAATTTTATTATATGAAATGTTTGTGAAATTATGTGATTATTTATGATGTCTGGATGATATAAAGGTAAAAAATTGAAAGAATTTTTTTTTTCTGTAAGGATGGTAGATAAATTAATTAATTGATTTATGAAAAAAAGTAACACCTGCAAAAAAAAAAAAACTACCAATATAGGGATAATTCTATAGAATTTTCCTAAAAAAATAGATATAGTCGAAATAGAATTTTTCAAAATTTAATTGTATAAATTTTAAAACACCAGAATAAAAAATTAATTGTCAATAGGGGGGTTAAAATTAATATAAAATAAAAAATTAAAATGAAATGCAAATATACAATGAAAATGATTATTCTCTTAATGATTAGAATTGTTATATTTTATCTAGAATTTTTCATAAAAAATAATATATTGATATAGTAAAAAAAGATTAAATTGAATAAGAATTGAAATCCTATATTAACATAAATTAATAAAAGATAAATTTAGGTTAAGAAAATAATTAAAATTCTAATTCTAAAACTATGTCCTTTTTACATTGAAAAATATTCGGATAGGTGAAGTTACGTGGGAAATTATATCGAATTTTCCTTACAAATATATTTATTAGAAATTTATTACCTTAAAGTATTTATATCAATGTAATATAATATAAATAAATAATTAGTTAATAATATGAATGAATATTCGATCAATTCAAGTCACATTTTTTAGTTAAACATAATATTTTATTTTTACACAACTGAATACTTAATTAACCATTTCCAGAAAAGCAGAAAATCATAAAATTTTAAATCTAATATGACAAGAAAATATGAAATTCGTGAAATTGCTCTTTAAATTAACCATGTTTTCCCTTGTATGATATTTTATGATAGAGAATCTCATTAAATGTGATTTGAAGAACAATTTTAAGAATTCTATATTTTTTTATCACATTAATAACTTCTCTTGCGAATCTGTTTTGTGAAAATAATAATTTGCATATACATATACATATGCGTATATATTTATATATTCTTTTAAAGAGTTATGTGTTAACTCAATATTCATCGCTTGTATACTGCAATAATTATTTTAATATATTTTACTAAAAATTAATTTGTACAAAAAAAGAAGCAAAACTTAAGTTTTGAATGTAAACAACAAAAATAAGAAACAAAATTTAATTAGCTCCTTCTAGAAAAATAGAAAATTATTTTTATATGAAAATTATATATTATATTATATTATATTATATAAATCCTTTCAGATATAATAAAAATGATTATCATCTTAATAATTGAAATGAGTTATGGGTTAACTCAATATTCTTAACTTTTATACTGCAATTACATTAGATAGAGAGCAATAATAAGGCATTAACTTGCCTACATCTAATTGTAATTATAGTATAAGGCTATGGCCACTGAGTTAACCTCTAAGTTTAAAACAATTGATTGAAATTTAATATGAAAAAAAGAAATTAAAAATAGCAGTACATTTTAATATTTTTGAAAAAAACAACAAAATTAATAGCTAGTCAAAAAACAACAAAATTGATAGCTAAGCCTGAAGCTGTGTAAATAATATGTTGGAAAATATTTCGATAGGTGAATTTATAGGGGAAATTTTGTCGGTTTTTTTAAATATTATATTGATCTATTAAAAAAAGATTAAATTGAATAAAATTTTATTATCTAAAAAATTAATTGTAGAAAATATAATAGAATATTCAATGAAATAATAACTTAATTTTTATATGTTTAGATATGACTAGGTATCTAGTCAATAATATACCTGGTGGAGACATGTCTGGAGCTATGTTAGGCATAGGATATCCAACAAGTAGACCTTCAGAGGATAGGTCTATTCGAGAGTATTCATCTACATCTGTTGTGGATATCACCCCGTTGGGTAATGCCACACCGTCAGAGACTACTCGTTCCACTATACGGAATACACTATCAACTTCAGTTCCATTTTTATCTACTTTTGTCATACCACTTGTAGAAGTAGAACCAGCAAGTATTGATGCTAGTACAATTGCATCAACACTGAACATGCTCAACTGCCAAATTCAGGTCTGTTCGAGGATGAAAGTAAATAATTTTTCAATTTCTTTTTTTAAAGATCTTCGAGCTATCCGGTTAGTGTTTATGGAAGATTAGGAAGATAATGATGGAGAAGTTAGAGCCAATTGAAAATAATTGGAAGTCAATCCCTAAAGAAATCAAAGATTTTTATTTCGAGAAATCTAAGGCAAAAGCAATATTTAAATTAATTAGAATTTAATAAGTAATCATATATAATTATGAATTTAATTATTTAATGAATTTTTTTCTCGAAATATTTTTGTGGGAGGAGGCAATTAACTCTTTAGTCAGAGTTGCCTTTGAGAAGAACGTTGTTATCTGCTACAACAATATTAAAAATAAAAACAAGGAGTAGGGAAAGCAACCTAAATATTTTTCTGACCAGTTATGAGTGGCTCTTCAAGCACATTGGACATCTCTAGATGGTCGAACTCATTCTCATGTAGTCTCCCCTAATAAGGCCTCATGATTTAATTATTTTTTTAGCTAAAAGAAATTATTTTATTTTTCATTAATTTACTAGGAGTAGTTGGGGTGATCCCATCGAGCATGAGTTATTCATTCATATTCACACCAAAAATCACAATGGACAGATATTTATTGATCAGAGATGTACAAGTATATCTATAATTTTTATTTTAATATTTGCATTTAATTTTTCTATATCTTATTTTTATTATATTAATATATTATTTTACAGGATTGTTTTATAACATCTTGGGACCAACAGTCTTAAACATATGAGCCTGTTGATGAGACACAATTGTTTATTGAGACTGCTAGTAGAAAGAGGAAGAGGAGGGCATATGGGTCGGGTTTTTAGTATGTCTCTAAGGCAAGTACTTCATCTTCAGCTTTCTCTTCAGCACTGCTTCAATAAGTGGAACAGTTGAAGGCATCATTTCAAGAGCAACTCTAAGCACAATGGAGAGACCTGAAAATAGAAGCACTTGAGTAAGAGCATGTAAGACTTGAGCATGAGCCCACATTATGAGAGCATATGTAGATAGATTCCAAGCATAAATTAAGCAATTTGTGCAATAATATTTTTAGTGTATAATATGTATATTTATTTTAATTTATTTTTGGATAATCTTTAAGTATTTTTGTTTGATTTTATTTACTTTTTAGTTAAAATTTTTATTTTAGTATTTTTATTTTAATTGTGGCTTAATTGTTTAAATTTTATAATTTTAAATCTTATTTTAACAGAAAAAAAGGAAGCTTGGAGTATTTCAGAGACCTAATCTAAATTGAATATGGAAGAAAAAAAAAAAAGAAATCCTACTTGAACTTTAATTGTCTATTCCGACTAGAATTTTGATTCCTAATCGAGAGTTAGAGTTTCTTTCATTTTAGAAGAGAGCATTCCCCTGTAAAAAGGAGAGAATATATGAAAAATGGATCATCAAGAGTCCAAAGAAAAGAGCAAGGGACGAAATTTAGGGAAGAAAATTTATAAGCAAATTTGAAGCCACAACATCATGATTCTTAACTCAAGTTTCAATTTTGATTTTCCTATATTTTGAATTTGATTTATTATTTTGTATTTTTGAACATGAACATCATGAACTAAGTTTCTTTTAGAGATATCTTTGATACAGCTTGAATTATTATTTCTTTAATTTTACCTAATTAATTTTCTTTACTTTTGTAATTGTTTATAATTGTGTTCAATGCTTTCAGTTAAATTGTCATTGATTTATTTTCTTAGGAATAGTATTGGAAGGAAACACTTGGGAATTGAATTTAATCATAAACAATATAAGAATATAGTTTGAAAGGAAATAATATAATTAACTTATAGAAAGTTGCAAGAATTAATTACAAATTTATTTATGATCTTTAATTTCTATTATAAAAAGTTAATAGGGATTAATGAATAAGTTTAGTACAGCTTACGGGAGCATGTTCAAAGCTTATTGAATCTTCACTAGAAGTTGGTTGTCAAAGAACTATAATTGATGTCTGGCACATTGCTTTCTTCCAAGTATGCTAGCCAAAAGGTGCATGAAATGCAAGACGTGATATGAATAAATGACAACAAATATTTTTAAAAAGGCATTTAAACTATCCTTTCACTTTATTGCTCCCGCACGGCCGCACACATTGATTAATCTCTTTTCCTAAGTTATGATTAACAGAAATACCAATATGGCGGTATTCTACTTTGATTTAAAAGCTCTCAATGGTTCAATCTCTGATTGTAAAGCCAAAATATTGAAACTAGTTCTTAATGGTTTCTTCTCTTTGGAATACAATTCAAAATACATAGAGGGGATTTTGTTACTATTATTTTTAAATAATTATTAAAGTATAAATTTTCAACGTCTGATATAATACGCATGTCTACTTTTACATATTCATATCAAGTGGAGTGTTTTATTTTATGCAAGTGCGGTAACAAAGAATTTTAGCATAATATTAATAGAATCATGGTGACATTTTGGCCGTATTTCAGTATATTTTGGATCAAAATATGATCAAGAATTCATTAAAAGCAAGTTTCATGATTTTGAGAACGCTATCAAGAAATCCATGCCTCAAGCTAGTTCTATGGTTAAAAAATCCATTGGCTTCAATTTGGCCCACACTTAGTTAAATAATTTCCTTAATTGTTTAATCAAAGCACAAGTCCTTTTTAAGATTAGCTTTGAAATTAAACCCTTTTGGAGATAAATTTTGGGTCCAAACCCATGTTGGAACTATCTTGATTTTTAAGTTTACTTGAAAATGGTTTTGGTCCATCTGAAAGAATTTCTTAACAAAATAAATTTTGAATCCAAGCCTTCTTAAAAAAGTGGTTTTGGCCCTTGGCCCCCCAGAAAATAGTTTTTATTTCAATTTGAAAATAATTTTGACCATTTTGGTACTTGTAATTTGAATAAACTAAATTAGAAAGTCGCATAAGCCAAATGAACCATAATTAAAGTCAAAAGAAAGCAGACCATGAATCACAAAGCAAGCAAAATCAGGTAATCCTAAGGGAGGGTATTAGGTACACTGAATGAATTGGGTCATAAAAGTAAAAAAAAAAAAAAAAAAAAACTAAGGCTCCTGCAACAAAATATACCCAAAAGAATTTGGCAAGTGAACCATTATCAGTGGTCTTTCTTCGTATCTTAAATAAAAATATGATATCCCTGACAAAATATAACTCAGATATAAATGGTGTCTTAGTATGCATATATACTAATGTAATCTAGAGATGCAAGAATAACACCCCAAAAAAAATCGCAAAAATATAATATGCAAACTAATAGAATCAACTTTTTTTGTCCTCTAGTTGCCAACCATGAGCTTTGAGGTTTTTTTCCTAATAAAAGTATGATAATAATTTTAAAACTGTTAGGCTCATAGTTTTAAGGAACATGGGCCTAAGATAGGAGAATTTTGGAGTTGCCACTATGTAAGACTGATAAAGAAAGAGGTATGACTCAAATTTATAAGGTATTCCCAATCTCTCTATTGGATTTAAAAATTTAGATATACATGAAAACAGGTAGGAGTTTTCCTAGTATATACATATGCTCGGTTCATTGAAAATGACATCCTTTTCAAGTTTGCATATCATTGAGTCATAAATAAGCGGGAATGTTACTAATCCATGTATTACGTTATGTGAAAATGTTACTAATCCATGCATTACGTCATGTGAAAGGATAATAGAGGGAGATCATTTCATTAATATATATGCCAATATGTACAAGATATATGCATGATAATATACTTAAGGATTAAAAAAAGGGACATAAAATAAATAAATAATTATATCTAATAAAATCCTACTACATCGAATCTGTGAAAAATAAAATTACATTTTGCCTAAAGATACATTCTAATAATAGAGAAATTAACATAACAAAAAGAAGACATATCAGTTATATAGACATAACATTAATTAGCAATTTCCAACATCACAAAGAATCAATGATAGATGTGACATCACATGCATAATAACATAAATACAGGGCCAAACCGATGATCCAACCAATTCTTACGTCTTCAAAATATCTACTGAGAACCTTGCCCGTAAATGAGTATTTACAAATGGGTTGTCTTGGGTTTTTTATTCTGTTTCCTTTGTATGAAACAAAGGATGGGTTGTTGGATTTCTCTTGGTGTTTCCCTTGCTAGATTTTTCTTTTTCTTTATGTTTTAATGGTGCTTCGTGTGTTTGTGTGGGTTGATATATGGGTTTTACAAGGATTTTATTGAAGGTGGTGATGGTAATGGTGTTTTGCGGGTTTTTGCTCTCTTGAAAGCTTTCCTAAAATATCAAATGATGCTATTGATTGTCGATGATTTCTTTTTTTTTTTTCAGCCACCTTTTTATAGACGTCCATAAAGGTGACCGATGGGCTCATCTGAAGGACTAGCGAGCTTGCTGGTTACCTACAAGTCTTTTTAAATAATACACCCCACACACGAACTATCATAGAGATGGATGAGTTCACGAGTAGATCTGATGAACCTGTCAGTTCCCTCTTTTAGCTCGCCAATTTAATACTTAGAGTTAGTGAGAGATTTTTATACGAAATATGAGTCAGGTACAAACTTAAAATGTCTACACCCATTACAACTCATATTAAGCGGCCATTGTCAAATGACTTCAGGTATAATAGTTTCTTGCATAAAATCAAAGTACATTAGCATTAAAATAAAATAAATACCATTAGACATAGTAAGAGACATGAAAAATGAATGGGTTAATTACACCAATAGTCCCTAAACTTTTATCCTTATCTCATTAAACTTTCTAAACTTTATTTTATAAAAATAAATTCTTAAACTTTCAATTTTATCCTAATAAAATCTCTGGAACCATTTTTCAACCACCAAAAGGTGACATGGTGTGTCGCCACATGGAAAAAAATAATTAAAAAATTAATTTTTACTAATATCATATTTTGCATTAACAGTGTTAAAATTGAAAATTAATGAGACTATTTATAATTTTAGAATGATTTGTGAAATTGAATATGAAAGTAAAGAGCCTAAAAGGGATAGCAAATTGATTGAAGGGTTGTTGAAGGAGAATATGATTGAGTTTTGGTGCTTAGAGATTAACAAATTTTGCAGTATTTCAATAAGAGAAAATGCTCAAATAAACTCTTATTTATGAATTAATTGTATAAGTGAAAGTTAAATTTATTTTTTTTTCTAAGTGTTTGTCACGTCACTCTCTGGTAATCAAAAAATGGCCTTGAGAATTTTATTGGAATAAAATTAAAGTTTAAAAATTTTATCTGCACAAAATAAAGTTCAAGAACTTTAGTAGAATAAGAATAAAAGTTTGAAAGTCATTCCTGTAATTAACTCAAAGATGAATATATTATCTCTTTAAACTATATAAGAGCATAAAGATCGACCGAGAAAGCCGAGAAAGCTTTAGAAAAAGTGAGAGGTAAATTAAATGAATCTTATGAAATAATCCACATTTTTTATATATGTTAAAAACTATAAACCCAAAATCTCTTATTTGAGTTAGAAACAAAAGAGAACAACACATTCCTCTATGTTTTTATGGCTCTTGGCGTGTTAATAAAAGGATAGACATATTATAGATTGGTTATGATTGTGGATGACACTTTTTTGACAGCAATATATAAAGGAATACTACTTTTAGCAACAACGTTATAAGATCTTTCCCTTAGCATTTTGTATAGTTTATTCAGAAAATGATGGCTCTTGGGAATGATTCTTTACGGGATTAAGAAAAATATTTGATAATAGATAAGACGTGTGCATAATTTCTAATAGGCATGAAAACATAGAAACAACAACCAAAAAAAGATATACCCTTATGGATTTTATATGTCCCATTTATTGAACAACCTAAAACTAACTTCAAGAAATCCAAAATAATAATAATAATAATAATAATAAGGATGCGTTTTTTGCAGCAACAAAAGCATATATTACTCTAGAGTTTAAGCATCACATGAAGAAATTGGATAAATTCAATAAGAGACTTATACCTGAGCAACGTTAAATATCACAAATAGGCTAGACCTTGCTCTATCGGCAATAGATACTTGACTGTTACAACAAACATAGCTAAGTTACTCAATGCAACCAACAAAACAGCTAGAGACTTACCAATTACATTATTACTAGAGTACATAACTATAGAGCTACCAATTATAATATTACAAGAGTATATACATCCTATAGTACCAAAATGGAGTAGGATAAATAAGAACATTGCAAAGTAACTTTCAAAAAGCTAGCAAAAAATTGAAAATATGCTTGTAGACCCTTAGATTTTCCACCTCTTCATGGATCTACAATGTTAATTGAAAACTACACTGAAACTTTTAAGCTAAAGGTAATTATCAAATCTGTTTGGTATATAAAATGTATACTTTTACTATATGTCTAATATATATTTAAAAATTTTTATACTTAATTAGTTTAGAACATATTAATAGACAAAACCAGCAATGTTTCTGAATTAATAAAAAAAATCAGTGTTGTAAAAAAAGAAATAAAAAGGCAACCAAATATATAATACTCAATAAAATATAATGAAAATTAAAAACAAACAAAAATGAAAAATAAAAACAACTTTTTGAAGATGAAATCAACTAATCACCATACTGTCAGTAGCTGATCTACATTGGGGCAAATGGGGGCTTGAGCCTCCACTAATTTTTTTTCAACATATACATATATAAGGGTAGGTGTACAGTTAAAGGAAGTAAAAAAAAAAAAGGACTAATGATAAGATGATTGTTATTAAAAATTGGTTAAATTAAGGCAAGATAAAAATTCAAGTTTAGACAATTTTTTGTGATTAAGAAATTTATTATTTTCTTTTAATAACTTTTTTATTTTTATTTTTTTAAATAGTAAAGCTAGGCTTTTAGAAGAAAAAACAATATAATACATAACAATATAGCTCTACTAATTAATTTGATACATGCAAGATTATTTTTTATTTCTAAACATTATATTTACTTTTAAATAGAATTTTAAAAAATAAATTTTAATTTTAAAATTAAAATAATGAGTTATTATAAGAATGAGTTATGACTTCCCAAGTAATTTTTCAATGGTGGAGTTAAATGGCACTTGGACATTAATTGAGTGTTATATTATGGTTATGCACAAAATAATTAATTTTCTAATATTATTAATGGTAATAAGCTTTGCAACAAATTGGTTCACTTGAAAAAATATTACATTTAACTGTTGGTATAATTTGCTAATAATATTAGTTTTGACCTTATTTATCACATTTGTAATGAAATTTGTTAGGATTTACCATATAATGCAAGCCCCATTAACTTTAAATTTTGCGTCCGCCCATGTATACTATAATGAATGGAATCAAATATTTTTATAAATATCATCAACCCCAAGCTCTAAAAGAAGAGAAATAAGATTATTTTTCTGTTGAATACAATTTATGTCTAAAAGAATGTTAAAATAAATAAATAAACAACAAAATATATAAAAACTGAAAGATGAAAGACAAATAATTAAAAAAGAAAACAACTTACTTGTTCATTTTCTTCATTCCTTGATCAAGCCACACATTAAATGTTTGCTAATTTTGAAAATTTGTTAGCTCACCCACATTATCACCCAAATATGAAAATAGGCACGCAATAATTTTACTTTCCTTAGCCTCTTTAATAGGTTTAGATGATCCAAATTCATTCAACAAAGAAGACTTCCTAATATAAGTTCATCTAATCTTCCTTTTTTGAACATCTAGAGTTACCACCAAAGAAAGATTCATCTCAAAAACTTCAACAATAACATCAATCTTACACAAGAATCTGAAATCAAAATCATCAAAAAAAAAAAAACATGAAGTAGATTAACCTACTTGACCTTCATCGCCACCATCAATAGTTCCTTCACCTTTATGACTATCACCATCTCCTGTATTTTCATCATCTTTTTTTCTCTCAATATTTCCACTATCTCCATCATCATTATTTTTATCCTTACAATCCTCATCTTCTTTATATTCAACATCTTTATTTTCAACTTTCTTCAAATAAAAGATAAAGAATCAAAATTTTCAAAAAACTTTCGTTCCGAAAAAAATGGGCAATTTCCCTCGTCTTGAAAAAACAAATTGCGTTTGCTTTCTTATTTTAACAATAAAATCATCAACATCATATGGATTTCTTTTTGGTTATTGAGAAGCAGAAGTTACAATAGTTTTAGAAGGACAAAATTAGCCAAAATTATGATATCATGAACTTCAACAATAACATCAATCTTAGATAAGAATCTGAAACCAAAAGCACAAAATAAAAAATAAAGAAGTGGATTAACCTACTTGACCTTCTTCAACATCACCATCTCATATATTTTCATCATATCTTTTTTTTTTCCCAACATTACCACTATTTCCGTCATCCTCATCTTCTTTATCTTCAACTATTTTTTTTTCCTCATCTTTTTGTTCATCCTCATCTTCTTCATCCTATCTATGTTTTTTCAAAACAACTAACCTCCAACTTTCTTCAAACAAAAGACAGAATAAAAAATTTCAAAAAAATTTTGTTCCAAAAAAATTTCAAATTTTTTGCATTGAAAAACATAATTATCTAAGAGATATGTTTAATAAGCCTTAGTGAGGTAATAAACTCGTGGGTTTAACACTACATCTTAACATAAAATCTTAAAATATTGAGTTTATGAGATATGAGCTCCCACAACTCCTCCATAAGAAGAAACTTTTTTAGATCTAAATTTAAGTATACGACACCATATAGAACTCTTTATACTTTCATTATAGAGAGATATGAAAAACCACCAAATATAACCATCGTCTTCGTACTCGTCCCAGCAGAACCATCAGCTTTTATACCATTTATTGGTGCCGGGAAACCTAATTATCTAAGAAATATGTTTGGTGGGCCTTAGTGAGGGAGCACACTCGTGGAATTGACTTCACATCTCAACTCAAAATCTTAAGGTGTGAGTTTATAGGTCTTCTTCACTTGTATACATTTTATTAATATCTCTCCTTTTCAACGTGGGATTCCTCTCACTTAATAAATTCCAACACAAATTAATAGGATAATTTTTTAGGTAACTTCTCGTCTTAAAGAAATAAACTGCAATTGCTTTCTCATTTTAACAACAAAATCATCAACATCATATATATTTCTCCATGGCTGTTGAGAAGTAGATGTTGCATAGTTTTAAGAGAGCAAGGTTTCTCAAAATCATCATCATCAAATTTTTCCTTTTGAGGAACAAAAGATTTCAATTTACCCATTGCCGAAAAAGCCATTCAGTTTTTTTTTTCTTTCCATGGCAGTAAGGGGATAGATTCTTCAACTTCAACTAAAAAAGAAAAATAATTAATTAGATAATATAAACAACAAATTAATAACCAAGATTAAATAATATCTTAGTAGCCGATTGAAAAAGCAAACCACTTTGAATATTTTTGTATAATGAAGTTGAATTTGAACTCCAAGTCAAAATATGTTATACACTAGAGCCTTTTAAAACTGCAAGATATAATCAATATAGGAACAACATTTTAAAACCACACTTGAAAGGCTAAACATAACTTTTATTCCTGTTATGCTTTCCACAAAGTTTTCTCTTCAAATAATCTATAGTCAAATTAAAAATCTCTATGTCTCGAGAATAATCCTTATACTTCTCACTATTAACGACATCAAATCACCCTTAATAACCAATTTATCTTTCAGTGAAGACAACGAAAAATATGAACAAAATACAAAATAAATACCTTTAATGCGTCTTCGTTGGAAATTCACCTTTGAGATGAAAGACGTTCTTCAACAAAGCGCTAATTTAACCTTTTCTACCAAAGTACCTATCAATAAGGCTATTGCTTTCACTAACAAAAGATAGTTTGTTATTAGGGGGTGTCAAAATAAATTATAATAGGTGAACATAATATACAGAACATGTAAAATTAGCAAGTCAGAATTAATTCTTAATGGGTTAGTATCAGAAATAGATCGATATGTTTATAACACAACTTTAAATGGATTGTATAGCGGGTTGAAATGTGTACCTCTTATAACTCGTTTAATTAAAATGATGTAGTTTTAATAAAAATCTAAACATATATTATTTTATTATCATTTTTCCTAAAAGAATAAAAATAAATTTTATATATTTTATTATATTATAATTCTATTATTATCGTATAATATATTATTATTTTATTTAAATATTTTATTGAGAAATAGTTCATTAAAAATTTATTACTTTCATCTAATTACTAAATTATTTTTAATTATTATTAATTTAATTATTAATTAATTTAAATACCCTTTATGAACTTTTAGAAATTATTTTCTACATCAAATATTAAAAAATAAATAATTTTATCATTTAAATAATCTAATATTTTTTTATTTTATATCAAATAATTTTTTAATTTAGAATTTAGAATAAAATTTATAAAAAAAACAAAATAGAATAGGAAAAAAATAAATATAAAAATTTTAAAAATTTTAAAAAATTTCTTACAAAATTTTTTTCGGCAATCATACATTATCTTATTATTTTTTTCTTTATTATTAAATTCTAATACTAAAATATAACACACTCATCATTTATTTCATATTGATTTTTTTTTGTATTTTTAAGAAATTTTTTAATACATTTACATTTTTAAATTATTTTATACATAATTTTATAAATAATTTTATAATTAATTATTTAAGAATATAAATTATTTTAGATTATAAATTTTTATATGGGTTAAATGAGTCATATAAGATTGTATGACTCATATATAATCAATTTAAATAAATATATTATACATATCATATTTATATAACCCGTGTAATTTTATTTCACACTCATATTGACATAATTAATAAATAGATTGTGTTCGTGTTGAACTTATTCATATCACTGGAGTGAGTCAGCACGATATAATATAATCCATCAACCTATTTTGACAGCCCTGCTTATTACGTTAACCAACACTTCAAACACAAGAGCACTCTTTAATTTCAAACACAAGAGCACTCTTTAATCTAAAATTTCAAGTGACATTATAATGAACAATTTGATATTGAAGTTTAAAATCTAGCGTGCGACGAAAATAACCAAAATAAGTTTTTATAAACATATCAAGTTGAGATTGAGAATATGAAAGCTTGCTTTCAAACTTTCAGTCACATCCTCAAAACATGAGAACCAATTTAGCTGTGAAATAATTCTCTGACCTAATTGTTGGTTACACTCAAGCGATGAAATCCGCTATCTTTTAATTTAAAAAAAAGGGAGGGATACAACATTTGCAAATTAAATTTGCAATTTGTAATTGGTGAGACATCTTTCAAAAGATTGACTCACGCGTTATTAACACGGTAGTAAGACTTATATATATGGCCTTCCTCCTTTAATTTTATATACAATATTTTTGAAAAAAAATTAATAGAGAAATAATAAGAAATTTTGAGAGAGAGAAAGAGAGAAAATTATTTGCGTGAGATAATTTTGTGAGTGACAAAATAGTAAGATTTTATTTTATGTTTTTGAAAACACTTATTATTATTTTAGATTTATATCTTATATGAGTTATACTTCTAGAATATTTTTTAGAAAAATCTCTCTCTTGTAACTCTATCATTTATTAGTGGAAGAAATTATTTTAGAGTTTATTAATATAGAGAGTTTTGTAAGAGAATTGACTTAGACATCTTATTTCTTTTTCTTTATGAGTGTTTCCTTTCTCTTTTGCAACTTTGTAAAAAGAGATTAATTGAGTGTAATTAGATTTAGGGTTGCGAGTGTCATCTCTCTAAAATTTATACCACTTTTAGTTTATTAGTATATTTTAATTTTCTTTTTGCTCATGAATGTAGGCTAACACCAAATCATGTAAATTTGTATGCTTCTATTTTTTTTTTCATTTTATTTATATGACATTTTGCCCAGACAAATATTTGACTTCTGCATTTAATCCCAACACTAATAAAATACTGTCAGTCCTATATAAAAAAATTAACATAAGAAGCATAATAAAATAAAACAAAATTATGAAAAAATAGAATATCAATAACCGAAAAAATATAACAAACATATATTCCCTCCATTTCAAAATAATAGAGATACTTCTCATTTCACACGTATTAAAAAAAATTTAGTTATTTAGTTAATAGACACATTTTTTACTATAAAATACTAATTTTATCCTTCATTTATATTAAATAATTATTGATTATTGCAAAAATTAAAAATTAAAATAGTTATTAATTGGGTCAAAGGTAATTGTAACTTAGAATATATAAATAATTAAATGCAAATATTGTTGATTACAAAATATTAAATAAGGGTATAATAATCAATTTACAATATAAGTATTATTTAAATAAAATAATAGACTAAATTTGGGGTAGACAAAAATAGAAAGTATTTCTATTATGATTGGACGGAGGGAGTACAACAATTAAAAAAACACACAACAAAAAAACATTTTCACTCTATTGACACTATAAACACAAAAAATAGAGCATGTATATATATGTGAATATATATCATGAACATATAAATATTTCAACTATTAATGTACAACTACTATGCCTAAAATTAAAAATATACCAAATATAACAACACAAAAAAAAATCTAAAATGTAAAATAAATCAAACATGCACCAAAATCAAATAAAAAATAATTAAAAAACAATCCAAACAGAATATCAAAACTATAAAATAATCAAAGCTTATACCAAAACCAAATAACAAAAAAAAAAAAACTACAAAATCCAAACAAAAACATTTTCATAAAATAAAAATAAAAATATAATTGAGTATGAAAAATCTTATTAAGTAAATTTATCAAATACCTTATATGCATTTGTCTTCCATTCGCATTAGATAAAACAAAAAATAAAAATATTAATCTGCCAAAATTTTTTTACAAATACTGATATTAAAAAAAAAAAGACTACATATACCATAAAAAATAAAGAAATTATATTAAAAATTAAGAATAAAAATTACCTCAGATCCAATTTAAGTTAAACTAACTATATGATTCTAATTCCATAACGATTTTTCTCCTTTTCGAACTCGTCTATATATTTTCATTAAAATTACCAAAACGAGAAGATGGAGATTAGTGCTTCTTCTTTAAAGATTTTTCACCTATTTTATTTTCTTTTTAAGAGTAATACCTTTACCAAAAACTTAATCCTTACTAGTAGACTTCTTACCCATTTCACTAGAATCACCAATATCAAGCTTCAAATGAGTTAGATATCTAAATTTCTAATAATTTTAGAAGTAGATTTTGACAATAGAGAACAACTCAAACGAGTTTCAATCATAGTATTACTAAAAAAATAATTCAAAAACAACAAAATAAGGGTTAATGAAGAAGTAATAATGGGGAAGCAAAATAAAAAAAAAATGACAGATAAAAATACAAAACAAGAGAAAATGGAGAAGGATTTCAAAAACATGATAATGAAATAAAGAACAGTCGAACATAGAACGTAGTTTCAAAAATATTATAAGAAAGAGAAAAGAAAATCTGCTGTAGAAAATAAAAAATAAAAATAAAATAAAATGTAATATAAATGATATATATATATATAACAACTATACAAAAGTAATTTTGAGAAGGTTTTGAGTTCTCTCACATCAATATTCTGAGAGCTTTCAAGGTTTTTATGAAGCTAAAAACTAAGAAAAAGCTTGTGTTTTATTTTATGTTTCTTTAATTCAAATACCGAAAATTAATTGATAAATTTATTTAGCCTTGAAATAAGTTGAAAAGTATTAATATTTTTTTTTATCCAAAGTTGAAAAGTATTAATAGGACAACATGAGAATGATACATTGTTTTTTTTTTAATGACTAATTAATATATAATTTTAAATTTAGCATCACGAATCTAATAATTTTTATTCATTGGATGCTCTTAGTCTTACTGCTAATTCTTATTTGTATCAAATTTTCTTATTTAACAAGCAGATTCTTTTTTTTTTCTATTTTAATGAAAAAAGTATATCCTGCTTTAGCAGATATTATTATTGAGATTGTATAATAGTAATAATATTGTCGCATATATTTATATATGTGTAGATTTTATCTTTTTAATAAACTTACTAACGCTTCAAAACTAATTCTCCCAAAAATTGAATTTTTTCCATTTTCTATTTAACCATGAAAAAATTATTCATGAATCAAAATTTTGAAAGTCATAAAAAAATATACATATACCTTTAATTTATAACACTCAAATTAATTTGCCTATCCACCGACATGAAAACTAAATTTGGCCCTTCTGTTTTCCAAGTTATGGTACATCATACAATAATGCCAAAAGGCAAAAGCAATAGATATAAAGTTCATATACTGCGTGGCCTGGCCTTGCAATAAAGGGAAATTAAGAAAAGTTGACTCGGACCGTTGGACAGGTGGCGCACATGGAGCCCCATACTTAATTTAAATAAAAAATAGAAAACCTATTAAAGGTGGAGTAGTATGGACTATACGTATCACCTAAAACCATGAAAGATCCATAAATCCAGCTTACTAAATTAATTAAGTTTAGTAATTAATCAAGTACTAAAAGATTCAATTTATTCTTTGTATTATAAGAAAAAGGTTAGCACTAATTTTTGTAATTTTATTAAATTAAATTGATATTTTTTTAAAACTTTATCCAAATAGCCTTTTATTAACGAATTATTAAACTAATTAAAGTCAATTCAGACTCCTGTTAAACGTTCCAATTGGAATTTTTTTAAAAAAAATATTAATATAATATTATTAAAAATTATTTATTAATTAATATTCTTAATATTAATAAATTTTTTTTATAATTTTATATTTTGTAATAATTTAATAATCTATGATTTAACAAATAATTAGAAATTTAATAATTTATAATATTAAAAATTATATACTTATTAAATAATACAAAATATATTCAAATTAAACGTGTTAAAATTTATTAACATTATAAATTAAAATATTAATAAATTATTTTTTAAATATTATAAAATTTAATATTTTTTAATATGAATTATTTTTATTAATTCCTCAACTTTTCTCACGGTCCTTGAGTTGGGATAGCATTTTTTTTTTTTGGACTTCAATTGGTTTTTGTTATCAAATAAAATTGGGATAGCATCGTGACACATATCCTTAAGTTGAAGCATCATGGGTGTAATTTATCCTTACATGAGCTTACAACTTACCCTTTTCTCAAGAAATAAGCAAAAAATAATAATAATAATAATAATAATAATATATGAATATAACATAAATAATACTATAAATAAAAGAAGAAACATATATCGACTCCAAGAACCGAGCAAAAGGAAGATTCTACACAGGCTTTGTGACGAGGAGATTGCAGTCGTTGACAAAGAACACCATATCTCTAAGCACTTTCAGCTGGAAGCTGACCCATAATGCCAAAGTTGTTGGTGTACTTGGCCCTCCATTTAGTCCTTCCCCTCACTATCTCAGCCCCTTTTTCGAGTTGAAGCAAGTGCTGGCACTCAATTTCACCTGCATTTCCTAAATTTCCTATGTCAGTGCCAGAAACACTAGTCAGAGACTGCAGCACACTATCCTTTCCACATTCCCTCCTATACTCCAGAGTGATGGATGATAGCTCATAACTCTCCAGAATTGCCAGTGGAGCACTCTGCAAGAAAAGGCGCCACAAGTTGATATCAGCATTCACATTTAAAAGGGATAGAGAGAGAGAGAGAGTCTAAAGATGAATGACACCTATTCATTTGTCACATTATACCTAAACATTCATTTTTTTTAATCAGAATTGCAATAGTCATTAAAAAGGAAAGAACAATAAAAAGCTAGATCAAGGCTAATCATTCATTTAGTTTGTATTCTTCCACACACCATCAATCAATAAACTTGAACTTGTCCAATATAATATTCATATTTGAATAATTCATTAGCATTATTGTGTGGGTGTCATTTAACAAATCAAAAGATATTGATTGAAGCAGGTGATCATGGTTTAACATTCTTTAGTTTGAACCAGACTGGGAACTTTGACGTTTGAGTGCCCACAACCCACTAACCCAAAAATAAAACCTTTAAAGCAGCACAAACATGTGAACAGACTCATGGTGGTCTCCTTTCTATAAATTAGTCCAGCTAAGATTGTAAAAATGACAGGTTAAAAGAAAAATATTGTCGCTTGTGTCATGAGACAATTATTGAAAAGGAAAAATATAACACTAAGCTTATCCAGCAAAACTGTTAATTTGAGATCAAGCAACTAACTAGTCCAGAAGATTAGAAAAATGAAGGGTATAAAAGTCATAATGCAGTCTAACAGATACCTGGATGTCAAAATTTCTGCAGGTTTTTAGTTGAACAAAAAATTATTATGCTTAAATCCCATTCCAAATAAGCAAATCTAGACAGAATTTCATCACACCGGCTATTTCACTTCTAATCAAAGTGCTTTTCATGTCTACAGCTACTACTGTGTGCTAATGCAACTAAAGCAAAATTCAAATTTAGTAGGTCAAAAAGATTTACCTCGAGGATCCAGCCAACGTACTTCACATTGTTAACATGTTGGTTGATATCTAAATCACTCCATCTAGGCTGTGAAAATTAAAGAGCACGTATTGATGATAACAGCGCATGAGCAATAGTTATTAGCTATAAGACTTTTAGTAAATAGAGCTACAAACATTTCGGCAAGTTTACTTACAGATAAACCTTTGCAAACATAGTCTGCCGTGTTTTCATCAAGTTTTGGCAGTTTTCTGCTATCTTCATCCACAACAGGATCAGAATTCAAAAAATGAGGCTCTATTTCTCCCTTAACATCTTCCGGAATTTTAGATAGCCTCCTTGTCAGTTTATTCATCATCACCCACACACTGCAAATTATCGAAATCAAACTTTCCAAATTAATTAGTACCTGCGTGAGGAAAACAACAAACATACACTATGAAAGATATTCTAAAATTGATTTTCTACCTAGAGGCTCTTACTAGAGTTTCACCCGTTTTACTATCCCGGACAAGCCAATCACGGCGCATACCATTCTTTCCTGATGCACTCGACCAAGTATCTACTTGAACAACATCACCCCTGCAAGACACAACAAATTCAGCCAATCAAACTTTGATCATCATATCCACAATCATCTAAAAATTTTCTACATTAACATATCAAGAGGACTCAAAATAAAAAGCAATGCATGCGCACGCACACACACACACATATATATGTATACATATATATGTATATATCCACCATTATGGTCAAATCATGCTTCAAAATTGGAGAGAGTATAAGTAACTATCTGGTGCTTTTAATATTTAGATAACGGAATGCCAGCTTAAATAATTCTCCCAAAATAGATATTGAAACTTGAAAAGCAACCAAAGGTTTCAGCCACCGAACAATCATGTGTAATTGAATTGCAGACAGCATCTTAATGCACGCCTAATTAAACTATGCTTTTCATGGCAATTTCTCAATGCCTTGTCTAACCCCAAAAAATTAAATAACCCCTGGTAAAATTGTTGTCGCCATCTTTGACCATTACTAGTAATAAAACTTGTAGTTGTCAAGTGTCAACCAATGATTATAATCCATGAATGTTAAGTGTAAACAGCTGAGGAATGGTGAAAAACTGGAGAAACAATAAAAGATACAAAAAATTAAAAGCTAGAGACAGGTCATTTACCTCAATAAAATAAAATAAAACTGTAGTAGATTCTATTCGCAAGAATAATACCCAGCAATATCCATCTATTACCCACTTCAAAAAACCAGGAAAATTGTTACAAATCACAGTATACCAATTGCTTTGCAATATTCACCAATAAGCTTGAGATATCGCTGGTTGCCTTGCTCCATGCTACAAAAAGCATGAGTGCGATGATACAGCTCAAGTTTTTCATGTCTAAACTATAGCTCTCTCTATATATATCAATCTAACAAAACAAGTAGCAAGTAATCAATTGCCGAGATAATTTTGTTTACAACATAATTCCAAGGCACCCTAGTTAAAACTTTCAGATTCCAAAGTGAAGGTCTTATGCTCAAACAACCCGGAAAGAGGCAAGCATTTGTGGGATCAGAAATAATAGGCCAAAGAGTTGCATAGTCAAAAGACAAAAAAAAACAAGAATCATATGATAAATATATATATATATATATATATAACTAAAAATACAATCATTAATTGATTCATTGAAAGGGAAAAATTGCAAATTTACCATGTCGGGTAACGATCCACAAGGACCTGCATCCGAACAACCACCCATATCAGGTTCCTTTTACTCATCTCTGGCGTTGAGCCAAACCCATCACCAAGAAGTCCAGCAGTCTTAACATGATTGAGGGCTGTTTCCTGCAAACAAATGGATTCAAGAGGATAATTCAAAATTGCGAGGAAAATAATTAATGCTTTGCCTTTTCATGTGTTACTAATCTCCAATTAAAGGATAAAACTAAAAACATGACCATACTTGTAAATGGTTCATTAATGTCTCTATGGATGCTATACGATCGGCACCAATTTCATAAGATCTGATGGAGAAATTCTCACGGAACACAAGACCATCTTGAACAATTCTACCTAGACCGAAGGAATCAATAAGCATGTCCGGTCGCCTTGGTTTCCAGTCAAGCATCATCCATTGCTTCTCTGCTGCCAAAAATATAGTAGTAATAGCAGCAAGAAGCATGCTCCAATCAGGTAATTGATTAATAAAGGTCCTAGGGGCCGGTGATGGCATGTCATCCTCCTTCTTCACATTTTCCATAGGTGTTGTGAGACCTACTGTGCATCCATTTATCTTGGGAGGGGCTTGGGCATTTGCCTTAACCTGCAAGCCTACAGAAGAAGCGGATTTCGATATTCCTCCCAAACTTGTAGACGCATTGCTTGTCTTGGCAGATTTCGCATCTGCAGATGGAGAAGGAACCGGAAAAAAAGAGGAAATAGCAGCAGTAGCAACCATGCTGTAGCGGAAGAATCGCCGGAGCTTGACAACTTATTGGTTCGATTTCAGAAATAGGAAAAGCAAATTTCAAAATCTTCTTTGTTCCACAATTTACTGGAGCAGTGTTCTGCATCAAAAATGATAACTGATAAGAAAAATTTACAGATGATTGAATGACAAAAATGACATGAAAACAGCTGGTTTCAGATTCAGAATTAAAGACTCCGCTGTAAGCAAAGGTGCGATCCTTCATTCCATAGCTGGAATCAGGTTCCTCATTCCATTGCATGAATACAGAAAATGCAAACAAAAAGAACTACAGGCAGTTGAAACTGAGAGGCGAGGTTTAAAATATCTAAAAAAAAAAACCTTTACCAATTTATGGCTTCACAGCATTGGCAAGTATCAGAAACAGAAAATCAAACATGAAGGAAGAAAAAACAAAGCAGATCTGACCATCTAACCAAAAAATTCAAGAGAGAAATGCACAGAACATTTCAAATCGACAGCAAAAAAAAGACAGAGAAATAGAGTTGTCGCGAGTGTTTGGCTACTGATAAAATGCAAGACGTAAAATGGAAATTCCAAATCTCAGATCTCTCCAGTCAAACAAACCGAAACACAACCATTTCAAATACTTGAAGAACCTCATTTTCCTGTCATTACCTCAACTTTATCAGAATCCAAAACGCAAAAAAATAAAAATAAAAATAAAAACACAAATATAAACATACCTTCCAGCAGCCAGCCACCCAGACGGAGGAAGAAGAAATGACGAGAGGAAGGGAGACTGGGAAAGGCAGCTCAACAAACAAGAGAAAATAAATAAATAAAATATAAAAGCAATAATAATAATAAAATAAGAAAATGAGGAGGGCTAATGCGTCATTTTGAATCTGCAAATCCTCGTAGCTTCTCTTGCTTCCCTTTAGGGCTAGGGTTGCCTGATTTCTACTAGTCTATTTCCCGTTGAATTCTTTTTTTTTTTTTTTTGAAGTTTGTTTAGTTTAGTTTGTTTAGAGAGAGAAAGAAAGTAATTAGAGCCAGCGGCGCAATGAGAGTTTTGAGTTAGCGATGTAGGGAATAAGAGATCGTGAGGGTTTTATAGTAAACACAAACCCCGCCCCCACCTTTCGTTCAAAGTTACATTTTCCGAACCTTACTATTCTTTTATTTACCATTTTGCCACCCATCTGTATTCTGTAACTATTAATTGTTGCACTGTACCTAATTTATTATTATTATTTTTACTTGCTCGGCCAAACTCTTATTATCATTACTTTTTCAACTATAAATAGAAATGACACCGAAAAAAAAAATACTCCCTTCATTTTTTTTATATAAAAAAAATTATTTAGGGTGCCTTTTATATAAAAAAATATTTAAAATAAAAATTATACAAGAGTATTCTTTAAAAAAATTTTAAAATTATTCCTAAAAATAATTATATTTTACGCATTAAATAAGACTAGTGACAAATAAATATAAATTATATAATTAATATGTTTTACTTTTTAATGCATGAATTAATACTATAATTATGAGAGATTTTATTAAGTTACGCTCTATTTTGCTAATTAGAATACGTTTATAATTAATGCTTGAATTAATATTATGATTATGAGAGATTTTATTAAGTTGTACTCTGTTTTGCTAATTAGGACACAATTATAAGTTAGTTATTATCATGTATCATAATATAGACACTAATTTTATCTATAGAACCCTAATTATTTGAAAAAATTGATTTTTTTGTATTAGACTAATAATTGAGACATAATTTTAAATTATTTCGACCAATATGATTTGATATTTTCATATTAAAATTATTGACTAATGTTGAAATAAATTCATTTATATTAAATGACACATTGTTAATTTTAAGCTATAATTACGATTGATATTTATGTTCAAATTTATAGATTTATACACGATAGTTATATTTTTTTTCTTTCATCTTTAATTTTTTGTGCATAGATTTATAAAGTATTACACAATATAAAAATAATTTAATTGTACGTAATAATTCATGTTATTTACATATGAATATGTGCACTTATTATATAAGTGAAGGATAATTTATCTCATTTATTTTAAAATGAAATTCAAATTATAAATATTACTTAGAGTATCGTATCCATAAATTGCCTCTCTTTTAACAATTAGGCTTATTTAAGGCTAACTAAGATAAATTATGCTCCTTTCATTTCATTTCAAGTGTCGTATAAGAAAAAAAAATTTTGTTTCACTTTAAATGTTATTTTTAGAAATTCAAAAGAGCATTAATTAAAAAGTTTTAATATTACCTTTATTTATTAATGAAAGAGAATAAGTAGGGTAAAAGATGAGAAATGATATTTAGGTAAATTATAATAAAATTTTTATGAAATTTATAATGACTAATCATTTTTTTATATGTGCGCACTGTTTTTATATGATATTTAAAATGGAACGAAGAGAGTAATTAATAAATTACCTTCTTAATTTTTATATTTTTTCAGTTTTTTCTATATAAAGAGAACGAAAAAAGTATATACTTGTAAACTTTATAATTACAATAAATAAAATTTAAATAATTTGATTAATAAAACCATTAATTTATTTCACAACAACACACATACATTTTGTTCTCGATAATTGCATATCATTGGTGACAAAATAAAAAAATTAAATGAGTAAGGATAAATTTTTTAAGCAAAAAAATTACTATCAGTGAGTTAAAAATAACATTAATCGTTTAATATTATAGAAAAATATAAATTTTTGTTATAAATTTTTATAAAAAAATTCTACTAATATTTTATATTTTTCATTAAATTTTTACATGTCTTTTCATTTTAAATTTTATATCTATTAATTTATTTATATAATTTTATTCTATTAAATATTATAAAAATATTATTTTAAGCGAGAATATTAATTTTATTTAATTTATAATTAAATTATACAATTTTAACATTAATCTAAATAATTAATTTTAAATATTTTAAATATTTAATTTATAATTAAATTAAAAAATATTTAATTTAAATATTTAATCATAAAATTTTAAATATCTAATAATTAAAATAAAAAAAACCAAGCCTATATGATAAAAAAAAAAAAACAAAAAAACAATACAGGGGTGGAAGGGGGAGGGGTCCAATTCCAGTATTCCAACCCCGCATATCTTGATTCAACTTAAATTTCATATATTTTATATCTAATTTTTATTATTTCTGTTGGCAGCAAAAGTGAGATTATTTATTACTAATTAATAATCCCTCTACTTATAATAGTTCACTTTTTTTGTCATTTTTTATTTTATTTTATTTTATTACTTATGGTTAGTTATATATTAAGACAAAAAAAATTAAATATTTCGTTATTGATAGATTTGCATGAAATAATTAAAACCTAATCTACAATATAAGAGAGCATTCTCATAAGATTCGTGATTTCCGCGTCTGACGAAATGATAATGGATTTCGCAGGAGGGAATTCTCAATGGCATATTGTAAATAATCGCATAGAGATTTTTATTTAATTCTATGTATTATATACGTGGGAACGGATTGTAAATGAAGCGTATCTCAATATTTTTCTTTATAGAATTTTTACACGACACATTATAATTCATTCAGCAATATATTATTTATAACATGTTCTTTACTAATATTGTCTTGCTTGCACACTCAAACATAATTTAATAGTAAAGTATATTTTCTCTCCTGAATAATTAATTTATGATCGATTTTTTCTCTCCTAATGTGACATTCAAAAAATATTGTCTTGCCTCTTTGTTTGTTGAACAAAGTATACATGTGTTTCGTATGTTAGTCACGGAATTATCATTCAATTAAAGAGGTTAAAATATTAAAATAAAAAATTATATTTAATATATAAATTTATTTCGAATAAATTTAAGATAAAATTAAATAAAAATAATTTTTTTAATCTTATAGTATTATAATAATTAATTTTTACTCTTAATTTAATAATGATTGGGAGATAATAATTATAATATATGAGTCTGCATCTAATTTTTAGTATTTTTATATTCTGATTGATAAATTTTATATTAATAATTTAAGATAATATCATCTATATTTAATTTTAGTAAATTAATTCCCATAAAATTAATAATATATTTTTTTACAATTAGCAATAAAAGTTTTACAATATAAATAATATTTTTATTTAAATATTATAAATTTATATTCATCAAATTTATAAATTTAAATAAAATTCATATATAATATTATAAAATTTTAATAATTTATGAATAAATTTTAAACACAAATATTTTTATTATTGAATTAATATAAATTAGAAACAAATTTGTGACTGATAAACTCTCATATAAATAAGAATTTTATAGCGACATAAATAATGTAATATAATTAATAATAAATTGGTTGTTGATCTCCTTGCATCTTACCAAAGAGGTGGTAAGATTGGGCTATTTGGTGGCGCTGGTGTAGGGAAGACAATGCTAATTATGGAACTTATTAACAATGTTGCTAAAGCTCATGGTTTTTTACATCCAAGTGCACTTAAACTACTTCAATGTTGAAGTTGTTGATGTTCAGTTTAATGGATTTTTTTTATTTTTCCTATATTCAGGTGGTTTCTCTGTGTTTGCTGGTGTGGGAGAATGTACTTGAGAGGGTAATGACTTGTACAGGGAAATGATTGAAAGTGGTGTCATTAAGCTTGGAGAAAAGCAGGCTAACTGAGAGGTGTCTGCTTTGCTTGGCCGTATCCCTTCTGCTGTCGGCTACCAACCTACATTGGCAACAGATCTCGGAGGCCTTCAAGAGCGTATTACCACAACCAAGAAGGGTTCCATTACATCTGTGCAGGCAATTTATGTTCTGCTGATGACCAGGGGCGAAACGAGGCTTTAAAATAAAGAGGGGCGAAATTTTTTTTATAAATTTTAAATATTTTGTAATTATTTATCTCTTATTTCATTTTAATAGTATTTTATAAATTTATTAATTTATTAATAATATATTTTTATTATTAAAAAATTAATTAATAAAAAATATTAATTTAAATGTGTACAGAATTTTATATTTATAAAATTTTTTATAACAAAAATAAAATAAAGAGAAAAAAAATTAAATAATGAATATAATTTCTTAAAAAATAATTAAAATAAATGAGTTTTTTAATTCATTAAATGTGTTCAAATTAATTTAGTTAAAAAATTTATCTCTTTTTTTATTGTTTTTTTTTTGTATTTATACATTATCAATATTTTATCAATTTTTTAAAAAAGAACTATTGTATATAGAATAAATAATTTATTGTATTTTTTTTTACTTCTTGTAAAAATTAAAAAAAAAAAGAGGGGGGCAATTTAAAATTTTTTAAAAAAATTAATAAATAATTTAAAATTTTTTTAAAAATATTATATATATATATATTTTCAAAAAGTGACTGCCCCTTCTCTTCAACATGTCTTCCCCAGTGCTGATGACTTGACAGATCCTGCTCCTGTGACCACTTTTGCCCATCTCGATGCCACAACAGTGCTTTCTCGTCAAATTTCTGAGCTTGGTATTTATCCTGCTGTCGATCCCTTGGATTCTACTTCTCACATGCTGTCTTCTCATATTTTGGGAGACGAGCACTACAATACTGCTCGTGGTGTACAGAAAGTCTCCAAAACTATAAGAAATTAAGAATCTGCAAGATATTATTGCTACTTTGGGAATGGATGAGCTTAGTGAAGATGACAAATTGACTGTTGCTCATGCTCGCAAGATTCAAAGATTCTTGAGCCAGCCTTTCTATGTTGCAGAAGTATTCACTGGAGCTCCTGGAAAATATGTTGAATTGAAAGAAAGCATCACTAGTTTCCAGGGAGTTTTGGATGGGAAATATGATGATCTTCCTGAGCAGTCATTTTACATGGTTGGTGGCATTGAAGAAGTCATTGCCAAGGCAGAGAAGATTGCCAAGGAAGCTGCTGCATAGTTACCTTTTTGTTTCTGCTAGTGCTGCAAAGAATTAGTAATGAAGGTGGGTTGGCATTTTATTTTCAGACAAAAGAGTCTCTGATTTTGTCAATTTAAAGGTTTACACTTTTTGTAGGTTAAGCTTAGGCAGATAAATTTATTGTATGGTAATGTTAATACTCTTCTCAAGCCCTGCCCTTTTTTGTGCAATAAGAAATGGATTTGAATGTATTTATTTTAAAAAATATATATTTGCCAAATAAAAAAGTATTTAAGTATCTTTATTTAATTTGATATATTATTTAGAGATAAACAATAGCATCATTGGTATAAAATTAAAATAATACAATCACTTATTATAATTATTTTTAAATATTTAAACAATAAAAATATACTTCAAATATCTTATTAATTAATAATTCGTTATGGATATATATATATAATAATAGTTATAGTTGAGGGGAGTCGCCATGGGCTCCTAGTTATGCCAATGTTGTAAGTGTAATATTCTCTTTTTTAAATACTAGAGTGGATTTTTTTTTTGAAAAAATTTTATGTTTAAAAATAAATCAGTGTTATATACCAGAAACCACAACAGAATGATCATCCGTCGATAGTTCCTAATACTATCCCTTAGTACCATGCTCACTGACTGAGCTTGGTGTGTTTTACTAGCTCAAGGTCGAACTCTCAAGAAATGACAAGCTTTGTTATCAAATTCTAAGAGACTAACTGAACTCTTGGTGAAGATAGATCCCTTACACAATTGTCATATGACACTGACATCTCATAAAAATTCATTATCATATTCATATTATATTTTTTATCCATCAACTATAAATAGTGGTAAATCTTTATAGGTAAATAATCTTTTTTCTACTCTCTAGCTCTCTTATTTGTAGACCAGCCGAGCTGACTTAAACATCATAATTTTTTTACTAGAGCCTAATTCATTCTTCTTGTCTTACACGTAAGTGAGCCTATCCCTGACGTCCGAACCCAAACTCTTGATTTGCTAAGGTCCACTTGTCATCGGTTCCTAAGGATGAACAAAGCGTTAAATGCATAAATACATATAATAAAAATAAAAATATCTATACAACATGCACATAACATCTATAAAAAAATTATTTTTTTTGCTTTATGAAAAAATACGTTAAATTTTTAAAAACATCACATCCTTTGTATTATCTATGTATACTGTGTAGATATTAATTAAGAGTTTTAATATATACATATCCTGTTATCTAATTATTTTCTTATAATTTAAATTTATGTTTTTACTATTTTGCAATTAAAATGCACAAATGCATGTAAAAATATAAAACATCCATCCAGCGCATATAAAATATCTACAAAAAATATTAAAAAAAAAATTATACTTCTTATTATTTATAAATCACTATATATTAGTATGAATACATAACATATATATCACATTAAAAATAATATATAATTTAGAAGTTAAAAGACAATATGAAAAATAAATAAAAAATACATAATATCAACAAATATTAAGAAAGAACTGCACTTATTATCAATTAAAATTCAATATATATTAGTACAAATATACAACGTATTTATCATAATAAAAAATATTAAATGATTCAACACTATAAATGTACCATACATAACAAAAAAATTAAACACAACATCTGCAAAATAAAAAAATAATTATATTTATTATTAATTATAATTTAATATATATTAGTATATGTATACAATATATACACCACTTTAAAAATATTATATGATTTAGAAATTAAAACACAATATTAAAAAAATATCTACACAATATACACATATTATATATCCATGAATGTTGCATAAATATTATGTATGCATTGTGTGAATAGTATATATAGTATATATATTGTATATATATTGAATGTATACTATAAATATATCTTTATATATTGTGTATATATTAAAAAAAATTAAAAAGTACATTCAAATAAAAAAAATTAACTCACAAACATTAAAAATAAGTACAAGTCAAAAAAAGATATAACAATATTCATAAAATATAAATTAAAAAGAAATTAAATGAAAAAATTCACAAAAAAAATTCTCTTTGGAAATTATATTAAACATGTAAAATGCATAATTAGAAGAATAATAAGACTTTAATATTACAATTGAAGAATAATAAAAATAAAAAAATATAAATATATTTATAAATATTAAATAATATGAAAGATTAAATCAATTTTTTTACAAATAAAAAAGAAAATAAAAGAACGAAGAAAGAGAATGATAGAAGAGAAAAGGAAAAGAAAAGAGATGAGGAAAGAAAAGAAAAATGTTGATAGCTAAAAAAAGGCATTAACTCAACTCAACAAAAATTTAATTCCAAATTAAGAAAAAGAATAAATTTAAAAAAATAATTATGAAAAATAAACTAAAAATGTATAAAATTAAAAAAAATTACCCCCGCAACATTTAAAATTAAAAGTAAAATAGTGATAGATTATATAATTTCTTCTTTAAAAATACGTGCACATATATAATAGTAATCAAATGTATTACGTATGAGCCATAACCTAATGACAATTGCATCTCTCTTGGACAATAGATTCAAAATCGATTTCTCTCTTTTTATTATAATAATAAAAAAAGTATACATTATAGAATAAAATCATAACAATTTTATTATAGCATGCATTCCTTGAACACATACTCCATATTGTCTATGCTTAAATGTCAATGTTTAATGTCTTATATTCTGTAAAATATTTTTAGTGATTACAAATACACATTTTAACAGCATAACATGCAATGCTATTAAAAATATGAAAAATTAACTTTTTTAACCATACTAATATTTTAACTAAATACTAAGCTATAGTACAACTTTAAGATAAAAAAAAATATAATTCGAATTTTACTGATATTAAAATTTGTCATTTCTCGTTAACAATGAAAAAAAATTAAATAATATTAAAAAGATCAACTACAAGTATTATCATTTGATATATAGAACTTTAATAGCATTTTTTTTATAACATTGCCATAAACATTTCATAACGTTTTTAATATGTTATTTATTAGATAATGACATTATTAATACTATTAGTTTTTTATTAATATATAATGACATATAGTAATTTATTGTTAAACATCCATACTTGCTATTAATTGTTAACTTTAACATAATGAGTGTATTAAAAAAAAATTAGGATAATATCTATTGAGTGTAAAATAAGATAATATAAATTGAGGTAATTTAATTATGTAAAATAAAGATTTAGTAATATATTTGTCAGAAAAATTAAATAAATTAAGGTAAATATAGTCAAAAGAGATAGATATAAACCTATATAAAAATATAGCTCATAATTATTCTGAGTGAAAAAAAATCTATATAACCGAACATAACTAAATTAAAATTAAGATTTTGTTGGGTTGATTAAGTTGATAATATTTTTGAAATTAAACTTTTTTTAAAGATAATTAAGTTAAAAAAGCCGTTTTATATTTGATTGAGTTGCGTACCAAAATAGCTTGATGTTAAATTTGACCAAATTGACAGTCGACGTCCATAAATAAAGAGAAGTAGCTCAACCGTCCGAGAAAGAAAATATTCAGAAAAAAAAAATAAAGTAAAAGAAAACAAAGCCAAATTTATCTTTGCTAGTTCAATTAATTATATCATATTATATTATATATTTTTTAAAAATATTAATTTGAAAGTTAAAATCAATAACTTGCATGGATAGCTCAAATAAAATACATATTTTAGTTACCAAACCTGCTGTTTTATCTATATATTTTTTCAATATTTGCTTGCATCCTTCGAAGTTTTTTTTTTTTTTTTTATCAAAAGATAAATTTAATTCATGAAAATTTATATGGTAACTATCAGATAAAATATAAAATTTATATAGTCAAATTTATACAGTACCAATTAGTCTATTTAGATGATATGTTTTTAAAATAAATTTGGATTTAAATTTATATTTGAAATAAAAGGTTGTTAAAATTAAATAAACTATCAACTTCATATATACATTTATTCATTCCAAATTATTGTTTACCTGAATAAAATGTATGAAAATCACTTGTTATTTCAGACGTAATTTATTTTGTGCGAACAAAAATCTACTTAAATTACTAGTCGTTCATTTTAAAAGTTAGTTACTTAAAGATCGAACAATTGAAACTTATCGTCATGTTTATTTTTCATGATTTTACACTTCAAAATCAAATTCAAATGATCATATATATCCAAAACGCCCTATCAGATTGGTTATATCTAATTTATAAAAACTCCACAAAATTTTGATAAAACCTATAAATGAGTTTTAAATTTATTAAAATTAAAAGTTATTGAAAATATATCTTTTATATTTAAAGCATATCAAATATGAATTTTTTAAAAATATTTTGTTTTTATAAAATTTACTATTACGAATGAAATCTCTTTTATTCTGAAAACAATATTAGCTTTTGAGATTAAATATTATAGAATAATTTGACCTTTAAAATTTGTATTGTTATTGGTATCATAATTTTATTCTTTAGAATAGGATTTAATTAAATGTTTAAAAAAAGAAATAAGTATATATATTAAAGATAATATAAAGAAGCTTAATATTATGATTGAACTTTTCTTATTGGGTTCGAGAATTTATGAATTTCTTTATTGATTTGAATTTTTTTTCTATTTATAAATGTTTAATAATAAGTAAAACTTCTTCAATATGTTACATTTTTTAAGTACTATAATTTAAAAAAATGAATCTCAAATCTATTGCAGATATACAATTATAGTTAGGCTATACATCGACATGTCTTTAATATATTATTTTATTCTTGAAAAGATTAATTATATTTTTAACAAAATAATATTTTTCTATTTGTGATACCATTTTGACTTGTTGAGAACAAAATTTATGGTGTCTGCGTGGAGTATTGGATTTGATGTCTCAAATTATAATCCCATTTTTCTTTTTGAGCAACCTAAAATAATAGTTAATTTTTTATTTTTAATTTTAAATATTATATGTATTTTTAATTATATCTCTTAATTAATTAATATAAAATTTTAATATTGAAAATTAATTTTTATAAAATTATTAATTTTAATTTTATTATTATTAATTAACAAAAATAAAATAAATAAAATTTGAATATGACACATATCAAAAAAAATATATTTGAATTTCTTTTCTCATTTTTGATAAATATATTTTTATTAAATTGATTATTATTTATATGATAACATTTTTATCATAATTTCATTTCCTTAAATAAAGTTTGTAAATTAAGAAGAAAAGACTATGAAAGAGGATAAAGTTAAATTAATTTAATTATTTTTTAAATTGTGTAAAATAGAAATAAGACTATAATTTTAAAATGAAAAGAGTAAATATTATTTTCATTCTATTTAAATTATTGCTTCCATAAATTTTTTTTTCACTAATATTATTATTTTATAAAGTTAATAAAAATTAATTAATTTTTTTAATTTTATTTTTATTATTAATGAGTTAATTAATAAAATAATAATAGAATATTTTTAATATTAATGAATTAATATAAGATATTTTAATTTATTTAAAATAATTTTATATAATATTTAAAAAATTTAATAATTTCTTAATAGGTATATATGAATTGAAGTTGGTAATTAAATAAAATAGAGATGGTATTTATTAAGAAATGTCAAGACTTCTCCCGTCATTTAAGAAATTTCTATCCGAATCTTCGTTGTGTGGTGCTTGACCGATTGGCTCTTAATAATGATAATTAATTTATTAAATAAACTTAATTCTAGGGCTTTCCATGTTGTTTCCAGAGTTAAGATGCCTAGTGGCATACTCGTCATTATGAGAAACTGGGACGGATAGATTTGTAATGTGATAAACAGTTGGGAGAACCGTTAAAATGGCTTTCATTGCGCTTCCCATTTGTGGTCCAGGAGTTCGTATCGCCAATCCGGGCTTTTTCAGTGGATGCAACCTGTACGCCAAAACTTCGAAATTGATTAAATTAAGAGGAATTTTCCCGGATTGTGTCGTTTTAACATTCGTTTGTTTAAAAGGACGAAATTCAAAAGTAGTGTTGCTATAATTAAATTGAATTCTCTTTTTCCTTTTATTTTTGTCATAATTTTTTTATTGTTAGATAACTATTTTCAATTTAAAAATAATTTAAACTATATTAAAATTAATTACATAAGTATTTATGTTCATAACATATATTATATATTTATATTATTTATTAATAATAGTATATAGGGACAAACTTAGGGAGGGGGGGGATGACCCTCCCGTATCGGCAGCCAAAAGTACATACAGGAGGGTGCTTCTGGCTGCCAATGATGGTTAGCGGAGACAAGCCCCTTGGCTCAAGTTGCAGAGGCTGAGAGGGAGAGCGTGAGGTTGAAGAAGAGAGAAAGAAGAGAGAGGGAGCCAGGGAGAGGGAAGGGGACATGCTGGACAGTTGGAGAGCTCGTCTGCAACGACGACACCAGAGATAGAACCATCACCGGCGACGGCGAGAGATATAAATTTTGCCCCCCCTTCACAACAATCTAATTCCGCTAGTATATATGAGCAATATTTACATGATATATACATCATAATTAAAATAATATAAAAGTAATATATGCACAAAATATACACAATGTATGTAGAATAAATATAAAATATATTTATAAAATATGCAGAATATATTCATAATATATATTATATTATATTCTCCAAAGTTTCTACTTCATGCTTCCTTAACTCTACTCCTCACATTGTCCTCCTCAATAGATCGATGCCTCAGACATTTGTTTTCCTTTGGTCGCTATTCCTCAAGGACTCATTCCTTAACTTGCTATCTCCTTAATTCTTTAGACCGAGCTTAATTTCCTTAATGTAAACGTCACCTTCCTCAAATCTCTTTTTCCTCACCCTTTTATCATAAGCTTTAGCAACTTTCTTCTTCTAGATAATCATCCGGTTAATGTCTAAAGCCTTTCTTCCTTTACATCCTCTAGCTCTATGAACATTGCCTCTATAGCCCATTTCGCCTTACAATCCTTAAGGAATGTACCATTGTTAGGGCCTAGCCTAGTTATCTGCAAGTGCACAGATCGTATTTAAGTAATAAAGTGATAAATATAGTATCGTTCCTATGAAGAGGGTACTTCTAAGTACCAAACAATTAAAGTGATTGTAACATCCCCATTTTTGGTTTCCCGATGTTAGAGTGAGTGGCAGTGTTATTTTGACTCTCACGGGCGATTATGGTATATGTGTTGATTCTATTTAAAGAATTTTTCTTATCTGGCAGTAGCAGTTTGTATCCCACGGGTGTGGCAATGGGGAGCCATGATCATGGCTTTGTGGATAAGACTGTTTGAAAAATAGACCTTAGCATGATAGTGTGGACTTTTAAGACCCACAGGCACAGTGTTAGGGGAGCCACGACCGTGGCCTTGTTAAGGGTCAAAAAGGTGTTTTAAAAAGTTAAAGATATTTATCATTTTATTATTATTTTATTATATATATAAATAGAGGAGATAAGAGTAAAGAAATATTATCCTTTTCTTAAGCTTGTTTTAATAAATTTTAACTATATGATTGAATTAACTAGAGAGAGAAAGTGGTTAATTGAGAAACATGATAGTTATGTTATGTTTGGGATATATATATGTGTGTGTGTTGATTTGATATGTAATTCATGGATATGAATCTAAAAGATGGAGTTAGGGTTTTAGTTATTGGGTATGCCTAGTTATGTATGGATGATTATATGAATTATATGATATTTATAGTTGATTATATGTTTAGGACAAGAAGGATCAAGTGGAGAAGAGTGAAGTTTGAAAAGGGCTAAAGTTAGTACATATCAACCTCTCTATGTGATATGTATGTTGAGTGTGTCGTTAAAGGTGTAAAAGTGTGATTTTGGGATGCCATGGGAGTGGCCCTTGAGTGCCACAGCTGTAGGCTCTTGAACCGTGTATGTTTGCTTGAGATTTTTGAAGAAACAAAATTATATTGAAAGCCACGGGCATGGGCCTTGAAGTGTCACGGCTGTGAAAGTGATTAAGGGTGTCTGACAGCCTTGTTTTATATCCTACGGGTGTGGGCATGAGATGCCATGGCGGTGGGATTTTTTAATGATGTTTTGACTTAGTTTCATGATATAAGAGTATGGTATATTGTTTTACATAGTCATATTTAGTAACTTTGTGTTGGACATTCATGGGTGAACATATAAGTGTGAATAAAGTAAAAAAAAACTATTATGAAATGTGATTTATGTGATATGCAAAGTGTATTAATGACAATATAAAATGGAATATTTTTAAGTGTTATGATATGAGAATGATGAAAAGGAATATTAAATGATGAATATAAATACATAATGAGATAATATAATATAATAGAAATGAGATGCAGATGATTATGTAAAATGAGGAAACATGATAAAATGATAAAAGTGTATTGTGTGTACCTTATACTTTAACTAATTGCCAGAAGATTGCGTTTGGTAGTTTGGCATGCCATATGTGATGGTGTGAGACACTGGGTGTTACAAATATTGCTACGCTCTTGAGTGAGACATATTGGTGTTATTTTTTATGAGATACATTGTGGATGAAACATTGGGTGTCACAGATATTGTTACATCCACTAGTGAGACACATTAGTGTCATTACTAGAAAGATAGGCCAAAATAATATTTTTGGAACTAGATTATTGTATAAGGATATTTGTATCCAATGCATGTATTTGTGATAAATGAGGATGATATTATGGTTTGTGGATAGAAAATGATATATATATATATATATGGATAATGATAGTAAAGAAAACATAAAGAATTAAGAGTAAGAAGATAAATGATTCTTGTATTGTGAGTTTGATGTTTTGTATGCATATGGAAGGTATGCTGTGAAGCACAGTGAATATTTATGTGAATGTTATGTATACTTATAAGTTATATTTATACCACTAAACTTTTAAACTTAGCCCGGTTATATGATTCGCGCAGGTGAGTTGTTTGTGAAGTAGGAGTCAACCTATTATTTCCACGAGAAGGTTGAGGGTGCTTCAAGACCAACTAAAAGATAATGAATGCATTTACATTTTGTTATTTTGTATTTTGAACATATTTTTATATATATCAATAGATATTGGAAAGTACAATGTGTATGTGTACAATGTGTATTTTAATGATTTGAAAATGTTATTTTCTATGAGAATGTGATTTGATAATTAAAAAAATGTCCTTTTATTATATATATATTCTTATTTAAATAGTAAAACAAAAGATTTATATGAAACTGTAACGTGACATCCTTATATCTTGTATACGTATTGTATGTATGTGGATATATGTACGATATGTATATAGGGTATAAGAGTGTTATATTTATTTTGATATCAGAGCTTATGTTTGATATTCTAGGCCTAAGCGGGTTTAAAAAAAAAGTGAAATGTGAATTGAATCGTAATACATGCATATGCATTCACCTAAGTTGGTCTCGGATGTGACAATATCTATGAGTTGTAATAAGAGTAAATTAGGATTGTATCTAGGATGCATAAATTAGAGATGGATAAAAGCTCTTTGAAATGTAAATGGATGATTTTGGTTTTGGAATTTTTTTTTGTTAGATGACGATTTTATTTACATAGCAATATTATAATACGTTATAATGGGTGTAATATTAAAGATATTTAGCAACTCTTAATAATTTTTGAGGTTATGGAAGATTTGATAAATAGGAAAGTAAGATTTTAATATGGTGTATATATATATGATTTAAGGAATACTTAGTGTGTTAATTATTTGATTTAAGGTGAAATGTGTTTTTGGAATTAAATGATTTTTTGGATATAGAAATTAAAGAATTAAAATATTAAAAATATTTATTCAATTATAAAGATTGCACGAGTAGTTATATGATATATTAAAGAATAAGTCTGAGTTAAGTAAATAATTTGAGCAATGAGGAACGAAAGAGCAAATAAATGAAGAATGGGATTTGAATTCGCTGGTAATTCAAAAGAGATGGGTATTGATTGTTTGGTTAGATAAGTAAGTATAATGTTGAATTGTTGATCTATTTGGATGAAGACTTTATTTAAGTATATGTAGTTGGCGTATATAAGTTACTAAATATTCAAATTAATTGTTATATCTTTATGTGTGAATGAAAATTAAAGTATTAATTAGAATTATGGACATAGAGAAAGAAATGAGAAAAATTGAAGTGGAACTAATTATATACTTGTTAAGAATGTAAATTTATCAATTGTATTGACAGATAAAAGGAAAATAATAATGGTTGAATTTACCCGTTATGGATATAGAGGAAATATAATTGTATTGCAAAGTGGTGAGATAATTTATTTAAAGTATGAGAGATTTATTATATATTGATGTGTTAACTAAATTGACATAGCCATGTCTATGAACGTTATATAAAAGTGACAATATCAGTTTAAATTATACGGGTGTATTGAAAGGACAAAACTTGATTTACAATGTACAATGTAAAGGATTTAGTGAGGTTCTTTAGTAATTTTTCTATAGTGCCATTGAAGTGAAAATGGTAGTTTTAATTTAAAGGAATTATAAGTGAAATTAAATAATAATACAAATTGTGAAAAGAAAATAATAGTATAAGTAAATAGCAAGTGCACTGCCGCTCCTTGTTAGATCAGGATCAGGTCTATTTCAAGGGATGCTAGCTTGGGACAGTATCAGCCGGAGGATACAGTGACCTATAACTTTTTATTTGGTGACGATAAAAGTCAGTACCATGTGTCGGAGGGGCCATTTTTATAGTATTCGGATAATCAGGATGAGATACTTGCTTTGACTGCTTTGGTTTTATTTTCTTATACTTTTCACTTTGTCTAATATTTATTCTTGATGCAGTTTCTTGTGAAGTGGACACCATATTAATATATTATGGCTCATAGGTATAGGCTTAGATTGAGTGTTATCTTGATGCGTTTATTGATTGCTGAGAACCGAATCCAATCATTAGAGGAGGTGGCTTGAGGTGCAAAGCCGAGACGAAGGCGCTGGTGCAACACTTGATTTGTCCTACTTATTCCCCAAGGAAAATACATAAATGTGCAATGCAAATGATGTATGAAAATTTATGAACTTAGAACTACTATATTTTACAACTTCTTTATTATAATTTGCATCTTACAATTTTATGGCTTTTATTTTAATTTCTTAATTCTAATTTTCTTTTATAACTTAATCTGTTTTACAAATTACATCTTACAACTTTACATTTTGGCACATTTAACCATTGCACTTAAACTTTTATATGTACATTTGCATTTTATTATTTACAGCTTTTATTTTAAAATTTATTTATTTATTTATTTTTATCACTATTATTGCTATTTATTATTATACATATATTTTACAAAAAAGCTAAGAAAAGAATAAAGAAACTTAAAAATGGGCCATCGACCGAGGGGATGAGGGTTTGGGCCCGTTGCGATAGCCACTGCCATGACCGGCCTGTAGTTCTGTGGTAGCCGTAATTACCTCTGAGATAGCACCCATTGTCGCGGCAATAAAAAAACTACTACAATAGAGGCAAAAACTACTATAGTAGCCGAAAATGCTATGACGACAACCTAGGCCGACATAATGCCTATAAAAGGCCTCCTAAGCTGGGATATTCCATGTAGATTTTAGCACTATCTTAGTCCTAAATACTTTTTTTTTTGCCCTTTTTGCCTTTTTCTTCACATTTTTTACTTTTTTCCATTTTTTAACCATTTTTTTTTTACCCTTTTTCATTATTTTCTCCATCTTTTTCATTTTTTAACAAAATTTAACCCCACTTTTCCCTTTTTTTTGTCATTTTATTATTATTTTGTCAATTTTTTCATCATGGAACCTAATTTTAGTCATGCCATGCACTCATAGATCCAGAGCTTGGACAGAGTGGATAAGATCAATTTGGGAAAGTTTGTAATAGGTCTTGTGAGTGCTCTAAGAGGGATCAACGTAGATTGGGAGTTTTTGTGAGCTTGCCTTAGGTTTTTAGATTCGATGACTCATTTTTTCAAGTTTGGAGCTAGTATAGAGGAGGTTTGCCCCACTTTTGAATAGTTCAACACTATTTTATGGAGCAATATTGAGGTTACTCTTACAGTTCCAGAATCTATGGATGGTTACTTTGGGAGGTTCCAAAGGTTCTTCTCTTTGATTGATGAAAAGGCTAAGGGAATGGTAGTGGATGATAGGGTTAATCTGCTTACCATGATGGATGAGTTTATGGATGTGGATGATTTAGCTGACAGGGAGAAAAGGAAACTGAGGCTCTGAGCTTTAGCATTTTGTTTAACAGCTGAGTTTCTGCTACCAGGTGATCTAGATTAGGGTAACATCAGAGTTGTCTATTTGGTGTTTTAGATGGAGAGCTCATGCATTATTGTAGGGATTATTTTAACTGAGACCTTGATGAGTTTAGATAATGCATACAGAGTTGAGGGGAGATGGCCTGTTACTCTAGTGGTCCTTCAGGTAAGTTACCTAAACTTTCCTTTATTCAACTAAATTATCACATTTATGTCCTTTGATTAGGTGGTTCAAGGACCATATTCAAGTTGTCTAACCACCAGATAGGTTGCCTTATTCCTCATTCCATTATAGGTCTCGGGGGATTGTTATCAAGTTCACTTTAGAGCTAGAGTGGGCTAAGTGGTTATTTGTCTTGCGTTTTTTAGATATCTTGTGGTTCTGCCCGTTTAAGAGCTTTGGTTACAAGGTGGTTTGCTTACTTGGTCTTTCCATGTCCACCTTTTACTAGGGCACCAGAGTGATGAGACAGATGGGTTAAGCCTAGAGGTGCCTATAAATGGAGTTAACTTTCTTCTCTTATTACACATGCTGTTGGATGGACTCGATCTTATCATGCAGTGAGGCCTGATCTTAGTGTTGACATGTCCTAAGAATATGAAGCTTGGCTAATTGATGCAGTATGGCCTTATGAAAAGACTCGACATGCTATCTTATTGGCTGAGTTAGATGGGATACCTACACTAGCTAAGGCTACTACATAAAAGGATACTTCTAGGCCTGGCACCAACTCACAAGCTAGATAGAAGAGAAAGACTCAGGCTTACTGTTGTCCCTTATTGGCAATTTAGAGGGGGAAGACCTTAATAGATTGTTTATGGTGATTTACAGTGAAATTAAAAATTTGCTTGAATAAATTGAAGGGTTAAAGAAAGAGGGATAGATATAAGAAATTTATAGCGGTTCAAATTCTAAATTCTTACGTCCACTCCTCAATAAACTAGTTAAGTATTTCACCATCTTTGGGATTTTATAACTCAACCCAAACTTAGTGTTTTCAGAAGCTCACACCAAACTTTTATAAGATTTGTGATTATTCTCATAGCCTAATAAGAGTTTTCCTAAATAGTATTCATTTTTTAACAGTGTTTTACAACCTAACGCCAAACTTTAAACTAATGCTTATAGCTAACACTCAAGTGCTTACAGCTAACACTCAAGTACAATGAATGAAAATTAAATACAATGCAAGTCAAGAAATCAAAGTGCAAGAGTTTGGCTAATAAATTCTCAAAAGTTGTAATAAATGGTGTTTAGTGATGTATTTATAACCGAATTCAATCCAAAGAGTCATTGAAGTTGAGATATGAAAGATTAAAGACTCACCAAATAAAATCTCTTGCGTTAAATACTGTTAGAAGCTGCTCATGGTCCCCTACCTTATGTCACAGTCATAAGATTAGTTTGGCAGTTAGATAATACTTTAGAGTGGTTGCGCGGATGTTGGGAACTATTCTACACCGTCCTATATGCTTCATGCAGTCGAGATTCCAACATTGCGGCTGTAAGACTCCTGGGCTGGCTTTTCTTCGAATTTGACCTTCACAAATGACTGGCTCTCATTAGTTCAAGGAAAGTTTGCCAAAATTTTGACTAGTTTGAACGGCATGGTCATGCCAACTTGAAATTCATGGTGCTAGATTAACCCTCACATCGAATCTTAGGTTGCGAGCTTTAAATGTGAACCCTTCTACCATTCTTGTAAAATTTCCTCCAGTCTTCTCATGGTCGCTACATTCTTAGAGCGGTTATGAAATTGCTTTATCCCCCGTAAAGGCTTGTAGCACCTCTGAATACGAACCCTTTTTCCATTTGAGTATATTTTTGCTTTTAGGAATCAGTCGCATTAGGTATGGAATGGTCGCACCTATTTATGTTGTCATGGGACTTGTGACCATGAACTATTTTATGATAATTTATTGCTATTTAAAGTTATAATGTGATTTCTTTAATGCTGAGCTGGTCGCAACTAAGTTATTGTACAAATGGCTCAAAATTTCCTAAGTCTTGAGGTAAAAACACTTATCCCAAAGATTAAATCCTTTCAATATGAGTGCTAAAGATCAAAATAGAGTTTATGTGTCATGGACTTAGCTAACTATCCTCTGTTTTTTAACTTTAGCAATTAAATTGAAATTTTAAATAATAAACATGCATTTACAAAGATAAACACTCGTAAACATATTTACAAATAAGAAAGTTTAGTTTATCTTTTGTAGTTTCTCCCCCTCAATATATGCTTATAGTGTTTTCCCTTATAGTTATGCAATTGAGTTAAATTTGAGTCAACTTGTCAATTTCATATACTTTTCATTTGCATATCTTCTCCTCCTTTGACTAAGATAAAAAGAACATAAGCACAAAGATAAAAGAAAGAAACTAATATTTCATTAATGATAAAAAGTCAATACATTTCATTAATGTGTGATCAATAGAAGTGAAGTCTTTAAAATATAAGATCGAATTACATATTGAAAACTAAAAGGAAACAAAACAAAACAAAACAAAACAAACAAAAAGAAGCATAAGACATAAAACAAAAGAGAATTAAAGGTGTGGCTCAATTTGAATCACTCTCTTGGTTAGGTTCTTCAACCAAGTTTCCTTGCCATTTTCTTTTTAAGTAACCTCCCCCTCACTACTACTAGAATATTCATCATTAAGAGGAGTGTGAATACGATCTTTCTCAAACTCACTTTCAAAATGCTCACTCATATTTCATTCATTGAGCTCACATTGAGGGATGCCCACTGTCCCTTAAATCTCATATAAGTCATGATGCATAAATGACAAAAGGTCTATCTTCTTGTTTAATTTGCTAAACCTCTTTGCTACATCCCCTTTGAAGTTATTAAATTGGTTTTGAAGGGATTGAAGAGATTTAAGGATTAGGTTTGTGAGCACCACTCTTCTATGTCCCTTTGGACTTTTCTTAGGGAATTGGAGTTCCACCTTAATATTATCACCTTCTTCTTCTCTTATAATGGTCATTCTAGGCTTTTGTTTTCTCTCTATAGAACACCCTTACTACCAAACATGTATTGGCAGGCTATCCCAACTCTTTTGATACACAAAGCATGCTCCAAATAAGTAATGGTGATGGAGCTAGTTAATGGATCAAGGGGTTTTTATAGAGTAGCAAGATTTTGCTCAGTAAGCACACCAAAATGCCTAGCAATTTTGGTGACTTGAGAGGATAAGAAAAATGTTCGGGTTCCATAATTAGCATGATGTAAGAAGGTGTCTATCAAAAATTTAGTGGTGTTTACTTTCACATTATAAATGAAGGCATAAAGAAAGAAAAGATCACATTGATTAACCTTTTCATTCTCATATGCTCTTTGATGAATGGTATATGTGATAATTTGGTAAAGGATCCAAATGTGTAAGGTTTTGATGTGTTAGCTTTAGATTCTTTGGTGAGTGAGGATTCTATGGGAATTTCATTCCAAAAAGATATGAGATGTGGGAGAGTAAATCTAGCACCATGATACGTAGCTGGCCCTTTAGTAGAGATATCCCAAATCTTTGCAAAGTCATCTAGTGATATTGAGAAATACTTATCAAAAAGTTTAAAGTATACTCTATAAAAACCTACTGTTGCAATGTAACTTTTCTCTACTCTAAAGCTCATTATGAATTCCCTAGTGAGACTAAGATAGCTTATCTCATTTGGAAAGATAAATTATCACCAACCTAAATTGTCTAGGTAACCCTCAATTTTCTGTTTTATTCCTAATGTGAGAAGTATTCCTAATGTGAGAAGCATACCATTAAAAGGAATTTTAGTAGCTATTATCTTCTTTTTCTTAAACATGGCATATCTAACATCTTCCTCGAGTATAGTGTAGTAAGGTTTATGAATTTTTTTCTCCTGTTCTTTTTGGCGGAAGAGAAGGAGGATCTTGCTCTACATCCCTGATAATAACTCTTACACTTCTCTTCCTTTTTTCTTTAGGAGTAGACTTCTTCTTAGGGTCCATGAGTTCAAGATAAGCCATAAAAGAGTACAAAGAGTGTTTGAAGAATGAGAGTTAGGATTTGAGAGGAGTTTAAAGGAAAATAGAGTTTGAGAAAGGAATGAATGAAAGCATTTGGTGTTTGAAGGGTTTTAAAGAATTTTAGGATTGTTGTCCCAAGATGGCAACCAAGAGGGGGGTGAATTGGTTTCCTCAAGAAATGATGGCAAATTAAAACTTCAACAAATAAGAAATGTAGAAGATTGAGTAGAGAGTAGAAAAATCAACACAAGAGATTTATAGTGGTTCGGATTCAACAATCCTACATCCACTCCCCAACCTCAATTGGGTATTCCACTATACTTGAGGTTTTACAAGCTCACTTCCAACTTTGGTGTTTTTACAAACTCACACCTAACTTGACAAGTGTTTTACTAAGGCTAACATTCAAACCACTTACAAGAGTTTTACTAGGCTCACTCTCACAACCTTACAATTGGTGTTTTAGTGGCTAACACCCAACCTTACATGAAGAGATAAATAGATAAAAGCTTAAGTAAATAAATTGCAAGAGTTTGGATAATATTAGTATTTATTCTCTTGCTAGAAGACTTGTTTGAGGTGGTATTTATAGCCTCAAACCAGTTCTGCCCGTTGGTGAAGTGGGTAGAAAAGTGCAACTCCAACAGCCACAAAATCTTCTTGGATTTTTGTGTCAGACTGTTGGTGCGGTCGCGCACCACCTTTGGATGGTCGCGCATCCTGGGATGGTCGCTCATCACCTTTGGGCGGTTGCGTATCTGTTTGTGCGGTCATCCCAGCAGTCTAATACGGTCACGCAATTCAAATCTCTAACGGCTACTTGACATGTGTCATCTTCTTATTGGTTCTTTAACTAGCCGTTGAAGGCCACCAATGTCTATATAAATTTAGCGGTCGCGCATTGTCTTGCGTCGAGTCATTCACCGCTCCATGCAACCGCAAACCTCTCTGTCAAACCAAGACAATTTGGATGGTCACGCAACCCCTTAGGGCGGTCGCACATTCTTGGATGGTCGCGCACACCCTTGGGGCGGTTGCGCATCCCTTCAAAGACAGATTTTCAGTACTTAGGAAATCTTCAAATTTCTTTGCATTTCAGCTCATTCTAAGTTGCTTTCCTGCCATATAGACATTCATTGAAGCCATTAGATCACTTCAATTTGTTTGCCAAGATCAAAAATAAGATTGACCTAAATCTAGGTCAACAAGGGTTCTAGGATGATTTGAAGTGATGAAAAGTGATAAAAAAAAATCAGTTTAGGTTAGTTTTTATTGCCGTTTTTGACCATTATGGGTGGTATTTTTGGTAAAATCTGGAAGTTTCAACGGATAAAAAAAATTAGGTAAAAAAGATGTTCAAGACCTTGCTAGAAGGAGTACAATTATGAGGGATAGAGATTTTTTCTTTTTGTGATCGCCATACCCATGGTGTGCTTGCTAAGGCCACCACTATTAGATAATAGTTGAGATGTTTTAGATTCTTATGATCAGTTTACCCATGGCACTACCGTGACAGGCAGAACTAGTTCAAAATCATCAGGTCGCTGACCTTGTGACTGTGTGGTAACTTATCATAACTACAAATGGATAAACAAAGAGCAAAGAGATTAAAAACTGATTTTTATTTATGGACTAAGCATTGTATGATTAACATGAATGTAGTTGATGAATTTGCACATACAAAAAATGTAGAATCTTGTATATCTTCAAATCCATTCAACTTAGCACACATCAAATAATAAAGCATATATAAACATTAAAGACTTAACTAAATAAGCATAAACAAATAACAAATCATTTCACAATCATCACAAACATTGAAAATAATACCAGAACACAAAGAGATTATACAAATGATGCAAATGTCACATAAATAAAAAAAAAATTCTAAACAAAGGTACTCTTAACAAGTATCCTAAGATTTTTTTTTATTATAAAATTTAATCTTTCTTTATGTAAAAGTTTTATAAAAATATCTACTAGTTGGTTTTGAACTCTAAAACTACATTACAATTTTGAACATTATCTCTTAAAAATTAATGTCTTATGTTAATGTTCTTTGTTCTAGAATGTTGGATGGAAAATTTGGACAAATTAATGGCACTAATGTTGTCATATTTGATGAAAATGTGACAAATCGCTTGTTAATAATCTAGCAATTACTACTTCATTCAAAGAACTTGTGTGCAATAAAAGCAAGTTGCTATATATTTAGCCTCCATGGTAGATAGAGCAACCATACTTATTTCTTGCTAAACTACGAAACCAGGCAATCACTAAGAAATGACATACCCCAATTGTGCTCTTTTTATCTAATAGGCTACCGGCAAAATCATCATTCGAATATCTTAAGATGTTAAATGAAGTATTCTTGGGATACCGTAAACCTACATGCAATGAACCACTTAAATACTTTTAATTTTTTTAGTGGCATTCAAATGAGACTCTCTATGACTCCATTAGATTCTAGCACATAAGCATACCTATATATTATATCGAGCTTAGAAGCAGTGAGATAAAGTAGGGATCCGATTACTTATTCTCATTTACTTTCTTACCACATTCATCCTTATCCAACTTTAATGATGTGCTTATTGGTATCTTGCTAGCCTTACAACTATCCATTTATTCTCTTAAGAAGCTCTTTGGCATACTTGGATTAGTTGATAAAGATATCATCATTGCATTATTTAATTTATAGACTAAGGAAGAACTTGAGTTCACTAATCATACTCATTTTGAATTTTCTAGTCATATAGGAAGTAAACTCTTAACACAAGGCCTCATCAGTATCATCGAATATAATTTTATCTATATAAATTTACACAATCAAAATGTCATGTTTATTTTTTTTACAAAAAGAGTTGTGCCAATTTTGCATTTTAAAAAATTATTTTCTAAAAGATATGAACTAAGTCTTTCATACCAAGCTCTTAAAGCTTATTCAAACCATACAAGACATTAGTAAGTTTGAAAATATGGTTTGGAAGTCCATAGTCTTCAAAATCTGAAGGTTATTCAGCATAAACTTCTTCATTAATAGAATCATTTAGAAAATCACTTTTGACATTCATTTGAAAAAGTTTAAAATTCATATGACAAACAAATGCTAAAAGAATTCTAATAGCTTCTAATATAGGAACATGAGCAAAAGTCCCTTCATAGTTAATACCTTCTTCTTGATTGTATCATTTGGTAATCAATCAGGCTTTGTTCCTACTAATGAGTCTACTCTTATCTAGTTTGTTCCTAAACACTCATTTGTATCTAATAATTAGATGATATTTAGGTTTCTCTCAAATTAGTTAAGTTCATCTTGCATAGCAATCACCTAATACTCATCAATTAGGGCCTCCTCTATGGTCCTAGGCTCTATTTGAGAGGTAAATGCTATAATAGATTCTAAATGCCTCAGCTTCAATCAAGTACTTGCATCTTTAGAGATATCCTTAATGATAAGTTCCTTGGGGTGGTCCTTGCGATATTGCCACTTCTTTGGAAGCTCTTGGGTAGCCTCCACTTGAGATTCCACTTGAGGTTTATAAACTCTTCATGAGATGGTTCTACTTAATGAGAGGTGAATGGAATGGGTTGCAAACATTAATTTCAAGTATTTGTCCTTCCGCTTATTATGTTCATTATATGGCACACCGTTTACAGTTAACATTAGTTGCTGCAACGAAAGAAGTTATCCCCATTCATCATTTATTTACTAAGTTGAATTTCATTATCATTATAGTTGGTGCCTCATCCAAATGCAATAATCAATTAAAAGCTGCTCATACTGCAAATATTGCTCATTTATGCTCTATTAATGAGCTTCAAAGTGGAAAGGGGCTTAATCAAATTGGCACTTTACAAAAGCCTAGAGATGCTCGATGGAGTTCACATTTGAGATATGTTTTAAGTTTGATCAGCATGCTTAGTGCAACATGTGAAGTTTTATTGAATATCATTAATGATGGAGCTACATCAACTTAGCGTGCAGAAGTAGATGTAGCTTATGAGGCATTAACTTCTTTTGAATTTGTTTTTATTTTACATCTTATGAGAAAAAGTTCTTAAGATTTCTAATTTGTTATGCCAAATCTTACAGCTTTAATCTCAAGACATTCTGAATGCTATGCATCTTGTTTCATCTACTAAATTACTCACTCAAAACTTAAGACATGAAGGTTGGGATAGCTTGATAACTAAAGCAAAATCTTTTTGTGAATTAGTTAACATACTTATCTCATATTTTAGTGCTCTTTATGTTGCAAGAAGAGGAATTACTCGCCATCAACCAAATGAAATCACAATAGAGCATCATTATAAAATCGACATTTTCAATGTTGTAATTGACTCTCAATTGTAAGAACTAAATGATAAGTTCAATGATCATACAATAGAGTTACTTAAAATTAGTTCGGCTTTAGATACAAAAGAGATGTATATACCTTTCAAAATTGATGACATTTGCAAACTAGTTTAAAATTTTTATCCACAAAACTTTGAAGAATATGAGATTTTGCAACTAAGAGTGTAATTAGAGCATTTCAGTCATGTGCGACAACTTTTTTAGTTTGAAAAGCTATCAACTATATTTAATTTGTATGAATAGTTAGTGAAAAGAAGAAAACATGATATTTATCTACTCGTAAATAGAGTAATTACTCTTATTTTAACTATTCCAATTTCAACTACGGAACGATCTTTTTCATATGAGTATAATTAAAAATAAGCTTCGTAACAAGATTGAAGATGAATTTCTCTCTGGTTATTTATTGCTATATATTAAAAAGAAAATTGTTGAAAATTTTTCTATAAATTCATTTATAGAAAATTTTTGTGTTTTAAAAGGATAATGTGTTCTTTTTTTGATGTATTTGTTTAAATGTAATTTGAGATTATATTATAATAAATATTTATTATTATTTAATAAAATTTTAATATTTTTTAATTATATAATTATTTATATTTTTTACCCCCTAATAATTAATCCTGAGTACGCCCGTGCATTTGTGTTTTTTTTTTCCTTTCTAAAAAAGTAAGGATGAAGTAGGCCTTAAACTTTCAATAAAATTCCAGCGGATATTGATATATACCGAAATAAATGATGCCAATTAAAAGTAGTCCATTAATTACTTGGATTGAGCTAGATTGTCACATTCCATGTCCTGCCAAACTTTATGTCAAATCTAATTAGTCACACTTAAATATGTGGCAAATCAGTTTTTATATTTAAAAAGTTAGATATTAATGTCCTCTTCTTCTTCATCTATATTTGTTGTGTTCAGTACATGTTAAATATACATATATATATATATATATATATAATTCATAATAATAATGTCCTCTCCCAGTAACTAATAAAGCCAAATTAGCATTTGATTCAGTACTGTTAATACTAAGTCTTAAAGATTTAATATGAATTTGAAAGCTCAATCAAGAAAATATAATAAATCTCACTCTTACTAAATAAACATAATCTGAATTCATTATAAAAAAATAGGTCGATAATAATATAAAAATATATACTTAGTGACACAAAAAAGTATCACTAAATTAATTATTTACACATAAAATAATATTGAGAAAAATATTTTTAAATACAATATTGTTTCTTAAATAATGACATAAAAAATTATGGATAAATTACTGTTGACGTTTTTATTTGCATCAAAAAATTTTATTTTACTATACAATGCTTAAGCATCGGCGATCATACTAACGTAAATAGAATGTTGATAAATTTTACTGCTAATACATTTTTTTGCATTAAAAATTTTTATTTTACAATGCAATGCACAAACGTCGACGATTATACCAACACAAATAGAGCATTGGTAAATTTTACCGCCAATGATTTTATTACGTTGGAAATTATTATTTATCAATGTATATTTAAAGTGTTGATAAGTGTTTTAGACACAATAAAAGCGTTGATAAATATAATTATTAATGATACTATAAAAATATTAGTAAATATAATTTAACAATGTAAGTAAATGTGTTATTAATTTAAGGGCATAACACATTTTAAAACATAGAGATATTTATATGATTTTTAAACTTACCAATGCAATAAAATATTACAATTGCACTTTTTCTTTCACATAATTGTAATCAATAAAAAAATTTTATAAAAAAAATATAATGAAACTATACATTAATTGTAATATCAATTCATTATAAAGCATAAATTTATTATCTCAAACTATCAAACTGTTAAATAAAATTCTTTTGAAGAGTGTAAATAAATAAATAAAATATTAAGATATTACATAAACATCAACTAATTTTTTTTCCCTTAGTACATATGACTTTAGATTTTATTGTCCAATGCAATATCTGTAAAGTTCTATCAACCTACAAAAAAATACAAAATATTAAATTTAAAGAAAACAAGCCTAGAAAATTACAATTTAAGTAAAAAATATATATACTAAATCAATTGCAAAATCTAGAAAAGTAATTAAGCTAGGGCATCCGTGAAATATCTTATGGTTTGTGTGGTTTTATTTATAGTCTTCGTTCACCTTATCTAAAATTATTATTATAAAACTGAACTCGCTCATTCATTGATGCATTTATTTTAGAAGTATAAAGTTAAAATTAACCAACATATGTAAAATGAAAAATTATGTAAGAGGAGTATACTTTTGTTCAATTAAGAAACAGTCAAATAAGTAACATAGCATAATAGTACTGAACGTAATTTAAATCTTTGCATAACAATTTGACATTTCAAAATAATAATTATAAAAATTTTACAAAATAAGTAAATATTGGTCAATTAAACCCCAACAATCCAACCATTGATACAACAACAACAACAACAACTAAGCCTTAATCCCAAACAAGTTGGGGTCGGCTGTATGGATTCTCAACAAAATAAGCTCAAAAGACACCAAAAAAGATACTCCAGCCTTAGGCCCCTTTCAAGACACGGATTTTACGTCTCCATTCAAGTCTGTCATTAATCAAATCCGCATCAAGATCTAAGGCACGTAAGTCTCTTGCTATCACCTCCTTCCACACAGTTCTAGGTCTGCCACGACCTCTAGCCCCCTCAATCAACAAATTCTCACACTTACGAACCGCAGCATTAGGAGGTCTTCTTAAAACATGCCCATACCATCTAAGTCTTCCTTCCCTCACCTTATCTCCGACGTTCGCTACTTGGACTTTTTGTCGAATATGAACATTCTTAATTTTGTCCAGTCTGGTATGTCCACACATCCATCTTAGCATCCTCATTTCTGCCACACTCATCTTATGCAAATGTTGTCCCGTTGGTGCCCAACATTCACTACCATAGAGCATCGCAGGTCTAACAACCGTCCTATAGAATTTACCTTTCACTTTCAGAGGTATTTTCTTATCACATAGAACCTCAGTCGCACCCTTCCACTTCAACCACCCTACCTGTATTCTGTGAGCCACATCTTCATCTATACGGCCATCATTCTGGAACACCGAACCCAAATATTTGAAGTGCTTGGTTTTAGGAACCAAAACTCCATCCAACTTAACCTCATGTTCCTGTTTTTTCCTTAGACTGAACTCACAGTACATATATTCCGTTTTACTCCTACTTAACTTAAAACCCTTGTCCTCAAGGGTTTTTCTCCACACTTCCAACTTACGATTTACATCAGCACTAGTCTCATCAATTAAAATAATGTCATCAGCAAACAACATACACCAAGGAACATCGTCTTGTATGCTTCTGGTTAGCTCGTCCATAACCAGGGTAAATAAATATGGACTCATGGCCGAACCTTGATGCAATCCGGTAGTAATAGGGAAAGCCTCAGTGTCTCCACCGGGTGTTTTCACACTAGTGGATGCATTCTCATACATGTCCTTGATGATGTTGATATATTTGCCGTTGACTCCTTTCCTCTTCAAAACCCACCATAACACTTCTCTTGGTACTCTATCATAGGCTTTCTTCAAGTCAATAAATACCTTGTGGAGATCTTTCTTCTTCTCTTGATACAATTCCATTAGTCTTCTTAGAAGAGAAATAGCCTCCATGGTAGATCTCCCTGGCATAAACCCAAACTGATTCTCCGAAACTCTTGTAAGCTTTCTCAATCTGTGTTCAATAATCCTTTCCCATAATTTCATAGTATGGCTCATAAGTTTGATACCCCGATAATTTGTACAGCATTGAATGTCTCCCTTATTTTTATATATGGGTACCATGATACTCTTCCTCCAGGCATTCGGCATCTTACGTCCTTTCACAATAGCATTAAAGAGTTTAGTTAACCAGGCAACTCCTACCTCTCCAAGGTTCTTCCAAACCTCTATAGGAATACCATCCGGGCCACAAGCTTTACCAACTTTCATATACTTCAAGGCTTCTCTTACTTCACTATGCAAGATCCTCCTAGACCAGCTGATATAATCATTTGTTGCATGAAGACCTTGAAAATCTTGTTCATGTTCAGGGTTGAATAACTGCTCAAAATAAGCCTTCCACCTCTCCATAATCTCAACATCTCCTGTCAACACCCGTTGATCTTCGTCATTTATACATTTGACTTGGCTTAAATCTCTGCTTTTCCTTTCTCTCATCCTTGCAATCTTATAAATGCCCATTTCTCCCTCTTTAGTACCTAACTTTTGATAAATCCCTTCTAAGGCTCTGCCACGAGCTACACTAACAGCCTTCTTTGCCTCTCTCTTAGCCTTCTTATATTCCTCAAAGGCCTCGCTATTAACCGCATTCGGTAACTTTTTATACCATTCCCTCTTAGCCTTAATAGCCTTTTGAACCTCCTCATCCCACCACCATGCATCGTGCGGTCGAGGCCCTGCCCCTTTAGAGATCCTAAGCAATTTACTACCTGCTTTCTTAATGCCACCTTCCATTTTTGTCCACAAGTTCTCTGCACTAGCCTCAAGGTTCCAAATTTCTTCCTTTAGTAACTCCTCCTTAAAGGTACCTTGAGCTAGGTCTTTCAATTTCCACCATCTTATCCTTGGTTCCAATATTTTCTTATCATTCCTCCAGCTACTTTTATTCTTAACATCTAAAACCACAATACGATGTTGCGCCGTCAATGCTTCACCCGGAATGACCTTGCAATCCTTACACTTACTTTTGTCCCGTCTTCGAGTAAGTATGAAGTCTATTTGACTTTGGGTTCGTCCACTCTTAAAGGTAATCAAGTGTGACCCCCTCTTTTCAAAGCAGGTATTCGCCAGCACTAGATCATAAGCCACCGCAAAATCCAAAATGCTCTTTCCCTCCTCATTCCTGTTGCCAAAACCATAACCCCCATGGACCCTGTCATAACCATTACTGTCCTTACCAACATGCCCGTTAAGGTCCCCACCAATGAAGATTTGCTGATTATCCGGAATACCTTGCATGATATCATCCATATCTTCCCAGAACTGAACCTTGGATGCTCCGTCCAAACCTACTTGGGGAGCATAAGCACTAATAACATTAATAGTGTCATCTCCCAAAACAAGCCTCAAAGAGATAATCCTGTCTCCCTTTCTCTTTACTTCCACCACCTTGTCTTTAAGCGTATGCTTAATAATAATGCCCACACCATTCCTATTGTTATCCAAGCCATAATACCACAGCTTATATCCTGAGTTACCAATCTCTTATATCCTGTCTCCCTTTCTATGGAATCCAACCATTGATAGTTACCAAATAAAATATTAACATATCAAGTCTAATTAAAATAGTCAATTAAACCATTCTAGGTTCAAATACCCATACAAATATAAATTAAATACAATATTCTCAAGTGCTCAGTAGCCGGTTGCTACATTAAAATTCAAATAACCTTGCAACCTAATTACATGACTAACTATATGATGTCAACACTAAATAACATACCAGCAAAACAAAAGAAAAAAAAGGAAATATTTGACTTATAGGTTCTTCATAAGTTCCCTTATGCAAACACTAGAAAAATTTGTATATATGATATGAATGATATTATATACCCTAACAACTATGCAGTTAAATTATGTATAAAAAAAATTCAGTGTATTTTTTTTCTAGTCACTAAAACTCAATTGAATTACCAAAATAATCAATGTTTTACACAAAGTAGTCATCTCTAAGTCACAATAAATATTTAGTAGATATTTTCCATTGTTAAATTAATTTCTACATTGTTTTAAATTAAAAACTAAAAGTTATATAGATAACAGTATATATAATTAGAAGGTTTAAGTCAATATGAAAAGTGATAGGTAAAAGTAATACCTGTCAATATATACTTTAAAACTCATTATGATAGTTCATAATACTATTAATTAATCACATTCTTAATTCACTCCTGAAATTATATTCATATATATCATATGGTTGTAATGTCTGTTACACTTAAGGAGAATATTATGCATTATAAAAATCATGAGAGGGTCCGATCCTAAGATTCATGCATGCTTTTTTGATAAACAAATTAATTTATTATTATTATTATTAATTAGGGAAAAACATATAAGTGGGATAGACCTACCCAAATAAAAATCTCGACATGCCCAACCTACAACAATCCCATAAATATGTAAAAAAAACCCCAAAACCTCAAAGTACAACCTAAGATTCATGCATGTAATTCCTTATTTACATGGAACTTGCCAATAAAGGTAGAAATTTGACACTAAATTTAGTTTTGCTTGCTGAAGCTAGTGATATGCTTATGTAACAAAAACTAAATAACGTAACTTAGTAAATTATTCAATATATGTACAATCCCATTTAATGTCAATATCTGCAAATAATAAAATTGGATGCGTAGTATACAGCCAGAGATGTATTTTGGCATTTTTATTAAGCTATACGTTCTCATTCCTGTATTATATATAAACATACATACATATATATATGTATACGTATATTTCTCTTCACGTTCATTCCTAATCTCAAAACCCTTCTCTTCTCTTCTCTTCTCTTTAGATTAACTTATAATACATATAGAAATAAAGTTCAGCATCGGAGAGACTAAAAAGTAAAAAGAAATTTCCAATGGCGACTGATAAGGTTGTGGAGAGAGTCATTGTAGCAAATTAAGTAACAAACAAATAAGAAAAAAAAAAAAGAAACACAAACACAAAACAAAAAAACAAACTACTGAACTTTTATTATCGTGCAGAGAAATTAAATAGTTAATTTGAAAAAAAAAACTAACCTTGTGATGATGAATTACCAAAGAAGATAATGGTGAACAGCCCGCCTTCAATCAAACTTTTCGGTGGAGATAATGCAGAATTGAATTTTGAAATTTTGCTGTGTGTTCAGCAAAGAAGGGATGACAGCAATAAAAGGAAAAAGGTAACTAAAGAAGGATAGAAGTTATTCTAGGGTTGGAGACTTGGAGTTTGCTGATGGTCAAAAGAGTGTTATTGGCCAATTTGATAGGACAAAAAACAAGTATTATTTCTTTTCTCTACTTTTTAAAATTAATATCACTATTTAATATAAAATAGAAAATCATGTTAATTATATTGATTATATAATTAATAACTAACTTTATCAAAATTATATTAATTATTTTTATTATTTATAAAAATAATGTATTTTTAAAAATATTATAATAGAAAGTATAAATAATTAATAACAGATTTATACAAATAATTAATATATTTATATTACCTAAAATAGAATTGTAGAGTAATATATATTTAATCAATTTTAAATTTTATAATATAATTTGCTTTTCCCTCATATGGTACAAAGAGAGATAGTAAAAAAATGAAAAGAAAAAAAATCTAATAATATCCCCAACGAAGGATATGAAAATTTCAATTAAAAGATTATAGTTTTATCAATTTGTAAATAAAAATAGAATGAATTTCTTAATTTATGAAAATTTAAATTTCAATACTAATCTAATTCAATTTCTAAATTAAATCAAATTAAGAGGATGAAAGAAACCCTAAAATTGAGAGAAAACAATAAATATTGTTATCCTCGAATTAAGAAAGAAATCGATAAATTGAAAAATATATAATTTTATCAACAATTTATATTAGCATAAAAAAAGATAGACACTTATATAACCATGTTCCCAATACTTTCAAAGTATTGAAAAAATTGTGTTAGAATTGGTATGAAATATAACTATATATTTAAAAAGTATAGATAAGTGACTAAAATTATCAATGCAAGAATAAAAAATGTTGGTAATTTATTTCAAAAATATCAACGCTTTTGAAAAAATGCAAATAATTTTGCAAACAATTTTATAACAACGGAAGAAATTATTGATACTTACATATCCCACACAATACTTTTATAAAACATTGGCAAAAATATGTTAGAATTGTTGGCAAAATTTAACTACTTATTTAAAAAGTGTAGACAAGTAATTAAAAATAGCAACAGAAAAAAAAATGTTGTTAATTTATTTTAAAAATACCAATGCTTTTAGGAAAATATAGGTAATTTTGTTAATATTTTATAATAGAGTAAGAAATTATTAATACTTACATATCTCTCCCAACGCTTCTACAAACCGTTGGTAAAATTATATTGAAATTGATATGAAATATAACTACGCATTTAAAAAATGAAGGCAAATAATTAAAAATACTAATGTAAGACAAAAGCATTAGTAATGCATTTAAAATATATCAACGCCTAATAAATAATGTTGAAAAATATATTATTTTCTTTTTTTTTTGCCGATGCCATTAAAAAAATATAGGTAATTTTGTCGATATTTTAAATTAGTGTTGAAAATTAATAACACTTATATAACCCTTTCAACATTTTTATAAAGCAATGGCAAAATTATATTGGCATAGATCTCTTTTCTTACAGTGACTCTGTATATTTTTATAATTACATTTTATTCTTTTATTAATTTTATCGTGATTTTAAAATTTATTTATAACCGTACATTGACTTGAAATTATAGCAAAAAATTGATAAATTATATAGTGAACAACTAAATTATTTTTAGATTTATTGTTTTATATTGTTAATTTTTTTTAGATATCGATTTAAGTTAATTAATTAAATTGTTTAATTTTTGCAAACTTAATTAGTTAAATCATTAATTTACTTATTAATTTATAATTTATTAAATTTGTAGAGTTGAAGACGATGATTAATTTTTATCAAAATTTAAAACTTAAATAGATAAAATAGTACGTGCAATAAAATTTAAACTTAATTTTATCTTTTATATTAATATAAAAACTATAATTTTTAATTTAATTTTATTTATACGTCCAAAATTAATATTTTAAATTAGAATAAAATTACAAAATATATAACCCAGTTTTTGAATGAATTTAGCATTATGTAATTTTGATAAACAAAGGTCAAGCATACGTGACGTTTGAGTCTTGCATGCATGCAAAATTTTTATTTTTTTATTTTCTAATAAAAAAGACAATAATAATTAAGGTGAATCCACAACGAACTAACTTATTAGGCCAAGCATTTTGAAAATAAATTGCTCCATTTTTTTTTGAAAATTTTATGTATATATATATTATTAAAAATTTTAAAATATTTAATTACCCCTCTTTAAATTCATATTATTTTTAATATATATATAATATTTTTATTTTATCTCTTTTTATTATAAAAATTTGACTTCGCCATGAGCCCAAGGCTATGGGCATTGAACAATGATGCTGCCGCGTTTCCAATTTTCAGCACGAAAGAGAAATTTCTAGCGTTACATGTCCATAAATCTCCATGTTTATAGTTTTTGGAGGTGAGAAGTTAGGTTAGAGTTAATTAACTAGTACTTAAAAATAAAATTATCTTTTTAAATAGAATTTATGTTTTTATTCATAGACCCAATTAATTATAATATATAATTTATTTAAATTATATATTGTAATTGACTGAATCTATGCTGGACATAAACCACACTCATAATAGAATTTCATCGATTATTAACTTTTATAGATTAATATTAAAAATTCAACTGTCGTTCAATTACCTTTTTTCAATAATAAAATTATGTATTTTTAACTATTAGGTATATAGAAAATATAATATTATATATACACAATTTATAATTAAAATTTATCTAATTTTTTAATTAAATTAATTTGTTATTTTTTGTTAATCACGATTCAGCTGAATTAAATTCAACAAACAAACTAGTTGGATTCTAATAGTTTAACGCTGCTACTATATGTAACTAATGTGTTACATCAGTCCTCAGTTGCTTGATATTATAAATTAGTATGTGCCGTGAAGCAATTTAATTCCGCCTTGTTTTCTTGGCCTAATATAGAGATGCTAAATTGTAGTATACTCATTGGCTTGTTAAAAAATGGTTTCCCTTGACCGGCCCAAAAAAGAAAAAAAAAAATTTCTCCTTGGAGAAATGTATCCAGCCATGTTCATACATAGAACTAGGCATCTAACCATGTGTTTGCACAAAGAAGTGAATTGGGCCAACAAAAAAAAATCAGTTAAAATTTTTTTTTTTTATAAAAATATCTTATTTCTCATTTAAAATTTTTTTTTTATAAAAATATATTAATACTCGTTTCAAACAATTTTTTTGTTTAACAAAAATAGGTACCCTCTTACTTCAAACAATATTCATTTCAATTTTAATTTTTTTTCTCAAATTTTACAATTAAATAAATATATTTTAATAAAATAATTAAATTTATTTTTCAATAAATTTTTTATATTGTATATATAAAAATAAAAATAAAAATATATGTTATGTGTATGTTGAATGTATTTAATAGATATTTAGTGGTTCTTAAGGCTTACAAACTAGGAAAAGACAAAATCAAGAGATAGAAGTTAAAAGGGTTTAATATATATATGTGACTATTTTAACTTGGCATTATTTATTATTTAACTCCTTATAATTTTTGAGTAACTAATTAATTCTTTCAACTTGTCAATTTTATAACTATTTAACTCTTAAGTTAAGAATATAAGACATAAACTCACTAATAATAATTACATGTCAGCAATAATTTGACTAGTCAAAAGCATACATATGCCTCGTAATAATAATAATAATATCAAACTTTCCTTCTTTTACAATAATATATCAAAAAACAGTAAAAAAAAACCCTTAAGCCACCATGGAAGACGCATGTTGAATATATTTTTTTTGGTAGACGTATGTTGAATGTATTTAATAGATATTTAGTGGTTCTTAAGGCCTACAAACTAGGAAAAGACAAAATCGAGAGATAGAAGTTAAAAGGGAAAAGGAGGAACAGGAAGAGGGCATCCATCATCTTCCATCGACAAACTTGGAAAAGGCAAAATCACCCAATTAAGACTGGATTTTTATTCTTTCTTTGCAAATATGCTGCTCTAATTGTTTTAGAAAAATTATACTCCCTATCAATTTTTACAAAAACTTTTCATATATTTATTAAGAATGTTTTAATCATTTTATAAAAATTTATAATAAACTCAAAATAAATACATAATAAATTTATAAAAATTATTATATATATATATATAATAAACTATATAAATGATAAATCTTATAAATTCATAAATTAATTATAAATTCTTATAAATTTGAACATAATTTAAAAAAAATGATAAATTTAAATTTTTTTTATTTATATGGCTTTTTTCATAAAAACCCCTATTGTTTTGGTAGTTTTGTCTATTTACACTGTTAGTTCGATTTTACATTGTCCAATCAATTAGTTAGACCTTTTTCTTGGGAATAATGAGTAAATATTTAGTTTTTATAAGAAGTCTTTATAGATATTCCACAGTACATTGGCATTTTACTGTTCTTTTTTTCTCATTATATTATATTTTGTCCTGTAAAATTCAAACAAATTGTCAAGAGAATTTAAAAACTTTAATTTTCTAATTGGGCCTTTATAAAATTCATAGGATCGCTTTGATAGAAGTATGATATTCAACAACACTTTCTAAGAAATGACCCTTTTATTGACACGCTCGCGACATGATAAGAGATAGCGGCAGAAGCAAGGATTTTGGGGGATCTCTCTCTCTCGTGTGTATATATATATATATATATATATATATATATATATATATAGAGAGAGAGAGAGAGAGAGAGAGAGAGAGAGAGAGAGAGAGAGAGTTATAATCGAGTTTAGCCGAGCTTTTATATATATATATATAAGGCTATAATCGAACCAAGTAGAATTTAGCTTTAGAAAACTCAAACTCAGTTCGTTACAAAATAGTCGAGTTCGAATTCAAATTCGAATTGAGTTCGAACTGAACTCGTATCAAGTCAGCTCATATATCATATATCTCGAACTTAATTTAGATAAATTTAATAAGTTTAATTAACTTATTTTAGTTTTCAGTTTTTATTCATCTTTTATATATTTTTATATAAGACATACTAAAATTATTATTTTATTAAAGACGAATAATATGACTATATTAATAAAAATAAAATATTATATTACTATAATTTTATATTTTATTATAAATTACTAAGTTATTTATATTTATATTATTTAATTTATTCATCACATATATAATATATTAATAAATTATATAAATTAAATAAGTAAAAAAATTAATATATTCATATATATAATTTAATATATATTAATTAAATTATATATATATTTTAATTGAATATAATAAACGAATTAGTTTACGAGTTTAATTCACGAGCTTTTTAAATGAGTCAGCTCATGAATTAACGAGCTGAGTATCTTTTAACTTAAATTTAACTCATTTAATAAATAAATATTTTAAACTCAAATTTAAATAAACTTTTATCAAATCGGATACAACTAGAATAATTTAACTTTTTTACATCCATACTCGTATACTTTGATAAAAATGAATTTACATAGTTTGATAAGGATATATAGTTTACATGTGTGACACTGAAATATAAATAACTTTATTATAGATTCTTGAAAACAGCAAACAAACAATATTATTGAACGTAAAAAGTCAATTATTTAAATGCTAATCTCTCTGTCTCTCTAAAAATATCATTTGTACAAAATAAATATGAAAAAAGATATTTGTACAAATTTTCTTATACAAACTATGTATAAAATAAATAAAATCTCAAAGTTGCACTCATTATAAAATCAAGTTGTTATTTTCTTTGGAAAATATTAATGGGTGTCATATTAGTATTTTTTAAGCAGTAATAAATCTTATATTTTTATTGGAATTTATTTTATTTTTATTGTAATAAATTTATGATTAATTATTTTAATCATCTTGAAAAAAAGTAATTGTAATAAATTTGAATGAAAATAACACATATTTTAATAAAAATTAGAGCATTTATTATTATTTAAAAATTGTCAATCATGACACTCGTTAACATAATCCATTTTCTTTTTCATCAATTTTCCCTCCAATTTTATGATTAATTTATTTCATCATTGAGTTTTATTGTCAACTGTAGTTAATAATCATTATACCAACATGTATTAATTTAATATTATTTACTTTATCTGTCTCATTAAAATTATCACTTGCAAAAAAAAAATTTATCCCTCTCAAATTATTATTTTATATAATAAAAAAATTTAATTAATTTTTTTTCAACTATACATTTATTATTAATGACTTAATTAATAATGTGGGAGAAATAATTTTATATAATATCTAAAAATTTTAATAATTTTTTTAATAAATATGCATGAGCTAAAAATAATAATTTTAGTGGAATAGAGAAAATAATAATTTAATGCTAACCACGTTATAAATATTAGCATATTATAATAAAAATATAAAAATTAATTATATTAATATTAATATATAATTTGAAAGTAATTATTTTCTATCCCTCTTATATCAATTGTTTTTATGTATTCAATTTTTCTCAGCAACCCCTTATTGAAAAATCAAAATTGAAAAAAAAAATATTAGACTACTAAATGAAATTTTCCCCCCTTTTTTTTTTTTTTGCAATTATATGATATTTTTCTAAAAATAAATTATTTTATATTAATTATATCCTAATTATTTTATCCTAATATTATTTAAATTAATTTTGATTTTAGTGTACATATTTGTCACTAGCATTTTAGTGTAATATGTAATATATTTTATATGAGACGGTATTCAATTAACCTTAAAGGATTCCCTGTAAATAAATAAACAAGAAGAGAAAAAAAAAGACTAATTGAATGAAATAGTTGGATTCGTCAGGCCTAATTTTATTTTGATATAATTTTATTAAAATTAAGAGAATAAAAAAAATCAATTATATGTCTAACTTTTTTAACTTGAAAATTATAGATAAAGGTGAACGACAACAACAATAATAATATATTTATGTAATTTAGAATAAATATTTTTAACCTGAAAAGATATAAATCATTAGAAGAGAAAAAATTAACCTAATTGAATTATTAATTAGTTTGATTCATTTAGTGTAATCTTATTTTAGTATAATTTTATTATTTAAAATTTTAAAAGTTCGATCAAATTTTAGATTTTGATTCAGTTTAATTCAATAACTCGTTCTGATATTTACTTTTAGGCAGCATGCCAAGAAGATAAAAAAATCAATTATGTTTTTAATCTTATTAACTTGAAAATATATAAATAAATAAATATAATCATAATAATATTTAAATAAACATTTTAACATAAAAAATATAAATAGTATGATGAAAAATATTTTAAAATATTAATTTTTATTATTTTATTATAATATTGTTAATTTTTATAGTATTTTTATAATAAAAGTTATTTTCTATGTAATTATGTAAATGTTCAGTAAATTTTCCTTTAAAATGAGCAATGGGCTGGGCTAGGCCCATTTTTAATACGTTAAAACGTTCATTTAAGGGGGAAAAAAAAAGAAAAGAAAAAAAAAAGAGAGAGAAATCTGACCTTGAAAATGTAAATTTTGTTAGTAAAAATTAATATCCGAAGCAAGTTGACAGAGGACCTGTCATTATTTTCAATTGTTATGAAATTTAGATGGGAACAAAGCTAAATATCATATCAAGATCAGAAAATTAAAATGATTCCACAATTAACTCTCTAATTGTTTGAGTTAATAATCCAGCTTAATTATTATATTAAAATCCATGCAACAAAAGCCATTATTATCCCAATCTCAAACAGATTCTTGTTCTTTCTTCCATTGCTGCTGCTTGGAGTTGCCTTGGAGTCAGAACTTGAGCTAGTTCTTGAATTAGGAGAAGAAGCAGAAGCAGAACTTGTTCGAGAATCTTTTGATGATGATGTTGTTGTTGCTCCAGAATCCGAATTGGAACTTGCTTCTTTAAAGATCTTTGCATCAGGAGAATCTGGTGGGAGATTTAGTACAGCTACAACAATTACAAAATAATTAATCAATCGGCCCTAATCAAATCAACCAAAAAAAAAAGTAACAATCAGTATTCTTTATAGATAAAGAATGCAAGTTTATCTGCTAATTAAAGCGACTAAGAGAGTTCTCTTCATCTCCGATAGAGGAGTAAGGATTTTTTTTTGAACTGTTGAACAAGTTATATAAAATGAGTAATCATTCAAGTTCCTTTTATCGAAAATCTGAATTTGAGAACTTCTGATATAAATTTAAATAAATAATCTCACAGAAGTGTATCTAAATTCAGTTTGAAAGGAAGAATATGGAAGAAGTGAAAAAAATACGTACTGGGGCAATCGGAGACTTTGGCATCAATATTGCAAGCAGAAGGCATTTGAAGAGCAAGAGTGGTATTGACAGGAAGACCCATAGAGGGGTCAGTGCTTTCTTTGATAAGAACACATAAACACTTGGGCTTGTTGGCTTTGATTTTCTGGGTGTTGCCACAACACTCTGCTGTTGGCTTGTTGGCAGTGCCACTCACAAATGGAATGCAAGCGGCAAGGTTTGTTAGCTGATCTGCACATTCTTGTTCATCTGCTTGTAGTGTTGCCATACCCCCCATCACCATTGAAGCTATTAAAATGCTCAACATTGCTATCTTTTTCTCACTAGCCATCTTTCTTTCTTTTTTATTTTTTGCTCTGTAGGCTTGCCTTGCATGGCTTTATAAAGAAAGAATTAAATGAGTTAGCTCTTATCATTTGATTTATTGCATACCATACCACTATTTCACTCTCTTGAAAAGCTGAATCAATTGATATACTCTTATCTTATAAGTAATTGTCAACAGTAGAAGATGAATATTTATGTTCAAAATCTGACCATTTCAATTTCAAAAATTCTTAAAACTAAAAACTATCGTAAATAAAAGAATAGATGAAATAGATGGAGAATAAGAAATCAGAAAAATCTCTTTAATATGAATTGTATATAATACACCACCTATAATGAGATATATATAGTGGTCTAAGTAGAATTTAGATGGGAATAAAATATTGCAACTATCATCAAATTAAATCCTAATTTGAATATGCTAGAACTAATCATAATCTTGATATGATAAAGTTAATCTAATTAAGTAGTTATCCACATACTTCTTAATATTTTTTCTTAGATGACCAACCCTATAAATATGTCTCGTTAAAACCTTGCTAAGAAAAATTCAGTATGATAAAAACTTAGCGAAGAAAAAAACAAACAATGTTCATAGGTAACTTTCGTTAAAAAATATATCCAACTAAAATATTTTAAGTAAACACATCTCAATATTGTATATATGTCTTTTAAAAATTGATATCGACAATATCTTTGTGAACAAAGCTAATAAATTATCACTTGAACGAACTTTGCAAATATTAATTTTTTCTTCCTTATGAGTGTGAAAGAACTTTGGTAATATATATTTAGTCCTATCACCTTTTATGTAGTCTCTCTTAGTTTGTGCAATAAACACTACATTATCTTCGTACAATATTAGCAGTTTGTCATCTTCTATATGTGATCCACAAGCTTTTCTAATATGTTTGATTATGGTTCTCGACTATACATATTTTTAACTAGCTTCATGAATGACAAATATCTCTAAATAATTTGGTAAAGTAGTAGTGATTGTATGCTTCACATAGCACCATGAAATAACAATATTATTATATGTGAAAGCATAACCCATATCAGATGTGTTATGTAGATAATATATAATATGTTTCACTTCATTCCAATATCTTCTAGTTGGTATAAAACTAAACTTTGCAAACAAATTAACTCAAAAATAATATCCAGTCTTGTATTTTTAGTAAAATATAAAACTGCCATTATTACACTGAGATATTGTACTTCAGGATCAATAATCTTTTCATTATCTTTTTGTAGGCGAAAAAGATCTTTTTTTATATCACTAGAGTGCTTAATGGATAATATTTATCCATATAAAATTATTTCAAGATGTTTCAATATATGATGCTTGATGGACAAGAATTCTATCTGACAGATACTCAACTTAAAATCCAAGACAAAATTTACTTTTTCCAAGATCCTTCATTTCAAATTCTTTTCTTAAATAATCTCTAATAATTGAGATCTCTTCTGGAGTTTTTACTATATTTAAATCATTAACATAAACTGCAATTATGATAAATTTTGTATTTATCTTCCAGATAAAAATACATGAATAAATGAAATTATTTTCATATTCATTTTCTCTAAATATTCAAATAGGCGATTATATTACATTCGCCTATATTACTTTAGCTTATATCAGGATTTTTAAAGCTCAATACAATATATTTACTGAGATATTATATGCTTCATGTATCTTGATACTTAATGTATTTTGAATCCTTCAGGGCTTTATATATATATATATATATATTATCTAATGAATCATATAAGTAAACTTTCACAATGTTATGCCTTTCAGAGGTTGAGCCTTTCAGAGGTAATAAAAATCTAAAGCTACCAAACAAATAAGTTGAGCCTTTCAGAGGCTACCAAACAAATTAAAAATCTAAAGGTAATAACATCAATGACAGAAGAATATGTCTCATCATAATCTATACAAGGTCTATAAAATTCTTGTACCATAAGTTATGCCTTGCATTTCACAATTTCGTTTAACTGATTTATCTTACGAATCATATGTGCAAGTTGTCATAATGTATATGTTGAGCCCTTCAGGGGCTGTTAAAAGACTCTAAGAGTAGTTGTATTTATAATAGATGAAATGTACTTTTTTTATAATATCAATTTATTCATTTCTTTTATATATAATATCCCATAAGTTTGACATCTTATGGTGTCTAAAATATTGGTCTAAATATTATACGTTTAGCAAATAAATATAGCTCAGTGTGAATTACTTTTTATTTTAACAATTCACTTCGACGTCGATAATTTTAATAATTTTTAGGCTCAAGAATATTTCAATAATTTCAACAGCAATATATTATCAACAATAATTTCACTCATTTCTCATATATTTATAGGTTGTAATGAGATATCTTAATTTTTGATACTGAAATCACTTTTAGGATTATTTTTTTTAATAATATATAATTATTGATCTATGTTACTTTTGACCTTTTCGAAAGTGTCATTTTAAAATTATTATTTTTTCTTTCAAAGAATAATATTTTGAAATGGTCTATCATGCTTCAAGCGTATATTAGATTCATTGGTTGTCATACTAATAAGATGTCCTACAGAGATAATAAATCGAGTAAGAGTATTAATAACTGGAACATATGATTTAGACACCTTCTGAGTATCTGTAAAAACATCTGACAACTGATTTGCTATATTCTGTAAATGAATTAGTTTTTTAAACTTTCAGTTCATATTGATTTGTGCATATATCAAGATTAAACAAAGTTGGTATATTCTAAATAATCTATTGTGTTTTTAGACCTTTACTTTATCTTTCTCTAATGGTAGAAAAATCAACTTACTAAAAATTTTACTCTAGAAAATTTATTGTTAATGGTCTATAATATTTAATATAGATAATCAAAACTTATATAGATATCAAGATAATATTGATAATCTATTTTATTCTTTTGAGATAATGCAATAAGAACATATACATTTTAATAAGAAATTTTAATATAAAAAAATATTAAATAAGATATATTATGTCAGATAAACATAAGTTATAAAAAAAAATATGTGATATGCAGACAGTCAAATACAGATTAAATGTGCAACATAAATAATAATATATATCTAAACATGTATCCAAGTAAATATAAAAGTTTTGATTTCATTAGCATAAGAATAATAATTGATCTTAAAATATTAATAAATAATGATTCAACTAAATCATATTGAGTATAAATATATGAAAAAAAAATGTTCAATGATAAAATACTTTTCAAGTGAACTCATATGTATTATTTAGATAAATGATAAGAACTCATATACATTATTCAGATAAATTATCTTAATATGATAATAAAAAAATATTGACCTTAACTTTATAATTTGAGTAATAAATTTAGTAAAAGCAATATTACGAGTTTATAATAGACAAATATGCGATCATCAAGTTAAAGGATTAATTAAAATCATAAAGTATCTAAATAGTTTACAGAATTGATGAATAGAGCTACAAATATCCCAATATAATTTTTTAGAAATTCAGGAAACTCTAAATGGTAAATATCTAATAATTAATTTTTCGAGCACGGGAAGCATAAAAGTAATCAGTAGACAAAAGTATTTTCTAATTTTTTATTGGATGTGTATTTATATTTTCAATAATATGCCGCATCATATTTGAATCTGGATTACCAACATGATCATGCTAAAATATAAAAATTTTAAAATTTATGCACTTTCAGTGCCTATAGTGTAACTCAATCATCTTTATTTTTTATAAAGCACAATCCAGCTATGAAATTTAGAATTTCTTAAATATGAATTTCTAGTTCAAATTTGCAGAGTTAACACATAAAAATTTAATATGCGACACATTCTTTAAATTTAGTATATTTCTTCAGGATCTACTCAAATACAATACATCATTGAAATATTATTTCGCTCAAATTCAGAATATAAGGTGATCTCTTCTGGAGTCTTCAACCACATTTGCAAAACCATATATCATATTAATATTATTTTTTGTTAATGTTAATTCTTATTATGAATAATTATGAGAGTTGTGTCAATATATATATTTTTAGTGCTTTTGATTTCAAAATTGGTAGAAAAAAATTCCATTACAATCCTCTTTATTAAGATCTTGTCCATGGTTTTAAAAAAATATCATATTCATTTCAAAGAATAATGTTAAGTTAGTTGAACAAGTTTGATATTTTTTTAATCAAAAGTTAAAAATTTTATTTATCTACATGTAAACAAGAAATTAGTGTAAAATATTTTGTGAACCTATACTCTCAATATTGCTATTGCAGTAGCACATTTGAGATATGAAAAGTTTAATATTCACAAAAAAAAATAATAAATCATTAATAATAAGATAATCAATTTTCAATTTTTTATTTGAATAATCAAAAGAAAAATTATTACTTCTAGGCGATCATACGAAAATATTTGATTTTTTTTTTATAGTATCTCTAAGATTTACAATATCGAAGTGAATTTTATCATCAAATACTCATAATAAATAATTTTTTTGAAAAATATCCAGAGTATAAATTCAAATATTATGAGCTTTAATATTATAAATATACTAAATTTAAATATAAATCATAAATTAAATATATTGCAAAGCTATCAAATAAACTAAAAATTATAATTAGAGTTTAAATATCAAAACTCTAAAATTATAGATCGTCATATCAAGTTATAGTAAATACAAATATTATTTTTTTTTCAAAAATTAATTCTTTCAACATGGATACATATTCATATTGTATATAATAATATTTAAAAATAATAATAATAACAACCTTACTTCATGTGTATTGGAATAAACAATACGCCTTTAATATATTCATATAGAATAAAATAATAGTAACAATAAATAAATTCAAAAATAATATATACTTATATCATATACTATATTAAGTTATTATATATATAAATAAATATTTTATACAATATTTGTTTTATTTGTTTTCAATGAAAAAAGGTGCACTATAGCAAACTTATATCTATCATATTGTGTATGATATTTGATCCATATCCTCATACTGATATGTATGAAACATCTAAATTACATATTGTTAATTAATTAATTAATATTTTTTATTTAGTTTAGGAATCTAATATATATTATATATAGATAAAAAAAATTTCTGTTTATAATTTTTTCAGAAATAAACTCTAATTAATTATTTCATACATTAAACTAATATTCCTGTTAATTAAATGCTCCAATCTAATGGCAAATCATTAGCTAACATTGTTTCAAATATTGAATTGAACAGTTCATAAGGCTCTATCCCACAATTTTAATTAATTAAAAAAAATCATAAACACTTTCATAGAATTATACAAAAAAATTAAAATGGTTACCTTGAACTTGAATATTTAGAATGAATAAATTGAAAGAGTCGTGCTGATAACGTACCGTAAATAAAAGATATAGGAGATAGATGGAGAATGAGAAATCAGAAGAATCTCTTTATTATGAATTATATATAATACACCACCTATAATGGGGTATATATAATGGTTTAAGTAGAATTTAGATGAGAATAAAAGATTATAACTATCATCAAATTAAATTCTAATTTGAATAGGATAGAACTAATAATAATCTTGATATGATAAAGTTAATACAATTAAGTAGTCATCTAATTAAGTAGTTAATCCAATCAAATTATAGAGGCAATTTTAGCCTATTTTAAATCCTTAAAATTTTTATTGAGTTAAACTAACAATTTAAATAAGGTGGTATTTGGCTGAGATGAGAATAGAAATGAGAATAAATTAATCTATTATTGTTGTTTGATTAGATAAAATGGGTGGGATAATAAGAATTTCATTATCTTATATCTACCATTCTTCTATTAATAATTTTTTATTCCTGATTAAAATAACAAAAATTAAAAAAAATACCTTTTTAGGAATCAAAATCTATTTTTTACTTTTTAAAATATAATAAATATTATTAATTTATTTTTTTTCTGTAATGATGAATATCTCTGATTTTTTTAAATAAATTCACTTTGTTCTTGTTTAATGAAAAAATTAAATTAATTTTTTAAAATAAAATATAATCAATTGGATTTTCATCATTTTTATTTATAATATCTCTCAATTTTTAAAATAAAATAAATTTAATTTTTTGTAAGAAAAATTAAGCTAATTCTTTGGATTTCTAAAATAAAAAGCAATGAATATGATTCTTTGTAAATTTTTAAATTATAATATCTCTGAATTTTTATTATATCGATGTATAGATAAATAAATATATATTTATTATCGATTGCGATTTCTGTTTATCTGATTATCTAAATAGTTCTAAAGGAAATAGGATTTTAATTTCAAATTCAATTTTAAAAAATAAATAGCGATGTCGATTTCAATTTTGAATGGTTAACAGTGAGTTGGCAGAAAATTTCTTTTATACAAAAAAAATAATAAATATGGATATGGGGCGAAGCAATTCAATTCCACAGATGAACGAGAGACATGGAATTGGCTCGTCTTGCGAATGCATTGAGAAACGGCATTCCAAATTCCAAGGAAACACAAAAATGTAAATCATTTACGGAGTTTCGCGATTCCCAATGACATTCTCACTGAGTTCCAAGGATTCACTTAATTGCTTTTTTCTTCATAGTTCAACCACATAGGCCAAATGAAATAATTATATGCTACAACCGTTGTAACAATAAATGCATACAACGGACCAATGAGATTCTTACACGTAGATTAAATGTCTACAACGGACCAATGAAATGAATCATTATTTAATCTACGTAGATTAAATGATTCATTTTATTGGTCCGTTGTAGGCATTTATTGCTACAACGGTTGTAGCATATAATTATTCGGTCAAATGAGATTTTTATATACTTCACCAAGAAAAAGTGGGTACTTTTTAATTCTAAAATGTAGGTAGCAATTTTTGTGTCTGATTTGCCTTAAATTTCTTTAAATCTTATTGAATATTTGAATTAAATATAAACTTCAAAAGTCAACAATAACAATATACATTAAAAAACAAAATATTGGCTTCAGACAAAAACCACCACTACAGATTCAATACGTTGGAAGCAAGAAATTCATGTAAAGCAGAGGGAGAGAGACGAGACCATGTACATACAAATAGAGGCTATCCTGACCTGAATCAACAAGTATTCCCGTTGAAGCATACAATTCAAAGAACGAACCTGAGTCGGCAGAGGGGAAGAACATGCAAAGAAGCAAATATTCACACAAAAATCAACTCTGCTATTAATAGCAAATAGGGCAATCCGCCAAATGAATATACAAATTTTTCAAGTAACACTATACATGAAAAAATTTCCCCTTAAATATATATATATATTCTCAAAAATTGCAAATGCTGCCTCAGTTGTCAAACTTAAAACCTTAGGTTGTCTGTAAGCCAATAGACACAGGAAAAACAAAAACTAAAAACTGTACAGTAGACTATACAGATAGGTGTAATGCTCTCTAAACTAGTTGGTCAATACTTCCAATCCTATGAAAGCTGATCCTGCTTCCCATTCAAGTCCGATATGGCAGGTGCGGGTGGCCGAGTTGGGTGCGGTGGGGGAGCTGTAAGGGCATAAGTCAGTCTAGATGATGAATTCTCAATTAAACCAGCAACTCCTGCAGCAGCAGATTGAGCACTTGAAGGAAGGAAGAGATCATGTTTTTGGTCTTTGTAAGCACTCCAAACCTGCACATGGGAAGAAAAAACCAATGAAATTTTCATCTCAGCAAGATGAGCAAAAATGCGAAGATTAGACTATGAATCAGTATCATGCATAAGTTCTAGCATATAAATTATGAAATATAATTTAAACAGGCATATTGTAAAGTAATAAATTGCAGCAGTTGATCATAAACACAGTGCATTGCATTGTATCCCTAAATGAGCCAAGAATTATATTTTGGAAATAAAATACTAGAGAACAAGAATTCATTGATACTTACATCAGAAGCATTTAGTATTTCACGCACTTTGTTACAGTGAGCTCCTTCTGTTGCAAATGCATGCAAAACCTGGAAAGCATAATCATATCACATGAAATTTGCATGAGTGAGCAGAAAGAGTGTATGCTATTTCTCATGCAATATAAAGGCTAAATAAAACTAAGTCAATGAAGAATGTTTTGAGCAACAGTCGAAAGCTTCATAGTGAGGCTTTGGAAAATTACATAACAAAAAAACAAAAGAGTATATAGCATTTATGTTTTGTAGACCAGCAATTTGTACTGCAGCCTAACTTTATCTCCTGTGAAATGAAAAACACACTTTAAGCATCTAGGACTAGATAGAATTTCTTCCCATTTTAACATACAAATGGTATTTGATTACGAAGTCCAAAGTGAACCCAAAATTATGTGGTGGCATTCAATAAATTCAACAAGAATAGGGATCTGCAATTTAATTAGTGATTGTAGGATCTCAAGTGAAATTAAATTCAATATCAACAAAAAAGCCTGGAAAGTATAGAGAAAAATTAATAACAATTATGATTGCAAAAATTTCCAACCTCGATTGCTAGCACCCTGCCAATAGATGCTTCTGATTCATTCCACTTCATCTGAGAGCAAAGTCCACTCCTTCCCCCAGCTCTCCAATCAAGAAGGCCAAGAAGTACATCAACAAGACCAACCCTGAATATTCAAACAAAAGTGTTTTGAAATCAGCAAGAAATTAACCTCCACAACATTGATCATGCATTCATCATTTGTAGAATAAGCCTCTTAAGAAAATTACGCAATTGATAGCAATTTCAAGGCACCAACACTAAGATTTTCTTTTCCTCCTCTTAAGTATTACTGTTAGGAAATGTAAATGCAATGATTCAAATTATTTCAAGCTTTCTAAGTAACACTTTCTCAAATTTAAGGCCTCTTCAGTCCCATTCATACAATACACTTCAGAATTCATCCTGTTTGAGTTCTACCCTTTGAATTCTCAAACATCATTTATGGTCATGTTTTCTGCTCAAGCAAGTTTATATATGAATTCTGATAACATTAGATAAACTGAACCATTTTTTTATCGTTATAAATCAACCAAGTCTACACACAATTTTACAAGGAGCCAAGTTTCACATAAATTTGCATCAGTGCGACAAGTAAATTAGATCCTGAGAAGAGAAAATGAGGCTTACTTAAGCCCTTGTGCAACTAGTGCATCCCGTGCACGATTTCCAGCAACTACAACGCGTTTTAGTGTCTCAAGAGCTAGTATGCTCCCACCTTGCCATCCTATAGCTTTCATTAGTAGTGGAACAACCTGAAACAAAACAAAGAAGGGAATAAGCTAGAGGATGTGTATTAAGTAAAAGAAAATGCAAGTAATAATATTATGAATACTAACAATGTGAGTTAAACCAGAGACAGCCAGAGGGAAATTCTCTCATTCTCACACATATGCAGGTACCCACACAATTTAGGATAAGAATTATAATACTATTAAAATGAAACCATAACAAATAATCATATAAAACAAGATGTAATTTCTTAAAATCTAAAACAACTGCTATAAACCTTTTTCACATACACAAATGATGTAAAGAAAAAGATAAGTAAAAACCAAATGCAAAGAAGAACTTAGCATAAATAACATGAAATAAACTGACACTCAATTTTATACCAAACAGCACTAGACTCCTATATTATATGTGCGTGAACCATGTAGAGTCCCCTCCGGAGAAGAAGAGAGGGAGCAAACTTAATCATTCTCCTTAGACAACCATCTTAGCATCACCATCAGAAAACAAACTTGAGAGGCAACATTGCAAAACACACCTGAGGCGTTCCTGCACTAGTAGCTGCCATGGCCTCAGCACAGGTCGTACTTGCAGCAAGTTGATGCAGAACACGCAAACAACTAAGGCGCACACGTTCTTGCGGAGTTTGTGTTGGCAGCTTAGAACCATCATCAGACTCGTATGTTTTGTCTGCATAATCGCCATTTTTCACCTCATCTGACGACATTGTTTCTCGTCTTCCCTCATATGCTACAGCAGCCACAAGTTTGGGCACATATCCAAGATACCCAACATGATCCGCAAGTGCAGGGTGCACTCGCAACAATGAAACCAAAGCAGCCGAAAGAAGCAATGGGAGCTCAGGATCACTGACTTGTGTGTCATAATGCGTGGCAGCAATAGATGACAAATATTGATCCAGTAGCCCTTCCAAGAATCTCTTAGGATTTCTGAGAGGAAATTTGGGATCCTTAAGGAACAGCCTGATATATATTCCACCAACCTGTAAAACATTGAAGTTTTGAGTTACCTAAAAAACTTTCTACTAGCATATTAAAACATCATACTCTAGGAGCAGCGTGTAATATATGATACCTGTGGCTCATCTCTCATTTCTTGTTGTCCAGAAGCCTGCTCAGGAACATCCCAATCAACAACACGACCTTTCATCTGTTCACGGTACAAGTCTGATGCCATAGTAGCAATCTGTGCTGACAAAGATGCTGCCATTGCTGGGGTCCATACAAGCTCTGGGGTCTCTGTTGTCTGTTCAAAAGCAGATACAACAGCCTCACCAGGGCCATCCCTAATAACTGATACAAGGCCATCTGGGAGAAACCTTGCCAGTGTTATAGCAACTCTGGGCCCATGCATTGGCTGCCCAACAAGCTTTCCCAATAATGAGGCAGCAGCTGCTCTCTGCTGTAAGGGAATATCCTCTACGGCAAATCATTTATATAATCAATAAGATACTTTGTTTAAATCATCAAACAATAAAGGTAAAAGGAAAAATGATTACTTTGTACAGGCAAGAGAAGTTCCAGAATGTACACCACTCCGCCATGCTTGGCAGCTGCCCAAGCAAGTTCTGGAGTGCTTGCCAAAGCATAAAGTACATGAAGAGCCCCTTCCCGGCAACTAGGTGCAGAGTGGAGCATTTGTAGTAAAAGAAGAAGACTAGATCCGTCTGCAACCATAGCCTCCAAGCAAGGAGCATATGTAGTAAGAAGAGAAAGAACACCAAGGCAAAGTTGAGGAATGTTGCTTTCCGGTGCAGCAGGCACAGAAAAACATTCAAAGAGAGGTAGTAGTTTCTCTTTAGAAGAAAAGATGGACGCCAAATTTGGACTACTTGTCAGTAAGTTCTGTCAATAAAATAGTACGTGTCAAAGTATTTACAGCTAACAAAAAATCAATATGCACTAGCGAGTAATGTACCTTAAGAGAAGTCAATCCCAGTTTAAGGTTTTTGACTGGTTTCATCTCTTCCTTATATGTTGATTTTCCACCTGAAACAGTTGATGAATCATTGGGCACATGACCGTTTATAGATAAATCAGCTGCATTATCTTGAATCTCTGAGGTCTCAAGAGATGAGCTACTCGAATCAAGTTTAGTCTCAGCATTAGAACCCACAGCAAATTGGTCGTGCACCAGAAATGATATGAAGTCTATTAGAGCAACACAAAATCCTTCTGGTTCACTAATCTCACTCTCTGGCTGATCATTATAAACCCTCAAGTAAACATTGCCAATGAAAAGTTCTTTGGATAGTGCCTCAAATTTAAAGGCTTGTGAATCTTTCAAGTCATAAGAACCATCAGGACCCATGCTACCACGTTGCTGGTCAACAAATTTCAACAGCTCTGCTCGAGTTGACGAGTTCCAGATAATCTATGATCACAAGCATTTAATAAATCAAAGATTGTTGATCAAAAACTGAATCAAAAAGTTAACACCTGCAACTACAACAAAAATGCCAAGGCAATGCGATTTATGCGATTTGCAAGTCCCTCTCACTGATGTAAATTCATTTAGCAGAGAAATATCAGGCATGCAATAGATTTAAATGCACACATTCTAGATGCTCAACAGACCTTTTATTCACTAGAAACAATTAATGAATCAGGATATCCTGCATAAATAATGACTTCTAGAGCTATCTGAAGCATGCAACAGAATGAAGAGGAGATCTCAGCCCAGTACACAAGAACTCTTTTCCCCCTTTTTCCTTGCAGGTCCTATTTATCTATAAACTTGTTTTTTAACTCACAAAAACTATCAGATAGTTTCGTTTTTCTAATACAACTTACCATGTGTCAAATTATCATGAGCCTTACTCTAAATAGTTGTACCACAAGAATTGTAACTCATAAAGCATACAGAAATGCCAGCAAAGTGTTTGTGCGTGTGTGTGCATACACATGCATGTCATAAGTAGCACATTGTGAATTGCGAGATTTTTGCAAGCACAAGCGTTGCTTTTGCTAAAATATTGGCAGCATTTACCTCTGGAGACTCCAAGTTAGAGTTTAATTTGGATAGCAAGTCTTTTGGTAATTGATCTTTCAACATGTTCGCAAGTTTAGGAGTTAGCAAAGCTTTAAGTGCATTAGCAGCAGCTGCATTATAAGGTGTTGAACTGCCATCAAAGCACAAACCACTGAGTCTTGACAAAGCCTGAGATGCTCGAACAGCATGCACATTTTTTGCAATTTGAATACTAGAACCGACACCATGTGATTCCACCTGATCAGATTCTTCAGCAGTTGAGTCATACTGAAGCAGTAATGGCAAAAGACACCTAAAAGAAACAAAATTCAGATGTAAATATTTATAATAATGTAGATGGACAGTCAAGATTTCAACAATCAAAATAATACATTTAGAGGCAGGAGTAATTAGGCAAAAAAAGCCAAATATAGAAGAACGGTCAACAGTCAAAGTCTGATATAATGAACTAAATAAGGCAATTTTGCATCTCGAATGACAAATTCTGTCGCATGACAAACCATCAAACCTCCCAGCCAAAACACAAAGAAAGAATTCAAAGAAATCGTCAAACATAACTTAATACAGACTAGAAGCAACATAACTCTTCAAGATTCGTTAGCTATGCATCCATCCAAGGCCCAATTATATCTTCTTGCAAGGTTTACCTGTTGATTAGCATCTTAGCATCTAAGTTCCAACATTTTACCCCACCCCAAAAAATCTTTAAAATGCATTGGATAATGCAGCAGCATGGTGATAATCCATTTGCCTAGATATTCTAACAAAATAATTGCAACTGGAGATTCCATATATATGCAAAGAAATTTAGCTATTTTAGAGAAATAAAGATAGTTCACACAACTGACATAAAAACTGAATCTTCTGTAATCACACAAAAAAAATTAACAATATCAAAGTCTAATCAATCATCTATTGGGAAAGAATGCTCATCAGTACTTCATTGGAAATTATGCATGACAGAATACTCATCAGCTCTTCAATTGGAAATGATGCATGATTCCAACAAAAACATAATGAGTTCAAGCAATCTGAAGGCACCAGAAGAGAGCTGACCCAGTCTGGTTAATACAAGTGGCAGCTAATTCAACATTAGCAAAAACTGACAACGATAGTTAAACAAAGCACAGAGAGTAAAATAAAAAGAGAAACAAATTGGAAACTTACCAAAGCACGCCTGCCTTCAATAACGCATCCTGTAAACCAGAAGACACAGAAACATGGGCAATAGTCTGGAGGGCAGCATCAACAGCTTCAGGAACAAGCTCAAGTTCAGTGCAGTGTACAATGTCGTGAACTAGCCCAGATAATTCCAGCATCTCAGCCCTGGCACTCTCAAACCGACTCAAAACAGAAAAGGTTCTCATCACATTTGTAACAATAATGGCAGATGGTTCACTTGCAGAAGTAGTTGGCTGAACTATGCACATGCAACGAGAAAGAAGTGTTGAAAGGAGTTGTATCCCGCCATCCCTTACAAGCTCCTCGCCATTTAATGAAGAAGATGTACACCTAATTATTGGCAAGAACAGATAGAAGACAAGCCTGTCAAGCCTCTTTCAAAGCTCACTAGTGAATGAAATAAAAAAAATGAAGGAAAGGCATTTACGTCAGCCAAGTAAGCTCTGACGCTGCAACAAGCAAAGGTGCTCTATCACAAGAAAGAAAATTGCTGTCATCTTCGTCAACAGTTATTGCATCAAGCAACATGGGGTAGCCAGCATACTTAAAAGGCTCGAGTACATCTCCATATCTTCGATATAAGATACATTGTCCTTTCAATAAAAGCAGTAACCTCCAGGGCTGAGGACCTTGCAAGCCTTGCATGGTAGCCTATAACAACAGCATAATTAGAAATTAATTAGTGAATCAGACCTTTAAGCTGGAATTGAATAGCATTCACTGCACAATTTAAGAGGTAAAACCAGTATCAACAGAAAAACATTATCCAGTTTACAGATCATATGCTATCTGGAATATCAAAACTAGCATTCCAACAAGCAAACAACCATCAACATCAACCTCTCTTAGCTATGCAAATCTTAGACCATTTTTTATTAATGCTACAAGTTTTGTTATTTTGACGACAGAATGTCACTGAAGTATATAGCACTTTTAATCAGAACTAATTCAGTGATTATTATAAATCTTTTTAGCTATTTTTATTTCAGTACAAGAGGCACACACGTTAAGAAAAATACTTTTAGATAACATACGTACACTCACTTGCATTCACCCATACAAATGCCCATATGCTTCTGTCTGACACCCTCCTTTTTTGGTGTAAATGTGTTAAGACACAATATGGCATTTATAAAAAGGGATGATGAAGGAAAGGGGGAAAATATGAAAGAAAAAAGAACTCAACATCACAAATAAGAAGTAAACACATATAACAGGAAATCAAATCTTTAGTTGCTAAAAGCTAGAACATGACACAATTACTTCATCTGCATAACCTCACATTATATATGGTGCCAATAGTCACATGGAAATAGGTATGGCGACGGGTCGGGTATGGATCAAGTTTCTAAAAATCCTTACCCTACCCTATAAGTGAAATGGTATACCCTACCCGTCATCCGACTCACCTCGTGTCGAATCGGCTCGAATATAAGTAATGTTACTGTCACATATCGGACTAAAACGGGTCAGGTCGGGTCGTAAGTTTGATATCAAATATATGAAAATTAATAAAAATATAATTATAGTAGTCAGCTCTCTTTATTATAAAAAAATATTGATATCAAATATGACCTTCATTAATATAAATACATCTTAAAATATAAGCAGTATCATCATTAAAATATTAGCATAATACATTAACTAAATAAATAATAAATGAAATTAATTAATTAAATGTGTCTCATGTTTCATGTCTTTTATTCAAAATAAATTAAAAAATTAATATTAAGTAAATACATATAAATTCATTGGTATAATATTTGAAACTAAATATTTATAAATACCTGAAAAAAATATATATAATTGGATCGGAATCTGGTAGGGTTATGCATAATCCGCATCCGACCCAAATCCATCTAGGGTATAATTATTTTAATTCATACCCTACTCTAGCTATAAACAGATCAAGTATAATACTATCTAATCGGATCGGGTAATATCTGATATCCATCGATCAGACAAAATTGCCTCTCTACATGGAAGTAATTATGACTATGTATTGAGAACTTCTCCTATTTATCATCGACTTAAGTTTTCTGCAAAGCAATGTGGTAATGACTATAAAGTTCTATAATTTTGATTACCTGAAGGCGTTCATAAGCTGTCTGCACAGCGAGAAACTTCTCCCTTCCCTCAGGGTTTTTGTCAGGATGGTATTTCATTGCAAGTTTCCTGTATTGTCGCTTGAGTTTTTCTTCATCAATGTTCTCAATCTGCTTTGATATGCTAGCCATCTCCTCAGAAGTCTCAAAAGAATACTTTTTAGTGGCATCATCGCTTGATACATCTTCCAGTGATATCTCTAATATTCTGCAAGCTTCTTCTTCAGTAATATCCATGGGTCTTCGTGTTAACTCTTCACGCCACATCACCAATAATGACTGCAAAAACTCGACATGTTCAACAATTGGCCAATTGGGAAAGCGGATCTCATCACATAAGTTCCGAAGATAATAACGGTGACACCACATTTCATCTCTTAACTCTGGGTATGTCACTGGTGGCATAGGGGCATAGTCATATAAAGAATGACAGTGCTGTGACAATTTCTGGGGAAAATCACCCAGATGCTGCAAAACCTGGTGGAAGGGGAAGGCATATATATACAGTATAAATGTCAGTTCATAGATATCCTTTCCATTTATCTAGAGAACAGAAAAGCAATTAAGCACAAATTACATAGGCCCCATTTAAAGATTTTGCACACCTGACGAATCAGATTTTCTGCTCGCATTTTGTGTGTCCATATTATCTCTGCAGTATCAGAATCTGAAACCATTGCAGCTGCAAATGCAGCAGGACCACTACGCTCCAGTACATACAGTAAAGATTCAGGGAGAAGCCCACCCAACACACTGCGTTTTGCAAGGGGCAATGATGCAGAAACAGCAGCTTCTTCACCACCGTGGAATGCTTGATGGACATGAGTCACAGCAAACAGTTGTGCAATGGAAAGGAGATTGGATCCAGGGTATGCCAGGGCGAAATAGAATGCACCTGTGCTGTAAAGACGCACCATAGCCTTAGGATTTCTGGTAACAACAGCCTTCAGAAGTGATGCAGCAGCCTCCACTATACTTGGTTCCCCAGAAAGCATAGCCTATGCGAACAAGTAGTTAGTACATGAAGCCTGAGCATTGAATTAATTATTACAATGATAAGGAAATCAACATATAAGGAAAAAAAATCATTCAGTAGAATCTTTTCAAGTGCATCACAAGATCATGAATATATTCACATGCATGTTCAAAAGATGAAGACATAATTAGGACTGAATTAGCTTCAAGGAAAATTTAAAAATAAAATCTCAGGAACTTACCTGTGCAATATGTGGAAGGCATCGAGGACTTGATAAGATATGTTTTACCCTTGGTGTTGGGGTAACTATCTCTCCAGCATCATCTAAGTCTGAATGTGCAGATACCATGCTATGTAATATGGACAATGCTGCATCCCCTACCTACATACAATACTCACCAATAAACAGATATCATGAAAATGATAAAAGAGAAAATGAAATTATTAGGATGTGCAATATACATAATGTGACAAGAAAGCCACATGAAATGAACAGTGACCATGATCAAGAAGTTTTTCTAAAACCCACAATCAACAAACTCTTGATTATATTCAAAGAATACATCGGAACCAGCTACGGGGATTACAGTTTATGCATGAATTTTGGATGAACCGCATTTGAACAAACATTCACCCAAACAATGATGCCAAGTGCATTTGAACAACATATAGAGATTGTTGCTCTGGCCACAAACAGCAACAACACCAGCAACCACAAGATCACCACCAAGACCATGCCTAAAATAACACCTACCTGAGATGATGTGAGAACTGGAACTTGAACGGCCAATGCCCAACGAAGTTCACGAATATCACGTAATCTCTTCCATTCCACCATCCCAGATGCCCAGCACTTTGTTGTCCATTCAATTTCTTTCTTCGACCAAACCCTTCTGATAGCATCTTTCTCAACAGGTCCAACCTGTGCACCATCCTTGTCAAGAAGCATCCACTCTTTAAGTGGTTCCATGAACGCAGTAGCAGCTAATAAATTGGATTGTAAAGGGATAGCAGTCCTTTCTGAAGCTTCATGAACAACTGTCAGCAAATCAACAGCCAACACACACCCTCCGACCAAAACACAAGCCTCCACGTTAGATAGAACCTTCATTAAAACCTACATGTAAGAAAATATTTACAATCAGTAACACTGCATTAACCTCATTATTAGGTTAATGTTCTAGCCTGTTACATTTATCAGGCTATTTTTAGAGCAGCACCATTTTTAATTTGTCAACACTTAACTCTGCAATTCTCACAACCATTAATGGGAATCGCAGATCAAAAGAGGACAGTAACTTTGAGGCCCGCTAATCTCTCTCTCTTGTGACATGCGCACACCTAGGTATATAATATATATGTGTGTGCACGGCCCCACAGGGTTTTATCACATGTTCAAATCACATACCAAAATAGACGGACAGCAAATAGCCACTAAAGCAAAAGAAAGAAACATTATGAATGAGCAAAAAAAAATGAACATGCATAATAATAATAGAATAATGTACCTTCAAAAGAAGAAGAAGACGGTGCCTCAGAGCTCTATCACCAGTCCTATCCAAAAGAACTGTAATATGTGCAGTACCCTCAAAAGGACCTATTGTACTGAAATGTTGTTCATAGACAATGGCCATTGCTCTAGCGCACAGCTCCCTTACTGATGTGCGTCCCCCACCCCCAAAACCATCTAATCTTCCCATATCACACCAATCATCGGATGCACCCAATTCATCAGGTACGGCACCATCTACTGTAAGGCCTATGTCTGCATCACATAAAAACCGATGATAGAGTGCCCTAAAGAAAGCTACTGGATCACGCAGTGGAAAATCCTGTGCCCTGCCACTGCTGCTACTATCAAGCAGCAAGCGCAGATAATATTGACCCACACATACTTCTTTGGCCAAGCTAGGATAACTCACAAAGAACTCAGAATAGTTCCAAGATATCCGCGGCACACTTTCTTGCCCAGTAATCATCTCTACAGCAGCCACTCCAGGAACAATATCTTCAGTACGCTCCTTCTCAACATCTAGTTTATGAACTTCAGCCTGCAAAGCCTCCCTTAATTCTTGCCTTGTGCGCTCATTCCATATTAGATCTGCACGATTGTGATCAAGGCTAAATGCTCGCCAAAACTCATGCCAGTTACATAGTAGCCGACCAGAACCCACAGGTGTACTTTCCACAACAACCTGTGCAGGAGCTGGAAGGGTTGTGTTTTGGAAACCAGCCCCTTGAGCATCAGGATCATTTGAACTAGAAACATTTGGTTCCCCCATCTCATTTATATTGGTTGAAAGTGTATCAGCTGAAGCAAACAAATGGTTGCTTTGTGAAACCCCTGCAGAAGGAACATCACTGGTCAAATTTTCAACCGCGTAAAAAGTGGAAGGTTGTCCAGAATTGGGATCTGCAGCAAATTTTTGAAGGTTATCTAATCCTTTAAGACCACCAGTATTTGCCTGCGGCACTGGATCACCAACTTCATAATTATTAACAGAAGGCAAAGGATGATCTTGAGTTGTAGTTCCTCTACCTGCACGATCTCTCCGTTGCTGAAGTAAACATCTCTGTCTCCTGCTAATCAATGATCCATTTTGATTTGCATCTTCAATTTGAACTCCATCAGAACGTGTGTGCAAATAAGCAACAAGCCCAGGAGGCAGAACCCTAGACAATAGATCTAAAGCTGGTTGATAGGAATCAGCCCAAAGAGCTACAAGTTGTCGGCTAACCTCACGCCTCTCACCAGCAGGAAAGTAAAAGGCATGCAATAAATGCCTCAGCAAAGCACCATCACGTAAAGCAGCATCACGCATGCTCTCTGCTGCAATGGCATCTTCTTCTGCAATAGTACGCATGATTACAGCAACTGTTTCCCTTACACTTTCAGCAGGATGTGCAAACAAAGCAAATAAGCGGCGCCGCAAACCAGCCACTTGCCTTAACAATTCAACAAAAACCGTGTACTGGGTAGTTTCACTATGTGGTTCACATATCATAGCTTCAAGCACTTCAACAACAGCCATTGACAATAAAGGTGATACAGACATAGGTTTCAATCTATTGGCAAGGATAATAACATAACCATTATGAGCAAACAAGATAGACTTTGTGTGCATTATTGTGGCATGCCGCTCTCCCTTAGAATCTGTCAACAAACTTGAATCCATAGGACCACCACCAATAAGAGCTGCAACAAGCCCCGCTGCTTCAGCAGCTACACCCTCGGAACCATTTCTAAGTAACCCCATTATTCTTCCAACAGCAGCAGGAAAAGACATTACATGTGAAGCTGCACTTCTTGAAGTCAACAGTCTATGTAAACAAGCAATGAAACCCATCACAGTTGCAGCTGCTTTAGGAGAAGGAGGTGGCAAGGGAGGAGATTCTGGAGGAAGATTTGGTGTAGATGGAAGCATTGTAATCAAGGCCATCAAAGTCACCTCAGGCACATCAATGTTAGGAGGGACTCCAGTATATGGTACACAAGCATTGAACTCCCTAATTCTACGCCATAACTTAGCTCTTGAACCAGGAATTGAACCACCCTCTGCAACAGCATCCTTAGCAGCAGCAGCCAAGTGTTTCAAATGCATGGATGTGCTATCCATGTCAGTAATAGGGCGTTGTGGTCCTACTAATAGATGAACTCTCCCACAAGGCAGATCAATACGATGACCAGGCATAGTCAGCCTTGGTAACATAGGTACTGGGCACTGACCCTACATAGGGAGCCCAAAAAGTCATCAAGACATTAAATAAACTTGTCTAACAAATATTTGCATTATAGATAAACTGATAGGCCTATCAAATGAAATAATGGCAAATATGGTCACTCGCAGCATCATATTTTAAAATATGTTTACAGGTAATAAAAGCTATCAATATCCAACAGAGTACAGATATACCTACTTCTGTTTGCAGCACATCTCGAACTGCAGCAAGTAAACTATCACGAGATGTACTTGCATAAACCTATGTGCATGAATAAATATCAGAAACTTTCCACCACAGAAAACCCAATTTTCAGAATAAAATTTTCAGAATAAATGTAGTCAATGCTCACATGGATAGGGCAACCATCATTGAACTCGATAGCAAACATCTGGGGCTCCTCAGCAAATCGAACAAGGGAGCTTACTGCTGATAAAGGACGAACGATAACAGCCTGCAAGCATCTAATGAAGATTCTCAGTATTTGACATGATATGTATATATAACCATACATACATTAAAGACAACTGAAATGAAGCCTTTTCATTTTCTATCCATAAAAAACACATACCACATACATCTGAAACATAAGGTAGGCATTATGTAGCAACTATTCTAGCATCTATTTTCAATCCCCACTTTGTGTAATTTTTCATCAACTTACTTCATAGTTTTCTGGCCGCCTTTCAACAAGCGAAAGCTTTGTTAAAATGAGTTGACGAGAGACAGCATCACCATGCTCTCCAAGTCCACCTTTTGGGCCAACTCCTAAACTCAATCCAGGAACATTTAGAGTTCCATGAGCAGCAGAACGTAACCTTGTTACAGACCAACCCCCACAGGGGGTTTCCGCAGCTCCAACTGCCTCCTTTGCTAGATTTATTTTAAGGGATAAATGCATGATTAATATTATGAACAATGAAAGAATCAGAAAAATCAGACGAAAGAAAAACGTGTTCATAAACAGCTACCCCTTTGCTTGATATAATCCATTACACTCAGGGCTTGAGAGCTGTCCACAGATAGTGATACCCCAACCATTGACCTGGCAGTTTTAGTCTGCAAAAGCACATTAGGGTTATTATTGGTGTCAGTGCAAAGTAGCCAAATTATCTAAAAGCATATGAAAAAAGGAAAGCACATTTGACTCATAGAAAAAGGCAGACCTCGGATCGAAAATGCAACTTCATACAAACATGAACGCAGTTCTTATATACCAGCATGAAACTATGAATTAATTGCTAAGATAAAATTCGTACCAAGTTTGTGACTATTGCAGTATTGGTGGTCCCTGAAGCAGCTTGGAAAGCTTTAGACTTTCTTCCATATAAAGGGCAAAGGACAAAACCTCCAGAATCACCTGGTTTCTTTCCATACGCACTAGAAAGGAGAATGATGGAAGGGGAATTCATATCTCTAAAGTCCAAGCACCAGCGCGGATCCCCAGATTTTAATTCAATCAGCTCAACACCAACAGAAGTAACTTTCAATTTCTGTATGAGATAACAGTTAGTTTGAGAGAGGGTACAAAACCATACGTCATAATAACCTAATCTAAGATAGAAATCAGAAAAAGATGATAGAACTAATTCATTCATGCATAACAGGAGTAATTTCAATAGAGTTTTGGTTTTTCCTCCGTTTTTGTCTTTTTGACAACTACAATAGTTAAATAATCATTACAAGTATTGTTGGTAGAAATCAAGGAGGTTGATTTGTGAAGAAGGATGCATCAACCTCAAATATTTCTAAAGAGGTAGTCCTTAAAAAATAGAAGCTGAATGGAGGAAAAGGAACCATACAATCAAAACCCACTAGCTTAGAGGGAACAAAAACCACACTACTACTAGCTCAATAGCAACATCTTTGCCATATAATCTACTAACTAGAAAATCTTCAATTCCAGATACAGAGCAATATGAAAAAAAAAAGTTCCACATTTCAACATGTTAAACAAACATTAAAAACAAGAACAAGAAAAAGCAATTGAAAATTGAAAATAAAAAACTTACAAAAGGAACCCAGTCGCCATTCCTTCTCTTGAGATGCAAAACAGGGAACTCAGCAATAGCAGTGAGTCTATTCCAGCGAATTCTATAGAACTCAGTCAAAATACTAGCCCTATATTTAGACGAAAACTTAATCCCTTTAAATTTGCCTTTCCCATCAGTCCTGACACTCAAATTAAACTCATTAGAATTCTCATCGCGTCCAATAATAGGAGAAGCACCCTCAAAATCACTCCCCACATCATAAGAGTTAGTAATGGAAAGAGTATTGGGATCCAAAGTAATAATCGAAACATTAGATATACACAAAATCCGCTTATACCGACCCCGCCAAGAGTGTTTGACGACGAGATATCGGGCAAGATACTCAGGCTCTTCTTGAAGCGGAGGGGCAGCATTGGAAGAAGTAGGAGGAGGAGGAGGAGGTGGAGATGATGAAGAAGAAGAAGGTTCCATTAGAGGTGGATTACGGGAATGATCAGGCGCGTAATGGGTCACAGTAACAGAACTGTATTGTTGTTGTTGTTGTTCTAGGTAGTGAAGGGTATGGGTGCGAGGAGCATTTTTGGAGCGGATAAAGAACCAAAGTCCCACGCCTGGTCGGGGGTGAGACTGAGACTGATTCGCACCCAGTTTTCGGCCGTAATTACCGATTCGCCACTCGGATTGGCTGGATCGCAGCAGAAGCTATACGCAATCGAATTGACATCAAATAATAACAATAGCAATAATATTTATTATTATTGTAGAATAAATTGAAAATTAAAAAGACAAAATTGAAGAACTTAATGGAGAACTCATACCAATTAAGCTTAAATAATGGAAAACAAAATAAATTTGTGTTTGAAGAGAAAGAGAGACAGTTCAGAATCAGAAGAAGAAGAAAAGGAAGAACAAAGAGTTCGTGTGCTCTCTCGTTTTAGAGAGACCTTGCTGTCAAAGTTATTTTTGCGGGACGGGGTAGGGAAATGATCGCGTCACCCGTAGGTGAGTTTTTATCTCGTCTTTGTCATGACGGCAAATATTTTCATTTCTATACAGTTTAAACTTGAAAAAGTCTCTTTTTTTAATAATATCTAAATTGAAATTTTTTTTATTATTGGAAAATTAAAATTTTAGCAAAAATATATTGAATTTTATAATGAAATTAGATTTTTTTTAGCATTGAGAAGAAAATTTTAATTTCGATAATATTTAAATTTTAGTGTTACATATAAATTAAGTTTTTCAATTATGAAAATTTTAATTTTTAGGATATGTTCGATCCGATTGTATTTTTTTAAAATTAAAAATTATGTTTAGTTTTATTTTATATTTTTTGAAAATCTAATTTATATTTTAAAAAATTATATATCATAATTATTAAAAAATTTAAAAAATAACATCAAAAACTAATTTTACTGTAAAAAATAGTTTTATTGATATAAAATATCATATATATATAAATTCAATTGATATATAATATCTTCTCAAAACCAAAACCTTTTTAGATTATGTATTTAGTCTAAATTAGTTTTCATATAATCAGAAAAATTTAAAATTTAATGATATTACTAAATATATTTTGAATTTTTTCTTAAAAAAAGCTAAAATCAAAAAAATAAAAACCATCCCAAATATACCTTTAATACTCCTACCAATAATATATTGTAGCCAATTAATCAGGTTATATGAAGTGAGAGGTAGATGTGGATAGCTAATTTTTGAACCGAATGCTAAACTGAAAAGTGGAAACCTATTAACAGGGATGTATAAAATAGTTTGAATTTGACCAATCGAATCGTATTTCAACCGATTCAACTGGCCATGTCGGTTAAATTAATTGAGTTGATTAATTTTAATTTATATTTATTAATAAAATCGACCAAACCCAATAAAATTTGATCAAACTGACTAATAAATATCGGTTTTTAAAAATAAATTTTTTCAACCAATTAATAGTGGTTGGGTTAGCCGACCCTTAAAATCTGACCAATTCGATTAATGCACATCCTTATCTATTAAAATGAGGATGTGTGGTGATGATAAAAAATGAAAGAAGAACAAAATCTAGAGAATCAAGTGAATTCTATTAGGGCTTACCATGGTGTAAAACAAATGGATTTTTACATAACTAACTTCTTTTAAAAAAATTCATTTTCAAAATATTATATCTTTAAAAAAATTTTCAAATATATTTTAAAATTTTTTTATTTACAAAAATACCTCCTCCCTCACTTAGAACAATATTTATTTCAATTTTCATTTTTTTCATATTTTTCTAATAAAAATTAGTATGTTAAATTACATTTTCAATATATAAACTATATAATTTTTTTATAAAAGAAAAATTTTGATTTTGATTTCAAATAAGCAATAACACTCATAAAAGTTATAAAAAAAGTAAATATATAGAAATATAAAAATATTTTAATAAAAAACATTGAATTTATTTTTAAATAAATTCAACAAAATATGCACATAAAAATAAAGTCAAAAAAATTAAGTTTATTGTGTATATGTTGTGTATTTATCTATATTTATTGTGTGTATCCTATATGTATATTATATGTATGTTATATATATATGTGTGTGTGTGTAACATCTATATTTTCAATAAAATAAAATTTTAAGTAAATTAAATAAATAATTTGGAGGACAAACAAAATGTTGGATGTGAGGAAATGTCAAATGTATATGTGAGATATAAATAAAATATATATAACATATAAAGTCAAATAATAAAAGTCAAATGGTGAATAGCAAAAGGTTAAAAAAATTAAAATTTAAGATAATTTTAAATGAAAGATGAAAAATTGAATATTTAAATAAATAAATAGCTAATTAATTAAAATAATTAAATAACATATATCTAGGCCTAAAATTAAAGAAGATAATTAAAAGTCAAAATCAATATTTTCTTCTTCCTTCTCCTCCCCATTTGGCCGAACTCTATGGATGGATAGAGTGAGCTTGGGCTTCATTAATTACATCAAA